>CM059208.1:17607961-18830461 GCA_030347435.1 Clarias fuscus | reverse complement strand
TGCAGGATACATTTGTGTTCATATGTTTTGCATTAGACACAGGATAGTCTGCAGTCATATTTTCAATGATCAAGGCTAGGAACGTTATATAAATGATTATTATACTAGGCGGTTTTCTGAAAGTTTGTCTTGGATACCACAAAGGATGAAAAGGGTGATTTTGTAGACTGGGAAAGAACCACAGGCCTGTTAGCTTCGGCTTGTGGCTTGCTGATCTCCTCTAATATTATTACCAAAACTGACCCATAAGCTCATCCGCAGGAAACATATGAATGGGGGAGAGAGAGCGACAGGAAACAGCTGTGCATGGCTCCTTAAAGCAATTAAATCCAACAAATTATATCCACAGAGAGTATGTTGACTGTACGCAGATACCACAATCATCCATCCACTAGACTAATCTTAAGCTAAAAAAATCAGCTTCAAACAGGATGCTGAACAAACAGGAAAGACATCTGGGGCAGCAACTTATGAGTTTATGAGCAAGGTTCCAGGCTTATGCCTTTAAGGGAGTGTGCAAAATCAGCCGAGTATTATCTACAATAAAGTCTATTCAATTTCAAGGTCAACTCTCAGCCCACTTACTTCACTGTCCTTGAACTAACAACCTCATGCACTTAAAGAATAAAAACGGTATTTCTCCCTGGTCTTTTATGTGAAAGTTCAAATAGGATTTTTAAACGCAGATAATGTTACGTGTTCCTAGCTGTAAGATGATCAAGCTGTCTGGCAGAAGGCTCTGATACTACTGTAAATCTTCATTAGGGGATGTAGAGCATAGTTTAATATTAATCAATTATTGATTATTATTAAACTATTCTATCACTGTGGGAAGCTGGTAACTAGTCACTAAATCTACCCTGTTAGTCTAAAAACAATTCATGATTACACAAAGCCAATTCTAGTGTCCACCAGTGCTGTGACCAGGAGTGCTTTCAGAGCTATAGGTTGAGGATCACTATCAGAGGTGTGATATCGTTTTTCCATCATTAAGCTATAAGGAACTTTTGAACACTTTCACTGTGCTCTCAGTTTCAGAATAAACCTTTTCAGCTGAGCCACCACCATTTTATAAAATCAGAACATCTATAAAGAGTGGAACAAAATTAATATATTTATTATTTCAAGTCAAGTCAACTCAAGTCAAGTAGTCAAGTCAAGTAGGCTTTTATTGTCATTCCAACCATATACAGTTAGTACACAGTGAAACGAAACAACGTTCCTCCAGGACCAAGGTACTACATACATGCAACAACATAAATTAACAACATAATTTTTTTACATGTTTAAGTTAACCTAAAAAAAAATATCAAATTCAATACAAAAAATACACAATAGACAAAGTGCACGTGCAAATGTGCAAACAAAGAGCTACATTACAGACACAACAAATGTAAAACATAACAGTACTTTTTTTTTCAATTAAATAGATACTATTATTGAAATAAAAATTTTAATCCATTAAAAGTTTATTTGTACCTTGCATACGGCTGTCTGTAAGCATAAGTATACTGTAAGTGTAGTGTGTTTTGGTGCATGATTTACTGCACAAATAAAACACATAAAACAGTAGTGATGTCTTGAATGTTTTTGTTTGCACTATGGAAAAAAAGTGATTATTCTTTTATTTCTGTATTTCTGGTTAATTAGTAGTAGTCACGCAACCCCTACTACACACAACTTGTCATTAGACATGATTACTTCTAATTCCAAAACTATGGTGTGTGTGTGTGTGTCTTTTTTTATTTTATTTTTTAGAAAAGAACATTTAAGGAAAAAACTACATAATGACAGCAAGAATTTTTTTAGTTAAGTCTGTCTTCAGTTAGACGGAGGTTAAGCAGTACAGAATGCACCGGAAAACGATCGGTCATTTGCCAGAGGCTATCTTCCTTTCCCTCTCCTTGGATACTCTTCAAAGGCTGGACAAATCATTTCCAATAAAGGTTTTTCATATCTTTGTGGTTAGGGGCAAGCCTTAGAAATGTCTAGGATTATAATGAGATGGCTCCAATTGCACCTTGGATAGTATTTGATCAGTTTTCCAGAACATTAAAGAGCGTGGTTAAATGCGTTCTGTGAGAGTAATTTACTGATGACGTTCGCTGGCCTCCACACAACTCACGGCTGAAAGAATGTACTTTGAAACACCACTAAAGATAATAGTATTGATGCACATACATTTTCAGCTGTAGTATACATATAATCCTATTAAAGTGTGGCTGCCTTTATCAAATCATGTTGAGGTATTCAGTGGTCAAATGTAGCGATGTTAGCAGTTTATGATCACGTAAACTAAACTAAAGACAAAGTTAGGACTATAACAGCTGCAACAATGATTTTGTGGCAGCAGCCATTAAACATCTGCTTCACCATCAGAAAGTCTCAATAGTCAGTAGACTTTAGACTCGTGAAGTCAAAGACAACAGACTTTCATGTATTAATTATTAAGCCAAATGCTAGCTACACTGTTAAAAAGCAAGCAAACAAACAAACAAACAAACAAAAACAAACAAACAAACAAATCAGTCAATAGAAACCAAAAATCTGCTGATTTACAATAATTACCTATGAGAAAGAATTGCCTACAACAATAATAATAATAATAATAATAATAATAATAATAATAATAATAATAATAATAATAATAATAATAACACCTTATTTAGAAATAAACACTGTTCTTATTGTTTACTATTTATTTTTTTATTGTAATAGTATTGTAATATGCATTTTTTTCTAAATAAAAATATTACAGTCATTTAACTTACTTTTCTATTTCTATTTTTTTCTATTTAATTTTATGTTGGCAATTATTATTTTGTAACTTTACATAACTTAAATGTTAATAAAACTATTCTAGTTTAATAATAGTAATAAAACAGAATAAGGACAGCAGCTTAGCCACAATAAAACAAACAAACAAACAAACAAACATACATACAAACAAAACCCAATTTATGACATCATACTGTGTAACGAAATGGGTTACCAAAAAAGAGTAGTTATATTTAGAAATATATATATAGGGTGGGCCATTTATATGGATACACCTTAATAAAATGGGAATGGTTGGAGAGATTAACGTCCTGTTTGTGGCACATTAGTATATGTGAGGGGGCAAACTTTTCAAGATGGGTGGTGACCTTGGTGGCCATTTGGAAGTCAGCCATCTTGGATCCAACTTTTGTTTTTTCAATAGGAAGAGGGTCATGTGACACATCAAACTTATTGGGAATTTCACTTTATTCTTTCATGAGTTATTTACAAGTTTCTCTTTGTTCACAGCCATTAACATGTCGAAGAGGTTAACACGTGATGAGCGGATCGAAATTGTGTTGATATCTGGTGAACGGAGTAACCGGGTCATTGCAGCAGATTTCAATGCAAGACACCCTACGAGACCACCCATCTCCCATGCCACAGTTAGCAAACTGCTTGCTAAGTGAAAACTGTCACTAATGAACAAACATCAGTGGCTGTCCTAGCTTCATTCAGCAAGAGCCCACAGCGTAGCACTCGCCGCATGTCACTGGAGAGTGGCATTAGTCGAACATCCCTTCGGCGGATATTAGCTACTCACAAATGGCACCCTTACAAACTCCAGCTACTGCAGCATCTCAACGAGGATGACCCAGATCGGCGCACACAATTTGCAGAATGGGCAAAACAAAAATTGGAACAGGACCCTCAGTTCACGCAGAAGATTTTATTCAGTGAGGAGGTAAACTTTTATTTAAATGGTGAAGTTAACAAACAAAACCACCGCTATTGGTCTGACACTAACCCACATTGGATAGATTCCTCCAAGACTGTTGGAACAAAAAAAGTGATGGTATGGTGTGGTATATGGGGTGCAAAGATAGTGGGGCCATTCTTCATCAATGGAAACCTTAAGGCCACTGGTCATTTGAAATTGCTACATGATGATGTGTTTCCCTCTTTATGCACTGAAGCTGGCATGTTCCCTGAGTTTTTCCAGCAAGATGGTGCACCACCACATTATGGGTGTCAGGTCCGAGCATTCCTAGATGAACAGTTTCCTGAAAAGTGGATTGGTCGTCGTGGGCCAGTTGAATGGCCCCCCAAGGTCTCCCGATCTGACCCCCTTAGACTTTTATCTTTGGGGTCATCTGAAGGCAATTGTCTATGGTGTGAAGATACGAGATGTGCAACACCTGAAACTACGGATACTGGAAGCCTGTGCTGGCATTTCTCCTGCGGTGTTGCTATCAGTGTGTGAAGAGTGGGAGAAGAGGGTTGCATTGACAATCCATCACAATGGGCAGCACATTGAACACATTTTATAAGTGGTCAGAAACTTGTAAATAACTCATGAAAGAATAAAGTTACGTTAAAACCAAGCACATTGTTGCTTGTTTTTCTTGTGAAATTCTCAATAAGTTTCATGCGCCACATGACCCTCTTCCTATTGAAAAAACAAACAAAATGACCATAGGTGAAGTGATGAAGGGCTTAAGTTGCAAGATGTGGAATATCGGGTGGATCCGGAGTGCTGCAGGCAGCTGGAGCCGGTAGGTGACAGGATTGACATGGAGGGTGATGCGATATGGGCCGATGAATCTGGGTGAGAGCTTTTTGGTACACTCATCCCGGAGGGTGTCTACGGCGATGTTGTGAGGTGTAGCGGATGTTGGCGCGCTGTATGGCCTCCTTGGCTTGAATCCAGGACCGTCGACACATTTGGACCAACTGTTGGGCCGAGGGTACTTCAACCTCCGGTTCTTGATGTTCGAACATCGGAGGTTGGAAACCCTGACATACCTCAAATGGACTTAGCTTCGTGGCGAAGGAGACGTGGAGGTTGTGTGAGAGCTCCGCCCAAATGAGGTAGCGGGCCCAGGAGCGCTGGTGGTCGGCAACGAAACATCTCAGATAGTGCTCCAGTTGTTGGTTGGCCCGTTCCGTCTGACCATTCGTTTGGGGATGGTAGCCCGAGGAGAGACTGCAGGTAGAACTGATCAGACGGCAGAAGGCCTTCCAGAACCGTGTAGTGAACTGGGGCCCCCTGTCCAAGACGATGTCCTTTGGGAACCCTTGCAGACAGACTACGTGCTCTAAAATCAACTTGGCTGTCCCTTTGGCTGACGGGAGTCCGGTGAGGGCCACCAGGTGCACAGCTTTGGAGAACTGATACACTATGGTCATGATGACGTTCTACCCTTCGGATGCCGGCAGGCCCGCGATGAAGTCGATGGCAATGTGCGTCCAGGGCCGACGGGGAACTGGGAGTGGTTGGAGTTCCCCCGGTGTTGGTTGATTGGAGGTCTTGGCCCTGGCGCACACTGGGCACGCCAGAACGAATTCCTCAACGTCCTTAGCCATTGAGAGCCACCAGAAAGCGCGCTGGATGTATTGGAGGGTGCGCTGTGTGCCTGGGTGCCCCAACAGCGGCGAGGAATGGCCACATTTGATTACGTTGGCCTTGATGTTCCTGGGTACGAAGAGTCGTCCAGGTGGCGCACCTGCCGGTTCGGTCTCCGTGGCCTGTGCCTGGCGGACCCCCATCTACAGTTCCCTATGGAGCGGGGCGATGATTTTGGAAGGTGGCAGGACAGACGCAGGGTCCGCCCGGGGAATGTCCCCCTCATGTTGTCGAGAGATGGCGTTGGCTTTGATGTTCTTTGACCCCGGGCGGTAGGATAGGTGGAAATTATAAGGCTCGAAAAATAGAGCCCACCGAGCCTGACTTGGGTTGAGTTGTTTTAGATTCTTGATGGCGATAAATGGTTCTCTGGCGCCCTGGAGCCAGTGTCACCATTCCTCCAATGCCCACTTTATGGCCAGCAGCTAGCGGTCCCCTACCCTGTATCGATGCTGAGTGGTGTTAAATTTTTTGGAAAAGAAACTACAAGGGTGTAGTTTCTGCTCTGGACCACACTGGGAGAGAGCAGCCCCAGCGCCCACCTCTGAGGCGTCCACCTCCACAACGAACTGTTGGAACATTTGGATGGAGGAGAATTGGGGCAGTGGTGAATCGATGGCAGAGTTCATGGAATGCGGTGATGGCAGGGGAGTTGAGTTGGAATTGATGAGATGATGGGTGAGTCAGTGCGGTTAACGGTGCTGCGGCTGTACTGTAGTCCCGGATAAAGCGACGATAGAAGTTCGCAAACCCAAGAAACCGTTGAAGCTGTTTGAAAGTCTTGGGAAGGGGCCAATGACGTACAGCCTCCAGTTTCTGTGGGTCCATGGCCACACCCTGGGACGAGATGACAAAGCCCAGGAACGTGGTGGAGCGCTTGTGAAAAGCGCACTTCTCAACATTACAGTATAGCCGGTGGGCGAGCAATCTCTCGAGGCCCGTTCTGATGTGTCGGGTGTGCTCTTCGGCGGTGCGGGAGTAAATGAGGAAATCGTCTAGGTAGGCGAATACCCATTTCCCCAACATGTCCCGGAGAACGTCATTGATAAAATGCTGAAAAGCTGCGGGAGCGTTACAGAGTCCGAAGGGGATAAATAGGCTTTCATGGTGTCCCGTAGGGGTGATAAAGGCTGTCTTCCACTCATCGCCCTCTCTGATATGCACCAAGTTGTAGGCGCTCCGGAGGGCCAACATTGTGAAAATGGTGGCACCAGAGTCAATGAACGCGGAGCTCTGGACTCGTTTGTGGCCAAATTGGAGGTGTACCTGAACCATGAGACGCGAGACACTGGGTGTGGTGGCGGCGAGATGGAGGGGACCCGGTGAACTGCCTCCCTGGTTCACCGGGCCTGATTGTTTCCCGGGCGTGAAGGGCATATAGCTCTGTGGTGCGCCGCCGACCCACAATAGGTGCAGAGTCCCTCCCTGAAACATCATTCTCACTCTGCAGGGTTCAAGGACACCTCCCGTGACAACCACGGCGGGAGGTGGAGACCCGGCAGACACCCGAGCGGTGGTGGTGAAAGCTGGTGATCGGGGCATGAAAAAGGGGGTGTGATGGGCGGCAGGGTTTGGGGGGCTGGCTTTGGATGAGAGAGCAGGCGCTGGTCAATCCGGAGGGCGAGTTGGACCAAGCCCTCCAGCATTGCCGGAAGCTCTCGTCTGGCAAGCTCGTCCTTGATGCGGGAAGCCAGTCCCTCGTAGTAGGCCGTTCGGAGGGCGGCGTCTTCCCAGGTGGTCTGCACGGCGAGGGTACGGAAATCTGCGATGTAGCGGCTCACAGACGACCCACCGTGTCGCAGATGGTACAGTTTGCTGTCGGTCTCCACCTCAGCAGCAGGATACTCGAAAGTCAGTTTTTGTTGGCGGGTGACTTCCCCATAGGAGTAGGCCGTATCTGAATCTGACCTGAGAACCGCCGTGGCCCACTCAGCTGCCTGCCCGGATAGCAACAAGACGAAGAGTGCAACTCCGCCACCTCGCGGCGCAAAACCGCGATGTCTTGGCGCTCCTTTCGGAGAGACGTGACTTCACCGGCATGCTGGTCAACCACAGCGCAGAGGCGAGCAAACTCCGCTGGGTTTACTGTTTTAGGCGTTTACTCTTAGAGCTCTCTTACACAAAGAGCAAGGATCTACACAAATAAACCCGCAATCTAGCAACACACACTCAATCGAGGAAGCAACCTGAATAGGTGAGTACTCATGAAATAATCGGCGAAGCATAGGCGAAGGCATAGATGAACTCAATGACTGAGCGATGTGAAGTGCCATTTTGTCTCCTTGTATGCTTCCTGAATCGTGACCGTACTACTTCTCGTGCCGGTCGTGTTATGAGTGTGTGTGACAAGCCACCACAAGCCACCAGAAATCAGAACAGCCTCAGTGCACTTGGCATCAATTTGCATCCAAGTGTCTGGAAGTAAATAGTACTGAAGGGATTTCTGTTTTTCCATTGGTAATGTCTGTAGAAAAAAGATGTCTCCCAGATGAAACTGAGATTAGATCTGATAAGCGAATATGATTTACATTATGTAGACCTTCATCAAACCATTCAGTAATTAATCATACCATATAGATGGGGGTGTGTGGTCATCCTGGACGAGCCGACACCCATCAGGATAGAAATCTGACCCATCTGTGTGGGAGTTGTAGGATTGTATCTTCCAAACCAAACTTCTACTGTGTTGTTTATTTACTTTCCTCAGCTTTTCTCTGGTGATGCTCATCTATAAAGCATTATCTCACTACACACTAAACACCTCAAATGGACCCAGTGTGTTTCCTTTTCAACTGAACAGCAATCTATGCTAAACCGCTAGGGTCCCCTGCATAACAAGAGACGTGGTTTATATTGCTGCTTGTCCTTTGTCCTCCAGTGACACACAGACTTTCTGAGCTCAAGACTCTCATGGCCACAGGCTTCAGAAAGAGTGAAGAAAAGATGCAGAGATAAGATCAGGTCTGTCTTAACTTGTATGTTGATTCCTCTGGGAAGGAAAGGGGCAACACAAGGCAAAAAAAAACCCTGAAATAATCAGGAGACAACACAATACGTGGCTCTCAAACATGATCTGTTTTCACATGGCTTAATAAGGTGTTCAGTTGATTGAGTGTAATGAAAAAAAAATAAAAAAAAAATAGCATTAATAGCATTAATACTCTTGACACTAGTGAAGCACTAGTGTCCCATGTGATGTTATCATTTTTTAAAAAATTGCATTAAAAAAGAAACAAAGCTTAGTTTGGATCAAGTAATTTGATTGGACGAGAGGCATTCCACAGGTGCTGATATAGAGCATAACAGCACTGGTTGATTGTGATTGTTAGGGTGTTCTAACAATCGTTAATTACACTAACTGTAAGTTGCCAGTATGGGTGAAAGTAGGGCAGTAAGCAGCTGCCTGCAACCCACATTCAAAAACAGCTTTCAACAAGAATACATCTGATAATGTTACGTTATCTTAAACAACACTTTATTTCCTTAGTAATTGCTTCTAAGTCGCTCCAAATGGCCTCTGAACCATCCATTCTTTTTTTTCAAGGCTAATGTGAACTACAAAGATAAATAGCTTCTAAAACAAGGCTGGATCCCAATTCCTAAAGACAATTCCTAAAGAAGGGCACTACTTGGTGTTGTGGTGTACAAGGGATTGTACACCCTAGTGCACTAACTTTCCAGTTTATGCTATTTGGGATTCACCAAATTCACAAGTCAGCTGATACCCTAAAGCGGAATAAATTGAAATATAAAGTGTAGAGCAATATATTCAGTAAAACAGCACTCCTTCTCATGTGATACTGCTTGATTATATATTTTTTCCTGCTGTATAGTTTTTTTGTGTGAAAAATAATATATATAATATATATGAAATATATATATATATATATATATATATATATATATATATATATATATATATATATATATATATATAATGACATAAATAATAAAACATTTAAAAAAATTTTATTGAATGCAGAAAAACAGTAAACCATTCAAATAACTCATCTTATCTAACACATACAGTTTTCTTAAATGGCAACAGTTACATTTTGCTCTTGGAAACATTTTAAGTATAGAATTAGCAAATACGCAAACTGTACTGTAGGTAACAAGCACTCATGCTAAAATGGCAAAAATACGTCTTTTGGACTTGTATTGGAATTATTATGGACATAATATTAATATTTTATTAATATATATTAATATGGCTAGCAGGTTTTTCAGTCAAAATCACAGTACAGATGATATTTTCTTCTTTGCTAAATTTTATCAAGATAAATGTGTTTAGGTCAAAGCGATGCCTGTAAGTAAATTCAATGGATGTTTCATGGGAAAAAGTGAACTCAAGCATAAGAGTTAAATGGGATCCCCTAAAGTGTGTGTTAATGCTCTAACTGAAATACCCCTGATTTCTTCTTACCTGAAATTCCCTCTGTTTCATTCCTTATCCAAACATGCTGTTTCAGTGTCTATGTAAATAAGCTACTGCTGAGCCATCTCAGATAAGAGAAGGGAATCATCTTTTATGAGGTCAAATCAGGGGGAATATACAAATGCAAAAATGGAAGAAAAAAAAAGTGGAGGAAAAGCCAGGAAAGTTTTTTGTCACCATTCCACATTTTATGTTTGACAGGTAAACAGGTCCCCTTTAAAAAAAAAGTAGTTTAATTACTGTATGTATTGACCAGGACAGTTAAAGTGATGTATCGTTTTATTATTATATACTATTATTATCTGAACCATGCATATAGTTTGTTGTAAAAGAAATTTCACTACTATTTTATAATGTATTCTACCTTTGCACACATATCAGTTGGATACAAATGGTATCTTTCATTGGTTTGCGTCAAATTTTTAAACTTGTGTCAGATGGTTGCCACATGGAAGTCATTGAGGTTCCGTGTTAGATCTATGTATAATAGATATAATAACACCCTGAACTGTGTCATATTGAATTTAGTCAAAGCCTTATACGAAGTACAAAAATTGACATTCCAATGTAAAAAAAAGTCGTGAGGAAAATGGTCAAAATGGAGAACACATTATAGTTTGGCCCAAAACCTCTCTCCTACCTTCACATCACTTTTGCAGCTGCGATTTCTAACCTCCATGTTAACAGAAACCATTCGATACTTTGTGAAGCTATGAGAAACCGTATTTGATTAATTAAATTTCCTTGACATTGCCTGTACTGTATATGTAACTATTCTCACTTTCCCCCTATACATACTAAAGGACTAGAGCTTTCTCATATGCAGGCTTGGCTGAGGGCCAGAGTGAGCCAGCAGCAGGCAGAAACTGTTGCTCCTGCAGATGCTGGGCTTTTATTAATCTTTGAGTGAAGAAAAAGGAGGAGAGGCTTATGTGGAAATATTTGTCTTGGAAATGATCGAGTGACCGGCTCTTGTCTGAGACTGAATGCAGAATTCATCAGCTCTAAGGATTAGGTCAAGGCTTATTGAGATATTCTCCACAACCAAAATGATGTGGCTTTGTTTTAATAAAGCTTTTATTTTTAACCATTTAAGAATGATTTAATATGAATTATAGGTATGTACACCAGTATCAGTTTCAAATAAATAGTTTTGTCATCTCTCAGGTTGAGGCTGTACTATACTATATTCCCCTCTCATCTGGCTTCCTATCCCGACGTCCATCTGTTTTTACATCGAATGAGAGAGACACACTAGGGCTGGCTTTCATCAGGATAATGTAAAATATAATATGACATTAATAATATCATAAAGATCCCAGCGGTAATCTATTCTATATATTTCTTTCCTTTTTTTTTTTATTTTACTAATTTAATTTGTAGATGATGCAAATATTGTGTGTAAAACCCTGTTAATGAATTTTGAATTTTGAGAAAGAGAGCGTTAATCAGGGCAAAATAAGAATTAAACTAACTGTAGTATTTATAGTGAAACATCTGAATGTGGAAAAAGTAAGAATTTGGAAGAGAGAGAAAGAGAGACTGCCCTCTCAGTTGCTTTTACTTTTATGACCAGAAAAACCACAGTAAACAAACAGAGAAGCACATAAACTGTTCCCCAAGCGAACAAGGCAATGCTGCCAAACCCAGCCATTTTTTTTTTTAAACTGCAGTGCATAACAGTTCACATGAAAGAGGGCAGTTATTTAGGCATGCTGGGACTTTGAGTTCTAGCCCTCTATTCACAGGAAATTAAAGCCACAAGTATTACTCCCACATTCCAAAATCCAGATCCGAAATCCGGCTCTCTAATTCCTCTCTGAGTATTAATTATTTCTCAGTGAGCTCTAATGATTTTCACTAGCTAGTGGAAAATCGTTGTAGTTAAATGAACTGTAATGAAACTTTGCATAGGGCGCCAACACTCCATTGTTGATTATTTTTTCCCCTTACATAATAGCTGCCATAAATGCATACAGTGAAAATTAAAGAATTGCTAAATGGTAAGGATGGGTGTTTAAGCAAAATAAATAAATAAATAAATACAATACTATCACAAAAGTAGACAATAAAACTTGCTCTTTCACAATAAAACATTTTTAAAAGTTTCATGGATTTTTTTTTTTTTCGATTATTGTTGTGGGCTAAAATGTATAAAGCATAAAGTCCGGAAGTTACAAAACAGCTAATTATCTTAGAATCTGGCTTCTTCAGATGAGGCCCGTTCACAGGTTGCATATAATTGATCCCTTATTTGTGAAAGGTCAGCGTTCACACATGGCATGTGGCAAGAGGAAAGGAACATTTAGACTTCCTGTTATTCTATGATTGGGTCATTAGAAGAAAAAAAAAACTAACAGGCACTCATTTGTCTAAAGGGGGGTAAATAGGGTATTACTGAGCACAAAAAGAGGTGGCTATGTATTTAGACCCAGGTTGCGAATGCTGCAGATGGTATGTCTAGCAATATATATTTTTAATAAATTCCAATTTTTTCTTTCCTTTCACATTTCCTTTCTTATTCATTTGAGTACAGGTCCTGAATAATTCACAGCAATGAATAATAAACAAGAGATTTAGTGGGTTATATATTGAAACTGTAAAGTATATAAAAATTTGCAATGTAATAGACAAGGTATAATATAGACTAATAAACAACATGAAGGTGTATTTGAAACACATTATGCATATCCATCCACCCCATTTAGGAAACTCTGTAGACCAACTAGGGACTGTGGAAGTCAAACGGTGACCACTGTATTTATTCCCATTTTGTACGACCGTGGTAGGAGCTCCGGTCAACATTCACACACTACGGGCAATTTGGGAACGCCAATTAGCCTAATCTACATGTCTTTGGACAGTGGGAAGCACATGAAGGATATGCAAACTCCATGCACACAGACCCGACACGGGAATCAAACCCATGACCTGGAGGTGCACGGCAACAGTGCAAGCCACTAAGCCACCGTGCCGCCATTATGCATATGGAAAGCATTAAAACTTTATTAAAAACTTGGTCATGATAATATACACAACATTGCATAAGATCATAACGTACATGGTTCAATCGATGGCTTCTTAGGCAACATACTACTTGAGCTTTAATCCCATATCACAATTTTACTCTAAGAAACTATTTGGCCCCCAAGCTGCAGGAGGCGCTTTATTTTTAAATTCTACACACATGGACGCTTGAAACAGATTTTTGCAGATATTTTTGCCTTAAGCAACGCTTGTGAAGCAGTTCTGTCTAGCCATCTGTAACCCACTGGTCATGTTTTGCCCCGCTGTGTTTTCATAACTGTATCCGTATGGCTGGGATCTAAACTTCTGAGGGGTTTGCCACATGTCACCTGCCCTTAATTTCTCACTCAGGGCAACCGACAGGAGAGGAAATACACCCCAATATGCATCTAGCAAGAGAATTAGGAATGGCATTTCACTGAACAAAGCCCGAATGGTGTTTCTGCCTGCAGGTATTTTCCATTCGTGAAATTCCTTTTACTTAAAAAAAAAAAAAAAAAAAACACTAATCTGAACAGATGTGAGGTAAAATCATAAACTCAGTTGGAAACAAAGTTTTCCAAAATAGTCGAATGTATTTTACGCCAATAAATGACTTCTTTACTTTACAAACAGACAATATGCAAATATGCTTTTTAGTTTATAAGGTCAATTAATATTTTAAAAAAATTAGTGTTTAAAAAAAAAATATATAGATTTTTTTCCCCCACGTTATCCACATTTGTTAACCTAGTTAATATTTTCTGAATATTAATGGTAAAACTTGTATAAGTGTATTATGACTTGGACATGATTGGTCTCCTGTAAAATGTTGACTGATAAAAGTCACAGTAAAGAACTTTCTTTACAACTTTTTATGAAATTAAAAGTCACTAGAACACAGACACATTAGAATTCTGACCATTATTGGTTGAAATGGGCTGGATAAGTGGGCAACTTAAATCAAATTAAATGACCACATTGCATGTGCTAAAAAGGGAATGGTAAACACTGTGAAAATGTTCTGCTCACTTCAGAAAAGCCAAAACCATGAGAAGCCAGTGCTGCCATTAGGAGCATATCGGATTATCTTCCCCAAGGCATTCAGAATGTGAAAGTCTAGTTCAGGTACGGTGTTGAGTAGTGAACATATGCAGAAGATATAAAGTACATACATATAGCACTTTTGCAACTAAATCCCCTGTGTTTAATGAACAGTGTTGAATTAATTCTTACAGTGCTCTTTTTTTCCAGTCCATCTGGACGTCTATAAACACTGAACGTGTTAACTCGCCACTGAGATTTGTACATGCTGATGTAAATTATGCATTGCATGTCTGCATTTCGAGCACATCCACATACAGTAGGCTGTGTATACAGAAAGAATGTGTGTGTGTAACAAGAGCTGAGCCAGCAGCCGCAGTTCCTAGTAATGTTTGTTTAGTGAAAATCCTCCCGGGGTGTGCAGAGTGAGAAAGAAGCCATCAGCCTCGTGCCTGTGTGTGTGTGTGTGTGTGTGTGTGTGTGTGTGTGTGTGTGTGTGTGTGTGTGTGTGTGTGTGTGTGTGTGTGTGTGTGTGTGTGTGTGTGTGTGTGTGTGTGTGTGTGTGTGTGTTGGGGATTAAACAGCATTACGGTTTAGTCAGGAGATATTATGAATTAGGAGACAGCATTTTAATGAACAAACAAACAAAAAATTATGTACTTATAATTGTTTAAAACAAAACAAACTAAGAAAAAAAATCTATATAGATATTGTAAAGTGTAAAGATATTAAAAATGTTTTTCTTTGCTCCTTGTTAGTTTTCTACAATTGAATGCCATTTTTATTATAAGTCATTCCCAGTGCCTTTTATTGTCAATATTTGTAAAAATATTTTAATCTTTAAACAAAGAAACAAATGAAAACAAAAACAAAAACAAATGCCCAATACAATGAAGTAATACCAACAACAACAATAACAATAATAATAATAATAATAATAATAATAATTATTATTATTATTATTATTATTATTATTATATGATAATAATGATGATGATGATGATGATGATGATGATGATGATGAAAGGTGATGGAACAAATTTGGAATTTAGCTACAATTTACAAAACGTTTATACGAGGGGTGTTCAAGTCAAACTGGGACTTCTGATCATGCAGGATAATAGAACACCCTTATGAGAGTAAAAACTACCTTATCCCAGTTATCCCACTTATCCCAGCGTTTCACTAGTGCTTGGATATCATCAACGTAGAAAGTTTTCTCAGTACACAGGAGCCATGATCAGACTGCCTGCTTCAAGTCTGAAACACTGGCCTCCCAGGAACTCCTTTAATGGCCCAAACATGTAGAAATGGCTTGGAGTGAACTCAGGACTGTATGTGGCAATAACTCCCAGCTGAGTTCCTGTAATATGCAATATGGTGTTGGTGAACGATTGTGTGTACCGTTCCCACAGACAGATGCATCTTTTCTGCAACTTGGCGACAAGTTATCTGATGTCCATGGGAATGACTGCAGCGGGCTCCGAGCCACCTCAGCCAGGATCGTCATTTACAGACATAAGGGCTTCTTTGATACACTTGCACCATTCACTTTTTTTTAAAATTTTTTTTACTGTCTCGTCACCCTACTGTGCTTGAACTCTTGTAAATGGCAGTTTTATGCCTTCATTCACTAGAAATTTTATCACAAGTCCTGCTTTGACTTGAACAGCCCTTGTAGATAAGTGAAATGTTGCACCAGAAAAAGAATTGTGTCTAATTTCAAAAAGTTTTTAAAACAAATTCATACAAAAACAGGTAAAACACTAAAAAACTTTTTAAATACCTTTTTTCTACCACTCTGTTGTAACACACAGTATACTGTATGACTATACAGAGTATGCTGCTATAAATGACATTTCTTGTTTTTTCTTTCTGCATTAAAACATTTAAACTACTGTATTATTCAAAATATTCAAAGTTGCATAGGTAGAAAAATAAAACACCTAATCCTTCCCGTTACTGACATATCAGACTTGGCTTGGCCCTGTATCTGTCCACTAAACACGAAACTCGGTCCAGAGCTCAGCCCTTCTTTCATCTGGTTCCCATTTTTGCTTCGAGGTGTCTAATGAAACCTGACCATTTTTAAAAGATTCAGAGTTATGGGCCCATGAATAAATTCCATATTCAGGCTTTGAAGTCAGCCAGGCTATGGAAAGTGCTAAGACGTCATGTGTAAAAGTTATGACCTGATTCATTAAAACTAATCTACTCAGCTTGACATGGCTCGCTTTTAGTGCATGTGTGTCGTTATTTATTCTGACAAGCGGCAGGACACCCTCCTTTTTTGGTGAGGTGAGGGCTTTGCCTAAGTGTCAGCTCCTTTTTTCTAGCTCAATTTAAATCTTTTTTTTTTTCAGACCCCAATGCTTAAATACCAACTGATTAGAAAGAAAAACAGTACAAAACTTGTAGAATCTCAGCAGCATGTGGGTTATGTGTTGCTGAGTCTTTTAAAGGTGTCTATAAAAGAAAGAGAGCAAAGGGTTTCCAGCCAGTAAATAATCATTAGCCTGATGTAACAAGACAGCTTATAGTTCACATACATTCTTAGGACCTATTCCAGGGCACTAGGCGGGGTACATCCTGGACAGGATGCCAATTCATCGCGCATGCAAACACAGACACTAAGGGCAATTTGGGAACACCAGTTAACCTAATATGCATGTCTTCAGACTATGGGAAAAAAACTAAAGGAAACTCATCAAGCATGGGGAAGCTCGTCAACACAGACCTGAGGTGGGACTCCAGAGGTGCGAGGCCACAATGCCAACTTCAGCTCAACTTCAGATGTGCAATTTACAAAAAAAATTGTTTTAGTTGTCCTACATCTTTTCCTTCTCCAGCACGTCTTTTTACATGCAGTACTTTTTTTTTTTTTTTTTTACACACAATGACATAAAATGGTAACTAAATGAGTCTCGCGCCACAGTATTTGAGTGAACTGTTAGTGTCTTACGATCCGCCACGCCTACTTCGATCAAAGAATGCAGGCTGCCTGTCAGTACCACGTATTATTAAAACTACAGCAGGGGGCAGAGCTTTTTCTTACAAAGCCCCAAAGTTATGGAATAGTCTTCCTATTAATGTTCGGGACTCAGACACAGTCTCAGTGTTTAAGTCTAGGCTAAAAACCTATTTATTTAGCCAAGCATTTTTGTAAATAGATTAACCTTAGGTAAAGGAGCAGATCTGGGGGACTCATAGACGTAGAGTATTCTGGTGAACTGGTATGTTTAGATGCTGTCCTCCCCACTCTCATTGTTCACTCAGGTTTGTTGACGGTGAGGTGATTGGTTGCTTTACATCTCAGGGAGCCCTCATGTTTGTGTTTCCTTCTGGCTCTCCCTTTTAGTTATGCTGTTATAGTTAGTCCTGCCGGAGTCTCTGCTTGCACTTTGCACTAAATATACATTCACCTATACATGCTGACTGTGACCATACCTAACTGCCATCTCTCCTTATTTTCTGTTCTCTCCTTTTCTGCTCTCTTCTCTCTCTCTCTCCCCCTCTTCTTTCCCTCTCTCTGTCTCTCTGTCGAGCTATACATGTTTCGCTCCTGAGTTGCCAGTGATCCAGACCCCTCTGCCCTCTGGAGCCGTCTAACCCATCCTGGAGTCCTGCTTCTGGTTGGAGATCTCGTCGCATGGATGCCCCGTGTGGTCTGCCTGGATTCGTATGGTGGCTGGGGATGGTTTCCATGAAGACTCTCCTGTCATCGAGTGATGCTCTGGGGACCTGTGACTTCAGTTGTTCGATAACTCAGGACCGGAATCTCCTACAGTCTACCTGAGCCTCCGGGAACAAACTGGACTCCTTTTAATTTTAAAACATCTCTTGTTATACTGAACTTCCAGTCTTACACATTATTATGCTGATCAATCCCTGCTATCCGTTATCACCCAGATGAGGATGGGTTCCCTGTTGAGTCTGGTTCCTCTCAAGGTTTCTTCCTATTACCATCTCAGGGAGTTTTTCCTTGCCACCGTCGCCCTCGGCTTGCTCATCGGGGACAATCTTGTCATTTTGATTCATATACATTGCATAAAAACTTACTTCTTTTTATTGTGTAAAGCTGCTTTGCGACAATGTCAATTGTTAAAAGCGCTATATAAATAAAATTGACTTGACTTGACTTGACTTGACATGTTGTTTTCTCTTTTATTTTGGCTATAACGTGTGAACACATTTTTCATACTCGTAGAAACTAGTGACTACACATAAAATTAATCTCATTTCTCTCCAAGAGGCCATCATCACTCTTGTTGCCTTATTGTTTCCTTCCTTGACATTTTTTTTGCAGCCAGGAAGAAAGTACATAACCATGGTCTGTTCTTTATTAGCAATAATCTAATAATCATTAAAAAAAATTAAATAGCAGGATCAGTGCACAAGCGGACAACCTTAAAATTAGAGTAGTTCATATGGTAAGTATAAAATAAGAAAACACGTCAGCAAAGGGTCAACAACAGGAAGTACTGCAAGAAACAAAGAAAAAAATAACAGAGGAAACCTACGTTGTGGGTTTAACAAGACAAGAGGCATAAAACGACTTCATGGGGATGAAGAAAAAGAAGGGTGAAAATAACCAAAGTATTCAAGGATTGAGACATGTGCAGTAACAGGGGAACGCATTATGATCATCAAGGAATGTCATTAAACCAAAAGAAAAAAAGCACATGACATAACAAGTTAAAGCACATGGTACTGTAAGATCTCTTAAACAAATAAACAAGACCAGCCTGGACCAAGACCATGGAAATGCATTAATAAATTCATTCATTCATCTTATATACTGCATATTCTATACAGGGTCACGGAGGCCTAGAGCCTACAGGGTACACCCTGGACAAGGTTTAGATCCACCTAATGCTTTAAAGGTCCCATATTGTACTATTTGATTACAGTTTTTTACAATCGCTATGACAGTTTTTTCAATACATTTAACAAGTTTCCTAAACTATTAACACAGTTAGCACAACATCCGTCTTTGTAGGTTATACAATTAACACATTTTTTGTTGCTTTGATACAAAATGCATACAGTTAAAACGAATTTAAAGTGCTTGAACTTCTTTTACACACAACCAAGACCAAAACAATGTAATTTTACAGTCAAATTTACAAATGCTTTCACACTGTATGTCAGAACAGATAACATCATGTTCTAAACATAACTTATATAGGCTAAAGTCAAAGTGAACAGCTGTTCATATTGTGAATTGAAACACAAATATATTGCCTGCATTTTATTCCATTGCCAATGAGAAATAGCTTATTGCAGCTATGCAAATATATAAATCACAGCTGATTCCCATCTAGGAACCACATTTAGTTGTTGAGGTTTTTCCAATGACATGATCATATGTTCTAAAAAGAGGACTCTTTGAAAGAAAGAAAGAAAGAAAGAAATGCCTGCAATACAGTCATTACTGTACTATACATAGTGTGTTTTGCAGTAAACTACTTTATAAACCTGGAGTACATTAGTACATACAGTAGGTATACAGTACAGCACAGCATTTACATACACTGTGTCTAATTACTTTCAGAGAGTTATGGAGTTGGAAGCCAATCAAGTCCCACATGAAATTATCTATGTTGACGAGGCTGGCTTCAACTTGGCGAAAAGGCGTCGCTGTGGGAGAAACATAATAGGCCAAAGGGGCAAAGTTACCGTGCTGGGCCAGAGAGGCCACCATGGTGCGCCGCAATCTCCAACAACGGTGCACTCCTGCATAAATGTCAGATTGGCCCCTACAACACTGACTACCTTCTCCTGTTTTTAGAAGACCTGCACAAAAGACTGGTGCCAGAGGTAGAAAGGGGACAGGTGGGAGACCACTTGCCAATATATGTTATCACATGGGACAATGTGGCTTTCCACCATTCCCGTGCAGTCACAGCCTGGTTTGACACCCATCCAAGGATGATGATTTCCTTGCCCCTTCAAATATAAGGGCAGACCTGACACATAAAATAATGCAGTTTCTGTCATTTCAGCTGATGATAGTGTTTTTTTGTCATTGTGTTATGATTGACTAAATGTTCCTGTTGGAAGAGAACATGTGTTAGTGTTTTGAATAATTATTTGATTTTAAAACATGTTTGCAGTGTTTTGTTAGACATAGTGTATTGTGTTAGTTTATTATTGTATTTTGAAAATGAGTCTTGGGGTTTAGTTTACAGTGTGTGATTTTGAGCATGAAATTAACTGTTTTGCTAATTGTGTATTTTAGGTGTGTTGGTGCGTTAAGAGTTTAGGAAACTTGTTAAACGTATTGAAAAAACTGTCATAGCAAATGTAAAAAACTGTAAAACATTAACATGGATATCAGAACTCATTCAAAGTTTGAATGCTGAGCCACGGCTCTCTACAGAGCAGCAGATATGAGCAACAAGCCGGGTTGGAGCTCATCTTATATGAGGTCACAATACGGGGAACATCAAATTGGCTTGTTTAAACCCCGGCCAATACAAAAATGGAAAAAGGTGGGAATTATTTTTTTTTTACATATTTGTTTGTAAAAACACAGTGTTTTAAAATTCTAAAAAGTCCTATGTAAGTATGTAAATAAACCTACTTGAGAAACAAAGAGATAAAAATGAATACTCATAAGGAATGAGTAATCATGCATCTGCTAAAGGAGAGGCTCCAGTGTATAATCACAAGAATAATGCATGAATAGACAGACAATATATATATATATATATATATATATATATATATATATATATATATATATATATATATATATATATATATTAACACCGAGCCCATGTTTGACCCATGTCTCACCTCAGGTAGGGCTTCCTGATTAAGATCTACACTTAAACTGGCCCTGTGACAGCTTGCAGTGATAAAGTAGTGTCTCTGCTTGGTTAATAGCCTCCCAGCTGTTTTGGATAATGCAAGACAGTAGTCATGCAATGCTGAGTGTGAGAAACGCCAGCGCTTCCATTACAGTGTGTGTGTGTGTGTGTGTGTGTGTGTGTGTGTGTGTGTGTGTGTGTGTGTGTGTGTGTGTGTGTGTGTGTATGTATGTGTGTGTGTGTGTGTGTGTGTGTGTGTGTGTGTGTGTGTGTGTGTGTGTGTGTGTGTGTGTGTGTGTGTGTGTGTGTGTGTGTGTGTGTGTGTGTGTGTGTGTGAGAGTGTGTGTGTATAAGGACAAGGAGGTTACTTTAGGGAAGGGAGGAGATGTAGCATGTTACTCGCATCCATTAGGAAAGATTGTGCACTATGCTGGCTTGGCAGATCTACTTTATCAGGTCGTTGCTGAGAAATGAAATTTACACAGATTGAAAATGCTGATAATGTGACATTCAACACCACATGTCTTACTTGTTTGACTGGGTTATTATATTTGTGAAATGTAACATGAAGCAACTGTATTTGATAATTAGCGATAAAACACTTAGACATACAGTACAGACCAAAAGTTTGGACACACCTTCTCATTCAAAGAGTTTTCTTTATTGTGTTCTTTATTGTGTTCTTTAGCCCAAACGCGTCTCTTCTGCTTGTTGCCTGTCCTTAGCAGTGGTTTCCTAGCAGATATTCTACCATGAAGGCCTGATTCACACAGTCTCCTCTTAACAGTTGTTCTAGAGATGTGTCTGCTGCTAGAACTCTGTGTGGCATTGACCTGCTCTCTGATCTGAGCTGCTGTTAACCTGCGATTTCTGAGGCTGGTGACTCGGGTGAACTTATCCTCCGCAGCAGAAGTGACTCTTGGTCTTCCTTTCCTGGGGCGGTCCGCATGTGAGCCAGTTTCTTTGTAGCGCTTGATGGTTTTTGTGACTGCATTTGGGGACACTTTCAAAGTTTTCCCAATTTTTCCGACTGACTGACCTTCATTTACTTAGCTGCTTTTTTTCTTGCCATAATACAAATTCAAACTCTTTGAATGAGAAGGTGTGTCCAAACTTTTGGTCTGTACTGTATGTAGATGGTTGGACTTTAAAGTTACAGTATTTTCCAGACAATGAGTCACTTCGAAGCCTAAGATACGTGTATCTAAATATCAGTATAGTGAAACGTGGGCAGGGAAGATTTTTTTTTTAGTCATCTGCTTCGTTCACAGCAACTCTTTACAAATCTGTGAATTTTAAAACGTGATTTTAATCATCTGAAATAATCAAATAATGAGTTTCATATAAAGTATAATTCATTACACCTTAACTCAAGACTAAAAGAAAAAAAGTTTAGTTTTGAATATTCAACAATGTACTATATTGCTATCAGAATTACACAATTATTTTTCCAATCCAAAGAATAACAACATAAGTACAGGACTCCTCGTATTAGACATTCAGGCAACATTTATTAACTAAATAATTCATAACTAATATTAATTAACTAATGATTTGCAAATGTTAATAATGTAAGCGATATACCAATAAATGTTATTGCAGAAAGCTTTGGTGGAAACAGTAACAAACTATTATGGTATTCAAAACTTATTCACAACTGTTTTAAAAAATCTCAAAGTTTGAAATAAAAAAAAAGGGTCAGGTTTCAGCTGCATTCGGCAATACAATTCATATTACTGACAAAAAAAAGAAGAATTTATACCAGATTCAAAATTTTATCAAACATTCTAATTGTTAAGATTTTATTTATTTATTTATTTATTTATTGTATTATTTCATTTCAAATTTATAACCGTTAGACCTTATGAGCATTTAAAAAAATTATAACTTCTAAAAAGGAATCTCTTCATCACCTATTTTCTTGGTAAGGTGTAAAACAAGAAGGACCCCTGCAAAAACATTCTCTCAAACCTCACCACTAAAAAAAAAAAAAAAAAAGGAAATGTACAAAAGGCATCCATTTCAAGCAAGAGGATTTTCCTGTCAAAGCGCTGTATTGTCTGACTGGGATCACGCCTCATGTTAAGATGCGTAATATCGTATGTGCTGTGGTTTCCCCTTCCCAAACAGACGCATCACCTTCTCACCCTACATATAACAAAGTAACCCAACCTTAAGGTGACACCGTGGATCCAGACTGTAAAGCTGCTGTGGGATTTACAGAACAATGTTCCCTCAGTGACTGAGAGAGGAAGAGCCCTATGAAGTGAGGGAAAAAAAAAAAAAGATGTGGGATTTTAAGGGCCGGGCTGTTGTTCTGAACTGCTGCCACACTGCACTGTAATGGAGGAGGTTACAGTTCTGGGAAGCGGGTGTGTATCTGGCTGAAATGGAGTCTGTAATAGCGTCCAGCAAGCAGGATGAATATGAAATTACGCGCCACAGATTGGCGTGGTATTGTGTTCGAGTCTGTGCCAGCTGGCTCAATGTAGATCCTAATGTTACACACTTTTAATTCTGCTATCACAGCATCGCTGGCTCGTTTTCAACACGGTTACCTTAATAATTTAAAACATGAAAATGTCCCGTAGTGTTCTGCACAATGAACGCAGGGAGTTCAGTAAGTTATGGATGTGAATTTAGATTGAGTGCTGAATTTCTCGTAAACGCTAAAAATTTGCAAATTATTGCAAAAAAACATATACACTGCCAAAAAAAAAATCTAAGCAAAACAGTTTACGTAACTATCAAAAACTTTCCTGAAACTTTTTCAAATGAAAACAAACAACCAAACAAATCAGAAGAGATTATCTGTAAGCACAGTATATGCATTTCCCTCAATATAACACATTTCTGAAAATTTCCTACATATAACGAAATTCTATTCAACAATCTTACACTCAAAAGCAGCAAATCAAACGCACAGAATTAATACTTTACTTTGAATGACAGAACAGTTTAATGAATATTAAAAACAAAAAGTTGCACATCAAACTACATGCTAGCTACTGTAACTCTACGTACTTGCTAGCTACTTAGCAAGAAACCTTTTTGTTTAATCACGTTAACAAGCAGAAGCAGAAAATCAGACAAACTGAATGTAAGTAATATAGCGTTGCTTTCTTAACAATGTTTTTGGTCCACTTTTCCTGGTTTTTGCTTTTATATTTAGTCAGGTAGAACATTTCATGATCATGCTAGTTACGTTAGGTTTCTAATTTTATTATGTAAATGCCCATATTTTTTGTTTGAGTGGCATCTGCAACTTACTCTTACATAAAGGATTTCTACAAATATATGCTTTTTTCATATATATTTAAAAAATGACAGGGACCCCTGGTGATCTGGTGGCCTTAAGCACATTTAGCACAAAAGATCTGGATAAGAAGTCTTAGATGAATACGTTTATTATTCCCCCCCCAAGTGCCCTTAACCTGTTGCGGCTTTTTATATGGGTTAACTCAGTGACATTCTTAGTCATCTTCTTAGTCATCTGTAAAATTGTGCTGGAGGACGTCATACAGGTTTTATATCTCCTGCTTGTATCTATTTATGTACAACACACAAGTACACACAAGTACTACACAATAATTGCAACTTCTCGAACGTGTCCTCAAGCCTTTTATAGGCATCTTGATGAATAGAAACACTTCATAATCAAGCCTGTTTGCCTTTCATCAAGCAGATGTCCTTATGCCTACCATGCCATTGTGTGATCCTTAAATACCTGCCTGTATTGTGTTCTCCAGATTCCAGGTTGCCCTTTCATCATGGTAAATCGGAGAAGCCAACCAACGAGCGATGTGATTACAGGGTACAGACCAGTCACCTCAAAGCTTTCACGACCAATCTCATGACTATATGACCGTCCTGGGAATGAGTCTGTGTGAAGAATAGTCTGTCTGTTGCAAACTGTTGCCTCGGGGCTTGGCTCAGATTGAGGAGTTTGAAAGAGCCTGGATCGATGGCTTCGTCTCCGAATGGCAAAAAGCCACATGTACAAGCCTGTGCGACATCGACACATTTTACCTTTATGCGAGCGAAGGTTAATGTTAGGCCATATGCCAAGAAGAGAAGGGCTGCCATGGTTTGTTTTGTTTTGTTTTGTTTTACTTTACTAGTGTGTAAAACAAAAGAACTTTTGTAAGGTTATGGTACGTAATAAAACGAATCAAACTGCAAATGTAGTGCTCTCTCTATGTGTTTCAGTGCTGTAGGATATTTTAAAATTTAATCAATCGCTAAAATAAAAGCTGTATACAGAACATATTCTCTGTGCCTATAGGGTTAACATACTAATGCATTCTCATCCTAGCAAACGTTCATCTGTTTCTTTTTGTGTGTGTGTGTTTTATAATGAATTATAGGTAATTAAGCGAACAGAATTTTGCAGTTCGACCGACATCTGTTGTTTTTAGTGTGGGAAGTTTATCTGTGTCCACATGGGGACTGTAAATTAAGTGATTTCAATCAGCAAGATAAAAAAAAGGTCTAAAGCAACAATAGACTTCCTCAAAACTGAAATGCTTTTTTAAAATTATTTCCTTACACTATTTATGTATAATTTGGTAATGTATTCATATGCCTGAGCCATAACAATAAACAAACATAAAAAAAGTAAAAATAATCTTTTTTTTAAAAAAAATTTCCCTGTCTTTTTTGCCAGTCAGTGTAATTAACTATCCAGCTAACATAGCATGGCAGTTGTTTAAAAAATTCTGTCATCACAAATTTTGCTTTGTTAATCTACTGGTATTACATGTGTTGCATCTGATTTCAGTTTCTCATTTCGGTGAAGTAAAGTTTCATACAAACTACTCCTGTCCAAAGTGTACCCCCAGCCATAGTACGAAGAAGTACCAGTTTGTTGTACAAGTACATTCACGAGGCACTCCTGCTAACTAAATATGGAGCACATACTGTACATACTGTATTTCTTATGTGAATTATCAGTAATAATTGATCATTGGGGCACGTACACTTTTTTCTTACATACAGTGAAGTTTACAGTGTGTATTACATAATTAAATTATTTCGATTCAGTAATATGTGCTTGGAGTTTTTTTTTTATCATGACATAATTGTATTATAATTTTTATTATATCGTATAAGATATGTAATGAGTATTCTCTCATACTGAATAGTAAAATCAAAGTAATTTTCCTTTATGTTCATTCTGAATTAATGTCAAACCTCACCCTTTCTGCTCACTATTCTAAGAGGTTCTTGTTGTCGAGCCAGAACGCTGAACATTCTGTACAGTCGGGATGCAAGTTAAAGCTCTTTGAGTTCAACTGAAAACAGATGTCAATAAACTTGTTTGTGCATTTCAGGAGAAATAATTTGATGTAACTAAAAGTCAGCATTAAAGTAATGAGGCTTTAAATGCATCAAAACTGTTTCATGAGAACATAACATAACCGTTGTAGCATGGAACAAGTGCCAGCTGCTATAAGTCAAAGCCTTGCATATTACCGTGTGCTAATGCATCACTTCTGGAATGTTGCTGTTTCCAATAAGCGTTCCAATAAGAGAAGCCAAGGCCAAACGGGTGGACCAGTCGAGCTTTATTTATGTGCCTTGGTACAATGCTAAATTATGTGAAATACATTCGTTAAGCAAACTCCCAGTGACACTAATCTGAAGAATGCAGACTCCCTCCTGAGGTCAGTAATTGGGTCTTTTCTCCCCTCCTCCACCTCTCTTCTCCAGCAGCAGGTTTAGACCTGAAATGCATCCTCCCTTCAGGCCAACCAAAAAAAAAAAAAAAAACACGCTTTCTCTCAGGAAGTTCATTCTCACCCAGCTATCCTCCGAGTGCAGTTATGGAGACTTAAAAAAAAAAAAAAAAACGCTAATGTGTCAGTCTTATAATTCAAATAATAACATACTATCCTGTACCTAACGCATCATGATAAGAATGTCTGCTGAACTAAATGTAACCTCTTCTTTGGTTTCCTCCTATCTTAGAATGCCTTAAGGGACAAAAACCAGGACAAAGGCTGCACTTTTCCATACTGATACTGGTAGATAAGGAATACTAAAAACACATCTGCCCCACATCATAAATCCTGTAAATGCACCATTAAAATAAATAATCATACCAAATGGGGTGACCATATTAGAATATTGGTTAGTACAGATGTGCTTGCTTGTGGTTAAAATGATAAATCTGGAGTCCTTTTACAGCTCGAAATCATACAACATCAATTTTTTGATGTCTTAAAACCACTCAGGAACAAAGAAAAAAAAAACATAAATGCCATAACATGATTTGACAAGAACCCAAAGAATGTATTTTAGCTAAAGGGCATAACTAATATATATATATATATATAGGATAAACACACACACATATATATTATACACACACACACACACACACACACATACACACACACACACACACACACACACACACACACACACACACATATATATATATATATATATATATATATATATATATATATATATATATATATATATATATATATATATATAAAACGATCAGAGATTTGTTTAGTTTGGCTTTGTTGAATTGAAACTGGTATTTTTCATATGTACAATAAGCTCACAATTTATTAGTATGTTTTTTGTTTCCCAAAAGCATTACATACATAAAAGTTTCTGAGCTGCATCTCCATGTTTGTGTCTTTTTTACTGTATATATCTGCCTCTGTTAATTTTTTTTTTCCTTCTGAGCTGTACTAACAATGCAAATTATAAACCCATTTAGATCCATACAGAGGCTTGCGCTTGCTCTCACAGGAAACTCACGTTAATGGCCGTTTTCAGGACAGCTGCTCCTAAAAAGCCACTCAACAGGAACAATGGCCTGAGAGTTTCTGGCCAACGTTGTCAGAGCCAAGGCCATGTTCCAAACATTTCCCAACAACCCCTGCACCTCCCTCCTCCTCAATGTCCAATGCCTAATCCCCTCAAAGCCCCATGCCGGCAAAAAAAGAAGGGAAAAAAAAGAATTACAGAGCAAGGGAAGGGGAGGGACAGAAAGCAAAAGCTGCCGTGTTAACCAGCTTAACGCAATTAAAATTTATTTAGGGCTTACAAGGAATCCTTTCACTGGTGAATAAATCAGAGTCGAAATGACACAGCTCAGGTGGAAGTGTTTTTTTTCCAACACTTTTTTTTTTTCTCCCTGTAATTATCCGGTCACACCTCCAGCATTTGGGGGCTCCAGGTTAGAGAAGGAACGCCCCAGTCTTGGTGCTTGGAAACTTTACCACCTCAATGCCGAAATCTTTTTTTTTTTTCTTTTTTTTTCCTGGGCATGTAATCACGTCGTTAAAAAAGATGCCAAGGAGGAACTCTAGGTTCTGTTCAAAACAGGGCTGAAGAGGTGTTCCACTGGTGCATCATGTCTGTGCCTCAGGCTCTCACTTAGCTGGTGAAGACACTGTACAAGAGAAGAACATACAATTAAATGCTATTAATGTGTGCTTAATTGGATGCTAATTAGGATGCCGTGATCCAAAAAAGGCCTCAACCTCTAAGTACTCTCTAGTTCTGCATGAATAAGAGCACTGCTTCATAAAACATACTGACTAATGTAACTGGCTTTCATTCCTGCAGACATACTGTAGGTTTTGCCATCATTTCTAATTCTCTTGTAATTCGAACTCAATATTTTTAGAGGTCAAAACTAATTTAATGTTCTCCAGAACAGGTTTGCAGGTCAACCCACACCCAAGATGAGAATATTTGTGTGTCAGAAATGGAGAGCGCTTTGCTTGGGAATGTCAAAGAGGATTTTCTTCTCCAAATCCTTAGTGGAAAATTTAATCCCAAGTTACTTCAGCGATGATAGGAATGACAAAAATATGAGCGCACACCCAGCAATGTATTTTAAATTCATCCGGAAAAAAGATCAGCACAACTTCAATCCAGGTTAGTTTATTGGAAGAAACGATCTGTCTGTTTTTAAATGCTAATTGAGTATTAATGAAGCAATAAAAAGCCTTGAAACATAAACAATGATGTAAGAAAACATTGGGTAGTTATGAGCAGGAAAGCCTGACAAGCGTGAGGTGTTTTCAAAGCAAGCAATAGCGTTCCACCCGGCAAAAAACAATAGCGCCCTTTCTCTTTCGTGTGCACATCTGTCCCAAGTCACTGCTGTAATTGCATGGGGTTAGTCTTGGTAATTGACAGCATAAATATCAGACTGTCAAAACTTAACTGTCAGTGACAAGCTCCAGTATGAGTCATTGCGCTTGCAGCTGGGGGAGAAAGGAAAACGTTCCTCGCCTCACTTCTGGCTAATGAAAAACGGATGAAATCATCAATACTGAGCGAGTTTGTCGTCACGTCATTGCAGAATTGTGATTTCGAAATGCACTCCAGTTGATGCTGCCCTTAAGCCACTGTCAAACCAACTGTGGTTGCAAATTTGGCAGAAGTCAGCGGTTTTGCCCTGACTAGAAACATGGACGACTCATTTTACTGATCATGATTTGCATTCCATGCAACCTCTTAAGCTTATTTTGCGGAATAATATTATTGGCAAATATTTTTTATATAAACCCAACTTTCACTTGGAACGGCAGTCTAGCCACCACCAGGGAGCCACGGTCACCAGGAAAATCTGACAACTCCCTTAACAATACTGTTGTGAGTACAGTCACAGAACGTCAGTCCCATTGTGTTCAAAATGACCTTATCAGCAACTTTAAATGTTACCGCTTTGTGGCTGGGTTTAAGAGTTTTTGTGGGTGGTGTAATTGGTCTCATGAACTTACAGTTCACTTCAAGCGTGCATCTAGACAGAGGATGTTTATGCCAGAGGTCTATAAAAGAAGCCAAGCAAAATAATACTTATAGTACAGACAAAACTATTAGATTTGGTGCATATAATGGGCTTATGATGATATTTTAATAAAATTGTACTGACACATTTATCTAATATTTTTTTTATCACTAAAATTATTGCTCTTTTTTGAATGTTCAAACACATACAATTTCTGCCCTGAGGCTATACAAGCAATAAACACCCATTTTGTACTAACTTATTTAATATAATACTAGTAGCCCAGTATACTGTATGCAGTGGATATAGACACTCATTTACAATTACTGTTCATGAGAAATGAGATATCACACACTCATTAAAATAAAGCCTGAAATTAACCATGTCAGAAATTGTATTTTATTTTGTTTATTCATTTGAATAATGTGATTTTAAACCCAACAATATTATTTATTGTAAGGGAGGGGATTTTAGAGGTGATGGTCATTTAAGCAGCATAAGTGTTATGAAAGTGAAATATCTGCTATTATGCATGATTGCAGTATGAGTGCATGTCAAGCACCAGCTGCGATAGATTATTGTTGAAGATATTGAAAAATAAATAAATAAATAAACAAATAAATAAATAAATTTAGTGACTTAAAAAATACTTAAAATAATGTGTATAAAATTATATTACTTTTATTATATATATATATATATATATATATATATATATATATATATATATATATATATATATATATATATATATACACTTCAGGAAAAAAAAATAAGTTTTAATACTCAATTTATTGCTATACATTATATATATATACTGTATTATAATAATATAATATACATCATACTATTTTTCTTTTATTTATGTGTATGCATTTTTTGGCCTGTCTCTGTCTCACTCTGTTTTATTTTCTTTAAGATTTTTCTTTATATTTTGTTGATTTGTTATTTACTTAATTTTGTTGGTGTCAAAGGTTTATCCTTTATATCACAAAAAAAGTTGTAATTTCAATAAGGATGATAGACTCTTTGTGTTTATCTGTGCCTGTTCCACACAAGCTTTCAGCAAGAACCTTGAAAAAAGGAAGTCCACTTGTAGTTTACACCCCATAACACCATCATGTGAGAGTCAAAGACGCCATCTCAATCTTAATTATTTTTACAAAGCAATAGAACTGTAGCTTGTGGTTCTTGCAAATCTCTCAGCGTTCTCCTTTCACAGGGCTGCTGCAGTAAATGCAGGGAGAAGGGTTGGTTAAGACTGGCATGGGACCTAAATAAACTGTGCTGACAAGACTGAGAGCTTTGCAAACAAAGGATTAGCTGAGGGATGAAAGAAAGAGGAAACGAGTCGAGTTGTTCGTTTGTGAAACAAGAAGAAAGGTCAGGTGTGCTACTGTACGTCTTCGCAGTCTTGAGGTGGATACAAGATTCAGAATGGCTTTGTTTTAGATTATTAAATGGTAATTCTACTGTATATCCCATATATTAGACAAATCGCTAGACAAATAAAGTGTTTGTCTTTTATGTTTGATGGGGATCCTAATCAAATAAGGGTAACCGCATTATGTCATTTTCTATAGATGTGTATTGGTACTTTGCCGTATCCTAGATTCAACACCAGTAAGGTCACAGGGTCTAATCTGGCGACCCCTTCACAAAATGCCGTGTCCACTCGAGCACATAAAGTGCTTGTGCTGAAGAAAGTGTTAGTATAGTCTCATTTTGTTGGAACATTTTCACCCAAACAGAAGGTTTAAATGTGGGTATTTTTCGCTGTAAACAAATCTCATGTCCCACTCCTTTATACGCCCTCCCTCTTCCACTTCATGCCTGCTGGGAGAGTGTCATCTTGAAGGCTGTACACTTCATCTTGAAGCATGGCCCCCTACAGTCCCGTTGCTACTCGACCATGCCTGGCATCCTAAGCCGAAGACCTGTAGCGCTCTCACACTGGCACCCCTGGCATTCTTCTGGCCAGCCATGGCCATGCCTGCTGAGAAGTGTGACAGTAAGACCTGACAGCTCAGGGGCCAGGCTGAGAGACGCGTTGTCACCAGCACACAAAGGAGCTCACCTGATGCACAACAGCTCTCGACAACACTCAAATCTCCCGCTGGCGGATTAAGGAGGCCAAGCAAACAAAGGGGAGTTTTTTGCAAGAAAAGCCTGTGTTAAATTGAGCATTAAATTTAACATTTGGTCACAGGATCATAAGTATTCAACAGCACTTGATGGAAACAAAAGAGTTAATATGGGAGCATGAGAGAAAAACAATTGAAGGCAATATTTTCGAGACCTTAGGGCAGGATAAAGCCCCCTACATTCAACAGTACTCGCAATGCTTCTCATTCTTTACATGGCTCAGTGTAAAAGACAAGAGCTGCATAGTTTTGATCCAGCAAGAAGTGAAGAATGCCCGGATAGACCTTGAATAGAAGGCTGATCGCTAAATTAATTTGGCCTCTCGGCCAAAATTACAAGAGTCTAATTAATCCCAGATTCAAGACAGACACATAATTGGACTGGAAACACATTGTTCATGGGGTCTCTAGTCATCTATCAGCTTTGGAGCCCAGAGATTTGGAAGCGACTTAAAGGCGTTCCATAGTAAAGCTGTATACTGAAGCAGACGCTTATTAAAAAGAGACAGCAGGTGGATGAGCTCTATCCAAAAAAAAAAAAAAATTTTAACACAAAACCTCCAAAATTCAGAGGTTAGCACTCCACCTAAAATTTTAGCTGTGGTCAGTCTGGTCAGGCCCACACTTGGGCTCTGTTTGGGTTTTTGCTTTTTCTGACCACTTGCAGCAGAGCCGTGTTTTACTTTCTGTCAAAGCCTGCTCCACAACCGCACTAGAATAACACCACAGAAACCCCGGCAACAAACTAACTGCAAGCACACCATCAGTCTCAAAAGGCACTCAGATATATGCAATGGAATGAGGAAAAGGCCGCATTTATGTTTTGTTTATATAATTAATATATGTAGTAAATTCACTGAATGAATAAATAAATATTATATACAAGTAATGCATGCAATTGTTGGCTGGATCTTATAAGCAATTTTTCAAAATCTACCTTCCTATCATATGAAGTTTATGTCCTTTTGACTGATATATATATATATATAAATTTGATCACTTTGATCGTTTGATCACATGACACTGGCCTGAAAGATAGTGTGCACAGTACCCACAGACAGATGTATCTGCTCTTGTTGGTGACAAGTTCAATTCATCGATTCTGATTCAAGGATCAGGCATTCCATTTTTTGAATATTCAGCATCACCAGTATACCATTGATCAGCCAGATCATGTGTCATCATCTGCACATGTTTCTCAATGGACTGGTTTATGCTGCAAGTTTTTTGATGCATAGGACACTGTGTGGCTTAATAACAAATAACATTACCCTGAAACTGGTCACAGCACTTGATGGATTCAGGGACTGGACTGAAAATTAAGACATTATGATTTTGGAGAGTTACCATCTCTGTTTGTTTCTATATATAGTGTGGCCCAAAAGTCTGGCTCCATAGGTATTATGCGCAATATGAAATTTGCTCTACAGTATAAGGCCCATATCCCGTTCAACTAACAATAGATCATAATAATATTTTATACTTTTACCCTTATACAGTCCACCCTTATTAAATGACGAACTACCGCAGGCCTATGTCTATGGTTTTGATGTCTATGAAGGTGAAATGCTGCCATGAACATTCGTCTGCATCAAGAATCAGTAAATGGCAGAAGCTGATTTCATCACAAACAGAAATTAAGGCCATATGACTTCAGGAGCTTTATAAAGCCTGCATCACACACAAGCTATGCTTTTAGTATTCTGTGAGACCGAGGTTGCTACAGCAAAGAAAGACACAGGGGCCTGGTCATTACCTCAAATTTGGTAGTCATTTTTTCCCCTGAAATGCGCACACAAGAGCTGCATTGATGAAGTCCAGGGGTGAAAACATGTCACCGTAATTGCAGCTGAAGCAGTGAGTCGTCTCGGAGAAACTCTGCACGCAAGCAGGTTCTCGTCTGAAAAGAGCACAACCTCTGAGATGCAACAGGCTTTGACATGCGTTTGCATTCCGGCCAGAAGAAACACTATGTAACTAGCATCATTCTGGATGCGAAATCAAAAGCACAAAGAAATAAATAAAGTCTCTTGTGAGGTGTAACATACCAATTAGTCACGCCATTTGCCAAGTCTATGGTCTATGAGAAGTGCATTTCTTTCAGTCCCGGCGCATAACGATTCATTTACGGTTTTGCTCTGGATCCCATCCATGAGTTATCCAGAACAAGTTTCGCTGCGTCGGAGGGCTTCATAATTTAAGGTTTTGTTAATCATTTGTACTCCATCCAGATCCCACATGCTGTAAAAAGTCTAAATGAAAGCTGTTTTACAATGATGTTGCATCCTGTGAAAAAGAAAACATAGACCAAGTTGCCTGTGAGGCAGATATCAGTGTGTGGTTGAGTTTATGTGGAGTTTGTGTGTGTGTGTGTGTGTGTGTGTGTGTGTGTGTGTGTGTGTGTGTGTGTGTGTGTGTGTGTGTGTGTGTGTGTGTGTGTGTGTGTGTGTGCGCGTATGTTTTCGCACAGAGCCAGGATTAGGTAGTCAGCTCCTGGGATGTGAATAAAACTAGGTACATTTCTCTCCATGTCCATGTGGGTATCATCAGCATTCTCTGTTTTGTCTCCCAGGTAGGCAGATTGGCTACATTCGATTGCCTCTAGGTGTAAATGATGGTGTGTGTTAATGTTTGCATGCACTGGAATCACATCAATTTTATTCATGGTGGAAGATTTTACAGGAAACAATCAAGTGAAATGAATGAATGTTTGGGTTCAGTATTATGTGCCTTGTGTCTTACAGTACCATCTTATCGGCTTTAAAATATTACTTAACATCAAGGGTTAACATAATTATTAACACCTTAACCACGTCTGACTGAAATTAATTGACATTGATGACATATTTGCCGCAAAACCCAAAATATCTGCTGCATTTACTAGTAGTAAACACCCTTGACACTTTTTTTTTTTTAGAATCTATCACAAATACAAATACAACAACAAATGACTCTCCATGATACTGTACTCCATGAAGTGGACACTTATGTGATGCAGTTGAATGCACATTCACATTTAGAAGAAAGTCAATGTAACCATTCTAAAACTCTCACTCACTTATCGTCTAAATGTACAGGGTTGCAGGGGGCCTGGAGCCTATCCCAGTAGACTTAGCAGGGCACAAACATACACACACAATCAAATGCTCATTCCTACACTATGGGCAATTTAGGAATGCCAATTAGCCTAATCTGGAATTAGTCTTTGGAATGTGGGAGGAAACCGGAGCACCCGGAGGAAACCCATCTTATAAACAGAACATGCAAATTCCATGCACACAGACCCAAGACGCAAGGCGACAGTGCTAACGACTAAGCCACCATGCCGAACATTTTAAAACAGAATTGCAATAAAATACTTTGTTTTTCCAAGATTGATTCAAGGTGAAAGCAGACCTAATTTTTCCATAAAATGAAAACGCAATTGAAGCCTGGTTAATAATGAAATTAATCTTATGGGGATAACTTAACACGGCTTATGTTGGCAACATTTAAAGAACACTTTAAATATTTAACCTCCATACCACAAGACAGACTTCACTTTACCCTAGCTTACAAGAGCCCCCAATCCCCAGGTGAGCTAGCAAGTTTGCTAGCCATTAGGTATCAAATGTTTATAGTATATAATAGTTAATAGTTAATCTTTACAATGAACCAGAAAAAAAGTTAAGCAAAAAAAAAAAAAAAACTTTATGGAAATGCCAAATATGAATCACTTTGGTGTGGAGGCCAAATGGGCCTTTCCTGTGTTGCTAAGAGAGCTGTATAACGTAGCAGCAACAAATGAGATAGGGAGAAAGGAGGGGTGTAGGTGCCTCTCATGGCTGTACAGTTTTAACTATGTTACTGGATGACTGGATGCTTCTATTCCTGTAAAGGACTGCCTGGGTGGTCCGGCTGGGGTTGTGTAGGATTGTTGGATTTTAATACTGCCATCTATTAGCACCATTGGGCCATGATTTATGCAGCTGTCAACTTGGACTTCATCAGCCCCTTCGGTCCTGGTGAGTTGTGGGCATCTAGTCAGGGGCCCGAACCTCCGAGCCTATTACTTCAGCAGCTAAAGTAAACCACTGACTGAGAGAGGGAGAGAAAGCAGTAAAAGGGCGATAGTGGAAGAGAGAAAGAAAAGAAAACAAAACACAAAACGAGAAAAGATCACCCCATGCATGCCTCCTGTCTCTCTCCAGATGAAATATGTTCCTCTCGAACAGTCTCAACTCAACTGCTCACAAAGGTGAAAGTAGAACGGGAGGGGGGATATTCACTTGTGAAACATGTGGGGAGGCTTACTCACAAGCTACTTTCATAAAACATCTTCTCTCTAAACCTGAGCAATACGTCCAGTGCAAAACATTTACGGTCTTTGAATAAAAGATAAATATAGATACACTCAAAGACCCTGGTTTTGGTTTCTTTATTCTTTTTGTTTACACGTTTTTGTGTTTATGGATATGAAGAAAGGTAGATAGAAAGTGCGAAGGCAGAGAATGTCAAAAAATGTGATAGGGTTGCAGAGTTTTTTTTTTTAAATCTAGTTCAGTTGCTGGTGATTGTGAAGATGAAAGGAGCAGAGTTGGGAAAACATGTACATAACTGGCTAAGCGGCATATCTTAGGTTTAGCCTTGTTGTGCTAGCATGACACAGTTTTGCTTGTTCTCTCTCTTTCTCTCTCTCTCTCTTTCTCTGTCAAAAGAAAATACTTTGCTAGTGAGAGACGACTAGCTAGAAAACCTGACCTGAGCTTATGTGGCTATGACACAAAATGAAACAACAAAGCTAAATATTAGTTTGTTAGCCAACATACTGTACATGTTAGCTACAGCAAATAGCTTTACAATAAATGGCTACACACTACAGTCAGTGTCAAGTTCCGTATTTTTGTCAATGCTGGTGTTAGGCTTTTCATACCATTCCACTGGAATGGAACATAATTTTTGGAACATAATTGGGCTATTTTTAAGCATTTAAAAAAAAATAAAAGAAAATTCTACACTTACACACAAAAAAGAACTAGGATCTGTTTAGTTTTAATCTGTCTTTTAAAAAATACATATACAGTATTTGACTATAATTAAGATATGTTTTTTTAATCAAAGTTTTTATTTATTTATTTTCAAACTATACAGAAAGAACCAAAAAAGAAGAAGAAAAAAAAACAACACAAAACCAAACTTCCCATCAAGAATTAATATATCTTAACTTGACAAGATTTTTTTGCAGTGTAGAACAACAAATGTTTTTTAGCAGCAAAATTGGTTTGTAGCCTACTGCCTACTGTAAGTTTGCGTTCTCTAATACAATGTTCCCTTTTTTAATTATGTGAAAAGGGGTGCATTTTACCAAACGACCCTAACTCAAACTTTTAAGTGTTTGCATCCTCAAACTGAAGAATAAAATTCTGTCTTTGTAAACTATCACGGAATCCCCCGGCAGTGGGAGTGAGTAAAAGACCCTAGTTAATCTCTTTGTTGTACATGTACAGTCATGTGTAAAAAAATATATATATATATAAAAAATAAAAATTAAAAGTGCCCCCTCTTTTAATTCCATAAGTTTTTGTGTAAAAACATATAGCAAATACCATCTGATCATAGAGGGTCTTAATATTAGGCAGTGAGGGGTACTTAGATATTTACTGTAACATGTTATTTATTTTTTTGCTTTGGCTTCATTTTTTGTTAAATAAATAATTTTTATTTAAAACCACTTTTATAACCATTATAACCTTTACTTTTGTAAGTTGCTCTGTATAAGAGCATCTACCAAATGCACACATAAATTTTCCAAACAATCTTAGGCATCTCAACACATTCACCACAAATTCAGGTATTGCAGCACTCACAGAAATCCAGAAAAAATAAAAATAAAAAAAACCCTAGACCAGGCCACACTGAACATGTTAAATGTTAATGTCCATAAAACCACAATTAGAAGAAGACTGAACACATATGGTTTGCTTGGAAGGGTTTCCATGAGAAACCTCTTCTGTTTAAAAAGAACAACGGAGGTTCGCAATACCGCATCTGAACAAAACACAAGGCTTCTGGAAGAATGTCCTATGCACAGATGACACCAAAAGTGGAGTTAATTCCCAGCACCATGATTGCTGAAAACCAAACAGCATTTCAGCAGAAACATCTCAGGTTTTGGCCTAGTCAAAGTCCAGACCTGAAACTGAAATACTGTGGGACGACCCTAACTCAATCTTTTAAGGGTTTGCATCCTCAAACTGAAGAATACAATTTTGTCTTTGTACACTATCAGGGAATTCTCTATAAGTGGGAGCTGTGTATAAGCGAATGGCCAAATGAACTGTAGCAATGTTGTAAAGAAGAATTGAACAAAACAATGTAATATAGACTGATAAAGTCATACAGGACTTAAGTTATTGCAGATGGATTTACGAGCCATTGGATCATAGGGGTACTTAGTATTGCGCACATGTTTTTGCTTTATGGCTTCATTTTTGTTAAATAAATAATGGCATGGTGAAAAAAGTTGTAGTCGCCTGCTACAATCATATGATTGTGTTTTTACACACACACACACACACACACACACACACACACACACACACACACACACACACACACACACACACACACACACACACACACACAGGCAAACACACACAAAATAGAATTAAAAGAGGGGGCACTAACTTTTACACATGACTGTATTTAACTAGCTCATTAGGCTGCTGTCATTCTGGTTATATTTATTGAGGGTTTGGTACAGTATATCTTGAGTTCTCTTGGCTGCTGTGAAAGTCAGTCAGGCATTACGACATGATATTAACATGATGATGTCATATTGCAGAAGGAGGTACATCAACAAACATGCAAAATCAAACACATTTCATGAAGATTTGCACAAATATGATAAATATGCCCCAAAAAAAAAAGCATTTCCCTGACATGAAGAACTACATTAACCATTAAAACAATCATATCTAAATAGTGATTAAACTCTATTTTCCCTCAGATATAGTATCAATATCCATAAGAATAAGGGACATCCTGTCATTCTTAGTGGACACTTTAAAAGTGACAAATGGTGGAGAAAGACCTTGCTGTCAGAATCTTTACTCTGTTTTAGTACAAGCATGTTTATACCCTTAGCCTTTATTGTTATCACACAGTACATGAATACAATACAATATTTTATATTGAACTGCGAAACACAGAACATTCCACATGTAACGCCCGAAACCCCTCAGTAATAAATGCTCCTCAGTGTTACATAAATCACACAATACCCTCTAATTATCCATCAACCCAGCACTAACCATTAGCAACACTATGAGTACGGCTGTTTTTCTCAACTCATTATAGAGAAGGTGTTAGCGTTGGAATGGAAATTGGTCACCAGATGGTCATTATGTGGATTTCTTTTTCTTTCTTTTTTTTTTGTAGAGGGATCAGAGGTCTTTGGCAAGATCCTGGGGTGCTTTCTGATTGGAATGGCCTGACAGATGATTTATTTGTGTCATGTCTTTAGCAGGGCACTTACTCTTATGAGGCACAAATTGGGGACAAAGCTTTTGCAATGCCAGGGCCTTCAGGCACAGAAACACTGGACTCATTTTCCTAGTTTTAACAATATAGAGCTTCAGACTGCTCGACTAGTAAATTATGTGAATTATTCACAGTACAAATCACTCACCGGAGCTAACACATGGGAAAATGAGAGTGGTTCATAAACTAATCTCAGACCTGTTCGTCTTTTTACAAGGGTGTCTCGAGATGACTTATTTGTTCAGTTGACGGTTTAGCCTGGTGAAACTTAGTCTGCTCTTTGAAACCATAAATACCCTTTATTCTGTAACTTTTAACCACAGTCAACTGAAAAAGGCCCACATGTGGCTGATGTGAACTTCAGTCAGGATCGTTTAGACGCATAATTGTTTTGCAATGAAATAAGCTTGGCTTATGATGCGGTCTGGGAGAGGGCAAATATTGTTTTTTTTTCTTTTTTCTTCTTGGGTTAGACCCACACCATGAACAGCCTCGGCAACTGAACAGCACTGGCACAAGTGCAGGGTGTGACGCCGTGGCGTTTAGCTGGACTGTTACGGTTTTGCGTAATCTACATCAGGTCACCAGCAGAAAAGTCCCACTTTCTTGTTAGTTTCACAGAGAAGAGGCCTCGTCTTAGGTCACCGTCAAACTTTCCAGATGTGTCTGTGTGCGATCAAACAGTTCATAATTAGAACCGTATAATTTGTAGACATTATTATATTAAAGATGGCAGTTGGGTTTGCCGAGCAAAAACTAACTTTGTGAGTGGCTGACCATAATTTAAGGTTCTGTTCACAGTGGTGCCAGGGTAGGGGGAGCCTCTGCAAGTAGAACACGGGCCTGCTTATGTCAGACATCGTGCTACAGGGAAGTGTAAAATATACAAGGCGTATTTACACACTCAGCAAAAATGCCAGACTCAATGGATATTCAGTGAAGCAAGAAAAAAAGTGAATGAATTTAGAGTCATGTTTGGATGGATTAGATCTACTGTGATGTCAAGTGATCTTAAATATGAAATATAATATAGTACAGAAGTGGTATAGTATAGTATAGTATAGTATAGTATAGTATAGTATAGTACAGGAGTTATAGTACAGAAGTGGCAGCAACCCGTATTCTGTAAATAAATATTGCAAAGAGAGATGAAAAATAAATATAACCAGAAACATGACCATTATTGTACTCATGCTCATTACATTTCTTTAGATTTAGATTACATTACATTTTCATCCATGGGATAAGCACACACAGTAAAAACACACAATATGGGCAATCTGGAAACACCAATTAGTCTAATCTGCATGTGTGAGGAAATTGAAGTAACCGGAGTAAAATCCTCAACTCTAGCCACAGTGTTGACCACTACGCCACCATGCTGCGTCCATTATCAATCTACTCTTTGTAAACTGGTTTGGATAACCAGGTCAAATTGACATATTAAGACATCTGTGTGACAGGTGATGCTTTTAGGAATATGTCATTGTGCCATTCGTCAAGTGTAATATGTCAAAAACACATTGATGGTTTATGACCGACACAAGGTCTTGCCTGGATCAACAGCTGGATGATAACTTTAAAACAGCCACAGAAAAACATATGGCATAGATTAATAGATAGAAGTTTTCAAGTAATACTATCAGTACTTACATCTGGATCGGATGGCATGTTTGAAAGGAACAAGGACATGAATTCATATATGAAGCCTAAGTGTTTTCTTCTTCTAAGAAAAAAGAAAGATTCTGTTGTGGATGCAATAATCAGACCTTCTTAATGATAAACCAAAAGCACCATTTTTATTTTTACAAAATAGAAGAAACTAAAGTCATGAAGATCATCATGAGCTGTCTTTAAGCAACGAATCCCAGAATTCCAGATTTCATGCACAGAGATAATATAAAAATTTGAAGCTAAATGTTCATGGTGAACTGTACGAAACCTTTAACGTTTTAGAAGGGATGGGGAAGAAGGGAGTGTATGACATCTGGCAGAGTTTTAACAGATACATCAAGACAAATGTGTCAGCCTAAAAGCTGCTAAGAGGGTGTGAAAGCTTTTAGAGACAGCTATTAATGATAAAGGTTAGAAGAAAATATTTAGAATGCCTCAATATATATTTATATATATGTAAAAAAAAACATTTAGTCCATTTTTACCATTTAGTGTGGTACTTGTGATCATGAAAAAACGTCTGCAACCTGACACACAATACAGTACAGTACAGTACCATTCTACTTTTGAACTTGATGGTTACTTTACATTTAGTCATTTAGTCATTTACATTCATACCTTTTAAACTGTTTAAGCTACCTAGATTGTCTATCATACAGGAAATAGCATTATGACTTTGCTGAGTAAGTAGTTCTTTCTTCCAAGCACTGAAGCAATGTTTCGGCCATTTAGGCAACACTTTCATTCTTGAACATTGCTTTCGTCCCATTATCCCAGAGCCATGTATATGAGGCGTGTCACTCCTCTTCAACTTCTAATCCAGACCCTGTAACCCATCCAGGCTGCGCGCAGCTCCCTGTCCTAAAAAAGCTCAGTTTGTGCAGCTCAGTGGACCGTTCTGACCCTTCATGGCCAGGTGCCGAGTGGAACATTTGTTGAGGATCTGCCTCCACACACACATACACAGATACACACACACACGCGCACACAGACACATTCCTGGATGGAAGATTCATGGGACACTCACTAGTCCTCTGCTATGCATCAAAATCAAGGTCAGGGGCTGAGCAAACAGCTCATGCAAAATTCAATCATTCATCCATCTTCAGTAATTAATTTATTCTGCTCAGGTTTGCGGTGACACTGGGAACACTCCAATACATCTCAGAGCACCACACATTATTAACGTGATTTAAAAAATTTTAGAGAGATTTTAAAGATTACAATTTTTTAAACAATGCATTCCTTATTTGTTTTTCATTTATTTGCTCAGAAATGTAATAAAATGGAACCAGACCACCGCTTGAAATGTAAATTGAGATGCACTATACCATTGACGCTTACCATGCAGACTGAATTTGCATCCTGTCCTTTAATACAAAATAAAAAAAACTGTCAATACTTTGGATAGTCAACTGGTAAATAAAAAAAAAAATATCAGATTTTTAAACCAACATGCAGATTTCTTGCAGTATTGTGTCTGTAAATGTTGCTGATGTATATATTTTAAACATATGTACAGTAGTGATGGGAAGTTTGAATCATTTTAATGACCCGGTTCTTTGAATCTCGTTCATCAAAATGAACGAATCTTTTTTTGAGTCATTTTGTTCATTTCGTTCTTTTGATCAGATATAAAATAAATTGTTATATTTCCAATAAACAGACCCCCAACACGTCTACATATATAAATTTTGGCTATAGTTCCAGTAGTTAAAATATTACAATGCAGCTAAGGACGTATTATTATGAACAAAATGAGCAGCTCACATCTCATATCTTCTAGTCTGAGTCGTTGAATCTATTGCACTGCATAGCGTCTATGGGAGTCACCTGACAAAAGAACGAACGACTCGGACTAGAATAGTCAATAAGAACCGTTCATTTCTGTTGCTTGTACATAACTTACGGAGGTTTTGCGATGATTTGCGCATGCACGCCCAGTAGAAAATGAATTAATCACTCTCCGAGACTACTTGTTCTTCTGTGTCACGTTAAAGACTCGTTCAAAAAGAACGAATCGTTCATGAACGACCCATCACTAATGTACAGCATGGAGGCGGAAGCCATTCAGGATTAGACGGACAATCACTCATGTCATAAAACATCATAAACATCATAAACATCATAAAACCTTTCACAGAGAAAAAAACTGAATTATTTTTTTTTTGGTCTTACTGAAGCCAAAGTCTACAAATGATTTATATAGTTATTGCATTATGAGCAAACTGCCACAACATTCAACTCATATTGAATGTTTCATGTTAAAAGAATCTTTTCATAAAATTACACAAATATATATATATATATATTTATTTTATTTATTCATTCCAAATGACACCTTATTTCCTGAAAACAACCACTGTGAGTAAACTGTGGCAGTTTGGAGTGTATTTAGCCTTAGCCTCACTTTTCAGTGTGTACTAACATAAGCTAACCTGACAGGATTTCATAAATGTTTATATAACTTCGTAATGTTTTTCATTCGTAATGCTAGCAATTAGCTAACACAAGCTAATCTGACAGGACTTCACGTTAAACTGGGACGTGTGCTGAAATTTCTCATGAATTACAATGGAAAGCAATTGAGATTTACAGAAGAAGTCAGTAAGCACAGTACAGTACGTTGATGAGACTCTTACCTGCAGTAAAACACTCAAATAGTGCAAATATACTAAACAAGACCGTATGTCAGTAAATGACGATCCCAGCCACGGTGGCTTGAAGCCCACTGCTGTCATTGCTGTAAATATTCAGAGTTGAACGCTTGATTCTTGAAAATCAACAGATAACTTGTTGCCAACTTGCAGAAATCACATGTGTCTGTGGCATTACATTAGAGGAACTGGAATTGGAGTTATTGCCACATCCCCTGTACAGTCCTGATCTCACTCCAAGCGATTTCCACATGTTTGGGCCATTAAAGGAGTTCCTGGGAGGCCTGCATTTCTGACATGAAGCAAGCAGACAGATCATGGCTCCAGCATACTGAGAAAACTTTCTACCTTGATGTGTCCAAGCAACTAGTGAAACTGTGAGAAAAGAACATTAGTATAGCAATGGAATATAAAGAGAAGTACTGTAAAGGTAGTTTTTACTCTCATAACTGTGTTCTGTTATCTTTCATTTTCCTACATAGAGTTATTGTGAAAGAATATTCCAAATCTATAATACAAAATTATATTACAAATATAAGTGAAGACATATTTCTCTGCTATCCTGTGTATAAACAAATAACTGACTATTTAACTGCAAATCTTCAGAGATAATTCTATATTCCATATTAGATGGCTTTTTTTTTTTTCAGATGAAATTTTAATGCTAATTTCTCATATACAGAATGTCCAAAAACAGGGTCATCCCAAAAACAAACAAAAAAAAGACAAAAAAAAGACCAAAAAGAAAGAAAAAAAACAAGCAGCAACACAATAATAATAATAATAATAATAATAATAATAATAATAATAATACGGGATAGAATGGTGTAATATGGTGTAGTATGGTGAGAATATTACAATGATGCACATTGTATTGTATGGACTAAATCCAAATACAGTACATAAGGTCTAATGAAGATAAAATATTGGTGGTATAATTGTGCCACCTAGTGGTTCAGTCATTTGTGTGCGTTCATGACATGAAATCAGTCAGCAGACAATCAGCCTGAATTTTGTAATGTTGGAAGAAAAGAGAGGAATCCTGAAAACTTTCTTCACTGAAAAGCGATACAGCTCTCAAAAGAAGAATCAAAACAATGTCAAAGATGCCAGTTTATTATGTACAGTATCTTGCTTGCACACATTATATATGAAATTGTAGTCTAATTTTCCATCATGTTAGAAGATATATTTAACAAGGGTATATAATGAAAAGCATAGAGTCCAAACGCTTAATATGGGTATGTTTATACAGTATATTACAGAGAGGTGTGATGTTGCATATGAGGAGTGCATGGACATTTCAGTATACATTTCCGAATTCATTTTTCCACTCAAATATTCCACTTTGATCGGGATTACAGTAAGATCTGTCCAAGATTAAACAAGAATAATTGTAAGTGCATCTAACGGCAAGTAACTACAGTCACACACTGAGGTAGACATGGCATGACATTATACTGTACATCATCTTTCAAGGCAGACTTATCATTTGTAAACAATGCTGCCAGACTTGTACATTTCTAGTATGGAACAAATGAAGCACTGATGATATAATACACACACTGATATTACATTTTTCAGATTTGTGGAGTACAGAAAAAAATGTATGGACGTGCTGTCACTTTCATGTGGTACGGTAGATTTCATGAAAACGTCATAGTATAAAGTTTTGATTTATATAAAGCGGTGCCATAATGCAGGGGTGCTCAAACATTTTGCAGCCAAGAGCCCCTTTTTAGTGTAAAATAAATTCCAGATCCTCCTGCATTCCTGAGGACAGATTAATTTTATGAAAATAACCCAAGTGTTAACCCATTAGGCTCAATATTTAAAGATGTACTGTAATATTTAGTTTGTTAGAGTCATAGAACTTTTAGATTTGTGACATTTATACAGTATACATGCTTTATATACAATTTCTTCAAGAGTGGTAGATATAATGATGGAAGTTTTATTTAGCATATTAGGTTTTGATTCCATCTTTTGGTCATTCATTCGCACTTGATTAACTGCTTCATATTTCAGAATTTACCTAAATCATTAAAAAAAATGTGTTTCCCATATATTAGCGATCTACACTAAGAAAGTTCTTTGCATTTCTCTGTACACAGCTTCTGCAGATTTTTCTTTTCCAAACAACGCATCTGTTCATTCAACTGCTATGGTTTATTTCCAATTTTTAGATAGGTGTCGTAGTTTACTAAGATTTTCTGTACAATATTTTATCACACTTAAACCTTAAACACTTATCTTGCTTAGTTTTTCTACTGTGATTGTTAGCATGTCCATGCTGGAGGTGTTAGGATCAGTCAGGCCAAAGCGTATGGAGGCCAGTAACTGGAACAGCTCGGCCGCGGTTTCTGTCTTCGGCTTTGCCAACTCGCACCAGCGCTCCTCCACTTGAGTGAGTTTACCAACAGGTACCTTTAAGGTCATGATTAAACATGAATATTAGTACTTTCATAACTACCAGCCTGATTATAATCCTGCCATACAATCTTTTTAGTAGCAGAAGGCTAAGGCAGAAGGCTAAGCTCAACATAAGCATAGCTCGGATAGTTATGGAAAAGTAACTACACACGTGGACAAAATTGTTGGTACCCTTCGGTCAATGAAAGAAAAAATCTCAATGGTCACATAAATAACTTTAATCTGACAAAAGTCATAATAAATAAGAATTTTATGAATGTTAACCAATGAAAATCAGACATTGCTTTTCAACCATGCTTCAACGGAATTATTAAAAAAAAATGAACTCATGGAACAGGCCTGGACAAAAATGATGGTACCCCTAACTTAATAGTTTGTTGCACAACCTTTTGAGGCAATCACTGCAATCAAACGATTCCTGTAACCGTCAATGAGACTTCTGCACCTCTCTGCAGGTATTTTGGCCCACTCCTCATGAGCAAGCTGCTCCAGTTGTTTCCGGTTTGAAGGGTGCCTTTTTCAGACAGCATGTTTCAGCTCCTTCCAAAGATGCTCAATAGGATTGAGGTCAGGGCTCATAGAAGGCCACTTTAGAATAGTCCAATGTTTTCCTCGTAGCCATTCTTGGGTGTTTTTAGCTGTGTTTTGGGTCATTGTCCTGTTGCAAGACCCATGACCTGCGACTGAGACCCAGCTTTATGACACTGGCCAGCACATTTCTCTCTAGAATCCCTTGATAGTCTTGAGATTTCATTGTAACCTGCACAGATTCAAGACACCCTGTGCCAGATGCAGCAAAGCAGCCCCAGAACATAACAGAGCCTCCTCCATGTTTCACAGTAGGGACAGTGTTCTTTTCTTGATATGCTTAATTTTTCCGTCTGTGAACAAAGAGCTGATGTGCCTTGGCAAAAAGTTCCATTTTTGTCTCATCTGTCTCGCAGAAGCTTTGTGGCTTGTCAACATGTAGTTTGGCATATTCCAGTCTGGCTTTTTTATGATTTGTTTTCAACAATGGTGTCCTCCTTGGTCGTCTCCCACGTAGTCCACTTTGGCTCAAACAACGACGGATGGTGCGATCTGACACTGATGTTCCTTGAGCATGAAGTTCACCTTGGATCTCTTTAGAAGTCTTTCTGGGCTCTTTTGTTACCATTCGGATTATCTGTCTCTTTGATTTGTCATCAATTTTCCTCCTGCGACCACGTCCAGGGAGGTTGGCTACAGTCCCATGGATCTTAAATTTCTGAATAATATGTGCAACTGTAGTCACAGGAACATCTAGCTGCTTGTAAATGGTCTTATAGCCTTTACCTTTAACATGCTTGTCTATAATTTTCTTTAGAATCTCCTGAGACAACTCTTTCCTTCACTTCCTCTGGTCCATGTTGAGTGTGGTACATACCATGTCACCAAACCACACAGTGACTACCTGGAGCCCTATATATAGGCCCACTGACTGATTACAAGATTGTAGACACCTGTGATGCTAATTAGTGGACACACCTTGAATTAACATGTCCCTTTGGTCACATTATTTTCAGTATTTTCTAAGGGTACCATCATTTTTGTCCAGGCCCGTTCCATGAGTTTATTTTTTTAAATAATTCTGTTGAAGCATGGTTGAAAAGCAATGTCTGACTTTCATTGGTTAACATTCATAGAATTTTTTTAAATTATTACTTTTGTCAGATTAAAGTTATTTATGTGACCATTGTGAGTTTTTCTTTCATTGACCGAAGGGTACCAACAATTTTGTCCACGTGTGTAAGTGCAGGGTCATTAGTAATATGCTAAGAAAACCTATGACACTGTTTAGTGAAGAAGGGCTGTATCAGTTATATCACACGATTCAAAGATAAAACGAAAGAACAATTTTATTCATACCTCTGGCGATATGTTTAGCAGCCACATCAGCTCTTCATTAGTGAACTCCATCTCCATCTCAGAACTGAAAACTGTTAAACAGGTTTGTGATTAGTGGATTAGAACAGATATAGAACCAGTATACAGCAGGATCGCCCTACAGTATATATGGGTTTTCCCACATTCCTGAACTTTATCCCGAATCGATACAGTCTTAATATTGTAACGCATAGTAGAAGGATGACCAGGAAGTTCATAAGAATTTGCTTTGGTGAACCATCTTTTAGGAGAAATTACAGCCATCAAAATTTGTAAATATAGTCTAAAAAAACTTTATAGTAGTGTGTAAGTTATTTGTATGGATCACTGCAGATCTTTCAGCCTTCATAGATGTTTCTTACCTTTTCATAATGGATTTAAGACTTTGTAATCTTCTATAAGATTTTTAGTTAAGATTTTTACTTAGCTGCATTAGACGATGGAGAGAGTCCCAAACAATGCAGTACATAGTTGAATCACCATTCATTATTATCAAGGAGGATGACATACAGTAATGCTACAGTACACACCTGGAGTTTGCCTTTCATTACTACTTTCTGGCATCACGGCACACATGCTGATAGCGGCTGCCAAAGAGAACAGGAACAAATGGAGAAAAATATATATAATAAAATATATAATAAATCCCTTGTACATTGAAATGATACCTTTTTTTCTATCTAGATTTTTGTGTATATTACAGATCTTTGATCTGGACATTTTAACCCATTTTAACCTATTGTTTTTGCTACAGTGTGCTAGTCATTTGGTAACAAGCTGAAAAACAAAGAAGTTTTGAAATAGTTATTTGGATCACATAATACTCACTAACTTCTGGGCCTACACTACAAAAACCATACTACTGTACATATCATTAACAATTATGTTATCATTTACTATAGGACAAACATTTAATTAATATTTATTATAACCATACAGTCTGTAAACAATGCTCATCCAGTAATCTAAAATGTTGAAGCACGACCCGAGAGTGTGACATCAGCGTTCAGCACTATATGGTGATACGGAATTACTTTGATTGGATAGGGAGACACAGTGATGCAGTGAGACACAATTTCGATTTACCCTGTGTCTGTTTCTGTTGTCTCCATGAACACTGATTTCCTTTAAAAAGAATGAAGTGTAAAAATGTGTGAATATACTGTACACTGATTAGCCATAACATTATGACCACCTGCCTAATTTTGAGTAGGTGCCTCCTTTTGCCACCAAACCAGTAATAATCCAATTAATGATCCAGTTTGTCCCCCCTGGATCACCATTGCAGACCAGTTTGATCCAGTTTGTCCCCTTGGATCACCATGTTTTGAAATAGCTCTGACCCAGTTGTCTAACCATCACAATTTGTCTCTTCTTCCAGTAGCTACAGTTTCAATATCTTGTTACAGTGGTGCCTGGAAGTGAGTGGGATATATTAATCAGCAAGTGCACCTTTTTTTCCTGAAGTCAATTTGTTGGAAGCAAAAGAAAAGAAAAAAAAAGAAGAATTTGAGTGAATTTGACGAGGGCCAAATTATGGTGACTAGAGGACTGGGTCAGAGCAACTCCAAAACTGCAGTTCTTGTTGAGATGTTCCTTGTCTGCAGTGCTCTGGACATACCAAATGTGATCCAAGGAAGGAAAACCGGGGAACTTGAGACAGGGTCATGGGCGGTAGTGTAAATTAAATTGATGAAAAGGTTAATGCCGGTTGTCAGAATACCTTGCAAAGGGGAACACCTTCTGAACATTAGGCAGGTGGTCATAATGTTATGGCTGATCGATGTGTACCAACTATAGGGTGATCCTGGTAAATACCCCGGCTCCATCAGAACCCTAACAAGTGTTTATGGAGAGTGAGCGTGTGAATGAAATTCAGTTCATACTGTACAGTACATTGAGTATGTAACGCTTGATGACAAACTCGTTCACTCACAGCTGTTCAGAGGAAGCTTCACCACAAGGGGGAGCTCTAATCCCTAAACACATTAGGGTGGTTTGCTTTCTGTTTGCATAGCAACCGACCTGCTACACGAGCTACACACAAAAAAATAAATAAATAAATAAAAATTAAATATATCACTAATAAACAGGTGCTATGAAGGACATAATTTTGACAAGAAACGTGAAACTAAAAATTTGAGTTTTACTGTGTACAATTTATGAAGAACATTTTTGTTAGTTTATTTGTTCATTAATTAATTTTTACAACGTATTTAATTAATATATTTCCTTACAGTTTTAATTAAAACCTAATCAAACCAAGTCAGTTGTTTAAATGTGTTGACTATCTTGGTTAATTCCTTGTGTGGAAGTTTCCAGAATTCTCTCTTAGTAAGCACGAGAATTCTCTATTTCCAAACAAAAAAATAAATAAAATATAAATATATTTTTCGTGCAGTGTTCATGACTCACCTTTAATCCAAACGTCATGAATCCAGCACTATTCGTGCAGCATTGCCCATGTAAACAGCCAAACTGCAGATATTTATTTCCTCTCTTTGATTCGGATTACAAAAATATTATGGCAGCAGTTATTTGTCCGATTTCAGCGACACGTATCGAGTTTCCTGACATTTTCCCCCTCATGCTCCTCTCTGTGCGGCTCTATCTGTCTCTCCTGCAGCCTGTGTGTGTTTGTTAGTCTCTTGTTTCCCAGAAATCAGCCAGTGAGTCAAACGAAAGAAAAGTGAAACTATCCCTGGTGTGTTTTTGCTGCTTGTGCTAAGCTACGTCAGCCTTTTACAACAGGCGTTCAGGTCAAACAGAGACTTTCGATTGTGCAGAATTAACAGAACAAACTTCTTTAAATTTCTCTCTATAATCTCCTGCTGCTAGACTAGTGCACATATCCCAGGGTTCCACTAGTGCTTTAATACCATCAAGGTTTCTTGAGCTTTCTCAGTACACCATGATTAGGTTCCTGAAACACTGGCCTCCCAGGAACTCCTTGTGGAAATGGCTTGGAGCAAGGTCAGGACTGTAAAGCTGATGTGGCAATAACTCCCAGCTGAGCTTCTGTAATGTGCAATTGTTCCTACTAGTGCACTGTTCATCGATTACGAAGGATCACGCATTCCACTCGCATTCCCGTTAATGGGAAACGACTTCACATACAGGACACTACATGGCCAAAACATGGTATTGGTGCTAAAAAACTCATTCAGGTGAAAAAGTGTATTTTTAGATAGGATCACATAACGCCTTCTTTTTTTTTTAAATAATAATTTTTATCTCCCAATCCATGCTTCGTGTTTTTATTGATATGCATACACATTTGTTTTTATAAGATAAAATAAAACACATTTGCGAAATACAATTTTTTGCCTTTTTACTTTGTGTCTGTAACATTCTTTAATTCAAATATTTCAATGACTTGTTAATTATTGCAACATGAATGCAACATGGTTATGGACAATACGGACACTACGGACGTTTTGCTTTTTAAGCTTTTATCAAAAAACAATTTAAGCAGCAATTTTTATAGATCATACGCTTTTAGAAGCTTACATCAAAGAAATATTAATTATTTGCATTTTACAATTACTATTGTTTGAAGCTGAAACACTAAAAAAAAATGGCCATTTTTGGGGCACATAAAATCAGCTCTCCAAAATGGCTGCAGTTAGCAACTTTACATATTTGTGGAAGCAAGATTGGTCACTTCTTTGTTGTATGAACTTAGCTTTATCAGAATTAGCTTATTTTGCGCACACATTTTATGTATTACATGCATAACATAAAAAAGTATTAGAAAAAAGAGAAAAGTATATGGACAGCTAATTAACAGGCAAAATCTGTTAATTATTGAATTAAATTATTGATGCAAATTCTCACAGAAACACTCCAAAATCTTACAGACAGCCTTCCAAGAAGAGCAAAAGCTTTGGATACAATGTCATTGCAAGTTTGGCCAAATACTTTTGTCCATACTGTATAGTGTAACTCTGAGATACTGTACCTCGACGAAGTTCGTCATTCACATAGTGCCGCCTTTTAAACATTTGCACCATTCAAATGTTTTTACTGTGGCCAAGTGTCTCATCACCATACTGTGATTAAAGAACATTTACAGAAGATATGGGTTTTACACTTTCATTCACGAGAAATTTTATCAGGCCCGATTTGACTTGAATTCTCCATATAGTTCAATATACACAATGCACATGAAACAGCACAAATTGAAAACTGAATGAGCAAACACGTACTGTATAAGATTGATTTAATTTTCCAGACATCCCCTGATTTATAAGACAGACATCTTACAGCTTATAAAAAGAGAGGGAAATATGCTTCCATGAAAAAAAGGCTAATTTGATCAACCGGAATCCCTGGATTACACATACAGCTGTCTACACAGAACAAACAAACAAACAAACAAAAAAACTTGTCAACTTTGATTCTTTCGGGGGGAAAAAATATGGAAATGAAAGTTCAAGTGTAGCTATTAATCTGTAGGCATGTTCATTTAAACTAAATTTACTTCATACTGCTGTTAAGATTTTATAGACACATTATTGCTTTTTATTACTACTGTATGAATTCCATGAATGTCAATTAGCTCATGAGACGTGGCAGCAGTCAGGACTATTAATGGTTTCAAGGTGCGACACAACCCATTCTTATACAGTAAACATCTGGTCCTGATGACAGAGCTCGGAGCACTACAGCAAAAATGTGATCTGTGTTTTCTTTAATAAGAGCATTGTGCCTAGGGGCGGAGCATTTATTATTTTCCTGTCCCCGAGATGCAAAACATCTTGTCAGATCGGCATGGTGTGGATTTTCGGAAAAAGATTAAAACTCCTCCTCAGCGTTGCGGGTTCTCGATGCCTTCAGTTGTTTTAAGCGCTCCATGCAGTCGGTCAGACTTCTCTCCCCGTGGACCTTGTTATCTCTCGTCCGTACGTTCACCGTGTCGCTGCTCTTTTCCTTCTCTCCCACCACTGCACGGGAAATCAGTAAGAAATCGTTAACACTATAACTAAAAGCAAACTATATTGTACAGCAGCATTATAGAGTGTAATAACTGTGTAATAAATAGTATTTCATATCTGCTTCCAGTTAGCATTTTGGTATTAAGATAAGATTAGCAGGTCTATGACACTGGGATTCTATGACACAAAGGTGAGAATACATCAATATGATACTAGTTATTACAACTGAGAGGATTATAAAAGCAGCTCATAGGAAGCGGAAAAGCCTAAATGCTGACATGTAATTAAAGAATATTAATTTTAGGACGATTTTGAACATTTTGAAAAAGTTTTTTTCATTTGGGATCAATGATCATTGCACGCTATACGTTGAATATCTTCAGTATTTATGGAAACCAGGGACAAAAGTATGAAGTTCCTGAGCTGCTGTGAGTCACCCTGACAATCCTGGCAAGAAATCTGTCATACTGCCTACAGTACGAGAGAGTGCAAACACCACAAAGCAAATACAATACTGTAACGAGCAATATGAATGCCAGATACATACGGTTTTGAACTGTTCAGAACAGATAACGTTTTATTTGTTTAATAATTTAGCAGGATGCCTGATTTAACCTCAGTTTGAAATTTGCATCATTTTCCATTTGTCAAACCGAAGTATTCAGAACAGTTATGGCCTCATTGTCTGCTTCTCTGTGTTTTTTCTCCTACAATGTCACTCACATCAAGCAGACGTGAATCATCTGGTGTCTAACATGTATTGACTGCTCTGTGTTTTGACTTGGGTGGTAACACAATGCAGCTTGTGCCCAAAGAGTTTGAAAGGTTGGAAAACAAACTACAGAAATAGAATAATAAATAACAAAAAAAAGGAAAATAAATATTTAAATCTGAATAAATCATGTCAGTCTTGTTCTCTACACTGTATTTTAAATAGAGTTGTGCAATTAATTCGATTAGGCAATTTACTCAACATGCAAAGGCTTAATAATCTAAAACTGAAAAAAATTGCTGAAAATACAAACCGCATCCATCTTTGCAAATACTGTGGAACCTTGGATTGCGAGAAACTTGGTCTGCAAGCATTTTGCAAGACAAGCAAAATTAAAAAAATAATTCTAACTATTTATTTCTATTGTTTATTTAGTTAGACTCTTCATATATTCTAACTAAATAAACAAGTGAAATATTAAAAAATGGGTAGTAAACATGCGCTTTGTCTGCTGAGTGTCACGTGATCACAACTGAGCCAATAGTTCTTCGCTCTCTCGCAATGCAGGATTGTGGGTAATCGTCTCCCATGCTCAATATCAGTGCTCGTGCGTCACTCGAATAGTCAACATACGTGTGCATGTGTACCGTTTACTATAACATTGTGCCGTGTGCACGCACAAACTATTTAACGACAATGCAATATCACGTTTCCGCGAAATCCTCAAAAGGAGGCAAAAGCAAGTATCATTAGAGAGGTTCCTAGTTGAAGAAGTTTGGAGACAAAGCCAAAGTACAAATTAATAAATGTAAAGTACATACACAAGTACAGTAATGATGTAAATGTACTTCGTTACCTTCCAACTCCGATGCTATTAACTGAATCACAAAGCCCCAAAATTAAATTTAATCGACAGTCTATGTACCTGTGATTCACAACTCTAATTTTAAACATACAGAGTCGTCTCTGATGGTGACAGTCACAAGCCTATGTCTAACTGAAATCTATAATGAGCTAAAATGCCAAAACGTTTGGCTACTGATATAAATGACGTTCCCACAGATGTGCACAATGAAATATTTTTATTTAATAATAACTAAAGAGTCATGAACATTCTGTGCTTGATATTTAAGCGTATTACTTGTGGTGGTCATACATTACTTCCCACCTTTTCTCAGAATAAGCTAAAATTCCAAAATTTTATATACAGTCGCTTGAATTGTTGCCATGCCATGTTTGTTCACTTAGTAGTTGTTGCAATATTATAATTCTATGGTCCACTGCAGGAGTCTATATTTTGACAGCCAACCTCAGTAAGAAAGTTTATTAAAAAAAGTGCTCATAAAACCCCACTGGCTTGTGGTATGTCTTGTGGGAAAGCTGATGGCGAAGTACAAAATTATGAACAGTATGTTCTAACAAAACCTGTTTCAAATGAAAGCGCCTTTTCCAAGCTACAATGTGTGAAAAACCGTAAACGGCATTAAAATCTGCCATAGGTGAATAATCAGTGGAGTACAACAAGCTAGTAAAGTCTTGGCACTTTCCAGTCCATTACCTTTCTCATTCAAGTTTTACAAAAACAATTAGGGCTCCTAATTCATTTCTAGCACGCATCACCAGTTCAGGGTTTAGACTCTGCTGAACATGGAACGCCAAACAATCCTCAAAAAAGTCTAACTCTTTTCACTAAAATTCAGTTTTCCATTCCTAGTCTAATTTCGATTGTAAATTGCAGTGTGCAACCAAAGAAGAGAATGTATTAATTTTCTGACCTACTGGTCAATTACACCTGAACTTGCTCACCTAAAATAAAGTTGTACTGAGCCAACTGTGCGTTTCTGATCTTCTTATTCAGAGTGCAACCCGGATCCAGGTCTACGTCTGTCATCAGGCCTGTGCTGTGAAACTCTTTTTGCACCTGAACAGAGAAAACTCAAAGTTAATATCGAGCTACAAGTGCAGCTTTCTATATGCGCTGCATTAATTGACTGCTGGGAGCCTCACCCTTTGTGCATAATCCTCACAAGTCGGTCCAACAGGCACAACCATCACCTGACGCGGGGAAAGCCACAAAGGCCTAATAATAAAGAAAGAACAAAAGAAATAACCGAGTCAACATAAAATAAAATTGGGGATGTGGTCAGTAAGGACAGCCAGGTTTATGGTCATAAAAGCTCTAAGATTTTTATTTTATTTTATGTCCAGCATGACCATCAGATCTTTTGCTGAAAAATAATAATTACACCAATATATAAACAAAATAAATAAATAGATAAATAAATAAATAAATATGGCCCGTATATTTATCTATTTGTTTAACACTTTTACAGTTAATTAGCAATACTTATTCAATTATTAATGTGTTACTTATTTAAAAAATGAGCAAGATGTATATTATTTATACACACCATTTTCCACCATAGTTTTCAGTCAGGATGGCAATCATCCTCTCAACTGAGCCCAAAATGGCTCTGTGAATAATCACTGGTCTCTTCTTGTCATCTCCATCATGGCTACAGAGACAGACACAGGAAGCGCATGTTAACGAATTCTTTTTTTCTTTAAGTATTACTAATAATTCTATATTTATACTTTTTATAATTTTATTTAAAAAGTATTTATTCAATATTTTACCATCTAAACATTTATTTGCATACCGATAGAAGAATGTGAATAATTTTGCACAACGCAAAAAGACAATTTGCCAGTGAAAATGAGTGTAATACAGGCAGACAAGCACTAGGTGTCACTGCCACATTAATAAGATTTGTACAAGAGAAAATGTAGCAAACACACATTTACAGTAATAGTAGTGAGGGAGAAATCTGCAGCATGTATCTCACCTGACGAAGGTTAGGTTAAAGCGGATGGGGAGCTGGAAGTCCAGCTGAATGGTGGCACACTGGTGGTATCGTCCAATAGCATCCTTGATCTGAATGTCAATCTGAGGAATGTAAACAAGTAAAGAAGTGGTTAAAAGTGCAGGCAACGTACCACGTAAATCACCATGCTGATAATCTTTGGCTGTGTTACCTTCGGTCCATAGAAGGCACCATCTCCGGGGTTTAATACCCACTTCTCCCCGAACTCATTCAGACTGTTCTCTAGTTGCTGTTGAAACCAAAAGTAGAAAAATGACAGATGTGAAATGCAAAGCAGCGGTTTACCTCGAGTGTTGGCTGTCTCCTCACAGTGATTAAAATCGAAAATTAAAAACCTAAGTCCAAACATCAACACCACAAGAGGTGTTTAAAATGTCTTAAACCGAGTTGGTTTGTAGCAGTCAACAAAGTGACAACAAATGACTACAAACTGAAATCCGGGTTACCTTCTCAGCTTGATCCCACACTTCTGGCTCCCCGAGGAACTTCTCTGGTCTGGTGGAGAGGTTCAGTTTGAAGGTGAATCCAAATACATCATACACTGCACGCAGGAACTCCAGACAGCCTTTAATCTCCGACTCAATCTAAACATATTGAATTTTAAACAATTATAGAATATTATAAGTACAGCATACTGTGTACTGGATTTGTACTGTAGCCATCAATCTCACCAATCTTCTTCATCCATCTAGCTATCAATTTATCCATCCATCCATCCATGCCCATACACCTCATCTAAGTTTCTCATCCATCTTGAACCATTAATTTATGTTTTCATCTATACATTTATAATTCTCCTTCTATCCCAATCGAATCCATCCATCTCCATTCATTCATTTATTCATCCCCTTTCCACTTTTCTCCATCAATCCATCTCAATATTTATCTAATATTTGTCTATATATCTAACCACATCTACCCATTTCCATCAATCTACATATATCAATCTCTACATCTGTCTATCAATCTATCCATCTCTCTTTGAAACCTCATTTAATTTTCAAGTATTTATAAAAGCTCTCGTTGGATTTGTACGGTACCCATTAGTGATCCTAAACAATACCCAACAAAAAAAGCTCCTCACCTGGTCCATAGCACAGAAGATGTGCGCGTCGTCCTGCTGGAAGCGACGGACACGGGTGAGACCGGTGAGAGCTCCGGAGAGCTCGTTACGGTGAAGCACACCAAAATCAGCCAGACGCAAAGGCAGTTCCCTCCAGGAGCGAGGCCGGTGATCAAACATCAGACTACAGAGATATAAATAAACAGATGGAGATGAAACTGCGCAGCACAATGTTTACGGACCCATGAAATGACTTGACAGCAGTGATTTGATTCTGGTAAATGACGTATTTCCTTAACATGCTGCGATTTCCACATCAGTAGTACCAGTAGTGTATGAAACACAACAGTAGCTTAGCATACCAGCTGTGGAGGATTTCTCACTGTCAATTTGCTCATTTTGACTTTGTCATTTTCAGTACCTCAAAGCAAACGTTTCTAGCTATGACTTGGAAATGCAGCAGGCCATGGAATATTCATTGGTCAATACTAGCATCATCATGTGGTCATGAACAATAGGGATAGTGGTCAACCATCATCTTTGAGGCAGAAATTAATTCTGAATGTGCGTGACTGGGGATCACATACATGCTTAATAAAATCATATCGTAAGATAAACAACAGTAGAACACATGGCTATGTATAATAGTGAATGTAAGGGCAATTCTGCAAACAACACGAAGATAATTCAAGGGATTGCGACTAAACAGCTGTGTAGCTTTACGAATAACACTTATCAGTGAGTTTGATCAGAAAAAAAGCTTCAGTTTGTTAGTGAGCAAAAAGAATGGACTTCGGATCATTGGAAAAAGGTTATGTGGCAAGATTTACCCTGTTCTAGAGTGATGAGAGCATGATGAAAGGATGCACTCATCATGCCTAGTGCCCACTGCTCAAGCCTTTTTATGACCTGGGGTTGCTTCAATTGGTCAGGACTGGGTACAGCAATGTTATGTACCCAAAAGAATTTAGTCAACTGACTACCTGACTACACTGAATGACCAAGATTTTTTTTCTTCCCTGTTGACATGGGCATGATCCAAGGTGTCAATACCAGGATTTATCGGGCTCAAATTGTGAAAGAATGGTTCAGGGAGCATGAGATCATTTCACACATGGATTGACCAAAACCCAGGAGTCAAGAGTTAACCCTGTTGAAGATCTTTCATGGGTTGTGCTGGAAAAGACTTTATGCAGCAGTCAGACTCTCTCATCATAAATTAAAAAATTAATGTGTGAAGGGCAGGACAGTTTATTTATTATTTTTATTATTTAATACTCACTTTTTAACCATTTTCAGAGTCAAATTTGCCTCTAATGTGCATGTGCGTGTGCGCGCATGCAAAAATAATAACCAAAAGACGTCTACGTCTTTACAAAATAAAAGTTAACAAATTTAAACATGCTGTTCAGATTCATCTGTTATTTGTGATGTTTACAATATTTCTAAGAAAACAAACAAAAACAAAGGTGTCATTTGTTAAAAACCCTCCTCCAGCTGTGGACTCATCTCTGCATGGGCATCACCACTGTGTTCGCTTACAACAGACTTGTCTTGTGAGTCAAGCATAAGACACTTACAACATGTCAAAAAAGCAAGACATATCTTGTTACTGGATGTAAACAAGAACACAGATGTCTCTTTTCAACACCATCTTCTGATGGAGTGAAGAAACAGTGCTGATCATTTATTTACATGGGTAACATTCTGACAATGTAGCCGTACGTGTGTGCGTTAAACAATGGACAGCTTCTAAAAAAGGGACAAACTTTAAGCTGAAATAGAGTGAAACCACTGACTCAACTTTAACTGTGACTTAACTTCAAACTGCGAGTGCTGATTTTTTTTTTTTTTAAACGTTAAGTTTTTTAAGCTTGTATGATGAGAATTTAGGCTCTGTGAACATTAGCAAAATCTGTATGTACCAGAGAATTAGTTCATTGTGGGTTCATTGTTAGATTCATTGTGGGTGTATACGAGTTATTTCAGCTAAATGTAATGAATAACCTAGCCTACTTAAGCTCTTAGTTGTGTTTTAACTTTCATAATCACTGAACAATGAAGACGTCAAGTCCTTTTAACATACACACAATAACAATGTTTTTCTGCATGCTTTGTTTGTCAGAAATTTGTTGGAAAAGCTTCAAAACTGGTGGGAAATACCCAACAAGTTCACAAACATGAGGGAAACAAAAAAAAAAAGGAATAATTTTCTCCACACCTTTCTGGTAGCTACATTTTGATTGGCTAGAAAAATGTACTTCTATTAGAGCTGAAAAAAAAAATACTGGACACTTTTCTGATGACCATTAAGACTTGTATTAATTTGTTTCAAATTAATTTAATTGATGAGCTTTAAAATAAGTTTATATTAGGAAGAGAATGTTTTACCAGTGTCCAGGGCAGTTCATGGGTTTAAGGGCAAAGATCTCCTTCTCCACTTCGAAGGAAAACATGTTCTCGCTGTAGTGTTGCCAGTGACCGGAGGTCTGCCACAGTTTGCTGTTGTAGATGTTTGGAGTGACCACTTCCTGAAAGCCCCTCTTCCTGTATTCACTCTGTAGTCAGAAAATATGAAACGCCTGCATCACAAATCTTACGGGCATCTGCATAACCTTTTCAGCTTGGAATATGAACGAGCAGAAAATTTCTAAAACAAAGATCCTATTAAGGTCAAGTAAATGGCTTTGTAGTCAGTTTGACATTTATTAGAAACACCACATAGGTTTAAGGTCATATCTCCCTCGCGTGTGTTTACTTTTACAGGGTGGGGATTAACAATCTGTTTACACACAAACACAAGGAAATAAAATTATTATAGGTGTGACTGCATTTCAGGATGCAGTTGTCAAAAGTATAATGAAACCTCTAACACAAGCACCTCCGCAAAACACCTTCAACATGCGCTAAATAAATACACGCTAAATAAAAATGCTTCAATAAATCTACCCTCCTTCACTTATAAAATTGTCTATGTGGACCCAATCTTCACAGACTTCACTAGCTCACCAGAATTATTACAAATAAGCAGATGTGTGAAACAAATCAGCAGCTTCATATCTATATGCTAGTAAAAAGAATCTAAAATAAAGCTTACATATACAGTGGCTATAAATATCTTGAAGACATTATAGGGTATTATGGTACAGTACATCTGTGAATCTGTTAACACTCTCCTACATTCTTTTAACAAACAGTCAGTTTATTTTCACTCAACTGCAATTAAAAGTTTTGTTATTGCTCTCAACTTTAGCTCTCTCTTTTATAAAATATACTACTAATATAATACTAATTTCCAAAGCACAAACATATTTTGTGTAAAATAAAAGCTTTTTTAAAAATTTATTCAGAGCTTGCATTGCCCTGCAAGTATTGTCCTTTAAAAATGCCAACATATAACCTGAAATACACAATTGTCTTAGCTTGGACTGCACCGAATTTTTTATTTTTTTTTTTTAGACATATTCACTGCTCACCGTCTTAAACTAATCTATTATTTATTAAAAAAGTAACAGCATTGTATAATGTTCCTACAACATTTATGATTTGCTTATAAAAGCAGCTTTTCTTCTGCACCGAATCCCTAGGAGACAAAGCTTACCCTTATAAACTCCACCAGTGTGTTGTAGATGTACGCCCCCTTTGGGAGGAAAAAGCAGCTACCGGGGCTGAGATCATGGAAGAAAAACAAATCCTGTTCCTGAAAACAAGAAACAAAAACAGCGTGTCGGTGTGCTGTTCTGCATTCAAGACACAATGATTGTGCGTTCATGCATGAGAACGAGACAAACAACAGGGGCAACTAAAGTCACAAAAAGGCCTAACAAAATAAATCAAGGGGGAAAAAAAAGGGAAAGTGCTCGAGCTTCTGATTATCATTCTGGCTTTAGCTGTGACAAAGCGGTCCCGGTGTGCCAGTCAGTGTGCTCCCTGGCAGATGGCACATTAAGGAGACAGACATCTGCCAGCTTTACCCCCTGGCCTTGCTGCTAGTTAACACAGAGCACACAGGAGCACTGGGATTCTCCACACACAGCAGCTTTACTGAAAGCGTGGACAGCTTGCGGCCCGAGTCATTTACACTCCGGGAAGACTCCTTCCTCATCACGCCCATGCTTTATCTGTTGGTTTATCACCAACAGATCAAGACTGTTTAATTACTACAAGCCATCTTTCCTCACAAACACTAAATCTAGTCGTGCTGAGAGTGACTGAATACAAAAAAAAAAAAAAAACTGAGAGGTACATGGATGGCAGCTCAATAAATTCCTCTTTATTCATAACAGCAGGAGAAACACTGTGCGTCAACAATTTGGACAAACACATAAAAAGTGATATACTGCCAGGGCTTTTGTTTAGATTATTTATTCCAACACCATGCAATGAGATTTGGGAGAAGCAAACAAAAAAAAGTATTCATATTATTAGTTTGTCAAATGTAACTCATCTAATATTGAGTAGGTCTTACTTTTGTCCAATCAAAGAATGGACTCCACTAAACATCTGAAGGTTGCTGTGGAATCTAGCACCAAGCTATCAGTAGCAGATCCTCTATTGTACTGCAAGATGCGTGGTAGGGCCTCCTTGGGTCAGACTTGTTTTTTTCCCCAGCACATCCAACAGATGCTTGACTGGATTGACTGGATCTGGGGAATACGGCGGGCCAAGTCAACACCTTGAACTTGTTGTTGTGTTCCTCACACCATTTTTGGAGTGCGACAGGGAGCTGAATGAAGCCCATTCCACCAGGGAATACTGTTTCCCAAGGTTTCTCAGCATCCCACGTCCCAAAGCATCCAACTGCCTCTGCTCGCTTATAATAACGATGCACTCATCCCTGGCCATCGACATGATGTAAAAGAAAACATGATGATCCAGGTTCTGATGCCCATGTGACCATTTGTAGGTGTTTTTGACAGCATGGGCCCCCTGACTTGTCTGTAACCTATCAGTGACCACATCCTTGGACTGCTTTTGGTAGATTCTGATCACCAGGAAGAGCTGCAGTTTTGGACCCAAATGCTTGTGCTTGCCCATTTTTTTTGCATCCAACACATTCAGGGGGGAAAAAAAATTCAATTGCTGCCTTATATTTTAGGAAATAAAATATTCATTAAAAAACTAAATAAATAAAAAATTAATTCACCCTCTTCCAGAAGCCATTGCAACACGGTTATCAAGGTTGTCCACTTCACCTGTCAGTGTTCATAATGTATCTCAGTATTTTCTAAGAAGTGGAGTTCTATAACTATAGCAGGATTTTCTCAACGATTCAGATTAATACATGTACATACAATTTATGTGATATCTCTTCAGTAATGCTGATCCTGCACATCTCCATGACAATCCTTTGCACTACATAATCAATATTGGACATTTCAGTTACTTCACAACCTGTGCTTCAGATCATTCATACATAACATTACCAAATTCATAACTAAATAGACATCTATACAAAATGCCATTAATTCTGCTGTTTTTTTCTTAAAATGTTACTTTTTTATCTTTCCATTTCTGAAATAAGCTAGTGCTGCACCACGTTTTAATCTGAATCACCTAAATCCAGCATCCCATCCCATCAATAAAGCTCTAGATCATATCATTTTTGTAATACACCGGAAAACGGAAAAGTATTAGGATGCATAGATCTTCAATCTGTAATACAGATTGTATTTAGGCCTGATAGTATAAAACCAACTAAATGGTGGATTGAATAACACGAATATCTACAGAAGAAAACGAATGAAAAGTAGAATATAGCAAAACATATCCTTTTTGTACGAATAGCCATGTTACAGTGATTCAATCAGGCACCTTATAACATTTACCGTGATCCACCATAGAAAACTGGCTAATTTAAATATTCAACTCAAATCAGCTTTAATAGGACATGTGGCTTTGTGGACTCTTGAATCCTATCAGACAAAAAAAAAGGATGCATTCTCGATAATATGCATATATTCTGGACAAAATAAAGGCAGTAGATTAGACTGGACTAGACATAAAATGACAAAATATTTGATGGACGTCCATACCCGTCCCAGTTTACGGTGGTCTCGGTTCTTGGCTTCTTCTTGAAATTTCTCCCACTCCTTCAGCATCTTGGGGTCAGGGAAGGAGATGCCGTAAATGCGCTGCAAGGTCTCCATGTCTGCTTTACCTTCCCAGTATGTGGATGAATTCTGAACAGAAGGACAAAAGGACACAATTTTATGTATGCAATAACAGACCAATAAAAAATAATAATAAAAATGCAGTGTACTATGCAATATTATACACACGTGGACAAAATTGTTGGTACCCTTCAGTCAATGAAAGAAAAACTCACAATGGTCACATAAATAACTTTAATCTGGCAAAAGCAATAATTTTAAAAAATTCTATGAATGTTAACCAATGAAAGTCAGACATTGCTTTTCAACCATGCTTCAAGAGAATTATTTTAAAAAAATAAACTCATGGAACAGGTCTGGACAAAAATGATGGTACCCCTAGAAAATACTGTGACCAAAGGGACATGTTAATTCAAGGTGTGTCCACTAATTAGCATCACAGGTGTCTACAATCTTGTAATCAGTCAGTGGGCCTATATATAGGGCTCCAGGTAATCACTGTGTTGTTTGGTGACATGGTATGTACCACACTCAACATGGACCAGAGGAAGCGAAGGAAAGAGTTGTCTCAGGAGATTTGAAAGAAAATTATAGACAAGCATGTTAAAGGTAAAGGCAATAAGACCATTTCCAAGCAGCTAGATGTTCCTGTGACTACAGTTGCACCTATTATTCAGAAATTTAAGATCCATGGGACTGTAGCCAACCTCCCTGGACGTGGCCGCAGGAGGAAAATTGATGACAAATCAAAGAGACGGATAACCCCAATGGTAACAAAAGAGCCGAGAAAGACTTCTAAAGAGATCCCAGGTGAACTTCATGCTCAAGGAACATCAGTGTCAGATCGCACCATCCGTTGTTTGAGCCAAAGTGGACTACATGGGAGACGACCAAGGAGGACACCATTGTTGAAAACAAATCATAAAAAAGCCAGACTGGAATATGCCAAACTACATGTTGACAAGCCACAAAGCTTCTGGGAGAATGTCCTATGGACAGATGAGACAAAAATGGAACTTTTTGCCAAGGCACATCAGCTCTATGTTCACAGACGGAAAAATGAAGCATATCAAGAAAAGAACACTGTCCCTACTGTGAAACATGGAGGAGGCTCTGTTATGTTCTGGGGCTGCTTTGCTGCATCTGGCACAGGGTGTCTTGAAGAGACAAATGAGAGAAATGTGCTGGCCAGTGTCAAAGCTGGGTCTCAGTCGCAGGTCATGGGTCATGCAACAGGACAATGACCCAAAACACACAGCTAAAAACACCCAAGAATGGCTAAGAGGAAAACATTGGACTATTCTAAAGTGGCCTTCTATGAGCCCTGACCTCAATCCTATTGAGCATCTTTGGAAGGAGCTGAAACATGCTGTCTGGAAAAGGCACCCTTCAAACCGGAAACAACTGGAGCAGCTTGCTCATGAGGAGTGGGCCAAAATGCCTGCAAAGAGGTGTAGAAATCTCATTGACAGTTACAGGAATAGTTTGATTGCAGTAATTGCCTCAAAAGGTTGTGCAACAAACTATTAAGTTAGGGGTACCATCATTTTTGTCCAGGCCTGTTCCATGAGTTCATTTTTTAAAAATAATTCTGTTGAAGCATGGTTGAAAAGCAATGCCTGACTTTCATTTGTTAACATTCATGGAATTCTTATTTATTATTACTTTTGTCAGATTAAAGTTATTTCTGTGACCATTGTGAGTTTTTCTTTCATTGACCGAAGGGTACCAACAATTTTGTCCATGTGTGTATATAAAATCTAATTTTGCAATCTAATAATACCTTATGGATCTTCAAAGCTTTGATCTTCCCAGTGTGTCTAACATGTGGTCCTCTACATAGGTCAATCAATGGCCCACACCTTCAGAGGAATAGATAAGAGTATATAATAAAAGCATATCTACTATAATAATCTCTTCTCTCTCTCTCTCTGTCCATATGTTTTCTGTGATAAGCTGTGTATAAATTAAATTGAACATTTAGGACTGGAGAGAAGTTTTTTCATTTTAAACAAAAATCTTTGTAAAACAAAATTGCAAAAAATAAATAAATAAATAAATATAGTTGCAAGCAACGATGATGGGCCCAAGCACCCTGTGCCATTCCCACCCGGGCGCACCGCACAACCTGTCATTCGAGTGTGTTAAGACCTCAAAAAAGCCATCGCCACTCGGTTGCACCTCACAACCTGCACACATCACACACTATACAGGGCTAATGTCAGTTTGGGTCCTAAATATATGTTGAGTGCATTAGTGTGTGCGCGTTGTGAGAGAGGGGTGCGCGCGGTGTACGCACATGTGTATGTGTGTACAATAGGCCGCACATGTGTATGTGTGTACAATAGGCCGCAGGTGCTGGAAGAAAAGCCTCACACTATGATGTTCCTGAACGTGATGTCACTGAACGTGATGTCACTGAAAGTGTCACTGAATATAATGTCACTCAATATAATGCCACACAGAAAGTTATTAATCATTTTTCGGCGTACGTTTAAGACATTAGCACGGCTGACCCGTTTGAGATATCGAAAATCCCTCCGCAATTTTGCATCCTCAATGTCTTTAGATCTCTGGCCCAGTTTGGTAGCGCGAAAGTTGTTCGGCTCGATGAGCTCTAAATGTGTACCGAGTTTCGTGTGCATGAGCTAGGCAGCAAAATCTCGTGTGGGGGCCCCGGGCCACGAGACTCTCAGGCATCCTGATGGCAGCAAATTCCAACCTGTCTGCCAAGTTTCATGAGTTTTTGAGCATGTTAAGGTTGAAAAATAAAAATAAAAAACAATAATCCTTAGGAAAACAAGAGGGCCCTTCACACACTATGACGACATAGGGCTGTTGTCATAGTGCTTGGCCCTAATAATTATAAAATAGGGAACGCTTAGTTCTGGTTTGACTTCAAGTCAAATGAGGGTTGACCAAGACAAACTGTAAGTCTTCCCTTAATTAGTGTAGTTTATTTAATTTTTATTTGAGCATTATATTATGGACACAGTGATGCTGATAAAAGACCGCAATACTTATTTTCAAAAATGCTCTGAGAGACAAGACAAAACAACAGCCATTTGATTTTAATTGGAATAATGTATAAAGCAAAGCGAAACGATATTATACCATCTTCCTACAATACAAGTAACCTGATAAAAGATCTTCAAAGCAGGTCAAAACTGATGTGAGCATCCAGGGTTACTACCAGGGTCTACTTCTGAGTCAGGTTGCAATTAAACAGCATCTTGTGTTCATTTTTAATGAGTGCACTTGTAAAATCTTAAACATTAACCTTGGTGTGAGGGGTACATTGTTACGAGAACAATAACCAAATACTGTTCTAATGCTCATGATTAGGGCTGCACACATTTTTGTGCACTAATACATTGACAATAAATCAATTAATTATTATTGGTAACAAAACATACTTTTTTTTTCTAGCAGCAAAATCCCAAACTGCTTAAATATACAATATTATCTTTATTATTATTATAAATTTTTTTATCGGCAAGGGATGGTTTTCGGCACGGTCAAATTTATTTTTATCATAATAAAATTCCTATTGTAGCTCAATTTACACACATACCTTTATTCCTCAAAATACATACAATATTTATTACTAGCCAAAGGCACAGTTTCCAGCCAAATGTGAAAAAAGGTAGTCCAGTTCCCAAAATCACCCAATCTGGCCACAATGTGTGCTCGACTTTGCACAGACTGACAAGGTAAAATCTGATTGGCTGCTTCTTTTCAGTTTTTTTCTTTTTCTTTCACCAACAATGGAAAAGTTTTTGTTTAATTATTTTTGAGTTTCGTTATCCATTACAATACTAACCTATCGAAAATACTCTTCCCATTCAAATATTGTGCATTGCACGAGCTGCAAGAGCACCCTCTTGTGGTGTACAAGTTAAAATATAAGTGAGTCAAGGAGCATCACTATGCAAAACAACATTATCTGTCAAATAGATTTTTTTAACGATTAAACTGTTCCCTGCAATTAACTGATTAATGATTAATCATTAACATCCTATACTCATTATTCATGATTTATCCTAATTCTGCAAGTGTTAAACTGATGAATAGAACGGTTAGTCCTACCTGTAAACTGTAGTTGTTGGGGTGGTAACCTTCTCATTCAGGATCCTGCACTTGAATTTGTTGTACTGCGGAAGACACAGAGGCACAAACTTGAGCTACATCAGGATTTAAGAAGAATTTGTCTTCTTTCATGAGCTCCCACCACCCACTGCCGAGCCGAGTCAAAGGTAAAACTCGTACCTTGAACATTTCCAGAAGAGTCTCCTTCTTTACTTCTAACCGCTCAAAAGGCTGCTTCTCCTTTATAATCTTTTTACACAGGTTCTCAAGACAGGGGAAGTCATTACTTGATACGCCTCTGAAAGCATACATGTCAGAGTGGGAGAGAAAATAGTTGAGCATTCATGAATAAACATGAGCAAAGAAAAAAAAAAAAAATTTATATATATATATATATATATATACACATATACACACACACACACTGCATATAATTATATAAATAACTTCCAAAATGGTGAGAAAAAAATTCCAAACATCTCCTGGATGCCATATTCGGAGGAACTTTCTCTATTACCAGTCACCTTATTCGGCTTCACGGCTTCGCTGCTTGACACGTCTACACTATAAACAAGGTGCAACTTGACAGTCAAATCATCCCCTAGAATATCATTAGCATAAATTGGCTTTTCAGCAAGAAAATAACGGTGCTTATTATTTCCTCCCGTCGCACTAATTTGAAGGCGCAGCTGAAGAGCCCAGTCGAAGAAAAGGTCAAATAAAATTGTTTATAACGCATCTTTCCTGCGCTCGCTTTGAACACACTGGCCGTGATCCGTCTTTGAAATTAACATTTCTTTAGCGTATACTAACTATTCCGCCATCACCGGAAGAATTCATTAAACTAATAAAAGCCTGACCTTGTGCTGAGAATAGAAAGAAAATTCAAATGCTGTTCATTCTGTAACTTCCCCCCCCTCCAAGATCTCAATGGTTATTAAACTATCTGATAAACAACTGAATAAATTCACTGGGAATTTAAAGATTTATACCCGAGAGGGAAACTTTTAGCTGTAGCCCTACTTGGCTCCAAATGTAATCAATAGTTATTATTTATATTTTTCTTACTCCGCTTGGCAGTTATGGATCTGCCTTTTAATACACTAGAAAAAAAAAAAAAAACTCCTTAATCTTATTCTCTTTACACAAACATGACAATACTAAGAATTAACATCAAAAAGAAATAGCAGTTCTTCTATTAAAATAATAATAATAAATAAATAAATAAAATCATACCAGACCTATCTAAAGCACAAGAACTCTACTGATGCTAACCATTGCACTGTGCCGTTTATAAAATAAAATATAATTTCTACACTCACTCATTGTCCAGGTACATGTCATAGTAGAAGCCGTTCTCAATGGGAGGTCCGTAGCACAGGCAGCCTCCGTACACTTTCTCCATGGCCTCACCCATAATGTGAGCGCTGGAGTGCCAATAGACCTTAAAATAGACCAGAACCATTTAATTTAGATTTAGCCTAATAAAATGCACAACGTGACCAAAAGTATGTTGACGCCATCCTAAAAATCTCAATCCAATGTTTGCGTTTACAATGACCTTGACTTCTTTGGAAATTTCTTGATGCTATAGTATACAAAGACTTTCTAGATATTTGTTAACTTTCAATGTTGTGGGAACAGTTTGGCTGTGAAAGATGGATGTCCACATACTTTTGGTCTGTAGCTGAATATGGATTGCATTGTAAGACTGCAATGATGAAATGCTCAGGTACGAAACACCCATGCTGCAGTGGTCACCTGATAAATTTAGTCATGAAAAATGTCAGTTACTATTGATGCACGGCAAAACATTCCACATAACTTCTAGGGATGGGGAATCATTTTTAATTATATATTGAAATTCCATATATTATGATCCGGAAAAGTCACTATATGTATTGCTTGGTCGTCTTTACACCAGCAACTTTTATATCCAATTAAGATAACAGTACAAAAGGCTTGTGGATCTGAAACATTACACCCTGTCGAACTATTTAATTGTGTACAATATACAAGTACTAAAAGCACAAACACAAAGCTTGCATTTGGCATTATATTCGTGACTCATTCCTGAGAGAAAAACACTTTACTTGCACAATCTGTATTTTTGCTTGTTCACTCTCTCTATCGGTCTCTTAGCATAGCAGTCCTGTGCCCAGAGACTGGAGGAAGTTAACTCTGGACTTTTCATTTAACACGTGATGTGTTTTTGAGAAACATTATTTCACTTTGGTCCGAATATGGTTGGCCTTTATTAGCGATATTAGATGGGCACTGATCGATCAGCACTTGATCAGAAACTTGTTCAGCCATGACCGCTCTGTAACCGATTCTGTGCCAAGCACCAATTTTGTGCTGGAACAGAAATGCGTTTACACCTTCACCCAGAGATCGTAAGATTGAATCCCACTACACTGCATGAGTTGTAGCAGCACTAGCCAATTATCCGCATCTGTGCGTTATTCCCATCCCTAATGGTACATGTGCAACAGTTTAAGAAGCTCATGCATCATGAAGAAGTGATAGCCTTCACCCTAACTGCTGAATTTTTATTTTTATGTGACCATTGTGAGTTTTTCTTTCATTGACCGAAGGGTACCAACAATTCTGTCCACGTGTGTATGGAATCATTTTAAGAGGGAAAAAAATAAAATAAAAAACTCATCCTTAACAGCAGCACATGCAGCAGATCCAACTTATATTATGAAAGTTGTCTAGAACCAAAATTCAGAGCCAATAAAGCACAAGTAGAAGCACAGATGATTAGACTATTGCTGCTTTCCCCCAGATTCCATATACAAAATTATCAAACATTATCTGCTCTCTGGAAGTAGAATTATGTTTAATTAACTTTTAGAAAAGACAAATGCATAATTTGACATAATATCCTTTCATTTTAATACACTTTAGTCATCTGTCAACAAACTTTCATATTCCCCTTATTAAAAAACGTTTTAGGCTGAGCTGCAAGTCACGAATGCGCCACAGTCTTAATTTCTTCATCAGAAGTGAATCTTCATTCTCATAGGGATGCTTTCAAGGGACCAACCAGTCCAATCACGACTATAGGTTCGATGTTTTAACACCTTTTTTTTTGTCAACGATTGTGGGCAGAAATGTGTGGACAAGATCACAACGTCCTTGGATAGCAATCGTCTGCCTTTAATCCAAAATTTAGGCTTCAGCCTTCAAGAAGCATCTCACTGTAACAAGCATTGTTGATTGTCAAACCGTTTTCCTAATAATGTTTCAATACTGGCCAGTGAGAATCCCAGAAAACCGTAAGCATCAATTTTCCAGTTTTGACCTTTGAACTGTTTTTTTTTTTTTTTTATGCTCGGCGATTGAGGAGGTTACTATTCCATACCCTGCTGTTTACTCTCAGGCTCGTAGTGAGGAATCCATGTCTCGTCTCCAGTAATGATTCTCTTTAAAAAACTTTCACCTGCCTTAAAGAAAAAAATTCACACCTGCTCAGCAGTAACTGAAGAGACTGTAGCCTTGAATGAAAAACGCTGACGAGACAGTACGGCCAACAGAAGTTTTAATATAAGCGGAGTGCGGATCATTTCTGACTCACCCTTAAAGGTCTGTCAAATAGATCATCCAAATATTACTGATAATTTTGGAACGATATAAAATAGATTTTACAATTTTACAAGTGTTATGTATTTGCACTTTTGGGAATACCACCAAGGATTCTAGCAAAGTAACGCTGACATGCCACAGTCATTAGGGATGTCATTTTATTAACACAACATGAATTAAATTTAGGTGAAGCTTGAGGTTTTACATTTATTTTTCCAATTTTTCCTGTGGGATTTACTACTTGAGTGATAAATTATACAATTAATATGAGGAAAATGTATTGAGGCCATGTAGTTTCCAGACATCAAGTTCCACTTTCGGTTATACACACATCAGTAACTCCATCAATTTATCTGCTGCACCATTGAGCAACTGTTACCTGTAGAACAAAATCAGCTCCTGACTAGTCGTTAATCAAAATTACAAGAAATGGTAATATGGGCTTACTGCTTGTGCTTCCTCATCATCAAACTTGAGAAGCTGCAAACTGCAGTCTCCCTCCAGTGGTCTGTCAAGGTCCCATACGTCATTGTTCACTTTGGCAATCACAGTGTTATCAGCAAGGCCTTGGCTGGTTGACAATTACAAACAGCACAAGAAAAAAAAATCATTTTTAAAAGGTAAAAGCAGATTTTAAAAATACTTGGCGCTTTAGGTGATGATTTTTATGTATACAGTTTTGCCTCTCTGTATGTATGGTTACGCTCTAGATAACAGTTTTTCTTCTAACCTCTTCTAACAGTTGACCACATATCCACTGATTAACTCTCAATGTTTTGTCTATACTATGGATCTATACTATGGCTCGCATTTCTAGTTCTGCTCTCTAAATGCTTTTTATTCGCATGCCTGTGGGGGTGGTGGGAAATAATGCCTGTTGGACAAAAATAGAACAACTGTAGCATGACTACTAATTAATGATTAGCACTTCAGCAAACTAGCTGCTTTTTAAATTTGGAAAGCAAAGTATACAGGTTGCCTTGAGGTTTTCTTTTTTAAATTAAGCAAGCTTGCTAAGGCAGAGAATTTCAAAAGACAAATGAACTTAAAAGAAAGAAAAGAAGAAAAAAAAAAAAAAAAAGTAAATCGCTGCCAGATACTAATTCCTTTGTTGCCAGAAGCGTTTAAGCAATGATGTGTCCTTCGTAATTTCCCTTAATTGCCTTTTTCACCCATCAAATATTATTTATGTTCAGCCTGAGCTGCTCATGCAGCAAGCGAAATCAAGCAGTCATCTCATTTAGAGTTTTTCCTAGAGTTTGCACGACTTTTGTTTGCTTGTTTTGATGGACACTCACCATCTCTGTTTATTAGAAAACACAGTGAACGCTCATGTGCTGCTATGAATAAGCAGAAGCAAAAACTACACTTGAATTATATTCAGCTATGGGAAGAGGTGATGCTTTATGTTTGCTAACCTGATGCCACTGGCCACCTGGTACGGCGTGGTCCTCCAGGACTCGCCGTCTACCACTTTACCATCGGGCAGGGTGATCTTGATGGGCTTGCTCTCCTTCTCAGCTCTCTCAACCAGCAGAGCATCATGTTCAGCCTTTAGCTTCTTGTACAGGACAAGGCGATCTTCTATGTATTGAGGTTGAGGATTCAGCTGCAAGAAGAAACAAACAATAATCCTAAATCCATAAGGTCAAAACATGTTAGAGCATTGATTTGATTTGAGCAACTGATTTGTGCGATGTCCAAGATCGATTGCACCCCCCCTCCAGTCACATTTTGTTGGCCATACACGGGTACGCTTGCATTCTTACACTCTGATACAGCAGGTGGCAGAATGCACCTATTTAGTTTGTGAGCCATCATTAAACACGAGAAGAGGAGAAAAAGGATGTTAAAGGATGAGATTGGTGCGTGCTACCTGCACACAGATTTCAGAGGAGACAGACGACATTGATGACATCACATCTAAAAAGAGATCTACATCCATGCTCATGTACAACTAGCTTCCACATTTGCCTTGATCTGATCAGTATGCTGTACTTTGCCCGAGACCACCTTTTCCAGCAAACTCGGACTTGGTTCCCGAGTGTGGAACGATTCTGTTCTCACTGATGAAAATTATACAGACTTTGGGGTCACGTGTTCTCAGAAACAATCCCGGAGCCCTAATTTGAAAATGCCCTTAAGTAAGGCTGGCAGAACCTGTTTTTTTGTTTTGTTTGTTTTTTTAAATGAATATTATCTGATCCAGTTTATTATGCAAATGAAATGAAATTGGCAAATCATTTTTGTGCAAACAGAAAGCCAAAGATTAAATAACCGAATCTGAAACTGCAATATACAAGCCACAGTTAATATAAAACAATAGCATCAATAATAACCAACACCCATTACAGTACTGGCCTCAAAACCAGAATTAGAGGCTTGCAAGTGCTCAGCTTGTGTATTAAACTTCAACATTCCATTAGCCAATGTCTGTTAAAGCAATAATCTTACATCTGACTTAAAATATTTTATACAACACAGATTATTACACATCTACAGCTTCATGTCTGCTGCTGTCCTTGGACATTTTTTAACATTTGTGCATGTAGCACATGATTTAAAATCACATAAAAGTCACACATTGAGACACCTTGAAGTCTCAAGATGTGTGAGGTATTTGAAATATAAAGAGAATCAAATAAATAAATAAATAAAATTATGAATAATAAGTAGACAAATTAATAGCAATACAATGAACAAACATGTAATGTAATGTTGTTGGCATAAAACACTTATGTGCTGTTAACACACTTATTAACACACATGTGCTGTGACTGTCTGAGTAAAGAGATCTTTGTCCGGTCCAAAATGAACACTTACCCTAGTATAGGTTCTTTACTGTGATTCAACCTAGTATCAGGCCAAACTGCAGGACGTGACTAAATATGTCTGTTTTAGGTTGTGCGCTGGATTCCTTTTGTTTTGTTAGACATGAGCTCCTAAATGATCTGAAGTGCAGGAGAAGTGCCATGTGACCTAAACTAGGCAAAAAGATTTTTAAAAATGTTTTGTGCAAAGCACAAAACATTTTAAATCAAGTGTATATACCAGAGGTGTTCGAGTCAAACAGGGACTTTTGATTTTGCAGAATAACAAATTTAGAAGAGTAACAACTCCATTTATATATATATTATATATATTATATATATATATATATAAAATCCCCTGCTACACTAACGGATATCATCAAGTTAGAAAGTTTCCTTAGAAAGCCAGAGCCATGATCAGACTGTCTGCAAGTCTGAAACGCTGGCCTCCCAGGAACTACTTTAATGGAAAAAGCATGTACAGTGGTAGCTCAATGGTTATAGCACTGCACTACCGTCTGAAAGGTCCCACCATGAAGTGAACAGCGGTCTTAACCCTCAACTGCTCAGATGTATAAAGTGATAAAACTCGGGGAAAGGGCATCTGCCAAATGTTTAATGTAAATGTACAGTAGAAGTCGTTCAGAGTGAGCTCAGGACTGCTCCTGGATGTGACAATAACTCAAGGTCAAGTAATGTGCTGTAATGCGCAAGTACTGTTTGAGATTTATTGTTTGTACAGTTCCTAGAGACAGATGCGTAGTGACAAGTATCTTTTCTTTGGACAAGATTTTTTTTTTAGGAGTTCCACTCCCTAAATGTTCACAAAAACGCTTGCAGTGGGGTCCAAACCACCTTGGCCAGGATGATCATTCATGCCCGTACAGCCTTCTTTAAAACTTGTGCACCATTCAGATGTGTTATTGCAGCTAAAAGTATCATTAACGTTCTGTTCTTGAAGTCTTCTGTAAATGTCAATTTGTTTTACACTTTAGAAATTTTAAGTCCCGGATTAACCTGAATAATTTCTTAAACATGGATTGGTGATTTCTCTGAGCAAATAAAGATTTATTATTTGCTCATAGGTTTTGTTTACATAACTAGTGAATACAGTTAAACAAAGTTTTGCTTTACGAAATCACATGTAGTGTGAAAGCACTTCAAAAAAGTGTGCTTTTACACAGTATGTGCTGTGTGGCAGTCACCACAGCAGATATCCCCAGTGTGTAAAACAGGAGTGAATCAGAAATTACACCAAATACAAATGACGGATGATACTGGATTGTACTATTCCAGGAAAAAAAAGGTGATAACATGGCTGTAGGTCTTGTTTGGATCAGGAATTATCCTTCAGCACGTTGAATGATGGATAAAAGAAACCATAAAAGACCAGAACAAAGAGGTCACCTACCTCGGCTCTGCACCCTGAGTCTCCAGCTGCTTTGCTCTTTTTCTTTCCTCCACTGTCTGCTGTCTTGCCCTGAAAGAGATGAATAAGACGGGTGTGACTGTTTGAAGCTAACATACAGTTTGCAGATTAAACATGCTGCCTCTCCCATTACAAAAGGAATCAGGAACTGGTTCAGGTTGCTGTTTATAGTAGTTACGATAAGAACTAATGTGCATTTAAGAGGTTACTTGCATACAGGGTTTAAAATGTGCAGAATTACTGACAAAGCTATCTAGATATGAAATTACACCACAGGCACAATTAAGTCAAATTTTCCTTAGGTTAACTATCTAGTTTAGTTTTAACTGAACTGAACGAGCATGAGCAGTTTGACAGCATGCTAGTGAATGGCAAGCGAGTTAGCTGAAAAGCTAACCAAATGATGCTACTCAGCTAAAACTTTAACATTACCTGCTTCCCCTCCTTGACTTTTAGCTCTTTCATTTGATCCATAATGGCCTCTTCCGTCATTCTGGGATGATAAAAATAACTCTGGAGCACGAATATACCCTCAGTACGGAACTTTAGCAGCGCCTTGTGCCGGTATACAGCAGCGTCGCCCGGATATAGACCGAATACACCAATGCTGATGCAACAGTTCCGCAATGTGTGGGCAGTTCATTGACTGACAGCACATTTTAACTAATGGTAGTGGCCTGTTTTAGTAATGGGCGGGCTCTTCTGCTGCCTGACCAAAGATTTCAGCCAATGAACTGCAACGTCGGTGTCGCAGGGAAATGACGCAAAAATCACCTTAGAGATCTTGACGTTAGAGTAATATTGTAGACCCAATACATCCAGCAAATCAAGAATTTATTATTGATTTGTTTCAGATAACTTATTGTTATTTGTTATTTGACTGTGATATTTCGGCAGCACCTTTGACAGACCATTGTGCCATTTCTTTATTAGTCAAGCCAAACTACGCCACCTCAAGAAATAAGGCATATTGGAAATGTAATGCTGATTTACTTAATAATGAGAGATTCTGTAATAAAGTAAAATATTTAATTTTGAGAATTAAGGACAGCAGTGATTATAATTCCCATAAAGGAAAATGGGAGTTTTAAAATTTTAAAAAGTAAGGAGACAGCAGGAACAGAATATTATAAGTGAAATTAACAAATGCTGTAATGAAAATGCTTCGAATTATGCTACTAAAAGCAGAATGATCTCTCTACATTCAAAACTGGACAGTCTTTACATGAAGAAAGCCAAAGGTGCATATACACGCTCTAGAGAAAAGTACGTCTCATTTTTTTAGATTAGAAAAAAGACAATCAAACTAATCAATTCTCTGACTAATAATTAATGATCGTGAATGCACATTTCCTACTCTAATCAAGGAAATCTTTACATTTTACAATTTTACAGTGTCTTGTATTCTCCCAACTTCCTCCCAATAGAGTGTAATAATTTCTTCGATAAAATAAAAAAATGTATTCCCCACATTAATAATAAGTGGAAAACTCATTGTGATGCTGTCTTGCTTATTGAAGAGCTTGACGCAGCGGTTCAAAACCTTAAGATAAACAACGCCCCTGGCTCTGATGGCCTCACAGCTAATTTTTATAAATTCTTTTGGATTGATATCAGATTATTATTATTTAATGCTTTTACTGAATCTATTGAAGATGGATCTTTAAGCCCTACAATGAATCAAGGGTTGATTACATTAATCCCTAAACCAGAGAAAGATCTTATATAAGCGGATAACTTTCGCCCAATCACATTGCTAATGATCTTCTCGCATATATATGTTAATAGATTAAAAGTGGGCATAAATAATTTAATCACAATAAATAATCACAATCAGACCTTTTTAAAGGGAGGTCTATTTATAATAATATAAGGTTGGTGTTGGACTTGGTGGAATACAGTCACTTGATAGAGGAGGATGAATGCATTCTATTTTTGGACTTCAAAAAGGCCTTTGATATGATTTTAAATCTTTACAATATTTTGGTTTTGGTAAGCAATTTATCAATTCTATTAAAATGATCTACAAAGATATGAATAGGTCAATCTCTCTCTTTTGGTACGACGCAAAGATTTCCAATAGGCCGTTGAATAAGGTAGGTGTTGAATAAGGCAAAACAAAGATCAAATCCCTCTGGCTATCTCATTAATTCATTCATTTTGTAAAGAGTCGAGCCTAAATTTGAACAAATGTGAACTTATGGCCCTACACTCCAATCAAGCTACGGCAATATATAATAGTCCAGTCCAAGAGATGGTGAAATATCTAGGCATTTCAATTTCCAAAGATCTGAAGAGTAGTATGAAAGAAAATTTTGAAAATAAGCTACACAAAGCCGGTGCAATCTTGAATTGCTGGTTGCAGAGAGACATATCAATTTTTGGGTGGATTCTTTTATCTAAACTGAAATATTTATCTAGACTGATCTATCCAGCTCTCGCTTTGGCACTCGCATCAGATTTTATAAAAACATCCAACTAAAAAATGTATAACTTTATTTGGAAACACAAAACTCATTACATCAAAAAATAGGATATTATTAAAGCATACGAAGAAGGTGGTATGAGCATTTTGTTAAACCTCAAATGGCTCCAGATGTTTTTAGGTAATACTGAGAGCGTTTGGTATAGAGTGCCTTCTGCTCTGTTTTGTAAATTGGGAGGTATTTCTTCTCAGATGTGATTATGACTAACTCAAACTTTCAGTGAAGCTACTGTATCAGCATTTCCCCAACAATTCTTATTATGTTGGAAATTGGCACACACACATAATTTTAAACCCCACAATACTCCTATTTGGAATAACAAATATATTTTACACAGAAACAAATCTCTATTTTATTGGGACTGGGCTAATAGAAGTATCTGGTCAATACTGGATCTAATGGATGATGCTGGTAATATTATAAACTCCTTCACTCTAAAACATGGATTTGCCGGTTATCCAAAACAATTCTTTACTGTTATTAATGCAATATCTTTAGGTATAAAGATGTTAATGAGATGTTCCCTCTCAATTCCAAAATTAATGCAGTCCTTCCCTCATTATATGTTGGTGATATTGAAATAGAAAGTAAACTTTGCACCAACAAACATATAAGACAAACTATCATCTGGTCATGGCACCCCTTTCAAGTATCAAGAAATAAATGATTTCATAAAATTAATAATTTAATTAAATGTGCAATGTAAAAAAAAAATTATATATATGTTTCTTATTGTACCTATTTAATAATTAACCAGTCACACAAATACAATAAGTAAAGTTTAAATAATACCCTTATATATACTATATATGTGTGTGTGTATATATAAATATATATATATATTATTATTATTATTATAACAAAAATTACTTTTTGTGACAGCTCTATCCAGACCCTGATAATAAATGATATGATAATGATAACTAGAGAGGCACATTTTCTGAAGAAACTGTGAGTGGTGCGTTGCCGTGACGTCATAGAGCTTCCCACGTCATAGTCATGGTCATAGCACCCCATTCCCGATCAAGCCGCACGTTTTGACACCTCATTCATGGGTCTACGACAAACGGTGCAGGACTAGTTACGCGCCAAACTTTCACACGGAAAAATAAGAAGAAAAAGAAAAAGAAAAATAATAAGCCTGTGAGATTATAATAGTAGTCCTTCGCTTCGCAAAGCACCACTAATAATAAGATAAAAAAATCTAAATATAAATAATTTATAATAATAAAAGAAAATAATAATAATAATAATAAAAATAATAATTATTTATATTTTAAAATATAAATAATAATAAATATAATAATAAAAATAATAAGATTATAATAGTAGTCCTTCGCTTTGCAAAGCACCACTAATTAATATACTCCTAGTCTAGCTCTTTTCCCTTGAGGTGGGTGCAGCAATACACGTCACTCAACAGAGCCAATCATCGACCGTGTAAAGATAGAGTGTGCGAAATAAACAGAACCAAAAGCGTCACACAGCATGGCTTACTCCAAAAAAGGAAAATAAACTATGAAAACCGAATCTTTAAAGATGAATGTGTGTTAATTTTCCCTGCGTGAGGTTTAAAACCATTTTTTCGCATTTGTTCGGAAACTATGTCGATAATAAAAAGCAGTAATGTGAAGCACCACTATGAGATAAAACACGGGCCATTAGAGCACACATATCCACAGCAGTCTGAGGTGAGGGCATGTAAAATACCTGAACTCAGAGACCAGTATGACAGAGCAACCAGAGTACTTTCACATTCATTTACAGCCCAGCAGTGTGCAAGTGAAAATTTAACAATTATTATATTATTATTGTATTAACAATTGTTGTTTGTATTCCTTACAAAAGAAAGTTTGAATTGTCCACGTGTTTAATATGGTTATTAAAATTGTATATTATTGAAATGCTATGAAAATCTTTATAGACAAACAACGGCTGCATATACTGTATACAGTAGAGATCTACTGTAACGATGCGGGTCGCGCGAGGGGCAGAGCCACGCATACGCTGTTCAGAACGGGCGGGTTTGCAGGTTGCTACCACTCAGAGTACTGAACAGGCAAAGGTGCGGCCATTTATACACACGGTTGCTAGGCAACGCCGCCGTCAGGCAATCAGCCACTAACGAGCCGCACCTGACGGCGTGTTTATTTAAGGGTCCTGATACCGGCGCACTTTGTGCGATCATTTAGGTAGCACCGGTGAAGGTATCAGGGCCAAAGAAAAGAAAAGAAAAGAAAAAAGAGCTGTTTAGGGTCAGAGGCAAAGCCCCAGCCTCTGTCTATTTAAGACGCCGGCGAGAGAGAGAGAGAGCGGCACGCAGCAGTTCAGCGTGCGCGCTCAGTATAGTTTGTTAGTGCACGAAGCAGAAACTCTCTCTCTCCCAAGAGTCCTCGGTAGGGTGAACACCCCGAGAGGACAAGTTTTGTTTTATTTTCCAGAGCCCCGTCCGTTCTCGCGTAGACGGCGGAGCTCTGTTTATTTTGTGTTTACAGTTTTCATTGGTTTCCTTTTAAGTTCCTTAATTAATAATCCCACGCTATCTCCAAACGGGAAGGTCTTCCCGTGTGTATCACAAGCACTCTCACTAACTCCTATTTCATTGACCCACTCTAACGCCTAGCATAAGGGCTCTTATAATTAAAAACATCGCGTGGTGTGGCTCTCCATACCGCACCACGTAACATCTACAACCTAACACATACATGAAATTCAGACCTCAGCTTGAAAAAAATATATAGACCGAACCTTATTAAATTTTTTATTCAGGACCTTTGTTCTGTAACAATCCATAACTAATATTCTAATCCATTTGCCCATCAAATACAGATCACACGCACTGGACATTTGGGAACACCAATAAACCTAATCTGCATGTCTTTGGACTGTGGAAGGAAACTGGAGTACCTGGAGGAAACCCACCAAGCACAGGGAGAACATGCAAACTCCATGAACACAGACCCCGAGCCTGGAATCAAACTCTTGACCTTGGAATTGCAAAGCAGCAGTGCTATCCACTATGCCACCGTGGTTTTATATATAGACATATCTATTTATTTATTTATTTGTTTGGAATGATTGCCAGAGTTTGTAATGCCTGCATAGGATAAAATAAAGCAATCTCTTCTCCAGTAATGACTTAGTCATAGTGTGCTTTTGGGCCACAGGCTCACCTAAGGTATTGTTGTTGTGCATGTGCAGTCTTCAATTCAGGCCATAGGTTGTCAGCTAAACATCAAAGACCCACAAAATCCTTGCAAATCTGTTTTTTTTTGTTTGTTTTGTTTCTTTAATCATTGGCTTGCTGGTGTTTGACTCCTCATCTATTAAAAAGTTCTCTCCATCTAAGTACAGATGAACCATGGCAGAGGCAGTCAGGTTTTTAAATTAATATTAAAATGTATAATATCTTCAATCATCAACGCATCAGTAACCCACTACAATATTTTTTCAAAGGATACTTTTCAGTGCTTCAAAAAAACATTTATTATTACATTAAATTTTGCATATATTCATAAAGGGTACTAATAAACCTTGAGGGCCCTGTATATGCACGAATGACACTCTTGTCTTTACATATAAAAATAAATTTTTTTTTTTAAAATATATATATATTCTTTTTTTTTCTTCTTCTTCTTTTTTTCCCATATGAGCACTAACACCCAAATCCACAGACTAGTATTAAACTAGACCTAGTTTTAGCTCTTTCCATTTCCTAACAATTTGGAGTTAGATATTTCTGGAGTACAGCTGCAGTCCAGGGTCAATTCAGTCCCATATGAATTGCTTGGAAATCCACTACCTTGTCCCAGTACTACTACGTAGCCCATAATGCCTTGAGGAACTCACAAATTTAGAGTGGCATTGAAGTGCATATAAATGTGCCACTTTATTACCCAGGTGAGGGAAGAGTGGTGAGAGAGTGTTCTGGCACGGATTGAGTGCAAGATTCAATTTCATGCACAGACACTTGCTTAAGAAGGTGAGACTGTGTCAGATTGACCTGGGCTCTTGCTGTGAGTTCTTGTAATTTTCTGCACATTTGACTTGGCTCGAAGCCCAAGAGCATGCTCTGACACTAAAGTGTTAGCAGCAGAATACAGAACACTTGCACATGCCTGCATGAACTTAAATAAATCTAATTAGGAATGTTACACGGATATTTATGAAAAAAATCCTAAACACTGAGATTATTATTTCATTTTTCATTTTAAAGCATGTTACTTATTGCTGTAAAATAATAATAATAATAATAATAATGGAGAAGTGAAGGCCAATTTACTTGAGACACATTTCTGATCATTTCTTTTTACCCACAGAAAGCCAGAAAAGGACTTTATGCAAGTATGTGAACACTTTATTTGAGAACATTTTGAGCAATTGGTTTTGCACCATATTGCATACAAACAGTGCTTTCCTTTAGTGTGACATAGAAGTAGAATTGTGTTCCAAAGTGATAACATTCTAATAACAATTAAACATGAATCAAGCATGTGAAATGCAGTTTAGAAGGGTCAAATTATTGGCCTTCATCAAGTTACAAAACTAATGAGATTTGAAATGACTGAAATTGAACCTTCCAACACATTATTAAAACCTGGAAGGATGCCATCAACTTTGAACCATTAACTTTGTGTAAGAAATGCGTTTGGGAATATATATATATATATTTTTTGGTGAGGTTGCATAAAAAAAAACACCTACTGTACAGTACTGTAGATATCACAACTATGTTTAAATAGCAAAAGTACTGTTTAAAGTGCAATTTATACATGGACAGTGTAAAAATAACAGCTACATCCCCATAAAACCACTTGTTAGTGAAACTAAATTAAAAAAAAAATAATAAAAAGATTTTATTTGCTATAGGGAGCATAAACATTGGACTTTACAACAATGGAAAAAGTTCATGGAGTCTGATGAGTCCACACTCACGCTATTCCAGAGTGATCTGGCATCAGGAAGTGCATAAAGTGATGCACCCATCATGCATAGTCTCAGAGGCAGTGTTATAATATGGGTTTGTTTCAGATGGTCAGGTCTACTGTAGGTTTAGCAACATTATACAGTATGGCAATAAAATGAAGTCAGGTGACTACCTAAATGTACCCATTGACCAGGTTACCCCATGGATGTTTTCTGCCCTAATGGCACAGGCCTACTCCATGACTCAAATGGTAAAAGAGTTCTGGGAGCAAAAAGAATAATTTTCACACATGAATTAGCCACCACATTGTGTGCCACAATCAAAGCTAAAGGTGGTCAAACTAAATATTAGCATTTTTTGTGCTTAAAGTAGGTGAAATTAAATTAGTTGAGGTTCAATGAGTCCATTTCGCATATTGTTTGAGTTCCAGAATTCCCTTGACTGGGCTTTGAACTGGTTTCCCCATGAAAAAGATGCTCTCCCAGGGACACATGAAAGCATCTGCCTTATGTTGCCCTTGTTTGCTTAATTCCACCCATTTAAACCACTTAGGAGGAGATTAACTTTAACAGGTGATGCCGGCGAGTTCCTGATAGAGGACAAGGCCCTTTCAAAACAGTCAGGCTCAAAGGACAAGCTGGTGGCTTATGCAAATCAACCTTGAGCATGGCAGTTATTTATTCCAAGAAAATCATCTGGGCCACAACTTCAATCCCAGGCCTGTAGAGGAAAATATTTTTTTGAGACATAAAAGGAAAATTAACAACATGAAACCGGTAAATTATGCTTGGGGAGTGATTTTCTTGCAGTGTGATGCTAATTGCATGACTACTTGGCTTGTCAGTTTTTAAAAAGCAATTTGTAAGTGGCTTTATGCAAAAGGAATCAAATCAAATAAAATAAAAATTGAAGTACAGGCTGTTTAAATGTGACCGTGAGGAAACTTCAAAACTCATACTTCTTAACCTCCAAGGGCACAAATGAATTTAAATGGTCTAGCATGCTTATTCTGAATATATTTGTCTTTGCAGGTGTGTTCGTGAGCATGAATAACCTTTGGGCAAGTTTCACAAAAGTTGTACTGTCATACAGCAGATTTGAATTGTTTACAGTTTAATGTGAGCTCAGTTTATCAAATGTTTATGTAGTAAAAGCAGGCATACTGTACTAACATGTACCGTAGTTAACAAGGTCAAAAGATAGTCAGGCAGATATCAAAAGCAAAGGTTGTACAAAAGGGTTGAGAAAATAATAATAATAATAATAATAATAAAAAATCTAAGACATAATTCATTATTGAACTTTTAAAAATGATTTTCACTCTTTAAAGATAATTTACTCACTCACTCACTCACACTTTATACCATTTACCTGTACAGGGTTGCAGGAGGCCTGGAGTGTATCCCATGAAGCAGGAGGCGGCGTTCACCCTGGATGGGGTGCCAGTGCATCACAGGGCGCACATGCATACACTCATCCTCAGCCTTTGCAAGGCTGTGGACTGTAGGAGGAAACTGGAGTACTCGGTGGAAACCTGCTAAGCACAGGAAGAACAAACTCTGGACCCGAGGTGGGAATCAAATCTCGTACCTAAAAATGCAGATCACAGTGAATGTGATCACAAAAACAGTGCTAAATCACCATGGCTTTTTTATTCTTCTTCTTTATTTTATTTATTTTTGTTTGGATGAAAACACGTCACGTTTTACTTATAAGGTCTATCACATGACACATTCCATAAACTTGTTGCGTTTTACTCTTACTTAATTTTAAATGTCATTGAGCAAATAAGTGCACAACACCAGTATGTTACAGTACAATCATGTGTGAAAGGTACTGTAGTAACCCCCTCTTGTAATTCAAATAAAAGCCTAATGAAATCATCTGATCATACCTGGTCTTAATATTAGACAAAGTCAACCTCATTTGTATCATTATTTATTTAACCAAAATAAAGCCAAAAAAAAAAAATTTTTATTTTTACAACCAAACATAGAATGAAGGGGCTGCCAACTTTTACACAGGACTGTAAATGCTACTTGTAGTAAACAGTTAACCTCCATTTACAATACCTAGCTTCAAACTGCTTATGTATTGATGCTTGCATCCAGCGGTTTTAGTTCCAATGAGAAAGAATATAAATCAAACTGAACAGTCTACCACAAATGATGATCACTATAGGGTACAATGTTTTTGTCTTTACGATAAGGACATGGATAATAGATAAATGAATAGTATTTTTTAATTAAGTAGAAAAGTATGAAAATTGCTTCTTTTTATTTATTTATTTTTTTTTTACATTGTCTCACAAACTTCTTATAAGGAGGTTAGCAAATGTACTAGATAAATACACTCACCAGGGCACCACCATATACCTACATCCTTATATCCTCTTCTTACTGCTAACTGATTGACTTTTACAGAAGACTTCAAGCACTGTATAGTGATGAGACTATTAGCTGAGGTAAACTATTTGAATGGTGTAAATGTTTTAAAGTAAGTCATACTGTCATGGGTCTAGCCTGGTGGTGCTGGCTAGACCCGGCTGATGGTGTTGCCGTGGGCATGAAGGTAGGCACGAAGGCAGAGGGGTTGTTGAAACAGAAAGTGTCTTTTATTTTAAACTCAAAACAGACACAAACAAAGGAACCAAAACAAACGTAAACTAAAACTAGGGCTCAGGAAAAACACGGGGAACTAGGAGCTGACACAAGGAACCGACTTGAGAACTGGGGATGAGGAAACATGGAGCTGAAGCTAACTAAGACACAGAGACGGGAGAGACAGGACACTAGAGACAGGACACTAGAGACAGGACACTAGAGACAGGACACTAGAGACAGGACACTAGAGACAGGACACTAGACTGGCTGGGTTAGTGATTAGTTGGGTTAGTAGCTACATGGAATGCTGGGGATACTGGATGCTGACCTAACCAGGTTAGTATCTAATGGGGTTAGTGGCTAACCAGGTTAGTACTGACCTAATAGTGGGGAACTGAACACGAAAGGAAAGGCACACATGAGGCTATTCCAAACTAGGGGCTAACCCTGCTAGCAATTAAGGCCTACTAGCAGCTAACCCTGCTAGCGGCTAGGCCCTCATGTGGCTACACAAAACTAAACAGACAAAGAATTAAACCAGAAGACAGAACAGTACTTACACAGGAGGAGACACAGCCTAGCTAAACATGAAACAGGATAGCTCCATGAATCCAGTAACACAAGGAACATAAGGAAACCACAACTAGAGCCCTCTTTAAACAAAGGTAAAACAATATAACTAAAATATAAACTTAAACAAACAAAAAGGAATGCCCACATGACGGTAGTTACAAAAACAAACAGACAAACATACCAGACAAACAATGCTCGACCCAGTTTCCCAGAACAAACTGCTATTTATAGAAACTTTAATGAGGCACCTCAGTCCAGGTGAGCACTCATCACCTGACTGAGGTGCCTTCTGGGAAACTGAGTCAACCAACAAGAACTACAGACATGGAGACAGTGACCTCTGGTGGAGGCTCCTAACACATACGTCCATGAATGCCGATCCCGGCCTACTACAGCCATTGTCATGGACATTCATCAAGTGGAACATGTGATCCTTGAAAATTCCCAGATGACTTGTTGTCGACTTGTGGAAGAGACGCATCTGTCTACACAATCATTCAGGAACACCCCTTGCACATTACAGGAACTCGGCTAGAAGTTATTGGCACATCCTGTACAGTCCTGACCTCAAACCATTTTCACATGTTTAGGCCATTAAAGGAGTTCCTGGGGGGCCTGACGTGAAGCATGCGGCATATTGAGAAAACTTTCTACCTTGATGGTATCTTAGCACTAGTGAAAAACTGGGATAAGTTTTTAGCATTCGTGTGGGAAGACATTATATAGAGAAATAAATTTAGTTTTTACTCTTATAACTGTTTTCTGTTATACTGCACATTCAAAAGTTTGAACTGAATTCATAAATAATGCTCTAATCATGATCAAATTTGTTCCTTGAATATCATGTTACATGCCTGTTAATTGGAATTAATTGCAGGCAGGAACTTGTTGAATTTGTTGAGTGGGGAAATTAAATAAAAAAAAAATTACCATTAATTACCACTCATTGTAGTAATTATTAGTAATTATTACTATAAATAATATGTAAATATTATTTAAATAAATACTATAAATATTATTACTATAAATATTACATGTAAATAATTTGTAATTACTCATTGTACAGTACCACTCATGCCATACGATGCGAGGTCTAAGGAAACATTCAAGCCATCTGTGGTCGATGGACTACAGGGTACATGCAGAGTAGAGCTACTGCTAATGTTAGCACTTTCACTGACTGGAGAAAATGATGCACTGTCAAAAATTACAGGTTGAATAAGGTTTGAATAATGCAATTGTAGGCTAACATTTTAATCAGTTTAAATGCCCATACGAATAGCCACCTAACTGACAAGCAGCTATTGTCCAGACACACAAATTTGATTTAGTCATGTGTAATTTGCAATGCTGACGTGCAGTATTAAGGTGTATTGATCAGAAAGCAGGTGGGTAGAGCAAACGAAAAATGTTCATGACAAATAAAAACCAGAGCCACCAAAAGTTTAACAATCAAAACTTGTACAAGTTCTGAAGTATATTTTGTGCAGATTGACAAGCACAATGGAGAATAATGAAGGAAAGATGCAGTGAAAGGATAAAGAAAAAAATGCAAGCTGCCACCAACAATCCAAATCCTACCTACTTTCTCAAACATGAGAACTCAGGAATTGAATAATGAATTCCCCGCATAGTCATAAATCTCCAGGTCCAGCTTATTTTCAGACATCTTTCAGGTGTGTGTGGTTCTAACATGTCTTTTTCCTGAGTTTCTTTGTTTAGTCTTCTTCTTTCTTCTATCGCAGCATTATTTTCTCTTTGAAACAGACCTGCGTCAGATCTTTCATTCCCTTTTTTTTATATATATGTACAGAAAGACTGATGGCTATTCAGTGTTCATCACAGATGAGTAGTCCAGGTAGCAAAGCATATTCTTTATAATACAGGTTTAACTTATGTTAAAAAGGTCTGTGTGTGTGTGTGTGTGTGTACTTTTCGTGTGTAGGAGAAATAGAGATTGCTGGGAAGTATTTACATACTTAGTATAAAAAGTAACAAAAACGTATTTAATTACAATTATTCATAACTGTTTACTGTACATGTTTCATGCATACATCTTTTTTAATGCAACTGATATTCAATTGATATTCATATTTCTCTTGATTAAGTGAAAAGCGCTCGTCCTATCAACCGGAGATTGCGAGTTCGATTCCCGGGTGGTGCTGTAACCTCTCGCAGCCGGAGGTCTAGAGAGAGCTGATTGGCCGAGCTCTCTCAGAGGGGAGGGATGAGAGGTACTTAGTGCTCCCACAGCCAGTCAGGGGCGTCTGTGAGCTCACGCAAGCGGAAGGAGCGGATAGCGCTGTCCTCCGAGTGTGTTACGCCGCCCTCAATGGTTCGTGAGCGAGCAGTTCGAATAGATGCGGTGTCACGTGGTTCGGAGGAAACACTTGATAGTCTTCGGCCCTCCCGGCTGAGTGGTAGTAGTAGAACTACTTAAATTGTTTTGTATAGAACTAAAGCACATTTTTTGGGGTGGGGGGGGATTTTCCCCCGATTTTGATCGGGAGAAAAATGTGCATTAATTCTATACAAAACAGTTTAAGTTGTTTATATTGAACTGGCCGCCTTCATGCAAAGGCTTCAAACTTTTTCGTGATATGTTACAGTATTTTTTGCTTGACCAACTAAAAGTAATCTCAGTCCTAGCATTGCTGCGGAAGCTTGGGGATCACAACTTCACATGCACTTATTAGCAGGGAGGAAAACCTAGCCTTGTTGCCAAAAGCAATGTTGATTGCACTAAAGTACACGGTGTGGTGAAAAAAAAGGAGATCAGAAAGTACTAGAACTGGGTTAAGAACTTGTCAACACTTTATCAAAACCTGGAAGGATTTTATGCTGAACCGTCAGCTTAGTGAAAGAAATGTGGTAAAAAAAAAAAAAAAAAATGTAATAACATTTTTAAAAAATCAGTAAATCAACTTATGTTTAATAGTGAAAATAAGATAATTTCCATACACACACAATGTGATGAGTATGGTCTAATCAAAGGATTGGGACTAAACAGTTGTGTGGCCCTCGGAAAATCACTTGATAATGAGACTAATCTGAAAAACATGCTTTAATTTGTTAGGGAGCATAAAGACTGGACTATGGAACATTGGGAAAGAGTCATGTGGCCTGATGAGTTCATGCTGACCTGAATCCAGAGTGATGGACGAGTCAAGGTAAGATGGGAAGCACATGAAGCGATGCACCCATCATGCATTGTGCCCACCGTACAAGCCTCTGGGGGCAGCGTTAGGATCTGGTATTGCTTTAGTCAGTTAGGTCTAGACTCAGCAATATTATGTGGGAATAAAATTAATGGCTGACATCTATGGACCTTTTCTTTCCTGATGGCACAGGCATGTTCCAGGAATCAAATTTCAAATTGTAAAAGAATGGTGCAGGTATGATCTTCTTACATGAACTGGTCACCACACTGGGTGCTGTATTCAACGCTAAAGGTGACTGAATAAAATCTTAGAGAATTTTTTTGGACAGGCTGTGTGTGTGTGTGTGTGTGTGCGTGTGTTGAATTTGAGATTCAAGAGCCAATCAAATTCTTTCAGTTTTCCTTTAGAAGCTCTACTCCCAAAACGTATGTGCATTACCAAGGCAATGACTCTAACAACTGAGCTAGCTGACCACTAATAATATAACTCATCATCAAGCACAAATGCTGATATCCTGAAATAGTGTTTAAAGTTTTTTTCCCCCCTCACTGTGCTTCCTGACTCCTTATATGGTAACTTTCCTATATAGCCCAGGTTCAGACAAATATACAGTACATACAAACAACTCATCTTTTGACTGCCTCCGGGTCTCTCTATGACTTACATGTTGATGTCTGGTTCTTTTCATGTATGGGATGCATGTGACAGAAGCCACCAAGCCAAAAGCTTAAATATGGCCTATATGCTTATAATAAACAGAGAACTCCAGACACACCATGCAGGCAATTTGGGTGCTGATCTTAAACCTAACAGTTGTTGTGCATGGTCTGTGCCACTTTGTTTTCTTCCTGAGCCTGGACCGTGTATGAACACTAGATTTTTTTTTTATCCACACTAGTGGACTGTCATATTTGAGATATTTGCTGAATTTGATAAACAGTGTTTTAAATTAGAATTGCTGACTCCGTCTTAAAAAGTAAAGATGTTTTATTTCGTGCACTGCTGATCCTGCGACCAGATTTTCATTTGATGTCACCTGCCTAATGAGACTCCATTTTAAGAATTCCAAGTTGAGGGTGCATTGTCTTTTGGTTTTTCCAAATCAAAGGCTGAGAAGAAGTTCAGTCCATTGCATCATTCAACTTTCTCACTTGTGGTAGGTCTATTTCTCTAAATGTGCACTTTAAATCCCTTGGGAATGTCCCATCAGTTACCAATGCTGCCGCCTGCTCCTGATCTGTTACTGCTATATCAGGCTGGTTTGCAGTTATTTGCTTATCCGTCTGGATCTGGAAGTCCCTTGGGGTCTTACCTACTCCCAGGTGCCTTTTATTCTGTTTTAGAAATGTCTCTCTACCTTCTTTATTTAACCTCCTATTTGTTTTCTTTCTGTATTCCTCTTCAGGACAGCATAGACATCTCCGCAGCGATAAAAATATCTGCAACACCTGCCAACCCACTCTCCCTAATTTACACACACACACACACACACACACACACACACACATACACACACACAAAGCCCAATGTCGTCCCTCTACATCTCCCAAATCTCTGTCACGTTGACTAAATGTGGCCCAGAATTCCCAATGCTCCGGGGGGATGTGCTCGTCAGCAGAAAAGGTACTCCTATCGCCCTCTGCTCAAATCCACTCTACATGCTCAGCCTTTTAACTAAGCGGGCCCAAGCAGCACAATACACACTGCACAATGAAATTAGAATGCAAAGGTATGGATTTATATGGCAATGCTGTGTGTGTGTGTGTGTGTATGCTTATGTGTTGTTTGTGTGTGTAAAAATCATGCAGGATGACCTTGTGTCTGTCCTCTCCTTGTGGCATGATCAGAGCACAAGCCCATTTCTTTTAGGCTGTGAAATGTAAAAGACGTCAGTTAGAAGTCAGTGGTTAAATATGAGGGTTTGTACTGTGGTTAAACATGTCAGTCTGAGAGTTTGTGTCAGTCTGAGTGCTAAACACCAGTTTACTAAAGGTCCACACACACACACACACACACACACACACACACACACACACACACACACACACACACACACACACACACTGGAGAACCCAAAGCAAACTCACGTAGAGAGAGTAGGATTACACAAGCCAACAGATATCAATGATTTCAATGATCAATCTATTTTAATATTAATACTACTGTACAAGTGGCATTTTTGATGGAATTTTCTGTAAATTAAATGATTTATTTTTGAATGGTACAATTTTCTCCCTAATTCATGCATGCACAATTCCCACCCATTGTGTTAGGGCATTACCAGCTACCAAACCAGGAAGGTTAGTAGGCTAGTACTTGCTTCCACTGATGCACATGAAGCCGCCTACCGCATCTTTTTTGAACTGTTGCTCAGGCACCGTTAGGGACCGGCGTTAGCACGCTCGAAGGGCACCGCTATCCGATCCCTTCTACTCGCGTGAGCTCACAGATGCAGCATAGACTGTCGCTATGATTGATATGGGAGTGAGAGTATACCATCTCTCCCCTCGGAGAGGGCATGGCCAATCTCCTCTCTCTAGGCTCCCGACTGCAGATGGCTGTAGCATCACCTGGGATTCAAACCTCTGAATGGCACTGGCGAGCATTTTAAAGCTGTGCCACTCAGGAGCCGCACCGGTGCAAATGTTTTAAAGAAGGTCCGTACATCCATGAATGACGATTCTGCCCGAAAGTGGCTCAGAGCTCACTGCAGTCCTTCCCATGAGCATTCAGCGAGTGGAACGCCTGATGCTTGAAAATTGACAGGAGATATGGGAACTGTTCGCACAATCGTTCGCGAATGCCACTGGCACATTAGACATGCCATTTAGACATGTTTGAGCCATTAATGGAGTTCCTGGGAGGCCAGAGTTTCAGATATGAAGCAGGTAATCCGAACATGGGTCCGACGTACTGAAAATCTTTTTACCTTGATGGTATCCAAGCACTAGTGACATGCTGGGAAAAGTGCATTATTGCAGCATTGGATTATAAAGGTAGTTTTTACTCTTATAACTGTGTCAGTTATTCTGCACAATCAAAAGTCTGGGTTTGAAATTTTACTGTGCAGTTATTTTTTTGTGATTGAAACAATATGTTAAGCTGTTTTCCTTTTCGGCATGTGTACTTTATTCTGATGACTGTAATGCTTTTCCATTTTAAAAAACAAATCTCTTTCATCCTTCATCTTATTTCTAACTGGCAGAAAGGTGTACACAGCCCAGAAATAGACAAAAGAATAATGAGAAGAAGAAAAAAAAATACAATAACAAAAGCTAGACGCAGAAAAGAGATTGTATTTACAAAAGCAGCCGAATACTGACACACAAGCTGAGATAAAACAGCAGGTGTCAGTAAAGCCACTGTGGATATGAGATTCTACATCAAAATTGCATTCATCTATGCACACTCAGATACACGCAGCTAGGATTGCCAAAAGATGTTCTGGACAACAGATTATACAAAATCTGATTGTCCTTCATAAAATCAGTGTTGGATTTTAGACGCTTGAATAGCACATGCTACAAAACGAGCACATTCTGTGCCTGTATGTCGAGGCATTTTATTGCACTTACTGTGTACAGTATTTGTGCTATTTATCTGGAACATTTTCTTACAGTATGATACTGCTGTGTACACAAGGAAGATTTTCTTATGCTAATGCTATAGTATGTCTACTTGGAAAACTGCTAACAAATTACAGATTGCACTACAGTATCATTATGGGAATATCCTGATACTGCAGAGTGTAATGTAAGGAAGCCATTAACCGTGACAGAGTGCACTGTAATAGGAAAAATAATCAATGATCAGGTGGCGTGATGTGGAGCAACCTGAAATTCAATGTCCGATGTCCTAAAGACATTCTAGCGTCGGAAAACACAGCTTTACTTAATGACTATTACAAATATACTGTATGCACTTGCAGTGGATATAAACAAGTGCACTCACCACTCTGTTAAAACTGCAGGTTAGAATACATTAGATGTTTGAACTAAAAAAAAAGTAATGAAGTACAATCATTATTATTGGGACAAATACTTTTCAGATATGTGTACTGGAAATATTTCTATTGTTCCCTTCTTGCATACAACAGGATGCAGTATAAGTAGAATGGCCAAGACAAAAAAGCTGATAAATTATGAGCTGATCAGTTAGTTAGTCCGAATCGTACCTTCAGTTTTATTTTTATTTTTATTTTTTTTGCAGTTTGCATGGTCTCCTCATGCTTAGTGTGTTTCCTTCAGTTATTCTGGATTCCCTGTATAGTCCAAAGGTATAGGCAATGGATGAATGGATGGATGGATCTCATTCAGACAGTTAACAACTAAATCTACAGTAGGGAGTAGTGACTGTTCTGTTCAGTTAGGACACATGTAAAGCAGCATCAGTTGATGTTTTCAAGTTTACCTCTTCTTTATGACCATATTTGTAAGAATATGAAATCACTTAGACAAAATGCAAGAGAGAAAGTAAATATAATTAATCAAGCAAGCAACCAAACAGTTCCCTGCAGATGGTATTTTTAGTATATTTAATTCATCAAGGTTTGAGAAAAGCTTCAGGAAGCATTCTTTTACACTTTATTTATTTATTTATTTATTTAAAGTAGAAATACTTTCGTCAATTTTAGGAACATACAGTAATACCCTTTCTGTCTTAATCTTAGTAAGAACTCATTAATGAGTGCATCTGGCAGTTGCAAATTGGATAAACTACTATTTCCTGACTATAATTTTACTATATCATACTACATTTCCTAATATTTTTTTAAATATTCTTAAATATTTTTTACTTATTTTTATCTAACATTACCACAAAATAAAAATAAAAATACTTTATTATATTATAAATGTAAACGTTTAGTTACAAGTTAGTGTTTGCATATTATACAGTATTTAAAACTGACCATATCTCGTAATTCCCAGAACTATTTGAATAAAATGAAATAACACTGTTTTTTCAGTTTTGAGAAAAATATATATATATTATTATAATAAAAAATAAAAAATATCATGAAGCAAGTGGTATTGCAAATATGCAAAAAATAATAATTTCACAGAATGTATATTATGGAAGTTAAGCGACACACACGTGTAGCCCATGGATGCTGAGGTGACTGCAATGGCAGTAACAGAGTGCAACAACCCTTTTTCTTTTCTTTTTTTTAACAATTCCCAAATATAAACTGAACACATTTAATTTACTTGCGAAGTAGTTGCATTTATTTGTTCATGTGTCGCAACTGGCTTGTCAAAATGCCTTGAGTTTTGCACTAAAATAGTATACTATAAAATACTGTGTGTCATGGTTTGCTTTAAACATGGACATTTAAAGCTTTTAAAATATGGTTATACATCAAGCATAACATCATATTAATGTGAATTAGTATTCTCATTGTTTTATAATCATGGTCATGAAATATTTTGTGTTATTTGTGTTTATTATTATTTATTAATTATTATGTAGCCTCAAATATGCTTGTTGAAATCCACATGCTGCATTTTATAGGAAAGGCGGCTTTATAATAGCTGATTTTGAATAATCTACTAATTATGTTTAGACATGCCATTAATACAGATGTTATGACTATCACACTAAAATTATCATTTGAATTTGAATTTTATTTCCTCTTTATCATCATCTGAAAAAAATACTTGAATACGTGAAAGAATACTTCGCCTTAGAAATCTGAGATAATGAAGACATAATATAAACATTCAAGAAATATATCCATGCAATATCTATGCATTTAAATACTATATTTATACTTGAACATGACTTTGCAGTTTTATGCTGTCTTTTACCTACAGTATATACAGTATTAGAAAATCAGATCTTTAACTGTGTTGAATGTTATTACATTAATAAATAATCTTTCACAGTCCTGGTTCGATGTTTTTATGTTTTTAATATAATGTTCCCCTTCCTAGCCCTTGGCCTAAAGAAGTGCTCACCTGTCAATATATAAAAATAAAAAAAAACAGTTCTGCGTTGAAAGCTAAAAAGCTGAATGTCACTTTGAAACCAGTTCTGCTTTATTTTAAGGTGTTCTTGAGAGATTTAGCCAGAAGTGGTTATTTTTCTTTTTCTTTAAATAATAATAAATAAAAAAATGCATCATAGCTCAGCCATGAAGAAACGGATATGAGGCGGATACTGTACTGTATATTTGAGCTGGTGCTAAAATTTCGTCCATATTCATAGAAATTCTTGTTATTCAGCAGGTAACTAACATTACTTGCAACCTTTGCACAGACTCTTAAGCAATTCAGCTGTGCTGCTTTGTAAAAGTGTCTGAAAAACCTGTGTGGATGCTTCAATCAATGCACCTTGGTGTTAAAGCAATGAAAAAGTTCTGACTTTTACAAAGGACATGTCTCCGGACTGTTTTTTGGAAACTGTATTACTGAGAAGAAACTCCAAGCTCCATGCTGTGTTTAAACAGAGCACCGGTTGTGATTGTAATGGCCTCTTCAGGAAACCATGCTGATTCTGAATCAGGCATTACAGGTGCACTAAGATCAGTGATTATGCTGCGAAATGTGAATAACAGTCCAAAGAAAAACACATTTGCTGTCCAGATTTCTCTACTACAATGTATTATCGCTCTTCTAGCACGATTGGTAGCTTGTTGCTATTCATAATAGAGTAACCAGGAAATATCATGAGCACGAATGCCATCAAGGCCTGTGACCTGAAAAAGATACAATTTGTCTTGTTTTTAGTATTCCAGCCATTTTTTAGTAAGATTTCCTTAGGGACTATTATCCCGGACTATGTGTTATGTGCGAATATATTCACTGAGCACATTCCTTTCAGTTACGATGGACCAAAAGCACAAATAAATTTACCCCAGCTACATATCGACCTTTATACATAACCTTTCGGAATTCAAGAGAGAAGGTACATTGAAACCTTTATTGCTTTTATACGCTTATATAATCAGCTGGATTGGTGTTTTTATTTATTTATTTATTTTATTAAGAATTGTTACGTTTCTTCAGTTTGTTGTAGATTTAAGCAGAAAGAGTCCCATGCTCATTCCAAAGCCTAAGGTTTATAACACAATAAAAATCACTGAAGCATTACTCTTCTCACAGGCAGAAGAATAAGAAGAATATCAAAAAGCATGATATGGTAAAATTGAGGTGAAAAACAGTTATGCATATTGTTTTTAAAGTGCAGTATATTTTACTCATTAATCATTGCTTTATGTGCCAAATAGTGCAGAATCGAAAGGGAAAGTACACGTGTCTACTTTAATTACATTTTAAAATATTTACGGCATAGAATAAATACAGTGATGTGAAAAAGTTACTACCCCCTCATTTACTTCCATGTATTTTTGTGCCAAAACAAAGTAAAAAGTACTAGTGAGTACGTAGTGAGTCTCAGGAAAGGGCAAATACATTGTCAGATGGACAGCTGGCCTGAAAACCTCAATGAACTGGAACAGTGTTGTGAAGAAGAATGGGGTCAAATTCCTCCACAGTGATGTGAGAGTCTTAGAGTACTTAGTATGACCCACATTTATTTTTATGTTTTATTTTTTTGCCTTCATTTTTGCTAAACAAATAATGGCATGGTGCAAAAGATTTGATGTTGTTGTTAATCTGACATTGTATTTGTCTAATACTAAGACCCGTTATGAACAAATGATTTTTATTCTGTTTTTTTTTTTTTTTTTTTTTACATAAAAACACAAAATTAAAAGAGATGTACTAAGTTTGTACATAACTCTAGGACAAGGTCAAAAATCTAACATGAGTGTAAAAAATACCAGTCATTCTTTGTTTCAATGATGAAATGAAGACAGTAACTCAAATACAGGTCTGTAGATGTGATTGTACATTGAATAATGAATTTTAAAAAAATATATATTCTGATGCTCATACTCATAAGATGCTCATAATTCCCTTTTTATTCAATTGCACTTTATGATTATTGACTAGCTATAACATTAAAACATCTGCCAGGTGAATTACATAACACTGATTCATTCTCTGTACCACTTTTCCTGGTCAGAGTTGCGGGTGTCCTGGAGCCCATCCCGGGGGATTCAGGGTACTAGGCGGGGTACACCCTGGAAAAGATGTCAGTCTAGTGCAGAGCATACATTAACACTTCTGTTAACACACACTATGGGGCAATTACCCTAACCTGTACTGTATATCCTTGGACCCTGGGAAGAAACCCATTAAAGGGGGAGAACATGCAAACCCTAAGCACACAGTCCTGAGGCGTGAATCAAACTCTCGACCCTGGAGCCATCATGCTGCCAGAGTTAAACAACATTGATTATCAATTACTGCATTTACCAGTAAACCGGTGACAGGATCATGGGCAGCCAAGGCCTATCACCACCCACAGGGATTAAAGGCTAGCCCACCTGGTCAGACTGCACAAAAAAGCCAATGTGCTGTAGCACTCACCATTGAAAAACTCAATACTGGCCACAACAGACAGACAGGTATCAGAACACCCAGGGCAACACAGTCTGTGCAAGCTGTCCATTTCTGACATAGACTCAGAAATGGAACATAAAATCTAGGTAGGTTTTTTTTTGGTTTAATGGTTTTAAAGTTATGGATGATCGATGTGTACAAAATTTCTATTCAGATTTTTTATATTTCTATGATGCGGCTTTTTGACAATGCTTATCATTAAAAAGGAACACACGACAGAACTTTTTTTTCGTTCTGTCTTCAGCTCGTTTTTGTCCTGTCTTCTTATCTCTTGTTTACCCTCTAGACAATCTCCAACGGACACAGTGGTCAGACGTTATCAGTGTAAGTATTTTCACACTACTGGGTTGGTAGATGAAAATTTATTGCTTTTATCTTTCTGTCATGCCCCTCAAAGATGGCAGCTTCTAGTGTGGGTGTGAATTAGATATGTTTTAAACAGTCACGAAATTGTTGACAGCTTCCAAGAGGACAATATGGTTGTGTACGTATATAGAGTTCTTTCTTGTGAGAAAAAAAAGCTGCTACAGTAGTGAAAATGATTAAAACAAAAATCTATTATTAATTAGTGCAGTATTTCACTTGAATAAAGATAAAAGGAGTAAGCCATCGTATTAAAAAAGTTTGTCTACAGTTAACAAAACTAATAAAAATGTAAAAAATTCTATACATGAGGGTTGCATTTTTAACAATTATGTTAACTGACCAACCATGATTAAGTGAAATCCACTTCGGTTATTAACATTATATTAAGAATGGTATGGTATGGATAGCTGGATCACTTACTTATCCAAACAAAAAATCTAAAATGTTTATTTCTCCACATCTACAGTAGCCATAAGATTCCCTCTTCCACATTATCATGAGCATTAACGGATTTAACATAACATGTAATTGCTACTGGAGAACAAAGTGACATCTTAAGTTTAATCCAGAGCTTTCATGCTGTAAAATATCAAAGGATCTGTCTCGTTAGTCTAGCACACTCGGCTATCTAATGGCTTACTTGTTGGAAATGCTTGTTGCTTGTTGTGAAATGCTGATTTCTCTCCACAGGTTTTGTCTCACGTTTGAAATCATAATCATGCTCCCTCCTTTGAAGTATTTAGATACCTGATAGATTGAGTCAGGGATCATGAATTATTGAATTATGGCAGCAATGTTCAGTATTATGTTTCATCGTTGATGGGCTCAGGTGTCCGTCAGAAGAGAACCAAAGAAACATCATCACAAAGATAATTTTGAAGTAGAATTGTACAGTACATTTGAATATGGAGATAAACTGTAGAAAACAACCTAGACTGGCTGCAAAATGCGAGGAAAGTGAAGTATCATGCAGAGCAATCCATGTGGATACTCTAGGCAACTAATGGTGCTCAGAGTGTCTGGATGCTCATGGTCACCACTTTGAGAACCTAATGTGATTGCAGAACTACTCTTTGATGTTTATATAAGTAACATCAATAGGGCATTGGTGGATTTCTAGCCTACCATGCAGAAGGCCCGAGTTCGATTCACAGCCAATGCCCGAACCCCAGCCACTGGATGAGGTGCCAGTCCCAAGCCCGGATAAAATGGGAGGGTTGCATCAGGAAGAGCATCCAATACAAAACCTGTGCTAAATTGTTGTGCGGATCAGTTGGTCCGCTGCGGGGACCCCCTCAATGGAAGCAGCTGAGAAACTAACAACAATGTTTCATGTTGAAATGTGTATAAAGTTCTTGGGCTCCTCTGCAAAGATATACAGTAGTAACCCTATTGTAAACCCCCCCCCCCCCCCCCCCCGCCCCATGATTCAATAGCTTGTAGATTCACCTTTAGCAACTACTTGAAGTAATCATTTTCTGTATGACTTTATCAGTCTCTCACTTCACTGTGGAGGAATTTTGGACCATTCTTCTTTACCACACTGCTTCAGTTCATTGAGTTTTTTGGGCATTCGATTATGCACGGCTCTCTTAAGAACGACGCACCGTGAATAATTTGACTATGAAAAGTTATCCACAAAAGCAGAAGCTAAATCTTCTAAGTCGACTCTCACTCAACCACCTATAACAGAACCCCCTTGCTCTGCAGAGAGTAAAAAGACTAAAAGCATTATCAGAAAAATAATAATGCAGAGACAAATAAAGAGTGGTTCCCAGCTCTGGCTGAGGCAGGCCAGGTTTACCTTACATGCAGACTGACAGTGAACGACTATTCAGCATGGCTGCGCGCTTTCTTAATGATAAGTGGAATAGACTGTCTCTTAAAAATGTAGATATTCTAATATTTAGAAAGCATGAGTACCTCGCCAAGTGACTGATATGTGCGTTTATTCTATTTGTTGTAAATTGACGCAGTTCATTCCCCTTGCTGCATGTTATAACGAGCGTGTATGGTAGGACAGCCACATTTTAGATAACCATTTCAGCATTTGTGAGAGCCCCTTGATGCTAGTTAAGGAATGGGAAATGTTTGCTCTTTTGCGGAGCATAGACTATTCTACTGGTTGCATTTTCTTTATAAACTACTGTACATGAAATAATAAGAGCATGGAATATGTTGCATAAGCTGACTCCAAAAAATAAAAGTTCAACATTTTTTTTGCTATGAATGCTAAATAAATAAAGCATGTTGTTGTTGTTGTTAGTCTTTCAGCTGCTCCCGGCAAGGGGTCGCCACAGCAGACCATATGATCCACACACACAACCTTGGCGCACAGGTTTTACGCTGGATGCCCTTCCTGATACAACCCTCTTATTTTATTTGGGCTTGGGACTGGCACTGCATCCAGTGCTTGGGGTTGGGGCACTGGCTGGGAATCAAACCCAAGCCTACCACTGAGCAACCAGAAATGGCTCATAAATAAATAAAGCACACTACACAATGAATAGAATACTTTAAATGTGCGATCCCAATATCAGCGACCGGTATCGGTAACAAGTGGACTGTATGTAATGTACACTTACTTTCCAAATCTGGACTTCTTTTGACTGCCATTTCATTTCATTCCTAAAGTGTTCTTTCAAATATTAAACTGGAAATGATATACTGTAAGGATATAAGGACTGGTTTGAAGAATCTGGAAAAGAGGCTACAGGGAATGTTTGCATTTAATTAATATGATGAGGTGTGCCTCTGCGTACCCATTATAATCCTGACTTTCTGCTGATCTGGGTTATTTAAAGCATACAGTTTTTGCAGCCAGCGTAACCTGCTATAGACCTCCTGGATTGCATCTAGATGTACATATCCATAAAGCACATAATACTGTAAATCATATTAAAGCTGGAGCTTAAATCTGAAAATAGCCAGAAAGCTGTAAGCTCAAATCCCAGGATTTGGCCTTTCACCACATTAACATAGTGTTTTCACAGGGTATGGCAACTGTACATGTATTTGTACCTTCACGGTGAGAAAAAGCTTTCCATTCATTTTCATACTCACGGCACTATGCAAAATCAGTGCGCTAAACCTAATTTCTTCATATGAATTTAAATGACATTAAATTATGTAGATTCAATTAAAGAATTTTAATCTAAAATTCCATTAAAAATTTTATCATATTAAACAACCATTTTTCCCCTTCGACAGCCTGCAAAGTGTCTAAAGATGCAAAGTAAAAATTGGTTATGTGACAACCTCAGCAGCAACCTCATTTCCTCTCCCGTCTGTTCCAACCACTCAGCATTAAGCATCACCAGTATACAGTACTTATCACATGACTGATCAGCTGTCATCATCTCCACCTGTTTCTTACTGCTTCATGCCTTACATTTTTTATGCTTGAATGATTCATAGAAAATGAGAGCCAAAAACTTGCCAGAACGAGCTCAGAAGATTTGAGTTCAGAAAGCTTGGAGAACTATTTCTCAAGACTACAATTTTATGCAGATAAATCATTAAAATAGTTTAATAATTTGCTCTTCTAAATGCCTTTTATTAATGCACATAAAAATTCAAGCATCAAGCCTGTTTGAAATGCACGGCATATGTCTTTCCTACTATCTAAAGCAATGAATATTGCCACCTACGGCAGTGGCCATATAAAGCAGTGCTACGTCAGCACGTCCTTGCTTTGAGTTTCAGTCCAATTTAATTGATCTGTTTCGAGCGGACTGAAAAGGCCGCAAATCATCCCAGTTTCAGTTCCAAACAAATGATTTGATCTTCTCGAAAGATTTCCGTACGATTCTACAGTATGTTTGCTGGGACGCTACAGTATGAATGTGGTGAGAATGAATTAGCTTCCAAACATTTAGCGACCGTAAAACAGACTCCTGCTGCATAAGACCACTTCCCTGCCTGCAACCTGGTACCATTAAAAGCTTTTCCTGATCGTAACTCAAAAGGATAATTGACCTCAAGGGCCCTTAATAAAGATCACACATCACATAGGCTACTGAAATTACAGCCTTTTTTTTTTTCAATCAGCTGAATGGCAAAGCAAAATGCTGAAGGTCATGTTTTGTGAATCAAGTTTCAGCTTGATAAGCTTTCACATTTTAAACAAATGAATTCCTTTGACATTGTGCAACATGCATTGCGCAAAGATTGATACATTTCCGATCTTGGTGGAATCTCATAAGTTTTAACAACGGCACAATAAAGCCGGTATGCATTAACCTTTTCACAGCATCTTATTCAATATCCAATATCCTCAAGCCAGCCTGGACTGTGATCGTGTATTGACTGAGAACTCTGCATGGCAGACAAGGATGCCCTTTGCACTCTAATTAGTTAAGTCTTGAAAAATGAGTGCTGCAGTAGAACAGATTAGTGGGCATATGTCAGAGTCTGACACTCGTACTCATTTAAGCAATCAACTAAAGCATAGGACACTTTCTGTTGGGTTGAGCTACGGTAGCTTTTAAGCAAGGTAGAAGACTTTTAGGCCTTAGACATGATGTGCGAAAAGCTATGTTAAAGTTGTAAAATAACAAATTGGTAATATATTCAGATCTACTGTACATCTTGCACAAAATAGAGAACTAATATCTTTCTCTAGTTGTGTAAGCTTTTTTTTCTTCTTTTTTTAACAATATACTCCTTTCTATGTAGTGCCTTGTGTCTGTCGCACTATAAAAGTTTTCCAGTTTGATTATTTTGCTATTGACCTAATCTACCTTCTTTCAACCTTGCATTAAGGGCCACATCCATTTGATTTTTAATTTTCAGACGTTTTACGTACTGTATAACTACCTGTTTGTACTTTTTAACCCTTTTTCACTGGTTTTAAGCTCTTGCCTGCCATGTATTTTTACTGTAATTTAAGTAAAGGACGATGTTATAAAGCTATGCATTTTAATATAGCCATCTCTGACATCTTTTTAATACACTAGTGCACTTACTTAGTTGCTGAAAATAAGCTTTTATATATATATATATATATATATATATAACCACTCTTTCACAATTTGAGTCCCAGATTATGCCTGTGACAAACGCAATTTACATGATTCACGTAATCTGGTCATTCAGGTCATCAGCTGACTTAATTTTATTGCCACTTAACATTGCTGAGTCTAGACCTGACCAACTGAAGCAACCCCATGTTTTTACTGGTGATATTTTACCATGCAACTTCGAGTGTTTAAATGATCTCCATTCATGATGTGGTGTGTGCCTAAATCCCCTATCGCTCCTCGCCCCCTCCCAAGCTCACTAGGTAGACGGCCTCTCCTTTCTGCAGATGTGTGAAGGAGCTGGGCCACAAAGAATGGGCACCGCCTGGTGATTAATCTTCGGTGATGGAGCTCGAGGTCTGTTGGGCTGTTTATCTGTCGGTCCATTAGTTTGGACCTTGAAAGCGATGGAGAACCAATGAGCTGAGTCATGCAGCGGACATGGATAGCTCGAGGAGTGGCATGCGAGAGGCGAGTTGCTGAGCACCCAACAGGGCTGATTCTAGAGGCGGATGGGGAGGCATCGGCCTCTCCTGAAATATGATTCGTCCACTGGTGTCCCCCAACATCATTTGGCAAATGTATCAACATGACAATGCCAAATGTCATTGGCTCAAAGCGCCGTCAATCACTCATTGGCTTAGGTAGCTGTCACTCACCCTTTGGCTCAGAGCGCCGTCAATCACTCATTGGCATAGAGTGCAGTCACACCACGACTCAACCATGGCACATCTCACTGTTTATGGTGTGTATACAGCTAATTCTAAGTTTTTAAATATCGCCCTGATAGCATTTTTGTCAGATTATTTTCGCGTGACTGATCAGGACTGACTGGCAGACTGCTGAATAAAGATGATTTAGCAGCAGTTTTCACCACTACATAAATAATAAATAAATAAATGTTACTTTATCAGTTGTTTTTATGAATAAATGCACAAAAATCTTTTCCAAAAAATACTCAATTATTTTCAGGTTCTTGTGGCAGTACCACATTTAACTTAATACTACCTGTATTAGGGCACAGGACATTGCTCAGTATTTTGGAAATCATGTTTAATGTTTTCTAAGCCATTATATAAAATCCTTGAATCGCCCCTGGCGCCTGCGAATGGAGTGAAGTCTTTGATTGCCGCACTGAAGACAGCCACGAGCTCACTGCTGTTCCCACGGCACGTCCCACGGAACTAAAAGCTTCCGGTCCCAGCAGGGAAAGCCGTCCAGGCAAGGAGTGTCCAGAAGATACCCGCCTGCTGCCACACCAATGAGAGCTGGGAGGAGCTTGTTTGGCCAGTCATGAGAAGTGCCAGTCAAGGAAGCTCATAGGAGCTGCTGCCCATGCCAGCCAACTCTGCCTGCTGCCATCGTTCACCAGCCTGTGCCCGCATGCCAGCAGGGCACTGCCCACAGACCTAGACGTGCAACATTTCCTTCACATTTTTCCTAACTCTCTTTCCTTCTCCCTTTTTGCTAAATAAAATTTCCTCTTTTCCGACTTGTGTCTGTTTGTGGTGCCGCCTGTGTATCAAACCTGTTACATTGATATATATATATATATATATATATATATTATTCTTTTTTTTTTTTCCCCGAGGTAGTGTAAAGAAACAAAATGACCTCTACCTGTGACACTGGAATTACCAAATCTAAAAACAGGTCCGTGTCAACAAGCTATGTGTAAAAGATTTGAAAAAAGGGCCAGGATGCAGCATACTCAGGATGATTGTAAAATTTTGTATGGCATTACAAAATAACCACACACCACCATAAATCACGGCCAATGTCTTAGATAAAATAATCCCACAATAGGTAATGTAGCTAAAGTAATACAAGTCAGAAGAGATGGCTCTAATCTTGTAATTGCAGAAGCTGAAGCAGAGCCAAGGCCCATGTAGCATTGTGGAGACGTCATGGTGTCAGACTCTCAGGGGCTAACCATTTAGCTTTATCCTACTCACTAGGAGGGTGATGACAGACAGAACTGCCAGATAACAGAAAAGCAATCATTAATTTAGTAACACGAGATGCATGCACATGAGAATGCCTCTCTGCATCTTCATTCTCTTATGGGACAGGTTTTTTAGCTAATTGTAAAAAATGAGTCATGGAAAATTAAAGCTAGTAACAAAGCCTTAAAGAAACCAAGGTTTCTCATAATAACATCACACAGAGCATCATGTTGATGTTACTGTCCTGCATTCTTCCCATAGTGTATCCTGGTGCCTTAACTTCCTCAGGTAAGTGATGCACAATCACCTGGATATTCACATGATGTAACAGAAAATGTCATTAGACAAGGTCACCTTCTTCCTTTGTACAGTTCTGATGCTCGTGGGCCCATTATGGGCCATTTTGTCAGTGGCATTTATCTTTTCAGCAATTTGTGCTACAGTAGCTCTTTTGCAGAATCCTCCTGTAACCAGGTAAAAGTTTCTTTTTCTTAGACACTAACTACTGCAAGACCTGTTGTTTTGGAGATGCTCTGATCCATCACAATTTGCCTCTTATTAAAGTCATTCAGATCCGTACAGTACACTCGTCCTTTTTGAATTCTTTTAACACATCATCTTTGAGCACTGACTTGTCACTTGCTGCCTAATACAGTATATCCCACCACATGAAATATGCCACCGCATCAAGATAATCAATGTTATTACTTATTTCATCTGTCAATGGTTTAAACGCTGTATAGAGCAATATATAATTAAAACAATGTCTCTGACACTGATTTGAGAGCTGCAAGAAGAATTAAATAATGGTTTAAGAGACATTATCAAAAACGACCTCAGTCAACAGGTGTTGATTAATGTTATATAATAGCGGCTTTGACAGCCTCAAACCGAGTGTTCCTTGGAATTGCTCTGGATCCAGCATAGCACTTACTGAAAGTTAGTGAGTGTCAGTGAGCAGAGCACAGCTTGACATTTATAATACGTTACTGTTTCTATAGTAACAGCTCATTCATATGAACTTAACCGATGAATACGCTCATCTAAGTCTAATAAATGCATTAAACCTATTGCTTATTATTATCTTTAGATCCAAGTGTGTGGCATATTAGGGAGTAAAGCGAAGCTGGGGCTCAAACTAGGGACTCTCTGATCTGCAGTCCAACAACAAACTTTATTACAAGGTTTACCCCTATTGACAATGTAAACCTTCCTACAGTATAATTAAACATTATTGAACATTTATGGAAGGAGTCACCCGCGACCCTGAATACAGGATAAAGCGGTTTAGTCGATGAGCGAGTATGTGAGTGAGTGAGTGAGTGAGAGGAAGGAGTCACCAGTGTCAGTGCTTTGGAACAGTCAATGGTAAAGCTGTTCATGCACATTAAATACTCTTGGAATTAAACAAAGAGAACTTTTAAATTTCTTATTTGCTGCATTTTTATCATATTAACCCAAAAAGAAAAAAGAGAAGCTGGTGAAGGAAACACTGTTTATACCCGTTATAGAACCATAAAGTCATAAAAGAAATTAACTTATTTATCCGATGTTATACAACATCAATTGTATATGTTAAACTAGAAATGGAGAAGAATTACAAAATGTAACTCTTTAATTTTAAAAAATAATCCTTGCCAAAAAAAGAAGGAAGAAACATCAAACTGTTATAGGAAAAATGATCACATTCATGTATAGTACAAACTACACCACCACATTTTTATGCCTATGTGTGTTTTATTCTTTGAATTGCTGGATTGTTGTACTGAAGTTTCTATATATACATCGTGTCCCAAAAGTAACGGTAACTTTGCTTACAAAAACATCCTTTAAATCAATGCATGCCATTTCTTCTAAGCACACAGGGAGTCATCTCTCCCATTCATGTAAAAACTTCTGTACATACATCTGGTCTTAGGCATGGAATTACACTTTTACTGTAAATTATCTCATTTCTAGTACAGCATGGCCTTCACTTCCTCCCGACGGTAAAAAAGAAATCAATTGAGCTTACATCTGGGAATCTAAAACTTTTTTTATCTAAACATAGTATGAAAAAAAAATTGGAAGACATTTTGACCTTTCAAAAAGTATTAATTTCCCCAATGTATGGCGATGCTTGGGCCACCCTGTAAATAAATGTTGTAGAATGTCTTTAAAAAAAAAAAAAAAGTATCCTCTATTATGTTCTGATTCTATTGTCAAGTAATTATTGTATTTTTGCTGCTTTACTCTCACTTACTCACTCACTCGTTCTCTATACTGCTTATCCTGTACAGATTCACGTGAACCCTGACACCTTTCCCAGGGGACTCGGGGCACGAGGCAGTATACATCCCGAATGGGGTGCCAATACTTCTCTGAGGATACAAGCACACACACTAAGGTCAATTTGGAAACTCTAATTAGCCTAATCTGCATGTCTTTGAACTGTCGGAGGAAACCGGAGTGCCCGAAGGAAACCCATCAAGGAACTGAATCCTCGACCCTGGAGGTGTGAGGCCACAGTACTAACCACTACGCCGCTTTGCTGCTTACATTTACATTAAATTATGAAAAAGTAAATATACTAGTAGATAGTAAAATTCCCTGTGGTGTTTTGACACTTTTAGAGTTCAAGTCCAAATGACCCTATTTAAACACTATACAGTTTTAATTCAACACTATGGGTGTGTCTTCAACAGTAAGGATTTTGCTGTGTAGCGATAAGAGACAGTAACTGATGTTACTGTATGTTTACATGTCTGACAACTCAAAACTGAGTCATACAGTACATTAACTGACGTATGAGACCCGACTTGAACTTTACTGGATAAAAACATGAACTAAAGCCAATCAATTTGGAGAACAACTGTAACTCATCATTGTAGTTCCTGCTTTGAGTAACTTCCAAAATTCGAAAATCACATAGATTACATGGTCTTACAACTTTACAAAGTCTGGTAAAGTCTTAAAACTGGGTGAGGAACAGCCAAACTCTGCTACTAAGGTGAGGTTGTGGAAGAAAGTTTCATGTTACAGGTCATACAGTACACCAGAGCGAGTTTGACCAAGCAACAAGATAAAAGGTCATTGGTTATACTGCACCAACAAGGTCTTTCCCAGGCAACCGATTTAAGATTTGAAGAGACAGAACGATTTGAGCCATCCAGAGCAGGTATGTGGTTAATTCTACAAGATATTTGGAATAACCAATATGTCAAGGTCCTTCAAAAACTGTATGCAAATAAATGAATTGATTGCAGTTCTGGTTTCGCACAATGGATTTTGCTTCTGTTTATTTTTCTTTCCATTTTGTTAATAGATTTTTTTTTTTTGAAAATCAACTATTACAACTTTTTTATACCTGCATAAAACAAAGAAAACTTTTAAACTGTACTGTATGTGGTCAATTGAACCTAAAGACACTGAATCTAAAAAAATGTAAAACGGGGGGCAACCCAACACTAATGTACATGGACTTAGACTATGTGTGTAGATTTTACACAACCAGAATATTGTGAAGGATAAAAAACAACACAAGGGTAAATCAATAGAAATATTACAATACTAAAGTTGTGGATAATATAAAGTAACATTTCAAAATGTATCCATAACTTACATACACTTACTGTATGTACTGTAAAAGCAACTACAGTACTTGTAATATAATCGTAGAGTCCAGATAATCATGAGGCAATACAAAATGTATAATATTCTAAGGTCATGAGTTGCATTCTATTGAGTAACTGACCATAATTATGTCTTATGTGTTTGTGAGTTAGTCATGATTACAAGCTCATAGCTCAGTGGGTGAGTATGAGAAGGATCACAGTGTGTAAAATCAGTGGTGGAGAGTATTTTTTATATCTGAAATTCTTATTCTAATTCTTTATATGTTTGACTTTTTTTTTCCTGCATCATTTCAATCAATACTTTTTTTTTAATATAAAAATTGGCTACAATATCTGAATATCACACATTTTCAAAAATAAAGCAAACCAAGCATAAAGCAACACACTATTAAAGCAGCAAAGAAATCTAGATAATGTTTAATGCCATTCAATGGAATGCATTCCCACTCAAATGTTCGACTTGAAATAAATAAATTGCTTTGTAAATTTTTTGAATGGAAATGGTTTTCACAAGGCATCCCTTTGAATTTCAGATCTACAGTATGTGGACACCCATTTTGATTCTGAATGGCCTGCATGATTTTATCCTTTGCACTGCTGCCACACAATTGGATGGTTAAATAATGGCATGAATGAGATGTTTTGGTGTTGTTAATAAAGTGCCCAGTGAGTGTACAGTATGTAATTTAGATACAGATTGCTTTCCTGATGGCATGTGGGAATGTTCACGACTAAACTCATAAACATTCTTAATTTGTTGGCTTGAATAAGGGTTGAATCGTGTTCTTGCAGTTGTAGAACTTTACTAGGGTTTCCATGGAAATGGACGTAGATAACCCCTGGCATGCATTCTCCAACTTTACTGCTATAGCTGTGTATCTTATAGGGAGAGCAGACCCGGCGATTGGTTGAAATTTCAGAACCTGAAGATGTGTGATGTTCTTTAAAGGTCATTGAGGTCAAGAACACTGCAGTAAGCAATAGCAGAATTGCCAATCCAGAGCAGGATAGAGCTGATCGGTATGCTTCCCACTGAGCACCTGGCACCTGGAGATGGTGAGATGCTGGGCAGCGCAATTTACTTTTCTTGGGAACTAGATTGCTGTTGAGTTTTTTTATATTTTTGACAAGGAGAAAGGTGTTAATGATTCCATGCTAGAACAAAATACAATCACACAGGAGAGGGGAAAAAAAAACATGGCACAAGGCACATGTACAATACAATACAACAATTGTATTACTTTCCATTAGTAAAATGATGAAAGCGTACAACATAAAAAAACAAACAAACCATCATTGCATTGCTTTTACATCACCTGATCTCTTTAATGAAAAACAGTCAGCAGGGGATTGCTTTTTTTAATGCTGAATGTAATCCACCTTTGAAAGCAATCCAAGCCACTGCATTGCATTTCACTGTGCACTCCCGCTTGGATGGAAAAGCATCCTCAACAATAGGAGAAAAAAATGTGAAATGCAATACACAGTTTGTATTGCTTTTTATTAGTGACACAAAGAAAACATCACACTATGAACACTTTATTGCATTGCTTGATCTCTTTAATGAAAAAAAAAAACAGCAACAGTCAGCAAGGTATTGCTTTAAATGTTAACATCAATAACATTGTATAACTTTTTCATCCTAAGTACTTTTATCATGTTTTAATAATAATTTCGGGGCAAATGCAGGTTTTTATATAATAAGCATAAAAAGAATGCAAACAGCTCAACTTCACACTTTCATAACTAAGCAAAAATCAAGAACACACCAATGAAGCACGGAATGAGTAACAGCAACTAAACAGAAACTATAGCTTCAAGGAGAGTAAACATAAAACATGTGTAGAATGACTAATGGAGGGGACACATAAAAGGTCTGCACAATCAGATGAAATGAGTGAAACCACACACACACACAAAAAAAACGAAAAGCAAAAGGGAAGGTAACCTCTTTTAGCTTGGCATTGAGCTGCCATTGGAACATGCCAATAAGAAATATTCTTTTGTACATAATACTGGGAAAGGATGTTTTTAGCTTCTTCTCATCTCCTTCAATTAAAACCATGGCCCACTCACTGCCTTTCAGTTCAACACATCGGCAATGCAAATTACGTTTAGTTCTGAAACTGAAGTTGATAAAGACGTGTCCGAAATCTCTGCATATTACAGATAATGTAAATATACATATACATAAATATACATATACATACATTGATAATAATATGATTAGGTCTGCTGGGAATCTGGGCAAATCAGTATACACATTGGCCATTGTATGATTATAATAATAGTCAAAATAATTAATTAATATATAAGAGGAAGAAGAGGAATGAATGAATGAATGAATCAGACTAGAAATTCTAAGATTGTAGTTAGCAACTAAGTTAGTGTGTGTGTACCTCAAAGGTCGAGGGTTCGATTCCCGCCTCGGGTCTGTGTGTGTGCAGTTTGCATGTTCTTCCTGTGCTTGGTTGGTTTCCTCCAGCTACTGCACTTTGACTTTCTCCAAAAGGATTCCTAAATGCCTGTAGTGTGTGTGTGTGCACTGGTCCGAAGTTTCCTGAGATAGGCTCCAGGCCTCTGTTACCTTGTACAGGATAAGCGGTATAGAAGATGAATTAATACATTTAAGTCCCAAAGTATAAAAAACATGCACAAATACATCTACACCAATAAATTCATTATAAGCCACATACTGTAGTTTACTCATAGAACATCACTGAAAAGCTGATGAACCAATCAACTACATATGTTTACTCACAACTCCATTTACGAAATAAATATGTAAAATATCTCAAATATAACATATGCATTATGAATGGCTCATAATTCATATTGTTGTTTCAGCTAGTCCTTCTGCTGTAACCCATTAAAATGTAGTTTATGAACCTACTGTATGGCTTACACTAGTTAAAGGGTCTCAACAGACATGAAACTCAGGGTCCACGATCTTCACCTTTTCTCCTGATTCAACAATCATCTCCTTAGTTTTGTTGACACTGATTGAGAGATCATCTATGCAGCATGCTGTGAGAAGTTTATCCTCCTTCATGCTGGCTTTCTAATTATTGCTGATAATGAGGTCCATATTTAGTGTGTCATCAGCAGATGCTATGATTGAGTCATGCTTGCGAACACAGTCATGGGAGAAGGCTATGTTAAAAAAAGAGAGAGAGAGAGAGAGAGAGAAAAGAGAGAGGATTATTTGAGAAGGAAAGAGAAAGCAGACTGTTTCCACGCTTTCACACAAGTTGTGGGACAAAAATATCACAAGAGTTTTTTTTTTTTTTTTTAGATATTTCTAGGCGCAAGCTGTTCACAGAACAGGAAAGTAAGACTGTGGTTTATAAGTGCTTTTCTGCTGCTTTGCTGATTTCAGCTCTGAAAGCTGCTTGGCTATAAAATAAGCTATACAATCCTCACAATTATGTGCCAATTATCACACTAATGACAGCATAGCTGCTACCAGCTAATCAACAAGAGGCTTACTATTTACACCACCAGAAGCAGATGTTTACAGTGACTGCAGAATGCCTCACAGTAGTCGAGTTATTGTGCTGATTCACAATAAATTTGTTTTGTTTTTATAATATGATATGGAGCTGTTAAACTTAGAGAGCTCATACATCATGCTAAATATGCTAGCTAGCCACTCTGTAAGAGGCAGAGTAATGAGCGGAGTAGTAAGCAGAGAATATGCCACATTTATTGAAAAGTATGAGCTACAAAAGATAGCTAGAAATATTAGCATAGCATCAGGTAGGTACAATGTGAAGTACAGTAAAATGGCTAGCTACCATAAACATATTGCTCAATTAAATTTATACTTGAGGTACCCGGTGTGAAATACTTCTACTATAGTTCAGTGAACGTAATGAAGACTAAAAACTTAAAAATAAATACATAAATAAAAGGTTATATTATGAGGCCATGGCCTAGAAAGACATGTGGTCACAAATTCACACATACTGTGGGCAAATGAACTTACATACAGTCAGGTCCATAAAGTCTTGAACAATGATCTGTATACCTCACATTAAAACACTGAATATGTGAGAAAAGTCAAGGCTTTCAGCTTCAAGGGGTTTGGTAAAAGTGTGGCATTAACAATTCAGGAATTACAGCTATTTTCATATATATATACACATACACACATGTACATACTGTACACACACACACACACACACACAAACATACATTTTTAGGGGGCTTTTAAATAATGGAACAAAATAACAATTACAAATGTAAGGATTGAATTTAATAAAATCCTTGGCAGTGAATGACTGCCTAAAGTCTTGAACCCACGGACTGAGTTTCCTCCCTCAAGGTGCTTTGCCAGGCCTTCACTGCTGCTGCTTGTTTCTGCCTTCAGTCTTGTCTTTAGCAAATAAAAACAACTTGGCCAGTAAATATCCCATTTCTCTGCCTTGAGAAACTGTTGGGTAGCTTTCACTGTATGTTTTAAACCATAATCCTTCTGCAATATGAATTTGAGCCCAGGGTCTAGCCATATACACTTCAGAATCCATCTGGCTATTTTATCAGCAGTCACGTCCTCTATAAACACCAGTGACCCGGTTTCATTGGCAGCCAGACACGCTTATGCCGTAACACATACCCTCACCATGTTTGACAGATGATGTGCTATGCTTTGGATCATGAGCTGTTCTTTCCTTCTCCATACTGGTCTCTTCCCTTTATTCGGGTACTGTAATTTTGGTTTCATCAGTCCAAAGAACCTTTTGGCCTTTTTGTTCTTGAGTGTTCCCATCTTAGATGGGGTTTCCACCTCATCACAAGGACACCAGAATGTCCTTGTCAGGCCACCAGAGTACATGGAGAAAACCCAACAAGCAAAGGGAGAATATGCAAACTCCAAAAAAAAAAGGGTGGAGGTGAGATTCGAACACCCAACCCTTAGTGATTTGAAAACATACTTTAATGATAAATGCTGTGTCAAGAATTTGTTATCAACAACTGTTGAACTACTTTCATTATGAAAGAAATATGCACATGCATCGTTTTAAATGCATATTGCAAGTACCTGCTGGGAAAGCTTTGATGGATGAGTTGAGTCATTTAGTAATTGCTTCTGGACAAGGCAAGCAGGGTTGCACAAATAAACTCAGTTTAAATTGAAATTGAATGGCATTCTCTAGAGGATTAGAAGGTTCAGAACGTGAAACTGCTTTTCACAAGCAGTGGACTATGCATGAATCTGAGTTTGGTATGCAAAATAGGTCTGCATTGACAAACAGAAATCAGCGTGTATTGCCAGGAACTTGGGAATGTGTCGATCACCAGTTGAAAAATTGTCAATCAAGACCCATCCAGCATTTGACATGTTGGATAAAGTTTTGACAGGCTGTTAAGTGCACATGGGTGGGCTGTTATGACTTTGCTAGCAAAAATACTTTGACCTCCAACCAACACTTATGCACTTAGCAAAGACGGAGATATGTAAAAGCTATTTAGACTGTTATGTTATATGTGCTTGTCATCCTATCCATAAACAAAAATGTTGTGAGACCACCAGTCTATGGAGGGGACATGCACACATCCCCGTTGCTGGAACCGCACCCAGGAACTGTAGAAGCCACTGTCCCGGCAATGAACATAATCAGTCAGAAAAAAAATATTACCGTTCAAGCTTTGCAACTAGCGGATATGTTACACTGACGGATTTTCTAACTTGAATCTCTATTTGTTCTGTTGCCAAAGAGCTGTACTTTTGTAGGAATAATAGAATGACTCATATTTAACAGGTAGCTAGAGAAGTCGCTGCAGAACAGGAGCTGTGGACAGAGATCTAGTAATAAACAAGCTTTCTGAACCAAAAGAAGTTCATGTGGAGAGTTGAGTGGGATACCAATGAGAATAGCATTACAATAATCAATACAGGATGTAATCAGGTTGTGGACAAGAATAGCTTTGCTGTTCGGTTTAAGTGACCATCGAAGGTGATTAATGCTAGGAAGATTTAACTCCCAAACCCAGGAAGTGTGAGGCAACAGTGCTAACCGCTAAGCCACTGAGCCCAAGGAAACAAGTAGATTAAAATTGATGTCATTCCCCACACAATAATCTCTATAATATTTCAACAACAAAAAATGTGTATTCCTATAAGAATGAGTATATCAATTCACTGATGTCCCACAAGCAGATTTTTAAAGTGAAAATTGATTCTGTACGTTTTAAAATCATTTTAATGCTCTATTTCTCCTGCTACACCATTTCACCTGCCATTACCACAACACACATACATTAATACATACGAAATACATACAAAGCCTGTAAAGAAAGTAATGCAAAAGTGGGCACAATTATATATATATATTATTATTATTAACATACAAGGGCACAGAGGTGGTTTAGGTGGTTAAGGTGTTGAACTGCTGACCAGGAGGTCTTGGTCCAAGCCTCGACATCGCCCAGCCACCACTGCTGGACCCTTGAGGAAGGTCCTTCACCTTCAAGTGCTCAGATCAGATATGAGCTGGCAACCTGACAATGTAAATACCTGCCACAAAAATGGCGGATGTATAGCCGTCATACAATGTGCCGGGCCGTACATAGACAGAGCAATCCATCCACGTTATAGATCTATACAAATGTACTACTCACCATAGTCTCCATCAGAAGCTCCGCATTTGTTCCATTACTGAACCCAATTCTTGAATCTTCTTTAAAGAAATTCAGGCATGAACTGTTACTCCCACTTTTTTATCAGTGGTGGCAGTTGATGGTCTCACACTGTGTCGTTTGTCTTCAATGCTGGTTTCCTCTGCTTTGAACTCCGTCATCCATCTCTACATATTGCCATCTTTGTAAACAGAACGAAGCCTTCTGTGGATGTCGGAGAGCCTGCAACCCTCTTTCATCAAGAACTCAATGACGGAAGAACAGGAAGAGGAATTACTATACCGGCATGTGCAATTTGAAAGACATTTGTCAGTTAGTTAACAACAACAACAACAAATAAATAAATAAATAAACATGCCCACTTTTGCCTTCCTTAACAGCTTTCATACAGTATGTATGCATAAATCCAAAGTATCCACAAAAAAAAATAAAAATTTGACATGGGATCCTACTGGAAAACCAAAATATTTTGAGGACTCAAGGGGAGAAAAGAGAATGAACGGCATATTAAATTGCTTCCATCATATACCAAAACTGGCCATCTCTTACACTCATTGTTTTAGTCAAGGTGCTACCTCTCAGTGACACAATTCCCCCGCTTTTCATTTCTCTGTCTGCATTTTCTTTCGTGATTGAAATGTAAGATGGATCGTCTTAAAGGTCTACCTTTGTTCTTGTACAGCTTAAACAGTATTATTTGATTTTAAGAGATTGCCTGTCGGTTTCCACAGCAGTATAAAATCTTCTCACAATGTCAGGTTTTGCCATATCATTTTACAAAATGACATATCTCAAGAAAAACAACAACAACAACAACAACAACAAAACCCAAATACTTTAAAGCATGCAATTTTTATGCAAGAACTATATTACAGTATATTATATTTTTAGCTTCTGAACAAAAAAGCTTCTAGAGAAAGAAAAGAAATAATCAGTTGTATAATAAAGTCCCTACCGTTACTGTATATTTAAAATGCATGATGCTGTTTTATTATTTGAATAAGACGATATTAATAATCATTATCAGCATCACTGCTCTGCTGTTTTGTTGATAAATTGTCATAAATCATTCACATCATTAGAATCCTTTAACAGACGGGTTTCTTTCAGAGAGCATGCCAAGAAGAATACCTTTGTAAGAAATTGAGAAGTCTTCGCTCTCTATCTCTCTGTGTGTGTGCATGTTTTAACTTTGTGTTTTCCATGTTTTTGCCCTTGAGAGCCTGAAAGCATTGTCGGGTCTGACAGCGATGAAATGCACACTGTTCGAAACAGGTGTTTTGAATGGCACAATAGAGGAAAGGCTGATTTCGATGCCGTGGAGAGTAGAGGCTTAAGGGGCAAAAGGGCAGTAACTCAGGTTTCTTCAAGTTTCATCTGCAGTCGTAGCTGCATGCAACCACACTTAATACTGTCTCATTTACTTTTCCTTGTTGAACATATTTTGGCATGGTTTTGTAGAATATATGAGTTGTCACATACGATTACGTTTGTTTCTTGTAACAGATGTGCCTGCGGGGTAGACAATGAGCTTTCTAAACTTTCTCAAAATCTGCTGTCTTGGTAGAGGTAAAAAATGATCACATAAAAATAAAAAAAACAATTGACTGTGTTTTATAATAGAAAAACTTGTACGTTGTGCTTTTTATCACTTACCTTCTAATATACGTTTTATTTTTCATTGCTGTGTTGCATTTAAAAACACAATACAATAATACTGCAGTTTTCAAAAGCTACAGTAAAACACAACACAGGTAAGATAGGTACTTTCTACATTCTAAGATGTACACTATATTAATGTATGATAAATGTTATATGGTAAAAGTTACTAGTTGATAGTATTTTAATAAGGTAATGCCAGTACTACATTACTGTATGAGGGGAGGTATCTCAGGAACAACAAAGGAATTTGAGTAAATGTGTGATTGGTGCCAAAACAAAAGCATTTTGCCTGCCAAGAGGCTGCGGGTTTAAAGTGGAAATGTGGAAGATTAAGATTAAACCCTGACTCTGAAACCAGCACTGAGACTTATTAATGGAAACAGGCTGTCAATCGCACACTCACTCACTCACATCCTTATTCTCACTCACTCACTCACTCACTCACTCACTCACTAACTCACTCACTCACACACTCTCTCTCTCACTCACTCACTCACATCCTTATTCATACTCTCTCTCTCACTCACTCACTCACTCACTCTCTCTCTCTCACTCACTCACATCCTTATTCACACTCTCTCTGTCTCACTCACTCACTCTCTCATTCACTCACTCACTCACTCACATCCTTATTCACACTTCTCTCTCTCACTCACTCACTCACTCTCTCTCTCACTCACTCACATCCGTATTCACACTCTCTCTCTCTCACTCAGTCACATCCTTATTCACACTCTCTTTCTCTCTCTCACTCAGTCACTCACTCACTCGCACTCACTCACACACATTCTTATTTACACACTCTCTCTCTCACTCACTCACTCACTCATGCTCATTCCCTCACATCCTTATTCACACTCTCTCACTCACATCCTTATTCATACTCACAAACATCCTTATTCACACTCTCTCTCTCTTACTCACTCACTTACTCACTCACTCATGCTCACTCAAATCCTTATTCGCGCTCACTCACTCACTCACTCACATCCTTATTCACACTCACTCACTCACTCACATCCTTATTCACACTCTCTCACTCACTCACTCTCTCACTCACTCACATCCTTATTCACACTCTCTCACTCACTCACTCACTCACTCACTCACATCCTTATTCACACTCTCTCACTCTCTCACTCACTCACTCACTCACTCACATTCTTATTCACACTCACTCACTCACTCACTCACTCACACACATCAGGCTTTAAACCACAGGTAAGGCACAATGTATGGCATGCTACAGGGGCTTTAAATATAAGTAACATTGTGATAAATGTTTATATGGAAGAAATATTTAGCCCACATTTAAAATAACCTGTATTTACAGTAATACAGTAGACATTTCATTAATGTTCTTCTTGAATCAATGTTTTATTAAAGACATATAAATGGCACAGTCATGCAAATGTGAAGAGGGCTATGTGTTTAATTTGCAGCTTAATTTTTTAAAATACTCCAGTTGTCAAGGCCTGTGAGAGTCCCAAGAAAGTCATTATCAAATTGAGATGCCATTCAGTCCATTAACACTTCATTCCTTACTTTTTCTTCCTTAATGTCACATTTACACCATTTTTTTTTTTGCCTAGAAATATCAGCTAAGATGTTGGAAAGGACATATTTATAAGCTGCAAAATTCAAACTCTCAAAAATCACATGTATATGCACATGTGCCTAGAAAACAAAAACAATCAAGGTGATTTTCCTTTGCCAAAAACCTATTTTCCATCGCATTCTTAAAATGCAGTGACATTCAGAAGCAGACCTTTCAGGATTGACCTTCCAGGTCACATCTAGAATAAATGTCGAAGACAACACGAGCTTTACACACACACACACGCACGCACACGCACACGCACACACATGCACACACACGCACACACATGCACACACATACACACACACACACACACACACACACACACACACACACACACACACACACACACACACACACACACACACACACACACACACACACAGAACCATTTCCCAGTCACTGTGGTTAAGATGTTCAATCTCGGCCTCACCACTTTGATGTGCGTCTGCCCTCCTGGTGTCACAGTGCAGGCTTTACATTTAAATACATTCACTGTGCCTGAAAATCTTCCTGCAAATGTCAAAAAATAAACAAAGCAAAGGAGCCACTGATCCCTTAAAAATGAAGATATGCAACCATAGGCTTCTTTGAAATTCTTATCACATTTTCACCTTCTTAGGTCACCGGGATGTGGAAAGCGGTTTATTATTTGGTCCTGTCACGGTCATGTTTCTTTAAATGTGTTGTGATAAATGGTGAAGATCCAGTGTTGTGTTCTTTTTATAATAGCCTAACACTTCTTGTTGTTGGGTGATTTAATGATGACAGTGTTTTTAGCCTTTAATTTAGAAATGAATAATTTACCAACCAAAATAAACCATAAAAAATGCAGCAATATTTCTTCTTCTTTTTTAAAAATGTTTTTTATTTATTTATTTTAATAAATGAGGTTCCATGCTATTAACTGAGTACAGTCAAAGTACAGGAACTGGGATGGGTTCTTGAGCTTACATAAGAAATAGTGGTTTGTGTCCATGCTGAGAGCGAGGATGAGGATATTAAAACATAATGTTTTTTAATACTGTATATACGAAGGTGAGTCAAAAATTATCCGCACTCTGGTTATATTAAAACCTCTGTTTTGGGCGTCTTACAGTTTTTTACAATCGCTATGACAGTTTTTTCAATACATTTAACAAGTTTCCTAAACTCTTAACGCACCAACACACCTAAAACACACAATCGGCAAAACGGTTAATTTCATGTTCAAAATCACACATTGTAAACTAAACCCCAAAACTAATTTTCAAAATACAATAATAAACGAACACAATACACTATGTCTAACAAAACACTGCAAACATGTTTTAAAATCAAATAATTATTCAAAACACTAACACATGTTCTCTTCCAACAGGAACATTTAGTCAATCATAACACAATGACAAAAAACACTATCATCAGCTGAAATTACAGAAACTGCATTATTTTATGTGTCAGGTCTGCCCTTATATTTGAAGCCTCTCTACATTTTTGTTTTGTTGGGTTTAGTAAATGCATGCATTTGGTTTCTTTTGCTGCAGAAATTCAATACAAAAAATGAATGACCATCTAAGAATAGCTTTACAAAATGTACAGTTTATGTAAAAAAAAAATACAGACACAGAATTGCTGCAGTACAGGAGCTGCTGGCGAGAGAATCGGCTGTAGTACGCACTTGGTGAAGATCAGCCCCTCTGGCTGACGCCGGAATACAAACTCAGGGATTACGAGTGCAGCTCGCTTGTACCTGACTCTGGAACATAAAAGTCTCGATCGGAGACTCACTCCGCCCCAACTCTACAGCCTCGGTCACTCCTGAGAGAGGAAGAGAGATAATACTATGGCCTATCTGGCCACACACGACAAGAAAACACACAGTGAACAGGTGTTACAGTACCCCCCCCCCCCTCAGGACCGGCTTCCCGAGGGAGGTGAGGGCTCGCTCTCCGCGTTACCAAAGGGGGTCGGGACCCACCGACCTGATGGAATAGCCGGCGGGCGGGACGACCCGGATGTCGCGGCGTTGGGCATTCCGGCCGTGTTTGGTGAAACTCCATGATGAGATCTTGATGAAGAATGTCTCGGGCCGGAACCCAGCTCCGCTCCTCCGGGCCATACCCCTCCCAATCCACTAAATATTGGAGGGAGCCTCCTCTCCCTCGGGAGTCTAGCAGTTTCTTTACTCTAAACGCGGGGGTGCCCTCAATTTCCACAGCCCCGGGGAGCGAAGGTTGTGCTACACCTTCGTCTAATGGCCCCCGAATCACCGGCCTGAGAAGAGACACATGAAAGACGGGGAAGCTGTAATTTAAAAGACACGGGATTAATTTGTGAAATGATAGGGAAGGGACCTATGTATTTGGGGGTTAGCTTACGACAATGGAGATGGAGGTGAAGATCCTGTGTCGAGAGCCATACCCGATCGCCTACCTGGAGCGGAGGGCTTTCCCCACGCCGTCTATCGGCATACTTTTTGAATCGTCGAACTATTTGGGAGATCTTGGTGTGTGCTTCCTCCCATACTGTTTCCGCTTTCTTAAACCACTGATCCACCATGGGTACTTCGGTGGGAGTGGCATCCCAGGGACAAAGCGGTGGCTGATGCCCTAGCACACACTGGAACGGCGTCAGGCCGGTTGCGGAGTGACGTAACGAATTTTGCGCATATTCTGCCCAGATTAAACAGTCGGCCCATTCATGTTGTCTACTGCTACAGTATGCGCGGAGGTATCTCCCGAGTTCTTGGACAGTCCGCTCTGCCTGTCCATTCGACTCGGGGTGGTAGCCGACGTGAGGCTAACGGTGGTCCCCAATTTCTGGAAGAAAGCCTTCCAGACTTTAGCGATAAATTGGGGACCACGATCTGAAACAATATCCTCCGGGATACCATAGCAACGAAACACTGTATCGAACAAGCTTTCTGCAACCTGGAGGGCTGACGGGAGGGAACTAAACGGAATGAATCGACATCCCTTAGAGAACCTGTCGACCACTACTAATATGACCGTGTACCCCTTTGACACCGGCAGATCCGTTACAAAATCCACGGCTAAGTGTGACCACGGTCTGTCCGGTGTTGGTAGGGGCATTAATTTACCAGCTGGTAGGCTACGAGGACTTTTAGTTGTCGCGCATACCGTACAAGACGAAACTACTGTTCTGACCGTTTCTCGCATTCTTGGCCACCAGAACCTTCGTTCTAATAGCTGTACAGTGCGAGTGATCCCAGGATGACCTGTGGCTCGATTAGTGTGGGCGTCTATGACTATTTTGTCACGAAGTGTTTCCGGAACATATATTCTATTCGGAGGACAGCCCTGTGGCACAGGATTGGCCCGTGCCATTCGGGCGATCTCCGAATCTATGTCCCAAGTAACTGGAGCTACAAGCATCGATTCAGGCAAAATGGGATCGGGATTTATGGGTTGTTCTGATGGTGGATAATAACGCGATAGGGCATCGGCTTTCTTATTCTTTGATCCTGGGTGGTATGTAATTTTAAAATGGAATCGAGTAAAGAACAGCGCCCATCGGGCTTGACGAGAGTTTCGCCTTTTTGTTTGCTGGATATATTCTAGATTTCGATGGTCAGTTAGGACGGTGAATTGATGTTTAGCTCCCTCCAGCCAGTGCCACCACTCCTCTAACGCCGCTTTTACTGCAAGCAATTCACGATTACTGATGTCATAATTGCGTTCCGCCGGTGTTAATTTCCTTGAGAAAAAAGCGCAAGGGTGAAGTATTCCTGGATCGCCTTGGCGTTGTGACAACACCGCTCCTATCCCTACCTCCGACGCATAGACCTCCACTACAAAGGGCTTCTCAGGGTCAGGTAGTTTTAATATAGGGGCGGTAGTGAAAGCCGTTTTGAGGCGTTGAAACGCCGTACGCGCTTCGGAGGAAAACTCACTCAAGCGTTTCGGCTTACCTTTCAATAGCGACGTAAGCGGTGCTGCCACTTGACTGAAGCCCCTAATGAATCGCCTATAGAAATTGGCAAACCCAAGAAAGCTTTGTAGCGCCTTTACTGACCTAGGTTCCGGCCACTGTTGCACCGCCGTGACCTTGGATGTTTCCATCTCAACCCCCTGTGGCCCTATGCGATAGCCAAGGAATGCAACCTCGTTCTTATGGAAGTCGCACTTCTCTGCCTTCACATAGAGCCCGTGTTCGCGCAGGCAATGCAGAACGGCGGTTACATGACGAATGTGCTCAGCATATGGCCGCGAGTATACTAGAATATCATCTAGATACACTATGACAAAACGGTTAAACATATCCCGAAACACATCATTCATAAACCCCTGAAACATCGCAGGTGCGTTTACCAATCCATAAGCCATCACGTTGTACTGGTAATGACCTGATGTCGTGCTAAACGCAGTCTTCCACTCATCGCCTTTACGTACACGAACGAGGTTATATGCGCTGCGGAGGTCGAGCTTAGTAAAGATGGAAGCTCCGCGGAGCTGGTCGATGGCTGCCGGAACCAGTGGTAGTGGGTGCTTATATTTTACTGTCACTGCATTAAGACCACGGTAATCAATGCACGGACGTAAGCCCCCGCCTCTTTTCTCAATGAAAAAAAAACCTGCCGACGCGGGAGACGTGGACCTGCTGATGAGCCCTTGCTGAACATACTCCTCCATGGCCCGTGTTTCTTCCACGGACAAAGGGTAAATACGCGAGTTAGGCGGTGTTTTCCCCAGCAAAAGCTCTATCGCGCAATCCCACGGACGGTGGGGGGGGAAGCCGTGCAGCTGCCGTAACACTAAACACATCCTGTAATTGTGCATACTTGGATGGTACTGTGACTACTACTTGGGCGCTCGGACTCTCAATTGTAGTTGTTTGGACCGTCAATGTCGATGGTGTACATAATGTAGCACATCTCGGGGACCAGGATGTAATGCGTGATGTTGCCCAATCAAAATTGGGATTGTGAGAGCTGAGCCAGGGTAAGCCCAGCACGACGGACTGATCTAACCGAGGGAGTACGAAAAATTTTAACTCTTCGGTATGACCGGGAAATGTTAACCGTAGGGGCGCTGACATTAATTCAAGGGGCGACTGTGTTAATTTGTGACCATCCAGAGCTCTTACTGCGATAGGATAGGGAAGCTTCGACACAGGAGCTCGCAGCGAGGAAATCACAGAAGACGAGACGAAGTTGCCAGCCGACCCCGAATCTATAAGAGGACAAACAGATACAGTATGATTATTAAATGAAATTTGTGCTTTTAAACAAAATGGTTGCGACGTGCGGGGTGGGGTGTGGTGGGTTACATGTAACAGTAGACAGGTGTTAACGCGGTGATTCTCCCCTCCGCAGTACAAGCATAAGCCGGCTTTCAATCTTCTCAACTTCTCCTGTGGGGGTAGATGGGAAGAGCTTATGTCCATCGGTTCCGGGGGAGACCCTTCGCGCCTTTCAGGTCGGGGTTTGTTGAGGCTGCCGGCACGACCTGCGTCCGGCCGCTTTCCCGATTGCCGTGATGCCACCTGCCGTCGCTGCCCGCGGAGGTGCTGATCCAACTTGATAGCCAGATCTACCACTTCTTGTAAAGCCAAGCCAGTGTCTCTACAGGCGAGCTCGAGTTGCACCTCCACCTGTGGCCCGTCACGGAACCTGGCGAGGAGGCTGGTCTCGCACCATCCACTTTCCGCGGCCAGGATTCTAAATTTTGCAGCGTAGTCGAAACACTCCAAACTGCAGTGGCCCAATCCATGGCCGAACCAGTGAGATGTTGTGTCTATCTGGATATTCGGCCAGGAACAGCTCGCATGCCAGTAAGAAGCGCCTGAACTCCTCCGGATTCCCAGCATAGCGCTCCGGCGGAGTGGGGTGCGGTGGTGAAGGTGCGGAGCGCCGCTGAGGAGGGGGAGATGGAGATCGGGCTGACACGAGCTGGCTGACACTGAACGCAAGATCGTTCACAGCCCGTGCCAGGCTGTCTATCTCGTGCTGCTGTCCCCAGAGGTAGTCACGAAGCTGCGTGTTATCATCTGGGAGGGGAATCCCTGCTGCGTCCTCGAAGGTCAGTTCATCTGTCATGGTCCTCGAGCAAGGATCGGACGCAGATGCAGGGTTTGGGTTCAAGCGTGTTTATTTTCTTTGTTTTCTTTCGCAGTTCACTGCTTAACATGCACTCTCTCTGTATTTACGAAGTGAAATATCAAAACCAAAACAACAACAAAACCAAACAACAGTTTTAAAGGTGCCGGGCTGGAGCTGCTGGCGAGAGAATCGGCTGTAGTACGCACTTGGTGAAGATCAGCCCCTCTGGCTGACGCCGGAATACAAACTCAGGGATTACGAGTGCAGCTCGCTTGAACTTGACTCTGGAACATAAGTCTCGATCGGAGACTCACTCCGCCCCAACTTTACAGCCTCGGTCACTCCTGAGAGAGGAAGAGAGATAATACTATGGCCTATCTGGCCACACACGACAAGAAAACACACAGTGAACTGACGGGGAACTGAGGGGTCGGCTGGTTTAAATAGAGACACATGAGGGAGACACAGGTGAACTTGATTAAGTGCAAAAGTGAAACATATACCCACGCAGACACACTAGGGGGAGACAATGAGGCGGCTTAGTAATTCGGTGAGCCAGATCTTATCCCCCGGGACTGAGGCGGCACAGGTGTTACACTCTGCATCACTTCTACTGTATGCAGGTGTGACATCAGTTCATTTGTAACTGCGGTGCGAGCAAAACTTGATGCCCCACGAAAGAAGGAGCAGCATGCAGTGATTCGTTTATTGTGGTCTGAGGGTGTACCAGAAGTTGCTGTTATTTATTGAAGACTTTTTGCATAGTATGGAGAAAGTGATTGGGTATCTGCAAACAAAGTTTTTGGACTGGATACTCTAAGGAAGGAAAGAAAGTTTCTTAAATAGAATCATTACTGGAGAATCATCACTACAAGCCTGAGGGTAATCGTCAGAGTATGGAACAGAAACATCAATCACCGACCCAGGAGCAAGTGCAAAAGTCAACCATCGGCTGGAAAATTGATGCATAAAATTTTCTGGGATTCTCAAGAAATCCAAGTAAATCTAAGGAAACATTGTAAGGAAAACGTTCGACAGTAATCAGTGCTCGTTACAGCGAAATGCTTAATGAAGAGCTGAAGCCTACAGTAAACTTTGGATTGAACGCAGAGGACTGCTATCCAATGGTGTTGTGATCTTGCATGACAGTTCATTACCGCACACTTCTGCTAAAGCCTCTTCCCTATTGTCCTGATCATACTCTATCAAACTTTCGCCTGTTTAGTCCCATGAAAGCAGCCCTACAAGGACGAAGATTCACTACTGATGAATCTAATCATTTCTGACTCACCCTTGTGTACTGTATATATTTCAGTTATTTTTAATTTGTAATTTTAATAACAGATTTTTTTCCCTCTTTTCTTATAAACATCAGCAAATTCACAGGTTTAAGTGAATGTACAACAACAATGCACAGTTTTCATAACTTCTAATGGATATCTTCAATGTTTTAACTACAGAATGTTAAAAGGATTCATTCATTAATGTTCAAAGTAAGGCATATTAAGAATTGTTTCAAAGATAAATTGTAGTTATAATGCTCTGAGACTGGGAAACTGCATTTTTTTATTGCTGTAGTTTTTTTGTTAACATTTAACATGCACATACTGTCGGTTTTGGTAAAGGACATATTTACATATGTTTGACCTTTTAAATGCCACGGGTCACAATAACTGTAGCTGAAATAATACGACGAAGTCTCGACGAAATATGCGCAGTGTCACATGATTAGTGTAAACTGTCACATGACCATGACGGTCCTGGTAGCATCATGAGAAGAAGATGGCTGAATCAAAAAGCATAACATATATCAAAGATAGAAATCTTTTTTGATGGACAACATCTTTAAGGTGTCTGGTACTGATGTGTGCAGTTGCAAGTGCTCAACTTTGTTCTGTGTGCTCATAGAAAGAGAAAACATGTAATGACCAGTGATATAACACGTTGCATCTATTTATACACATACTGTACACTTACATAGTTCTTGTTTTCCCTAAGAGACTGTTTATTTATCAAACAGGTTGTTGAACACATATGATGAACTAGGTATGATTCTACACTCTAGTCTCCTTGCTATTAATAGTAGTTATTATTGTATTATTAATGTTATTGTATTATTTGAATAGATTTTTAAATAAACAAGGTGGGGAACACCCCGGACAGGGTGCTAATCCATCGCTGGGTACACATACACACACATGCTCATTCACACACTACGGCCAATTTGGAAACTTGTTGAATGTCTTTGGACTGTGGGAGGAAACTGGATCGCGCTGAGGAAACCCATGAAGAACAGGGAGAACATGCAAAGCAGGGGCGGATCTACAAAATTATTCATGTGGTGGCAAGGGGGTGGCATTAAAATTATGAGGGGTGACAACACTGAAGCAAGCATTCTTGCATGGTTTTTGTGGATTCAAGGAACGCGATTCTTATTCGGTGTATACACTAGGGCGCACATTTTTACATTGTCCTATAAAATTAAATAAAGGCTGATGTGTGATTGACTTGAACCTGATAAATTAAAAAACTCTTTTATTTTTAGAACACTAGGACACTGGTGCTGGGGTGGCAATTGGGGTGGAGTAGATCCGCCCCGGATGCAAAGTCCATGCACTCAGACCTGAGATGGGATTCGAACCCGGACCCTGGTGGTGCGAGGCGAGAGTGCTGCCCGTTGTGAATTTTAATTCCTTAGAAATAGAAGAAAGATATATACTGTATATGCATGTGACAGGTTTACAGCAAATGCCTGTTAAATGCATGTCTAAGTGGGCGTGGCCATCATGTTTCCTACAATACCAACTTTAAAATTCAGTGTACAACTCCTTTCAATGTCTAGCTTCATGCAGGATAGAAATATTTTGCCTTCAAACAAATAAAGGGGGGGGGACGAGTTTGGAGAGCACGTTCCTCACAACAGGCCGCACGCGGCGTTTGAATGACGAATAAATTAATACTAAATGAGCGCCCCTCCGACCTCGCCAATAGGCGGCGTGCGTTTTAGAATATTCATGAGGCTCATTTGCGTACCGGTCGCTCGGGTTTGTCAGCTGAGCGCAGGTGAGTTCCGGAGTGTCAGGTCAAGCCGGAAATAAGACACAAGAAATGTACTTTCGAAACAAAACTTAAGCACGATATTCCCAAGCGCGTCTCTCTCTCTCTCTCTCTCTCTCTCTCTCACACACACACACACACACTCACACACGCGCGCGCGCGAGTAGGCCTGCATGTCGTTATATTAGCGTTTAAATTAAAATGGTGCAAGGTGAGGTTCGGTACACGAAGGTGTCGACAGATGTGCACGAGGAAACAGAACCCGACCCGAATGAGGACAGCGATGAGGAAGGACAAGTGACAGTCTACTTCAAGCTGTAAGTGACGAGAAGTTACAGGGTGTAATGGAGTTATTATAGTGTTATAGTCACTGCGGGGAGGATTTCATTATCTACCCTCAGTGTGTAACAGTTACTAATAGTTACATTTTTAATTAAAGGACTTGAATCTGCTGAATGAATGCGCGTGGGTTTGATCAACACATCACACAGCAGCCTTACTGTATATCTGAAATTCAACCCTACAGCCTTGATAAATACAGAGCAAAATCCGAGCAAGTAATTATATTTAACAAGACTGCTTTCACAAGAAGGTGGCGTAGTGGTTAGTTAGTACTGTCGCCTAGGATGTCCAGGGTCGAGGGTTTGATTCTGTGTCTGTGTGCGCGATGATGTATTTTCCTTCAGGTACTCCATGCTTCCTCCCACATTCCAAAGATGTGCAGATTTGGTTCACTGGCGTTCCCGAATTTCCCGTAGTTTATGCGTGTCTGTGCCCTGCAATAGATTGGCATGCTTTACTCCATCTCATGTCTCCTGAGAATGGCACCAGAGGGCTTGGTGGGCTTCCTCCGGGTAAACTGGTTTCCTCCCCAAATTGCCTGCAGTGTGTGTGTGTGTGTGTGTGTGTGTGTGTGTGTGTGTGTGTGTGTGTGTTGCGTGCCCTGCAATAGATTGGCACCTTGCCCAGGGTTTTCCTGCCAGGAAGTCTCCTGGGATAGGCTCCAGGCAACTTCCTGCTCCCCTCCCCCCCCCCCCCCCCACCCCCCAAGTGACCCTGTACTAGAGATACGCATTATAAAATATAAACAAACGATTGGATGCTTTCACAGGCCCATAGGTCCAGAATCAAGAATTAACAAAAACAATTATTTACCATCGTTCCTCTGTCACAACAATGTCTCACACAGAAAAAGTAAACTTTGTAATGTATCATTAAAAGACGACCAGCCTCAAGAAGAACTGCTAACACCTTGGGCTATGTGATGACTTAATAAAACATTCATAAGCAATTCATAAATCTATTATAAAGCAATAAAAAAAAGGATTACCTACGAGCAGTAGCTTCCTCTTATGGGCATTTGCGACAGAGCTAAACCGTATACTTTGTATCAGCTGTTCAAAAAAATTGTTTATCTTCACAAAGTCCTTGTACATACATTTTTAACTAGCTTATGTCTTTTGGGTGACTAGTTTTTTTTTTTTTTAAAGTTGCAACGTGACAGCTCTGAGCCAGACGTTCGATCGATATGCTTTCCTTTCTATATGTTAATAAAAGGTAATAAAAGCTCATTGGCATGGGAATCCTGCTGCTCCATGATCACTGTATGAACTTTCCAGTACACAGGTGACAATACAGATAATGATAGATTTGCCTAGATTTTCTGTTTTGACATCAAATTGAGCTAGTTTAAAAAATATCCAGCAACCAACAAGATTTTTCATGCCAGATAACTGGAATTACACTATATGGACAAATGTATTTGGACATCTGACCATTACAGCCATATGTACACAGTTGTTTAAAATGATTTTGTATGCTGTAGCATTACAGTTTTTCTTCGTTGGAGCTTAGAGATCCAAACCTATTCAAGTCCAACAGTACACAAAGCTATGTCCATGAAGACATGGTGTGCCAAGTTTGGAGTGGCAGAACTCGAGTGCCCTATGCAATCACCTGAAAGATTGGAATGGTGAACTTTTCACCCAAAATCAGTACTCACTAATGCTTATGTGGCTAAAGGAGCATAAATATCCACAGCCACACTCTAAAGTCAAGTGGAAAGCCTTGCCAAAAAAAATGGAGGCTTTTACAGCATTAGAAAGAGGGGAACACCTCACTTTTAATATCCATGATTTTGAAATGGAAACTTTTAGCTGAACAGTGGATATTTAGTAAATTACAATAAAGCAAGGTAAAGTATAAGTGCATACACTCTGTCCCTTATGAAAGTAATAACAGAAAGGCCTGTATAACATGACTTAAGGCTTTATTTGTACACTAGGCTGCAGTATGTTTATATGCGGTATGCATAAAAATAGAAAAGGCTCTAATTCAGTGTTAAGGTTTGTTGCATTTGTAAGTTTTTGTCCATATCTAGCAGGTTATTAGTTTGGTGTGAAAAAATCATTTGTCCATGCATATTTACTGAATCTACATAAACGCCATTCTAATACACTCTCACTTATTTAAGATGGCAGTGTCCCAGTGGAATGAATGATTTTCATGTCATCTAAACTAAAGTTAAAATTACACATTCAAAACAGTATTAGGAAGCACTATGTATAGCCTCCAGACCTTTACTTATTTAAGAAGCTCATATATCTGCAGAATGAATGGAAATGGAATGGATGGACTGTAAGCAAAGAGGAAGTAAATGAAAGATAAGGATGTTGAACGCTTGCACATACGATTCTGTCTTACGTTCCTACTGTAATGTTAATGAATGGCTTGTTAGGTAAACCTTACTGTTTTTGAATAAAATCTTCAGCTAGGCTGTATAAAAGGCTTATGAACGTAAGATAAATCATTGACCCTACTGAATAATCCTACTGAATAATTCACTGAAAGCCTGTCATATCCTTACACCGATCTACTTTAATATACTAAATTTTACACGGCATGTTGGTGCAAAATGATAAGTAGCCTACCATTTTTTTAGATAATGCATTTATTACTTTTATTAGCGTCTGAACAATCCCATCCACCCTTATAACATTTATTTGTAAGTTTAATAACGCTTTATTCTTCAATCAGGAATAAGTACTGTATAGTTTTTCATTATTTACTTTGTTTTTTATAATATTTCGGAATTGGATTTCGCTCTCACCCAAAGCTTTTGACTGTAGAAATGGCATTAATACACAAAGCAACCCTTTTCTTTTAGAATAAAGGATTTTCTCTTCTAAGATTAAGGTACCAAAGAGGATTCACGCGAATCCTTTAGAGCATGCAAGGCAGCCGAGTGGATTAAAGTGAAGGGCTATTCACTGAGATTCTCCGACCTTGTCATGTGTTTTCGACGACATTACAGCAACGAATATGACTCAAAAGAGGAATGATATCCTGCAGCTGTTTTTGTTTGTTCTACGCAATTTGACGTATGCACAAAAATTTGACATGTACAAGGTGGCAAAAAATACATATATATTTACAATACAAAATAAGGTTTATTAATAAGGTAAAACAGTGATAAGAATATACTGTGCATGAAGTACATGTGCATGATGATTGCATATACAGACAGGAACTGTACATAAGTCATGTTGAAATTTTAATAAAAGAGAGAATGAAATGAATGAAAAGACATGATCATATCAATGCAATGAAAACAGAATGTTCTATTCCATTACCTTGTCTGTATACATCTTTTCATTTGGAAACTCAATATAATGCACTACCTATAGAATACCTATATACACTGCAGTGATCCCTAGTTAGAATGAAATAGTTTTTTGGATGTTCAGAAAAGTCTGTTTTTCAGTTCTCTCCTATCACACAACAGCTGCCTGTCAGGAAGGGTAAAGGCTTCTGCAGTAAGGCATCAAAAGCCGCTGCATCTTTTTGAAATGCTGCTAATGCAACGTCCCAGGGTAGCCGAATGTGTTTGATGTGCTAGCTGAACTATTCTGTATACATGAGCATACAGAAACCCATGATTGTCTAGCGTCACTCAAGTTGACAGGGGAGAGAGAGAGCACGGTCGGTTTTGCCCTCTTGGGCTCACGTCCACAGATGGCCATAGCATCGTTAGGATTCAGCCTCTTGATCTCCTGATGGTGGATAATACATGATAATAGATAAAACATCAGAGCCTGTGGTAGAGTGTAGTTTGGCACAGCTTTACGAGGTCGACGGTAACCAGTGGCCATGTGTATCTGAAATGCTAAGGGATTTGAAGACTGAATATTTAGCCAGCTACTGTATGTCTGATTGATAAATAAGTTGTTGTGATACACTATTTATTAAAATAATGTGTATTTACAGTACTGGTCGGTCCGATTGTGTTGTGTTCGATTCAATTGTGAATCGTCATCTCAAGCAGTTGAATTATTGAATTAAAAAGGCATTACTCAGTAGTATAACACAAACATACAGAACCTGTCAAGTTCTAATATATTACAGTACTGTTCCTATAGCAACAGCTCATACACAAAAATATTTTGTTTAATCAGTCTATAAAAAAACTCGATTGTTTATCTTGTGAAACTTTCCATGAGGAAATGTTATGTCACAATTGTGGAAGGATCAGCACTTTGGAACAGTCAGTAACTTTGCTGGCAGAGCTTCAGCCCATAGAGCATTGCACTTTTGGGTTTTTCTAAATCACAACAAGCTGAGATTTTTCGTTCCATTAACTTTTAAAGAGAGAGAAATGAGATCCTTGTGATGAAACAGCTTTTCATAGCTTCTGTAACATAAGCGATAACAGAAACTAACTTATCCCTTAGATTCCATCGCAGGGTGCGCACACACACACACACACACACACACACACACACACACACACGCAAGGCAAGAATCGAACGCTTGATGTTCCATAAAAATTCTTGTGAGTCTTGTGTCATTCATTCATTAATTAAGTATTTGCTAGCAAATCTTTGTAGAGTAAAAAGTACAAGATGTTTTCTATAACAGCTTGGTTCGCCATGGATTATTCCTTACTTATTATACCTCATTTATACCTCCAACAGGCCTGGAGATAGACCGCAGGGAAAGACATTGAAGAGACTCACATGTTTCCGCATGTCAGCGGCTCTGGTTCTGCTGGGTATCGTCTTGGTGTTTGTGCTTCTTCAGTGGTATGAATGGTGGCCCGATACCGAAGGGTTTCCAGATGTGGGAACCAACATCATGAATATTTCACAGGAACACGACGAACATCACCACCACACCATAGATGAAGATGATGAACACGAAGATGCAGAAGATCCCTACTACCATGAGCACACTGCATTGTACCACCATGCTGTTGTTCTGACAGCCTCAGGTTTGCAGTTTTTTATTACATCTCTACTGCAGCATCTTTCTGCCATTTAAAAAACATTTTTCAGTGGTTTATCATCTCACTGTATAATAAGATGAGCGGTGTTTCTATGCGCAGCTAACTGTTCCAGTATTGGTAAGGCACTTCTCCAGGAAGGAGGAAACGTGGTGGATGCAGCTATCGCTTCTCTGCTCTGCCTGGGAGTCGTCCACCCACACACAGCTGGAGTAGGTCCGTAAATAAATAAATACATAAATCTTTGATTGATTTAGCATCTGCAAATTAAATAATGTAGTAATCTAATATAATAGTTGTGAATAATTTATGATTGAGTATATTTCACTTGAACATTTGGAACATTTAATTGTGAATTTATATAAGCTGGAGCTTTGGTTCTATCCAATGCTGGGGCAGTTTTATGGGTGGCAGTTTGAACATTTGCCTAATGATTATATTGTGATAGTCGGATCTAAAACATAAAAGTAGGGAAGCTTATAATTAATATGAATCTTGTAAACAGCATTTATTTATAAATTCTCTCCAGAATTATTGGTGCCTGCCATAAAAATAGAAAATGGAAAGCAAAAAAAGAAAAGAAACTCAAACAATACTTTTGTTCTAACACACATGATTGACACCTTTAAAGAATATTTTAAACAAACGCATTGTCTCTTCCCACACAGTGGAGAGAGTTGAAGGAGTCTAGTTTTATCTTGTTTTTACAAGTCAAGTGAAAAATCAAGCTCTAAAATAAGAATCCCTATGGGATCTCACAGCTCCTGAACTTCACCAGGCATCAATATGATGAAAGTGGCATCACGTGTTGTGGTCAGATGAGACCAAATTCACACTTTATGGTCATGCACATGATCATAATGTTGGGCAACATAAGGGGAAGACATAAAAGAAAAAATACTTTATGTCGCCTCTAAAATATGATGAATAATCATTGATGCTTTGGTGGTTCAGAATAATGGCATTATCGATTGCATCATGAACTCCAGGATGGTTGTATCTGCCAGGACTTTCAGACTGGGTCATAAATAAATAGAGGCTCAAAACAAGACAATGAGTGAAGTATATTTCCAAAGCAACACATTAATAGTTAAAGAAACACAAAGTCAATATTTGGCAAAGATCGGCCCTGTCTCCAGGTTGGAACTCTGCGAGAAATTAAGCGAGACGTCCACATTGATATGAGAATGTCAAAGTGCTCCAAATTTCAGAATAGAAGAGTGAGACCAAGATCTCTTGCAGGTCTGTTTTTATAGAAATCACACAATGACCCTGTATGTTGGAGCATGAAATATCACTTATTATATAAAGCACAGTACAGTGATGAGAAGATGGCGCTTGTCTGTGAATGATTATCCCAGCTGAGGTATCTCAGAGCACACAGGAATTATTCCTGTGAACATTTAGCGAGTGGGACACCTGATCCTTGAAAATTGACAGATAACTTGTGACCAACTGGCAGAAGAGATACATCTGTCTGTGAGAACCGTACACAAAATCATTCTTGAATACTGCTTCAGGAGCTTTGCTGGGAGATATTGCCAAACTCCTCGTACAGTCCAAAGCCATTTCCACATGTTTGTGCCATTAAAGGAGTTCCTGGGAGGCCAGCGTTTCAGACATGAAGTACACATTCCGATCATGGCTCGGGAGTACTGAGAAAACTTTCTTCCTTGATGTTATTCAAGCACTAGTGTAACACTGGGATAATTGCATTAGTGTCGCAGGGGATTATATAGAGAAATAAAGGTGAGGAGCATTTTGTATGCACCAGGGATTAACGGTGTAGATCCATTAAAGTAAAAAAGCCCAATTCAAATAAGATATTAATATTTGAACATTTTGTATAAAGAATGTCCATGCATTATTTTAATTCACATTACAAGTTGGACCTGTAATGGGTTTTCAGGAGGTTAATAGGAGACTGTAAGTGGTTTTCTCAAGCATAATTATTATTGATTATTCAGTTAGTATGATAATTAATGGTTCTCATGTAATGTGTATTAGAAGAGCCAACCTTGACTTAAAGGACACAAATAAAAATAACCTTGATACATCTGATTAACGATACTTTCTTTTACTTTATTATAACTTCTAAAACAGTCTAAGTTGTAATTATTGTTTGTTTTGTTTTTTTTTCCCTTGAAGGTGGTATGTTCTCAGCCGTCCTGTACAACAACACTTCAGGCTCACTCCAGACCATACGGTCCACTGCACCCCAAATGTCACTTCCTACTTTTGGAGTCCCATCTATTGTGCAAGGTATCCAAGAACTCCACTCCCGGTGGGGACGATCTGATTGGAGCCGACTTTTTGAAGAAGCCATAACGTTGGCACAGGAAGGTTTCCTCATAGACGATGTCCTCGGCAGGGCATTGGAAAGCTATAAGGAGGAAATACTCGTTTCCGAGCTGTGTGATCTGTTCTGTGATGCGAGTGGCCGCGTGAAATCGGTGGGAGCGATCGTCAAAAACCAGAATCTGTCCGAGCTTTTACAGAGGGCCAGCCTGAAAGAGAACAATTTCCTAGAAACGCTGGCCGTGAAATTGTCCGAAGACCTCTCCGTGAGCGAAAGGCCAGCTTTCTTAGCCGCCGTTCAGCACAGCCGTGGAGAAATCAATGAGTTTCTTATCATCGAGGAGGAGAAATATTCTGTCCTTTCAGCCGGTTTGCCTTTCTCTGTCCAGATGCTATCTGATATATTACAGCAAGTCAGGCAGCAAAACCTCTCCTTTCAGAGCAGTGCAGATTTTAACAGGACCTCTGCCGCCTACAGTGTCCTCTTAAGCTTGATTCGAGAACCCGACGATTCATCCCTGGTTGAGAAGTACCCTGGCTTCATAGATGCACTTTCTCTTAATACTCAAAGCAGTCACATTGCTGTGTTGGACAAGTCTGGTAATTTTATCGTCATGTCAGCTTCACTCAATAGCACGTGGGGATCCGGGCGCTTCTTGCCGTCCACCGGTATTCTCCTTAACGGCTTTAGTGCAAACGTCTCAACCTTGCCTTACTTCAATATTCCTCTAGTTCTGAGACTCACTGAAGACCATGTCTCTCCTAGCAACGAGACAGAAGACAATGAAGAAGAAAATGAAATAGAAGTCGTTGTGATGACTGGAGGGCTTTCAGCGTTATTTAATGCTGCTGTTCTTCTGCATAACAGAATTGACTTAGGACTGTCTTCTAAAGAAGCTATTAGTAGCCCTCTCCTCCATTTACAGCCGCCAGCTTTTTGTCTGTCTTCCACTTTAAATGACTCAGACGTCTATATGCTGTCCTCTGACGTAGGTGGTGAGCTCCAGCAGGTGGACGAGTGCTCGGATAAATCTCCATCCATGCTGCTGCGGTTACACGCAGAACACGTCAGCGCATACGGAGCGCCGGCTGCTAATGCGCATATTAATGGCTACTGACAGTTTATATGTCCTTTTAATATAGCAGTGTCATGCTTTATAGTGGAGACACAAGAACAGCACTTTTTTGACACCGAGAGAAAATGGCTCGAGTCTGTTCAGTTAGACATTTGAGTCCATCGATTCACCATTCGCAGTGTTCCCAGAGTTCATCAGCAGAGAGACAGGAGTTTTTCATTTGTTTTAAGTGGGAACGACTGCGGCGGGTTCCGAGCCACCTCGTTCACAGACATACGGCTTTCTTTAAAGAGTTTACACTATTCAGCGACTAAGAGTCTCATCAACGTATTCATGAGTCTTCTGTGAATGTCAATCATATTTCCGCCTTTCATCACAAGTCCCAGTTTGACTTGAACATCCCTCGTGGAATGCATAATATGATAAGCTCATGTTTAACTTTAAAGAGTGTTTGACCTTGTTTCATGCACTGATCGATTATTTAAGCACAAATTTCAGGTCTATACTTATAAAATCTTCCTTGTATAAAGTGAAACAGATTATAACCTGTTATACAGTTGGATCAACAGTTTCCTGATTCTCGACTTTGCCTTCTTTTTTACTTGTATAGTAGGGGGTGCTTAAGAGGCTTCTTTAGAAAAAGATACTTCAATCACTTAGATAACGGATTTAATGTATTGAGACTTTTGTGACAGCCTTTCGAATTTGGACGATTAATTAATGATTTTAGAAGACTGCTGAAATCGCACAGTGTTAAGCACACTTTCCAACATTGTGATGTGTACGTTTTTAATCATGCTTCATTTTGCGGTCACAACAGAGAAACGCACATATCAGGACTAATCAGGGAAATGGATTGGTCATCAGTTTAATTTGTGCAAATTTCGGTCATCTTCTAACTCAGTGGTTCTCAACTCCGGTCCTGGAGGACCACCTGCCCTGCACATTTTAGTGTTTTCACAGCTCCCAGCACATCTGATTTAACTAATCAGCTAATTAACAGCCTTTCCTTAATTTAAGTGGATGTAATCAAGCAGGAAAAACACTACCATGTGCAAAGACCAGGCATGAGAACCACTGTCCTGACTATTTCCCAAGGATATTGAAGGACACATTTTAACTCATGTGGTTTGTGCTAGATTTAAATGATGTGCTTGTTTTGTGTTAATTAATTTTGCTCTTATTCGGCTTTATTATGACGACTGATGAAATTGCAACCACTAGTCTGTCATTGTAAGCGAAGTAAATATGATGGTGACGGATTTAATAATGCATCTTAATAATGCAGAGTTACAAAGTAGTGCAACAGTGTTTACCTTATCATATCTCGAATCCTGAAATAGCACACATGCATGTATCTGTTCCCTCCTGTATCCGGCCGTGCTCTTTAGGTGGGAAAATGGCATTCCTCTCCCGTGTGGAGAAATCGTCAGCATCTCTTAACCAAAGCATGTTATCTATGAATTCATGCATACTGAAGAGGGCAGTTAGCGCTTTCATCGAAGCATGACCAGCTGTTCAAAAAGGTGTGATAGAGTCACATATCTTGGATTAAGCACATGCAGGCATAGCTAAATGTGCTCAAGATGCCGCTAGTTTGGCCGAAATAAGCCATTTGACTGACAGACATGTCTTATATCCCGAAGTATTTCATTCACTTGACACTAATTAATTCCAACATGTTGTTTAATAACCTTATAAGATTAACTTATGTCTTGAGTATTTTATGTCCTGTGTCTATATAGTACCATGCACTGAAAAGCTCATTGTGTCATTAAAATCTAAATCTAGCACAAAATCCAAGTTTATTTTCCCGGTAAATGTTGCACAGCGGCGTGAATTCATGCAATTAGTCAATCCATCAAATTGTGTGCATCTTATATTAGTATACAGTATACTGTAAGGTGTGGTAGAGCTCATACAACTTATGATCCGATAAAGGTTCTGATCACTCCCAGCAAAAGAATAAAAAATCTGTCTTCTATATTGTAATTGTTTTATGGACTGTAATCAAATTAAAAGATTGGAAAGAAGATTGTCTAGAGGGGAAAACGAGAGCAATGAACTCAGGTCATTAACTCTACTGATGTATAATTCTTTATTAACAAGCACAAATGGATGCCAGGTCCAGCTCTGTGTAAATATAATACAAGTTTAGGAAAGAATAGTTATGCAATTAAAACTTTTACATTTCCTTTGTTTTTGTTTTTATCATTCCAATCAAGGCGAATTCGTTCATTCGAATCTAAATGCAAAAGGCAGCCTGCCTATTGTTTTGGGGTAAATCCATGTATTCTGTGTGTACCTTTCAGAAAGCAGCTGATAAATAAACACATTTAAGAGGAGTCGTTGTACAGTATGTTAATCCAGACAATTCAAGACATCATGGTCCGAGGATGTGAGACTAGGACTATCCTTTGACCTGAACGGTTTTGGTAGCTATTGTGTGTAATAGTGGCTAGATAGTGAACAGAATTTGGCTGTGACGTAATTAAACCATAATCTGAGAACTGATCTTATAGTATCAAGCATTCATTTGAGTAACCTACTCGGAGGTTAGCTTAAACGTGTGCCCATTTTTTGAGTTATTATTAAAGGTTACTACAGGGCGCATGTTTCAGCAGGTGCATTTTGTACGAGCGTTAAGTGTAAAGTATAACCGAGAACGCTATTCCTTTCGCTCCTCATGCGCTCCCTGCTATGCAAATCTAGTCTATCAGCAGATAGACGACATTATCTGCCTACCTCCGGAGAGCTGCAGGCTTGTTATATTAATTTAGACGGATGCGTGCGAGGCGTGTATATTGATGCCTTGCTTCACACATCTCTTATCAGAGTGCTGCCTTAGGGGTTATCTACATTCCCCATCCCCCTTTTGATAAATCTTGATTTTTCACGCTGTAGGTAAGCAGGTCCTCTCTGATGGAAAAAAAATTGCTTCCGTTATTGCTAGGGAAGCAGAATCTTTTCCTTTCCTCTGATTGTAAAAGATGTGCTCTCTTCTTTGTCGGCTTCTGCTGTAGGCTTTGATTTTCATCCCTCTGACCCGGTGTAATGTGTCGTTCCTTTCCTTTTTGCACAAAACCAGTGCGACAGGATACATCAGGGCTCAGGATGTTCGGATTCAGGATGTGCCATGTGTGCTTTAAGACCTACTGTAGATTTAGCTACAGTACTGTGAATCCTGTCCTCTGGTTCAGAGTAGTAAAGTGTAGCAAAGAATTCATACAGGTTTTATGATCATACAGTACAACTCTGTACAATTATGATTATTTGATTATCCTTGTAGGCGTACAGTATAATAACGGATTCGATTGTACATTATCAACATTATACAGTGTTGTTCGTCCTTATGATGTGTTTTTTTTCTGCACGATTGACTTTCATAAAATTAACATTTTCATTTCGCTTATGATCAATTTGAGATATTTTTTCCATGCCCTTTTTCCCGTTCTATTTTTCTTCGTTCCTGTAGGTTAGAGTGGAGTGTTTATCTCAGTGAAACGCTTTTCTTATCTCTCACTCTGACTGGCAGCGAGTCCATGAATATTACGTCATGTTTGAATTTAAATGTTACACTATGGAAGGTCGCTCTTTTACTGAGGTCATGAACAACATCAGAAGTATATGAAAATAATAAAAGGAACCTCAGTCTGGGATTTGAGAGAAAGACCTAATGATTGAAAACCTAAAGAAAGTTTGAGCAAGTTTTGGTGGTGTAGTGGTTGGCACTGTGGCCTTGCACCTCCAGGTTCGATTCTCGTCTTCGTGTGTATGGAGTTGGCATGTTTTTCCCCTCGCTGGGAGGGTTTCCTCCCTCAGTCCAAAGACCTGCAGATGAGGCTAATTGGTGTTCCCAAATTGCCCGTAGTGTGTGAGTGGGTGTGTGATGGATTGGCACCCCATCCAGGGTGTACCTCGCCTTATGCTCCTGGGATTCAACGGAACACCCTATGAATGCAGGAAAAAGCGGTATAGACGGTGATGATGACGACTATCATGATGATGATGGTGAGTGATCAGTAAAACTCTTGTTTTTGTTCATATGTACTCTGTGAACGTTTTGTGAAATTAGTCTCTCAATGTTCTATCTGCCATTTACACTGATATTAAAATGCAACTCATAAGGCCTGATATTTTGTAGGTTTCCCTTGTGCCACCGTGGCAACTTTGGCCCGCCGTGCATTACTCCACAAGACCTCTGGGGGTGTGCTGTGGTGTCTGGCACCGAGACATTATTGACAGATTCTTTGAATAGTAGTGTGGAGCCTCTGTGGACTGGACTTTGTTTGTCATGGATGCTCAGTTGGATTGAGATCTGGGGAATTTGGAGGCTAGATCGACAACCTTGAACTCTTTGCCTGCTAAGCCAAATACATGCCAGGCTGTATTGCACTGGGTGTTCAGATACCTCTCTATCATAGCCAGCATTGCATTTTTTTCCCTAGCAATTTATGCTACATTGGCTTTTCTGTGGAATTGGACCAGAGAGGCAGGCTTTTGCTCCACACAAGCATCCTACTGTACTCTATATACAGTATGAGCCTTGAGTGCTCATGATTATGTCATCAGTTTACTGGTTATATAACTGATAAATCAGTGTTAATCAATTTCCCCAGTGGTGGCGTTAGTGTTGTGCCTGATCATTGTATGTTTAATTCAACGTGAGCTTTTGTTGGTCTTATTCAGATCTTTACTCGTTCATAATTTCCACTCTTGCGTCCTTGGTGCTGATGAGAATTTTCCACACTGAAGTTCTCCTTTCAGAAATGGATATATTCAAGTTGTAAATAATGATATTTCTTTACAACTAGATTTACTATACAATACTTTATAGTGGAATACTGTTCAAATGTAGCTTATTTATTATAGTTATTTATTTCAGTGTACATTATACACTATATGGCCAAATCTACTGTATATGAAGACCTGACAACCGTACCCATAAATAAATGAGTTCTTCACGAACGTTGTTGCCACAAAGTGAGACGCATGCAGATGTTTTTGCATAGTGTATTAAGATTTCTTTTGACTCAGTGAAGGATTTGAGCCCAATGCAGTTTCAGCAAATGACCAAAGTGAGGTTTTAAGAGCATCTGCAAAATCCCTAAATGTGCAGTAAATGTGATGTAGTTGGTTCGAAAGAACTCAAATGACCCATCAGTCATTCATTTTTGATCATTAAATATTTATTTTATTATTATTAACCTAAGTAAAAATAGTGTCTATAATGCTACGTGATATAATAATAAATGTAAAAATGGTTATATCTTTGCTTTCATTAATAAGGTCAAGGTTGATGCCAAGCTGATATAACATGCTGTATGTAGCAAGTGGCATTATTAATTATTGTACTTAACAGTTCGTGGGCTGACTTTCATTTCTCCCTAGTTTGGTCACCTGCCAATTCCAACCCACCAGCCAGCTCTCCTCCGTCACTCGACTGTTACAGCACCAACTGATGAAGGTGAAGACTGATTAACTTGTGCATTCCCCAAGACATGTGAAGCCAGGCACACAAGCTGCTGTTCATGCTGCAGTATAACACCACCGGAGGTGAGCACCATCTACCCTTCTCCATATACATGACAGAAGAGAATACGCCATCCTTCCTACCCATCGAGCAGAGCCGATTTTGCATTCCTTGGCTCCACGCAGCAGATTTTGGTGATGTCGTTGGGATTCAACCTCATGATCTCCCAATAGTAGGCTAAATGTTTTTCATGTTTTTTTTTTGTTTTTCTTTCAAGATCCCTCTGGTTCAGAAAACATACTTTGATTAATCTTGGAAAAGGTGTCACTAAGTAGTTAGCATTGCCGCCTTGCACCCTGAGGTTCTGGGTTTGATTCCCACCTCGGGTCTGTTTGCATTTCTCCCCGTGCTTGGTGAGTTTTCTCCGGGTACTCCGGTTTCCTCCCATGCCGATTGGTGTCCTAAAAATTGCCCGTAGGCACCTTGCCCTGGGTGTAGCCCACCTTGTGCCCCAAGTCTCCTGGGATAGGCTCCAGACCCTGTATACAGGATGAACCAGAAATATGTTAATGTATGATGTCAGCATTTCACCGACAGCCTTGTGTGTTTCCACTTCAGCTCCAAAAGCTGTGCTCAGGAAGCATGACAGAATGCAGTCAAATCCGTGACATTTTCTAATTAACTTTACAAGTATGTGAGTGTAACCTACCAGACGGTAATGACAAAAAGTGTTTTATTGATGTTTGTCTCGAACAGATGCTCAAAAATCTCATCAAACAAACTTCAGCAGAAAACTGCCACTTGACTCCACTCACCCTCCTGAACTGAGTGATTCACTTCTGCTTGGAGCTCATGCACTTGTGCCTCTTGAATGCTCCAGAATCTCACCTAGATACTGTAGACTTGTACTTTACAGCATACAATTGTAGCAGAATATTCTTTCTTCAGACATGGCCAAAAGTTTTGAGAATGATGCAAATATAAATTTTTACAAAGTGGTTTTAGAACTTTTTTTGTCAGATGTTACTACGGTATACTGAAGTATACATTAATTACAAGCATTTTATAAACATCAAAGTCTTTCATTGACGATTACATTAAGTGTATGCAAAGAGTTAACATTTGCAACCCTTTTTTTTCAACACCTCTGCAATTCGCAGTGACATGCTGTCAATCAACTTCTGGGCCACACCCAGACTGATGGAAGCGCATTCTTGCATAATCAATGCTTGTGCGTTTTTGTTTGTCCATCCACCTCTTGAGAAGTGACCAGAAGGGATTAAGCTCTAAGACGTTTCCTGGCCAGGGGACCAAAGGTTTGATGTTTAGTTTCCCGAGCCACTTACAGTAGTTATGCTTTATGGTAAAGTGCTCCATCATGGTGGAAAAGGTACAGTATTGTTCGTCACCAAACTGTTCTTGGATGGTTGGGAGAAGGAGGATGTTTTCAGCCATTCTTTATTCGTGGCTGTGTTCTTAGGAAAAATTGAGTGAGCGCACCCCCTCGGCTGAATGATATCAGGATGCTTTAGTGTTGGCATGACACAGGATTGCAAATATAGATTTTTTTTTGCATATGATTATATTAGAAGCATTTCATTGACAATTGCATGAAGTTAATGACACTCATGAAATGTTTCTAATGAACTCTTAAGTATACCATAGTAAAATCAGACCAATCAGACTTGTGAAAATGAATATCTGTCTCATTCTCAAAACAGGGTTGCCCATTAATGTCATTCGGAATAAGACTCTATAATCACAAACATTTGTTGTTACACCTTATGTGGGCGTGAAAGACTCTAATGCACACTGTTGAAAATTTCCGTTTCACTCTACAATGCTTCTAACTCCATAATCGTATGTGTAATACTGTTTTAGGACTCCTGAGTGGTGCAGCTGGTGAAAAGCACTCGACGTATCATTTGGAGATCGTTTCAATTTGAATAATTGAAGATGCCACAGTCACGTAGCGCTGGGAGTCAACTGGCTGAGGGAATGATGGCAGTCTTCTGTCCCCTGATGATTGAAACAAGACAAGCCTATTGAGCCTATAAAAGCTTAGACTTTGCAGCAGCACAATAAGATGCATAGGCTGAGATCCACGATACGTGATGAAAGAGACATACTGTACAGTAGCTAGTGGGAAGGGATTAGTAATGAACGGTTTCGGGAGAAGGTTTAATGTTAATATGAATTTAATATGAAATAATTTAGAGTCTCGTTAATTCTGGCAACTGTAGAGAACGCAGATACAGAACAGACAACTCGGTCTTATGGATTCAGCAGCGCCTTATTCGTATCACTGCAGATTAGTAGTTCATCATCAGAGGATATGGAGCGCCTCCAGCTAAATGTGCTGGAGAGTAATTTATTGACATGGCTGTTCATAAACATAAGCATCTGGTTAGATGCCTGTTTCTGTTCTCCACGTGTCAGTCATTCCTCTTAGCAGGGGAGTTTTGAAAAATACGCTACAGCTTCTTCCATGCTCATTTATCTTCGCTTAATTTGCTTCTTTCATTTATTACACAGTACAGTATACTGTATGCACCAGGCCTGTGGTGACGGAACTTGGAAGGAGATTTATCGAGATTATTTCGCCAAATATACTATGCAACCCTGACCGGAATAAAGCAGTTCTTCTGTCTACAGTACATACATGTTATCCACCTATCTGGAAGTCAACCTGATCTACAAACACATGCACTGTAGAATATGCGGTTGCTAAGTGACTAAGAACGAGCGTTGTGTTCTTTTCCATGCAGTCCTAAAGATAATTGAAGACCGAACACCCATATACTGTGTGACATGCTGACATATTGTACCTTCGGCAACTGGATCATCATAGGCAGGAAATTAAGGCCATGGAAATTGATAAAAAAATAAAAAAATAAGCCACACTTTACCACCTTAATTATAAATGGGTCTCACACACACACACACACACACACACACACACACACACACACACACATACAAAGAAAAAACCCTGATGTGCTAATTGAATTAACAAGTGGCTTGATTCGTGATTCATTCACTCGTTTTAGCTTTAGAGTGTGTGCTGAGAAAACAAAAAGAAAGTGTGTATCCTGTTGGAACACTGTTGTAAAGGCAGCACATGAAGGTTTGCAGATAAAGATTTCGCCACTTTGAGAAATGCTGGAGGTAAAGCAATGCAATAAAAACATGATGGTTATAATAATAGTCATAATAATAATAATTATTATTATTATTATTATTATTATAATTACTATTATTGTCACATGCACGGCAACGTTTTTTTTATCTTTTCACGAGACGAAGCTTGTAAGGAACCCATGACCCTGCACCCTTGGAGAAGAGTGGGTGCTGAAGAGGTGCTGAAGCTTTGAACCTACAACCTTCTATGCTGCCTGACTCATTGAGCCACAGTTGGTCCTGTTTTAATGACATCCCGGCCATGTGGTGATTTCCTGCTGCCACACAGCTACCAGTGTCCCTGCAAGATATAATTTATTCATTTATACCTTCTGAGACCCCTGCAGCTTCACATCTCCTCAACAGAACGGCGCATTATGCCAGGCCACAAGCATCCATTAAGGACTGAAATAGGGCGTGCCATGTTCCTGACAAACAACTAATTTATATTTATTTATATATATATTTAAAAAACGCTTCAGGAAAAGACATACAAGCCTCTTTAGTACAGAAAAAAAATAATAAAATGTTTATTTGTTTTATCGGTTAATAACGATCCTCTTTGACCCAAATCCTCACCAGGTACTTACAACAAGAAATTGAGGTTATTTATTAGAGGTTTCCTGTTTGTCTTTGTTTTCAAAACAAAACAAAAAGTTCTTGGCCACTTTTTTTTTGATTAACAATCAATAGATAATAAAACGCAATCCATAGTACAGTCAGATATTCCACCGAAAAAAAAACGACTATATCTTTACAATGGTGACACTTACCTATAACATACTTATACAGTATATGTAAAAAAAAATGTACTGTATCACATTTTTGTGTCTCAGTGCAAAGTTTAGTAATGAAAGAAAAATAAATAAATAATAATAATAAAAAACAGGAAACAAAATCTGTTCCTTCATAAATACTTCTACTATTTAAGCTTCTCTAATATCACCCCAGTAGTACTTTTGGTCTTCTCAGATTTCAGACAGCAATAAATAATTACATGACGCATTTTTACAGTCACCATTATAGCAGCAGCAATGTTCATTTAAAACAGTACCATGTTCACAAAGAGCAGTGCGACACCGTAATCACTGCAATCCATCTGCACATACCAAGAATGCAAAATGGCAAATATAGCAGAAATCCAAGCATCAATTAACCACCAAAAAAAAAAAAATAATAATAATAATAAAAATTTCAAGTGTATGTGAGAAGTCAAATTTTATTACATACCGTGTTCACTAACATCAGTGCAACACATCACTGTGGAATTTCCCGATATGGACCGAAAAACAGAAAGAAAAAAAAAAAACATCGCGAAGTAAAAACAACAAAAAATGTTTTTTTATGTGTCCTTTCAGATTTTATTTACACTGTGATGAGTTCTCTGGCTTTGTTTTCCTGTTTTATTTTTTACCCCTTAATTCCAAAGGCGTCATCAGCTGGTGCAGATGCTGTTAATGGTGATGATGGCCGGGTCGACGAGGCCCATCTCCTCGTGTTCGTTGACGCAGAGTTGGTATCCGCATCCGCGCTGGCGCCTCATTGGCGTCACCTTGGCATCAGGCTTGGCACGGGGTGGCAACAGGAAGCCCACGCTGCCGGCGATCAACATGTGCCAAATGCTGTGGATGTAGAAGTAGTTCTCTTCGGTCTCCACGAAGGCATAGAGCGCCACGGCTGACGTAGCAATGGTGGTGCCTGGGAGCAGGAAGAAGATCCAGCGTTTCCATGTCGGAGGGTAGCAGCGCCGCCGCCGGATAGTGCGAACAGTCTGAGGGGGGGGAAAAAATGTATAATAATAATAAGCAAATCAGTGCAATATTATGTAATTATGAGGCCATGAGGGTGTCAGAGAGTCATTTTCTGGTGTGCATGAGCAGTAAATTATGGCGTAAACAGCACCTAATAATGACTCATTCAGAATGCATGTATTATTTGTCTGGATTATTCAATGCTATTTATAACAGTTTATAGCGGTATAACCTCCGCGTACAGTTCTTGTATTTTGCCAGGGGAAAAAAAAAAAGTTTCATTGCTTATATGTGGAAAGTTACTGAACAGCAGGTTGCTTGGCGCAAGTGTGTTTTTTTTTGTTTTTTTTACCTGCATGAAGTTCATACTGTACGTCTAATGTTTTTCTTGAGAAAAAAAAAACTTTCAAGGTTGGGTTTTTCAACAGCAAATCCCACACGAATGAAAACAGCTGAATACCTTCGAGTCCTAGCTCAGCGTTAAATCCTCATTTCTTTCGCTAAACTCACCTGCAAACTCGTAAACTAATATTAATGATGTACCAATAAACGGTTCATCTCAATACAGATACGACTTCCTGTGTATTTACAGTAGGAGAAACGAAATAGAAGATATCGCCGACTTTCGGGGTAAAATGCATATACGGTATTCGAGTCACTTGGCATAAAATCAGGGGCTTCAAAAGTGCTCTGCAAAGATCCTGATATTTATGAAGCGTATGAGGCTAGACTAAGCCCCGGTCTCTCTCACACACACCCTCCCTCAACACCACATGGTCCATTATTTCATATTCCACTCAGACTTTCATTGACGCCATTATCAGTAATGCAAGTACTTCAGCATGGACCACTTTTCACGAGAGCACTCACCACATCAGGCTGGCTTGTAAATGCAATCATAAAAACGATACCTTTTCAGACCGACGGCTTCTCAGATTTAGTACCATTCTTTCCCCGGCCCTATCGCTGAAGTACCAAGTGCGTGTCTGGTCTGACCCCTTTGCGATGCTAATGTAACATTTGAAGCTGGGGAGATAAGACACGGCTCTACTTCTCAGAGAGCACTTTCCAGAACTCTTTTGTAGTGCCGGCTTTGACAGGTATATAGCCGAGGCAAACACTCCGAACACTATGAGGTAGTTACTCTGAGAAAGCACAGCAAATAGAATAATACGTTTTTCTATCCTCTGGAGTATTTTGTTCCATTTATGCTCTTCGCTACTTCATGTTTTGCGACCCCCTTCAGTGCAAAGCAGTGATTTGTCCTACGTTAAAAATTCATGAACAGATGGAGGAAGTCGTTGGAAAGTCACCCAGGCCACATCGGAGGATGTTTCAGTCAACTCCAGAAATATTGTCACCTTTTTTTTTTCTTTTTTCTTTTTAAAAAAAAAAGAATAATAATATGAAAATAATAATAATTGGTCATGCACAACAATTCAAATATACCTCTCATATAATTGGAGAACTGGTGTTAATTAGCTTTCTACTAATGGAAAACCTCGTTTAAAATTTGACCTTTTCCCCAGAACATGTACCGTTTATAGGAATTTTTATTTGGCTTCAACAGCATGAGAAAAACCAAAAGCAGATAATTGCTTGAACTGCACATTAGACGATATTTGTAAAAAATACCCAATTTTCATAATTAAACATTTTGGATGACTATTTAAATGTATCAAACTATTTGAAAATCACCTATTAAATGGCATCTCAGCAACAAGAAAATGATTTATTATTATTATTATTATTATTATTATTATTATTATTATTATTATTAAAAAAGGACAAAAAAGTGGGTAAAATATGCTGGTGGATCGTTGATGTTCTGTTTTGTGCCTAGTGGTTCAAGTGATTTTGTGTAGATGCATGGCATTTAAGAACTATCTGAGTACTGAAGCAAAAGCAGTAAAAAAAAAAAAAACTATAAAAAAAAAGGTTGCCACTACTTCCTTTGTGGTTACAGCTTAGATATTTTAAAATTACTCCAGAAAAACAAATAAGGAAAAATAAACCCATAACCAAACAAACACCTGGAATACAAAATTGATATTGCAATGCACGTCTTAGTCTTTGATCTCATCTCATCGAACTCACAAGGCAATGGACACCCTTGATGAGTTACTGTATCAACCAATCGCATAGCAATAATCAAACTCAATAATACACTATGGCCGATTTGGAAACACCAATCAGCGAACTGCACTTGAATTATACTTTTATCCGAATCATTTGAAAGCCAGGGAAAAAAATGAGACTTTCACAATACTCTCAATACTACAGCGTATCCATCTTCGCTCTTAGTAAAATACAAATGAACCCTGGGTGTGATTTTATACTGTATTTTCTATGGAAAATAGATTTTTGGTGGAATTTTAGAACACACATATGCTCCTACAGGATGTTCAGCCCTCTGCTGTCTTGTTCGGGAAGAGTCTCCAGCCTTGCTCATTTATCCTTAACCATCTGACATTACAGTGTTCTTCAGTGTCCTAGCACTTCAAACTGCATTCCATCTTCTGCGCTGCCTCGCACGCTTTTACCCACCAGAGCAGAACATTTTGATTTGCTGGCAATAATTGACTTGAACTGTTCGATACTATAATGGTACTTTTTTTATTATTATTTCTTTCTTTATGGGACATGAGGTGTGTAAATGGATCCTTGACTGCTGTACAGATTTGACATTGAAATAGGTTCTATCACAAATTTATATCTAGATACAATTTATGAGACTATTCATCCCAAGTATATATACCGTAGAAGTGTATGTATCTGTAGATGTGTCTCATTTCTAACTAAATGTCATGAAAGTTAAATTGCTTTATGTCAACTGACACACTAATACAAATGACAGTCATTAAGGAAAATCAGTCAAAGCGACTGTATTGCTTAAAGAAGATTCTCAGAACAACAGTACTCCATACTTGATTGGCAAGTTATCAATAAGCTGAGACAGGTTTCTAATGTCTACGACAACATTTACATGTAAAACCTGATCGACTCTGCCATGAGGTAACGACTTAGCTTAAATTATTTAAGGCGCTGGCCTTAACATACACCCTAATCGACAGAGAAATGATTGATGGAACACAAAATTGTAGTTGTGTTTGTTATGCAAAACACTGGTTTCAAAATTCTCAGCACCCCAGTCTCCTTCGGGGGAGACAAAAGAAGAAGAAGAAAAAAAAAGATAACAGTACCAAGCCTCATCCTGGAATGTCTAATAAGGTTGGAGACACTTATAGAGGGATTTTGCATCACACCATGCAGAACTGTGACGTTACTTTATACCGGCCTCATTATTTGCAGTTTTAAAAGGATTTAAATCCGGAGACTGACATGGCCATAGAACATGAGTATCTCCTCATATGTACTGTACGGGTCGAAAAAGGAAATAATCAAAGCCACATAATATTTTATAATACTAATAATTATTCGTTGTTTATATTCAGCACAGTGGTGATAGTGATTAGCAATGTCACCTTGCACCACCAGGGTCTGGGTTCGATTCCCATCTGTGTGCATGGAGTTTGCATGTTATCCACATGCTTATTGGTTTTCCCCTGGGTGCTCCGGTTTCCTCCCACTGTCCAAATACATGTTAGATTAGGCTTTTTCAAAATTGTCCGTTGTGTGAAATGGGTGTGTGAGTGTTGACCAAAGGTCCTACCACTGTTGAGAGTCCCTATTTGGTCTTCAGAGGTTCCTAGATGGATAGAGTTTTGCTGGAGAAAAGATAAGTAGTTTCTCCAGCTGAGTCTTTTGAAAGAGACAAAAAAAAAAAAAAAAATTCAATGATAACGGAATGGCATGGCAGATAAATCAGATAAGATTTACTCTTAAATACAAAACTATCTATACTTTATACAGTACATCTATTGTAAAGCCTAAATCTTTTCACTTTTCAGCTTTCACATTCGTCCTAATACATCGGGAACAATATAATTTTTTTCTCTAAGCGGTATCTAACTCTATGGATCAAAGGCATCCAGATTGCTGAATACAATCAAAAAAGCTGAAAAATCTGTACATATTCTGTACATATTCGGTATATTCAGCAAAACAGATGTTATCTTGCATAGTCTCACTGCAGAGAGCTGGTACGCTTGAATACTGGCATTTTACACTTGAAAGTCTGGTGACCATTTCGTCTAGATGTAATTAACAAAACGATTAAATCAAAAATATTAGGGCATCTGATACAGTACGAGTGTATCATTTGGATGATTGTCCATGGATTTGTCCGTGCCTTTCCATAATATGAACAACTCCTTATTTAATGTAAAATTTTTTCATTACTTTTCACATGGTGCTCGGTTTCTATTTTGATATACAGTATTTAGTACAGCCTACAGTTCCTCTCTCTTTCTTTCCGTCTTCCTCTTTTTTGTCAGTTCTGATGTGTTTATATTCTATTCTTCTATCACCCTTTGCTTCTGCACGAATGCAGTCCTCCGCTCCGCTCCACTGCTCTCATTTGGGCTGTATGTGCACATTCACGATGTGAGGACTTGCCAAAACACATGCGAACAAGCTGATTGATGTAAAAAGGACTTTGATAAATACATGTACCATATTCACACGGCAGCTGTGGCCCATTCCAGAATAGCCGGACGCTATTTTTAGCGTTTCATGAAAATGAAAATACAGATGAATAAACACATACATTATTATCATGAGATACTTGAAGGTGATTGAAGATAAATATGTTGGCTTAGAGCAATAACCCGAAGCATATGATGTTTCAAAAGTGCATTGAGTATCACATGGTAGGACTTTGATTACGAAAGTATAATGCCTGCTGACGCTCATCAGTACAGCTTGACATTTCAATATGCTTTCTGCTTCGCCTGTAAACAAAGCTTACTTATCTGTATTCTTTATATTCTATACTGGTGCTATACTGCTTATATGATGAGCTGTAATTTTATGTAAATTGCACAGTTTGCATAACATCTCGCAATTATTGCACGAGGGTAATGCAGATGCTGATCCAGTTTTTTCTGTGGAGTTTGTACCATGGGTGCGAAATTTACTCAAGGGATTTGTTTATCAGGCTGCATGACCCAACAGTTTGCGATGCTGGACCAAGAAAAACTGAGAAACAATTATGGGGATAGTACTGTACGATCATATACAGTAAGCTAAAGAAAAGTCTGTCCAAACTGAAAGTAATTAAAATTATTTAAAGTTATTCATTGGTGTGATTCAACTGAAGTTAGAAATCAAGATTTTTTTTTTTCACAGCATAATGTCACACACAAGTACCATGATTTGTATAAAAGGTTGCAAAAAAGTAATGTTAGGATCAGGCAGGGGATAACATTAAAACATTCATTTGTATGAAATATAAAATATCAGATTATCCATTTTCATTTTAATACAAATCCCTATAGATTTGGGAGGGTGTTTAGAAGATATTTAATAGATAATGCACTGAAATGATCGGCCCGGTGTCGAGGTAAAAAGAAAACTATTAGGTTTTTGATGCCATCACAAAGAGTACAAAATGTAGGAGAAAGACAGAAACGGACCGGAGAGGAAGGCGTGTTTTCAATCTAATTAAAGAGAACTGATTCACAGAATAAACATTAGCTTTCAATTGTAGTCAGTCTATTGTAAAATAAAAATGTATTGAATCTACAATAACAACTCATGCATTTTTTTTTTATCTGGAAACCAAAGAAAAGTCACCAAGCGCAGGGAGAACATAATCCACACACACACACACACACACACACACACACACACACACACACACACACAATCCGAGGTACGATTCAAAACCCCAGGTCACTAAGAACAGTAATAACTGTACAGGCATGAGCTAATACAATTTAACTATCTGTATTCTGACCTAAATGGAAAGATTATAACTAGTGGTGCAACTACAGTACTAAGAAATGTATCTCATTCATTGCACTGTATTTCCCAAATTATTAAAGAAAACCTGACCTCACCAGTCAGTTACTAAATAACGCTTGTCGTAAATAAATTGTGTTCACTCATATCCATATGAAAGTAAAAACCTCCTACTCTAACAACATTTTTCCTGGGTTTCGTGTAATCTCAGTCCAAATGCAAAAGCTCTAGTGTTAACCAAATGCCCTGTGAACCTTCCTGGCAGGCATTTTGAAAAAACAATCTTTATTCATAACTGTATTAGTATTCATTTAGAATACATCGTGTGTTCATTCTGAACAATGTGTTTCAAAGAGAGAGAGAGAGAGAGCAAACGAGGGCGATATATGTCCCGTTTCAGTTTTTAGATAAAACATTTATACTACCCTAGTAAGTAATGTGATACAGCTATAACAATGTAATCTATGAAATCATAAAAAATATACAATAAAACTTTTGCAATCATTGATGTATGATCGAACAATATTTTGTGTCTTAGCTTGAATTGTATCCGCAGCAGTGCTTAACCAGCACCACCCTCCCTTATTTCTTTTTGCTTTTTGCTTTTTTTTTAAGCACATCCATTCTAATGTATGGAAATGTCTGATGTGTGGTGAGTACAACGGCGCCTACATGTTATTCAAAGCCTAATTTCCATATAAACTACTAAGCAGAAGTAATCACAGACTGAGAATGTCTAACTTTTGCTTTCCCTAGATTGTGCTTTCTTCCCTGAGCAGTAGATCGTGACTGCTTCCTTTCTTCTGTTCTCGCTAAATCGATTCGTGCGCTCGGTCACCAGATGTAGCGAATGATTCATACTCGTCACTGCCGGCTCGACTCACGGAGACACAGCTCACTCCTCTCCACTTTATCTTGGCTCAATTCTCCATTTTGTCTTGCGTGTACCGCTGTTCAGCTCGAGGGAGGCTTCTCTCAAGCCACTGATCACATCACAACTCTTGTGTCGGGGGCTACGGCTAAGTTGTCTGCTCTCCCAACACCCATTATTTTTTATCTGCTCACTTCAGGAAACACATTATTGTGATAGAGAAAGAACAAGCCGGCTGGTAATGGAACTATAAAGGCATGACTAATACCGCCCGTGTAAAGTAATGTCACTGGCCTGCGTTTTATCTTAGCCGACATGCTAATGACGGCTACCTAAGATAAATGTGTCGCGCAATCTTTAGAGCTCATGAACAGCGAAGGGCCACATGTTGAACCAAAATGGATTAAAAAACGCCCAACAAATCCTAAATAACGAGGTGCTGTGTATGCAATCAGGAAGCCAGGATGAAGAAAGGCAGGTCGCCGCACTTAACATGAGCGCTACCACAGGTTTTCAGACCAAGAGATTCATGAGCTATTTTTGGAGCGTGGTGCATTGCAGCTTCTTCCACCACGAAGCATTTTTATACAGGCAATTACTCCAAAGCTGAAAGCAAACTCTAAAGAACTTTCGGTGGATAAAGTCGTTCTGTAATTTCACTTTGAAACTTCGTGTTTCATGATTCAGCACTTAAATAAAGGACTTTCAGCGTCTAGTTTTATTCGAAGGGCAACTTTGCCAAAACTTTCTAAATTTATGAATGTATACATCATAGAAAAAGTCCTGACCCTGCAACTCCAGTTCTGTCCAAGTTCTCTGGAACTACTAGCAAACTTTCATACTGTAACTTTCTAATAAAATATTTCTCATGAAGGCTTTATGCTTGTAGTATCTCAACGGGGAAGACATGTACAGTATACGATGCTTCTTACCCAGGCAATGGCCATTATACCCAAGGCGAAGAGGCTGGGGCCTAGAAGGTTCCACAGGCCGTGACGGTCAAGCTGAAGAGCCATGGACAGAGACATTGCTCCAAGCAGGTACAGCACCTACAACACAAAGCGATTAGCATTAGGGCACTCGGACATTTTACAGGTGAAAGACTGAAAGCCCACTCGCTCCTCTCAATTGGTAAAATACACTCTCGACATAATAAACCATTTACAGCGTATAATTTTAAGGTTCGATAGCCAATTGTGGTAAAGATATAGTTTCTATAGCATTGTAATTTATTGAAAAATGCCTTATTATTCTCTCCCTCTCTCTTTCATTCTCTCTCACACCCACACATACAGCAGTATACACACACAAATCTAAGGTCTGCTATGACCTTCCATTCTTTCTTTTCCTAAATTTTATCACGGTGTGCTCCAAAGAAAAAAAAGGGGGAAATGTTAAGCGCACAGGACTCAGAAGAAAATGAAGGCATATTTTATCCATACAGATGAGCGCCAATATTCACATTTTTATATTACGGCACTAAATCAGGACTAGACAGCTCCTCCAGAGTTTAAAAAAAGTATCGTGCCCACTATACAGTATGTTATACCACTCGAAACTGACTCTAGATACAGAACATTAAATCATGACTCATATACAGTAAAGCTTATGCTGCATGTTTAACTGTATCATTAGTGCTGTTGACATCAACTCAACCTTACCTGCTTGATGATGGATTTAAGTCGTGCCATGGCAATGACCGTAACCCAGACGGACATGAGAGAGCCGAGGAAATCACAGAACTGAAGGACATCATACTCCATAATGCAGAAAACTACAATACCCGGCTGATCGCAGGCATGGTAGAACTATAAAGAGAGAAATAAAAAGTAGATTTAAACGGTAATACAGAAAGAAGTAATCAGGACTTGGATTAAGTTTATATTTACTTCATTTGGAATCATTTCATTTCTCAGTACAGATACAAGCAGTTGAGGGTTAACGGCCCAACGGTGACAGCTTAGTGGTAGCTGGGGTCTGAACCTGGCAACTTCCAATCAGTAGTCTAACCACTTATAATTTATAAATAATTTATCAATTATTTAAACCTCGCTCACTTATACTTATCGTCTATACTGCTTATCCACAGGGTCATGGGAGCCTATCCCAGGAGACTTAGGGCATGAGGCTGGGTACACCCTGGACGGAACGCCAATCCATTGAAGAGCGCACACACAAACACACACACTCAATTAGCCTAATCCGCATGCCCTTGGACAGTGGGAGGAACCTGCACCCGAGACCCGAGTTGGGAATCGAACCCGGACTTTGGAGATGCAAGGCGACTAAAAAAAAAAAAAAAAAGGGATTCTGGCCAAATTATTTCTACTTTACGAGAATAAATTCAGTTTACAATGTTTATTATTCCATTTAATTGGTTTGACAAACACCCCAAATTGAATTTTTAGATAAAGAACTGATGTTCCTCACAGTAAGCCGCAGCACTAAAAGAAGACAAGTTTATATTATATGGACAAGATACACTCACCAAATACTTTATTCAGAAGATATCTACACCAGTTTGTTCATGCAATTATCCAGTTACATAGATCCAGTCATACACACATTATATATATATATTTTTTCCCCAGTGAAGCAGCAGTTTTAGTTTTAACATCACATTTCAGAAAAGGGAAAAGTTTACTGAGCTCCTGGGATTTTCATACACAAGGACCCCGACCCTGGTGTTCCTCTGTTGTAAGACATCCACCTCAGGTTTGACTTGTTGCCCTCAGATGCTTTTCTTCTCATCATGGTTGTAAAGAATCTTACTTTAGAGGCCTTTCAGCTCAAACTAGTCTGGTCATTCTCCACTTACTTCTCTCTGTAATATTTCCACCTACAGTGCAGAACTGACATTCACTGGATGTTTGGGGATTTTTTTCCCCCCAACACTTTGTGTAAAGACTAGCAACTCTCATATCTAAAATACCAGGGGATCAAATCAAAATTTTGTTTTTGATTCATTTTGGCATAATGGTCATTCTTGGCATTCTTCAGAGAAAGACTGCAAGCTCCACATTTTTTACTCACTCACTCATCGTACTGTATATAGCGCTTTATCCTGTATACTGGGTCACGGGAGGGTAAATATATTAAATAAATATAAATATTGATATAAAATGGTGATACATATTTCTGATCATTATGTACTTGTTGCATTTAAGCTCTGGAGTTTCACAATGTGTTAGTAATGCATCTGTTGAGCTTTGGCTTATTAGCTTTTAGTTCCTGTTCGTACTGTAGGTCTAATTAAGATATTGTTTGGCTTATCTTTAAGATGACATGTGCATGCATGCGTGTGTGTTTATGCATGTGTAGAGGTGGCTCAGTGTTTAAAGCGGTGTAGGCTACTAATTGGAAGGCTGTGAGGTTGTGAAATCTTAGCAGTTCAGAGTAAAGGGCTCTAGAAGATGCTTAGTTGTATCCTGTCTCAGCTGTAGGTTGCTTTCAGCTCCAGTCAACTGGATAAATGTAAAATGACTTGAAAATGAAAATATTTTCGTTTTCCGTCATTCTATTGTACTCCGTGAAGCTAACCAGCCCATTGTAATCATGACAACCGCTGTGCTGTTTATTCATTCATGCATAAACTATGTTACAGCGATGCAAATATTCAAAGAAATACTCACGGTGGAGAAGAACATTGTGAAGATGTAGACAGAGGCCTCTAACAAGTAATGGCTGCGAATAGCAATGGCTACCGGTGGCACGAACATCAGGTTACTCAGGCAGAGCAGCAGGGTAGACAGCAGCTGAAATCCATATGAATATGCTTCTGTGTTGTCTGTACAGCCCCAGCCATCCCAACCTATTAGACACACATTAAAGGATTCGTTTTGGGGTGAGTTTTCCTAAAGGCCCTACAAAAACCAGTGAAAGTTAATTGGGAATGGTTCCCAGAATACAGCTTCATAAAAAGTTTTATTATAGCATAGAGTACAATATTCAATGCCTAGCCAAATTATATATATATATATATATATATATATATATATATATATATATATATATATACACATAATATACACATATATATATAAATGGTGTTTAAATTGTAATGTTAGGAACTGGAACAGAAATAGGCTTAATTGGCATTATTTGTAATGAAACTACACAAAAATAAATCATAACATTGAAGTGGAGGTGAAATATATACATTAATTTGTGATGTTTTCTACAAATTATAATTAATAATTAATAAAACCCGTGTTTCGGAGAAGTGTTCACTCTGATTGTATAGCATTTTCTACATCAGTTCGCATAATTAGTCGAATGGAGTCTACCGGTGTGCAATTACAGTGTCATGAACTCTGGAAGTCCCCAGGTTTAGTTAGAAAACATACCTAAACAAAGAGCATTATGAAGACTAATGAGCTATCAGGGCAGATCTGGGACAAAGGTCCGGGAAATGCATGAGGCGGGTTTGTTTATTAAAAATATCCCAAATTCCGAGCGTCCCTTAGAGCACCATTAAATCTATTATTAAAACTTGGAAGGGATATGATACTAAGACAAATTAGCCTAGAGGAGGCAGGTAAGGATTGGGCGATGAAGAAACCAAGAGGCCAAGAAGAACATGTGACCTGATGCTAAAACTACTGTATGGGTAGCTCTGTGGTTGAGATGATGGACTAGAGATCAGAAGGTCAAGGGGTCAAACTGCATCACCATCAATCTACAACTGGGCAAGGCCCTTGAAGCCTAACTGCTCAGTGGTACTGTATAACAAGATACAGTAGATGTACTATACGTTGCTGTGGATAAGGGGGATCAGCCAATGTTGCACGAACATTCTTGATTATGTTCCCACCAGAGGTGGGTAGTAAGGAGTTACACTATTAGTAAATTAGATTTACTACATTTACTTACTCCACTACATTCGGCTATACTCGACTCGTTACTTTTCTAACCATTTATTCTACGCATGCAGCCTGTAGATCTATCACCTGACTGTTTCACCAATCAGACTCAGCAACAATAATCACATGACTCCATTTGACCAATCAGGTCTTCAGCAGGTGTTCTATAACTTCATCCTACCTGTGAATCTGTCCTACATACGCTCTCTGCGAATGCGCAAACACAAGTTTTCACATCTTTCTCTAATTTTGGGGAACGCCCATAAATCCATGCTGCCACTAGTGGGATCTCGTGGTTAGTGTACAATTTTTACGGTGAGTATAGAATGCTTTTTTCATGTTCGTGTCTTTATATGTTAACTTTAATTGTGCATACTATGTTACTTTAACAGTCTATGAATATATAAGTATATTTCAGTACAGAATGAATCGTCAACACACGTCTTGAACATTTTCAGGCATCTCAAAAAATATGATGCATCATATACAAAGCATGTTTCGCGTGCAAAAGAACAACTTCATACTGCGGTGTCTTGCAAAACAGACAAACACTTCAGCATACATACTGTAAATGTGTGTGTGTGTAAATGATTATTATATTTTCTAAGAAAATAAATAATAATAATAATAATAATAATCAGACATTATGATTGAAACAGTTACTCAGTACTTGAGTAGTCTTTTCACCAACTACGTTCTTACTCTTACCTGAGTGATATTTTGGATGAATATTTTTTACTTCTACTTGAGTAATATGACTTTGAAGTACAGCCACTCTTACTTGAGTACATTTTTTGGCTTCTCTACCCACCTCTGGTTCCCACTGCATTGATTGATGTTCAAAACGTAGCACCTTGACCAGAAAAACTTTTTTTCAAATATTAACCAAGTCTCCAAAAGTGCATATGATGTTTTCTTCTCGCTCTTTTTTAAACAAAGACTGGAGTCAAAGTGTGTCCACTCCATGAACAGCTTGTCTAACCAGAGCTGCAGAACTGACCTTACCTTACCTCCAGCTCTTTCAGAGATAGCCCTTGCCTCTTGGCTGCCTCTCTGACTCGTGCTTCCAACCCAGTCACTGACCTTTGGTGGACAGCCTCCTCTAGGCATAGTCTCAGTTGTGAGATATTGTTCTCCTGCTTAAATAATGGATTTAACCGTATCATCTTCAGAATGTTCAGGGTTTTACTTTTTTTTTTTTTTAATAACCAAACTTTTTTTCCCAGACTTGTTTTGATATCTCCGTCTCTGATGCGGTAAGTACCGTAAGATTCATGCTGATCTTTAATCACATATTCATGGACCAAATAGCTCCTTCTGCATCCATACGCGCATGATCACAACGCCTAACACCTACACAACATGCTCGAATGGGAGTACACGCGCACCCGGCTCAGCGTTTGCTGGCTCATCTCTCCATCTCTGTGAACTGGTTCATAAATATAGATTGGATCCTGTGAGCCTGCTGTGATGTAAACGCTGTGGAAAATAGGCACATCGCAATCCATTCTAAGACACTAATTTTAATTACGGCTGTCTAATCAGTACAATTCCCAAAAACAAAAAGTCCCCCCACCCATCTCTCAGAGCTCGGATAAGGATTGAGCGGTAAAAGCGCCAATCGGTTGGAGCTCTTTTAGACACTCGAGAAGAAAGGCTGTGTCTGTGCGAGGAGTCGGAGCGCTACTTCTTTAGATTAAAGAGGGGAAAAAAAACGTTTCAATGGCAGTTGTTTGCCTACAAATATGCATGAGACGGCACGGGAATTTACGCAACTGCCGACAGAAATCACAAGACAGAATCCGGAGGGAGAAACAAAATGTGAGACACAAGAGGATCCTTAATTGGAAAGTAATTGAGAGGCTTTGATTTGCATATTTCCCAGCATTATCCCATGTCCTGTAATTAAGCGACTATTTGATTCGTGATCCCTTATTCACAAGGTGAGATGAGTGACATACATGTGATTCATCGTTTAACTTAACCTGCCAATTATGCCTGATTGTCGTTTAACTGTCAAGTGGTTGATCATCATGAAATTAGGAAAGATTTTTGCCGATTAACATCCCATTACCCTTTAAACTGATTGCGGCGCAAAGTAAAGTGTTTCGCTAAAGCTGTAAAGTTGAAACAGAAATTAATTGTCCCGTTCCAAACTTAGTTAAAATTTGTTTAACAATAATTCCTAGTAATATACAGAATTTATGAATGGCTAGTACAAAAAAAAAAAAAAGGTTGTGCAAGCGATGTTAGAAATAAATGGATGGTGAACATGAATTATTGCTCAGGGTAACAATTGAATACGAAATAAAAAATGTTTATCATGTAAACAACAATGGTACACAGTAACACTCTCGCCAAGCTGTGCTCTCGGTTAATTCCCGGATCCCTGGACGAAAGGTCAAACTGCAGAGAAAATTGAAAAACTATCCGTAAACATGTGGGTGGGACGGGGAAGTGGTGTTAAGGCGTAAGATTGATCACCTGCTTTGCACTCGCATGCAGCGTACAAGTAGTTGTTGGTGCGGAGGAGTTTGCACTGGCCGTAAGTGCCACAGTCGTTGATGCATGGGGTCAGATAGGACCGGAGATACACTTCTGCTGTTATATTAGTGCACGCCTCAAACCTGCAAAAGGTTACAAAAAAAAAAAGTACAATAAGTACTTTAGTACAAATGCACTGGACAGTCTCGCAGAATACGAACTCCCTCCTGGGACTGTTTCGAGCCTCCTCTGACTTTGATAAAAACGTCTATCCTGAAAAGTAGCTCGGCAACGAGGGGAAAATCAGTAAAACTAGATGAAAAGTGACCTAAAGTTTAAAGGCAGAGAAAGAGCTGTATATGCAGGTATATATATATATTCTACGTATGTTTTCAAAGTACTTTAAAAGTCCTTCTGAAATGGCAGTCTCAAACTTTAGATGAACTTTCTGTCTCACCGGCTAATTTGCATTATTGTTTTGAAAGTGCCAGGAAAGTTTTAGCATGGTAGCTGTCAACATAGCGATGCATCGATCAGTCCGCACCAGTCCCGCTCAATATTCGAGGCCCGTCACATGCAGAAAATATTATCTGCATATAAATTAACGTCTGCGAGAAAAGGGAAAAAAAAAAAGAGAGAGAGAGAGAGAGAGACCTATATGCCTCTTTTAAAGGTGGAGTTGATCCGGAGGTGTTGAACTTACCCTTGCTCTGTGGAACGTAGAGAACGGAGGCTGAGGTACCAGGTGCCGGTCTGGGGGTATGGGATGCGGAGCTTGGTGATGTTTGTAGTGATGTTTACAGACAAAAGGAATCCAGAAACTGACTCTGTTCAGAGGTGACAATAACAGAGGTTAAAAAGAGACATTTTTTATTACAATTAAGACGCATTCATCTTCTATACCGCTTATCCTGTGTACAGGGACGCAGGGGCCTGGAGCCTATCCCAGTTGCCAATCCATCGCAGGGCACAAATACTGTATGTAACAGCCAATTTGGGAACACCAATTAAACTATGCTGCACGTCTTTGGACTGTACCAAGCACAGGGAGAACACACAAACCCCAGGCAGTTTCCCGAGGTGGGAATTGAACCCTTGACCCTGAAGGTGCGAGGCCACAGTGCTATCCACTATACCACCAGCCTGCCTTTGATTGCATGTTATTGTTGGTCAATATTATATATGAATTTTAGAGGCTACTTTTAATTTTAAATATGTGCATAGTAATAATTCTTTCATGATTCCATTATTTTTCATACAGTACGGTTTGTTTTTTGTGTCACTACATTATGAAAAGGCATCAACAGGGAAATATGATCAAAAGAAGATTTGTTATACTGTATGTGTGACAGTCTAGGAAAATCATCAGACCCCCTACAGCTAAATTCTAGCGAACAGCCAAAAATGACAAAATGAATATAAACTGATATTCATATACACACCTACTGCTGTAAACATAAATATAAATAATGTGAACATGTTTTTATTAATGTCTAACCGTGCCTGAGCAATCTGCCTGGAACCGCTATGTCGGGTTAAACAGTCGGTTTAACATACACAGTATGCTTTTTTAAAAATGTTTTTAGCAAAAGCATAAAATAAATGATTGCTAAATTAATTAATTGATTTATAGCTTCACAAGTTTTTCTAAAACAACAAGCAGCTCAGCTCAGCTCGCTAATCTCCTGGTCCGGTTTATCCACTCACGTACATTTGTGTGGAATATTCCGCTAAAGGAAGCTTAAAGCTTAAAGAGACTAGCCAGGGATTGAGACATTAGCTGAGAAAATGAAGAGCTTCCACAGACAGTTTATTTCATCCAACCTCTCTGGTCAAATAGGGCAAATGAAAGCAGAATGTTTCAAGACAAATGGATAAAGAAGTAAATGTTTTTTCCTTACTTCAAGTTTCATACAGAGGTCGCAGCAGTTCAAAGTCAAAAGTTCTAGTCATGTGAATAAAATAAAACACTTCAGTTATGTTCACATTACCAGTAACTCAAATCGGCTTTTTTTTACTCTAATGTGATTTTTTTTTAGTTCTGTCTGAATTAACAAATCTGAAGTTTTTCAGAACGGTTCTGAGTCACATTCATATGTGGTCCTAGACTGGTACATCTGATACGCAGGCACATGACTTGAATGAGAACTCATCGGAATTCATGCGACTGTGCATTAGTGCTGCACAATTAATCCTATAAAGTGGTTCATCTTGCTAAAAAAAAAAGTGAATTTTCAGACAGGATCATATAACAGCATTTTTCATAATATTTAATGCTTCTTTTCATGCTTCATTTTTTGCAAATATGCATACATATTTACATTTTTATAAAAAATGTAAATGATAAAAAGAAACACATTTGCTAAATACAATTCGCAGTTTAAACTGAAATATGTGTCAAAATAATTGCACTAGAATTGCATTAGACATTTTTAGATAGACTGACTGCATTTAGTACTACAGTACGTTATGTTAAACTGACTGTACTGTATAACTCAACATATTGTAACCAGCATTTCCAGACAAATTGCTCAATCAAGGTTAGACATTACCAACACTTGGATAGCTAATTGTGCTTCTTTTTTTTTTCCTTTTTAGCAAAAGCGTAAAAATAAATGAGTAATCAAACAATTACATGATTTATATCTTGAGTTTAGTTTTGGGAATTAGTGAATTTTTTTTAGCAATTAGTGCTGCACAATAAATCACAAAAAAATGTAATTTGCAATATAGACCTGTGCGAATATTTAATCACAAAAGGCTGTAATTTATTACTGGTAATATAGCACACAGTCTGGAATTTATGTAGTGCTCCTCAGTCATTTAAGTATTCGTTTTTATTTTTACCTTTGAAGTGAGGAATAAATATTGGCAAACATCTATAATCGCAGTGAGATTTAAAAAAAAAATTATTATAAGAGAAAGTGGCTAGTGGAGGGGAAGTAAAATCGGAGGTTTAGTAGATATTTGGGACAATCAGACTGTGCAAGAAAAAGTGGAGGGGAAAAAAACCTACAGAAATAGTGCAGTGTTTGAGATTATTTCAAAGGAAATGACAAAACTCAATGTCGCGAGCAAAGACGTATCGATGCGCGCATGTGTGCCGTTTCAAAGGACTCAAACATGTCCATGATAGAGTCAGAAAAATGTCACTTGTGATCAGATCTGACCAAAAATCTGAATTGACCAATGACTTGTAATGTGAACGTAAGCCTTAAAATGATTTATTTATAAAGAGTAACTAATCAGGGTTAAGTTTCTTAAACCCCACTTACATATACTGTAGAATTAGAATGATATTTTCCCAATAAATGACAGCTCAATACACAAATCAACAGCATGAAGAAAGGTAAATCCGAATTTCAATGTTAAGTCATCTCTATGTGCTATTTATTTCCTCATTTAGTTTTATTTGCTGGATTGTGGCTAACCACATACATTAGGATGCATCCCTTACCAGACTCGCATTTGACGGAGGAGTTGTCTCGAAGGGCCAGTGGCATTCCATGATGGAGGCAGCCGAATACAGTAATGTTCTCTCCCTTCACTGAGGACTTTGGAAAAAAGACACACATATATAAACATTCATTAACATTCATTAACACGGGCATCCGAAAGTACACGCATACATTACAAGAACCGAAATGGATTCTGTGCTGAATGCATGCCTTTAGGCTAAATTGGCAAAAGTGAATGAACGACTAGTTAGATTTTTCTTTTTTAGATATTTTGCACAATAATAATTAAAGACAGCGTTAAGCCTGTAGCACTGCGGGACGCTGATGGCAGTGGGGGCGCATATGCCCTCTGACCGGCTCCAGCCATCTGAAAATAGAGATGTTCATTCTTGTTCTCCCTTGGCACATGAATTATAAAAAAGTTATGGCACACACACACACACACACACACACAAACACACACACCCCGGCATAGAGAGAAAGAGAGAGAGAGAGTCATGTCCTTTTTAGCTATTCAGAGTCGTTACTCATATGCTGTAGGGATTTAAGTTGTCCGGACGATGTAGTAAACTGTTTTTAATAATCTAGTTATTTGTGTTGTTCCTGTTGCCAACAAATGATTGACCCTAAAGAGAAGTTGCGTGTACCTCATGGCGTTGCGAATCCATTCATTTTTTAAAATCTAGGCTTTAAAACAAACCACTAATTGAGGGTTCAGGATCGATAAACCACTGTAGGACAGGATTAATACAAATATGAAGGTGCACTTCCTGACTCTCATTTGACATTTAAACCTTTCTTGTACATTACCCTTTCAATGACTCAACCTCACATTGCAAAATACTCAATAGTTTAATCATGCCTCCATTTTTTTTATGTTACTCTAGTAAACCATCGTTTGAAATAACCCGCTTGTTCCAAGGGAGGAAGCGGTATTCTGCTACAAAGTACAGAAGAAGACGTGTAATTGCACTACGTATTGTACCTGCTAAAAGTATCGGAATTGAAACGTGCTTCCTCTGTAAAAGCAAAATGCTTCTCATGTAACACCGCAGTGAAGCATAACACACTCGGAGGAAAAGTATATGGTACATGAGGTCATACAGTAGATACCCGTGATTGGTAAGTGTTGCCAATCACTCTGACAGCACAACCAATTGTAGCCATAACATTAACAACACATACTGTAACATTATCAATTTTTTATCAGTAAACTGGAGACAGGGTCATGGGCACCCAAGGCTCACCCATACTCACGGGAAGCCAGCGCATATGGTCCAATCCAAAAGAAAAGCAAATGAAGCACAGACTGCTGAAAAAAGTGGCATGATAAAAAAGGCACCAGAACACCCAGTCCACTGCGCATGAGTTCCAGCACTCAAAGACCCCAAGACTGCTGATCTGACCAAAGATCCCAATCCAAGTGAGAACCCATGGGATGCACTAGAGAAACTGGTCTCATCCATGAAGGCAACAGCATACAAAGGATCCACTGCCAGACACCACAACACAACCAAAGCTCTTGGCTGCTCAAGCAGCACAAGGGGAACCGACACAATATTGGGCATATTGTTTTGTGTTGTAATGTTATGCATGTTCTCTATGTAGTAACTTGAATAAAAGCTGTCTGTAACTGCTATTAACATTCTTACTTTATCTCCACATGCCATTTCCATAAACCATATGCAAATCTTGTAAGGCACTAGAATCCCAAACAGAAATATAAAAAAAGAGCTGTTGTCATTGTATACTTCTTCCCCACATTCATAACAGCTTGCCATTTATCATGTTCTCTGTTGATACCGTGCCAAGCACCTGTGTTGATTTGGCCATAGACCAGACTCCAATCTAGGAAGTACACTTTGAAAAAATGACTGATGGCTAGCAGGTTTGTGCTTAGGGTACTGTTTGGCCGTTATTCAAATCGCCCTCATAATTAACAAGCAACATGAAGCGTTTGGTCTGACTCCGGAGTTGGAAAGACTGCAGGATAATGTCCAAATCAGGCACCAAGTGGGAAAAACCACAATTACCACAACATGGCTTACACGAGATCTTCCAAACAGACATCTCTCATCTCCTCTGCGTCTTAATGTTACTTATGTACTGTATTTGAACAATATGAACGCTGTGGTGTTTATTAAGCAATGGTTAGAAGTTGCATGATATTAACCCTTTATTAGTGTTCCTTTGTCTATTGGCAAAGCCTTTTTGATTTTGTTTTAATTATAAGGCCAGCCTTATTGATTTCGCTGATGGATCTTCCTGCAGTTGTCGAGTCCTGCATCACACTATGACCTTGATTCCTGGATCACCTTCAATATAAACACACTGAATTTTTACATCTTCCCTCTGAACACACACAAAGAATTTTATGGTGCACTGTAGGCTATTTAAGTCTCGGTCTACCATGTCATTTCAGTTTTAATTATTATTGCTAGCCTAATTAACAACTGGGATAGACTCCAGATCTACTGTAAACCTGATCAGGATATAGTTGTTACTAATGATGAATAAATGAAGAATCATCTATATAGAAAGGCTAGGATTACTGGCTTGTTTTCGCTTGTATGTGATTAATAAAGAAGGGGACAGAAGCCCTTCATGGCCCATGAAAGGGCGGTGAAAAACACAGTGATGATCTTCCATTTATCATTGTATGTGGTGAAATCCAGATTCAATAGGCTCTAGACATTTACACAACCCTTGTACAGCACGTGCACTTTCCACTTGTTATATCAGCAAAACACTATTGAGATAAGGCTAAATCTGTCACTGTGAATGGAACAGATCTTGTTCTTATGATATTAATAGTCCAAACATTCCCCAGAGGTTTTACTTCACGGCAAGGATTTTCTGTTGTTAGAGCGTGATTCTCTATACCGCCTGTCCCAGGGGACCCGAGGCACGATGAGGCAGACGAGGTGTCATTCCATCGCAGGGCACACAAGGACACCCACGCTACGGGGAATTTGGAAACGCCAATATCCCTGCATGACTTTGGACTGCAGGAAGAAACCGGAGTACTGGAGGTACACCAAGCACGAGGGGTCCAAAAAAACTGACCAGAGGCGGGAATCAAACGTTCGACCCTGGAGGTGCAAGGCCACAGTACTAAGCACTACACCCCTGCGCTGCCCTAGTATATATAATTAAGTGAAAACGTTGGCATCCATCATGCCTTTAATAATAATCATATTGTAGTTATACAGTAGGTTTGTATTTATTAATCAATTTAAAAGTATATTATATTTTGGTGCTATTAATTGATTAAAAGATTTATTTTTGTTAATCACAGTCAGAGTCTGTGATTAATCGCAATTAAATACAATTTTAAAATATTCAGATTTTTATTACTGTATTATAAATGTGGAATGTTTGGGTAAAGAAATGCATGACAAACTGGTTAAAAGAAACAGATTATGCAGTGTTATAATATCTTGAAACATTATAAATAAAAATTACAACTTGGCGAGCGCAATTGGTTAGAATGTGCTGCGATTATGGGAAGCCATTAGGATCAAATTCGGTCAGGTAAAAAAATAATAATAATAAAAAAAAAATTTTTAATTAGTAATGCCTAAAATTTCTAGATTAAATCCTGAGTTAATGCGTTAATATTGACAGCCCTATTATATTTTCCACAATACAACATAATTAACGGACACATTCACGGCCTATGAAATGCCACAAAGATCAGTAAACAGCCCCAAGTAAAACAAATGAACATAAAACCACCACATAGGAAGAAATTGGGCAATTTGTAAGCACCAATTAGATTACCCTGCATGCCTTTGGACTGTAGGAGGAAACCAGAGTACCTGGAAGAAATCCACCAAGCACAGTGAGAGCAGGCAAACTCCACACACACAGACCTAATGCGAGAATTGAACCCTGATGCTCGAGGTGCGAGGCCCCGGTGTTCACCATTACAACATTTCAAACTATATCTAAACAGTACAGGGTGTAGGCAATGCAAATAGATTTTATTTATCACCTGAAATGCTTTTTGATTTTACAAAACCTAAAAAATATTACATTTGATGAAGTCCAATTCCTTATGTTTCTATTATTGCCATTAGTACCCATTAGGATCAGAGTTTATCAAGATGATGCCTTAAAAACATAAAATCATATTAAAATATATAATATACTGTATATAAAATATATAGAAATCATGAAAAAATAATACCGCAGAAAATTACAGAAAAAGGTCTCATATTTGATGTTTGTTACACGCTCATGTCTTTGCATTTAAACACTTCACATATACCTTATTAGCAAAACACAAACCATTATTATCTTTCTTTCTTTTTCTTAACTTTTTTCCCTGGACTTGCCGCCTTTAATGAGTGATAGACAGGATTGTGTTGTTACGGCAGGTTTTAGTTTTACTGTTAAAGGTTTAACTTTTTAAAAAATTTCTTAGAGATGTTAACTCGCTACAGATATCATGAATACAGTAAGTAGCACAGACACAAGCCTCATTTACATATTGTTTCCAACCCTTACTTTGCACTTGACATAATTCAAGCAATTATGGTAAATCACAAGCAGCACGCCCACTTTTTATGCCTGCAATTTATCCCATGCACAGACAAATTAGCTTGTGTTATTTGAGATCTTAGTAAATCAGGGCCTTTAATACTACGCGTTAATCACTATTCATTGTAGGAGTGCACTGTTTTTCTTCCAAGTATTGAAAAACGAGCCGGACTCATGCCAGCTATTCTGTCTCAGATGTCCTGGTCGGAGCTCAGTTCTTAATCTCTGACTTCATCTTGAAGGACATAATTATCATGAGAGCATCAGGCTCTAGGGTTCTGCAGCAGTAACCTAAGACCTCAATGCAGCTCTGCCAAGGCTTAGGCTGTTAGGTTTGGCTTCAAACTGTCCACAAGAGGCACTCAAAGCACTCGGGGGAGGGAGTGGAGGGGGTGAACGGCACATTTACATTCCCTTCTCATATATACAGACACATCGACTTCGCTTTACAGAGAATTGTCTCTCTCGTACTTTGTCTCTTTCTCTCGGCCAGGCACTCAAAACCAGGGGCCTTTTCTTTTCTTTTCGCTTGCTACAGCTCATTAGTTCATCTCCTCAACTGTGGCATTCGGTCTAGCAAGAAAGGCTGTTTGAAGACAAATCTACTGGCCAGTTGGACAATATATTTGTGTGTACTGTATGTGTGAGTGCGTGTAGGACACTTGTATTAGCACGTGAAGTAGTCAGGCTAGTGATTAGTACTTGTTTTATATTTTCAATTAGTTCACAAAAGCTTTAGGAGATTTGTTCATGAAGATCAGTGTGATCCTGATACATGTGTGATTCAGACATACGATAATCTACTAATGATTTAATGATATACTCACTCACTCATAATCCACACCGCTTTATTCTGTGTACAGGTTCGCAAGGGAACCCGGAGACTCAGGCGGGGAACACCCTGGACATGACAATCCAACGCACATCTCATGTTCACAGACTCATTCGCACACTACAGGCAATTTGGAAACCCCAATTAGGCTAATCTCCATGTCTTTGGATTGTGGGAGGAAACCGGAGAACCCGGAGGAAAGCATGGGAAGAACATGCAAACTCCATGCACGCAGACCCGAGGCAGGAATCGAACCCGGACGCTGGAGGTGCAAGGCAACAGTGCTAACCACTAAGCCACCATGCCACCTCCATTGATATATTAATGTATATCTATAAGATATCAATGGTACTGTATATCATTAGCATTCATTGGTGTACGATGAAATACTGTATATGGATCCTGAATTATCATTAAACTGCTTTCAATTAAAACCAGTTACTGTACATCAAGTGCCAAGTGGAATGGTAAAAGCTATGTTTATAACGCAATATATCTGTATCTTCCAATATACAGTTTACATGGATGACTTTGACAGTTTCTCATCACTTCAGTACAAAATTGGTCTAAATCACACATGTGCAGTTCCAATGTGGAGTTTATTTTTATTTTTTCCCATGATTTTTATTTGTGTTAATGGGCTTGGTCTTCCTTTGTCTTGTAAGCTTTATATACAACTTTACTTTTGTCAGAGTTCACACCTGTAGTCATCAAAATGGATGTTCTGGTACAAATTCTTAAAAAAAGAAAGAAAGAAAGAAAAAGAAAGAAAAGGAATAAACTAAACATAAAACTAATAGTGCACCTCCACATCCATGGTCCCATCTGTTCCGAACGCAAAATCTGATCAGGCCGTATAATGTGTTCATATTCAGTTACATCCCTACCCCTGTGAAAGCTTTGGATAGACAGATAACTACACAAATTCCTCTTATCTTCAGATGATTTTTCTCTGACCCTGATACAGTGCCATATACCAGAGATCCACACAGGCTGCATTACCCATTTGGTGTTGAACATTGAATAATCTCCATGTAATTATGATAATAGTGTCTCTCCGCAGGAAACTCGGCAGGCAAAGAAACTGTCAGGGTTATGAGAAACAGACCAGTGCGTTCCGGGCTGTTTTTTTTTATCCACAGTAAAAACCCGTGACATTATTTATATTCATGTAATAGTAATATTGAGGATTTGCATGGTATTGCATTGCTGCTTTCAACCAGCATTTTATCTGTGTAGACACAACTTCACACTTGCACTGAAAGGTTCATGTCGCATGATGTGATGTATCAGAAATCGATTGGTTCGATGTAATTACATTGTAAACCCACAAAGAGAAAACATCACCGCAAAACTCAGTACCTAGGACTGTAACGATGAGAAAATAAGCTCAACTAAAAGTGTTAGTGAGGACAGGCACTCATGAATGGTAGCAACCCAGTTTGACTGGTACAGCCTTCAGAGACTTGTCTTCTTGTACATATTTTGTTAGACTTTTGTCTATTCTAAGGTTTGAAATCAGACACCTCAATCAATGTCAAAGCATCTATTCACACATGATCCATTTCAATGCTAGACCGGTATTGGTGCCATAATTTCACAATTTATCAATTAGGGATTTTTTTCCCCAGGTGGCACAGTGGCTTAGTGGTTAGCAGTGTCGCCTGTCACACGCAGGGTCCAGGTTAAATTCCAGCCTTGGGTCTGTTTGCATGTTCTGCCTGTGCTTGGTGGGTTTCCTCCAGATAATTCCGTTTCCTCCCACAGTCCAATGGCATGCAGATTAGGTTAACTGGTGTTCCCAAATTGCCTGTAGTGTTGTTCTGTGTGTACCGAATTCCTTGTTCAGTGTTGATGTGGATAGTAGCATTAATCTGTCATTAGTGGAATGCTTGAAACCAGACAATGTTTCATGCGTTTGGTTTGTAAGACATCCTAATATACTGGATTATGTGATAGAAGTTATCATTTTAGCAAGTGTAAGGCACACAACATAATCAAGGTAATGACGGATTTATTTAAAACATATACACGACAAAGATTTCACTTTCGCAAACTAATATTAGATTAACCATTTAAGAAAATGACCACCAGCATCAGTACAAAAATGGGCTTACTCTGCCTCCGAGTGGCGCAGTGGTAAAGTGCTCGCTCTATCATTCGGAGATTGCAAGTTCAATTCCCAGGTGATGCTGTAACCTCTCGCAGCCGGAGGTCTAGAGAGAGCTGATTGGCCGAGCTCTCTCAGAGGGGAGGGATGAGAGGTACTTAGTGCTCCCACATTAATCACGGCTCTACAGCCAGTCAGGGGCGTCTGTGAGCTCACGCAAGTGAAAGGAGCGGATAGCGCTGTCCTCCGAGTGTGTTACTCCGCCCCCAACGGTGCGCGAGCGAGCAGTTCGAAAAGATGCGGTCGGCTGGCGTCACGTGGTTCAGAGTGATAGTCTTCGGCCCTCCCGGCTGAGTGGTAGTAGTAGTCTTAATGTGGGAGCCCCCTAGTGACGGGGAGGAACTGGACACGACTAAATTAGGGAGAAAATCGGGGGGAGGGCTTACCTCAACAGAGAACACTTTGGAAAATAAAGACGCTTTCTTTTCATTTTACGACATATCTTTCAAAATCGGTGGCAAGAAATGTCAAAAAAAATTTCTAGGTGCTCAGTATTATAGGCTGTTGCATTGATCTTGTAATGGTAATGTTCTGTGTTCAGTAGATATAGCCAACAGGTGAAACCAACAGGTCAAACAAATCATCCAAAATAAAGCTTGTGCTGTACCCTTATTGAGGCCTTTCTTCCCCTTATTAGTAAAAAAAAACTAAACCATTAAACAGTGTGCTCTGATAGATACAGGTATCACGTTTATTATGCCTATATTATGACCATTCTGCAGACAAAGTCTATGGCTATGAATCTGGACAGAAACTTCTCAGGGGAATTTAGATACTTTGAGCAGTCTTGAGTGGACTCGTATTGGTTATCTAGACCAAATAAATTTTTTCACATTTCTGGCGATATTGACCGGGCTGTTCATTTGCCTGTAGTGTTTCTAGGGGACAGCTAATTGAATGAGCAAGAGCTCACACTTGTTCGTGTATCAGAGCAGCCACGGAAGAAGTCCTCTCCTTGTAGTTAAATTTAGCCCTAATGACAAGTTTAAACGTCTCGTTCACTCCAGTAATTAAAAACAATGGCAGCACTAACCAACAGTTTATTTATCGTATCTAATTCTTGATCAATCATGAATAAATTGCGTCTGAGAGACTGTAATAGGCACTAGGCTTTATCAGCACTTAAACCGAATGCTGTGGAATTCTCAAATCCGATTGGCCAGAACATGTTGATTCATTTTTCATTTTCAGATGCAAGGCAAAATACTGGTTTATATTATTATTATTATGTTATTATTATTTCAAACATAAAATTAGTGCAAGCCTAATGAAAAACTTAACCTGCATAAAGCTTAACTACATAAGATTAACAGCAGCAAACATACTTATTACATATCGATCTTTTTCAAATAATGTAGTGGTTCAAATGATTTGGTGCAGATTCTGGCATTGGGCATTCAAGTCAAACTGGGACTTTTGATTGTGCAGAATAACAGAACACGGTTATGAGGGTAAAAACTCTCTTCATTTCTCTATATAGTCCCCTGTTTCACTAGTGAAAGAACGTTAGAACATTTTCTTAGTATGCCGGAACAATGATGTTCTTTACGTCTGAAACGCTGGCCTCCCAGGAACTCCTTTAATGGCCTATACATGTGGAAATGTCTTGGAGTGATCACTCAGTCATCGTCTATACCACTTTATGGTGTATACAGAGTCCTGGAGCCTATCCCAGGAGGCTTAGGGCACGAGGCGGGCTTACCCTAAACAGGGTGCCTTCGAAGGGCACACGTACACACACTCACTCGCACACTATGGACAATTTGGGAACGCCAATTAGCCTAATCTGTGGGAGGAACCCGGCATTTCCACCAAGCACTGGGAGAACACGCAAACTCAGACAGAGACAGGACAGGGATTTGAACCCGGACCCTGGATGTGCAAGGCGACAGTGCTAACCACTACACCACCGTGCCGTCGGCTTGGAGTGATGTCAGGTGACTCCCAGCTGAGCTCTGGAATGACCAAGTGGTGTTTGTCAATGACTATGTGCAACAGTTCCCACAGACAAATGCGTCTCTTCCACAAATTGGCAACAAGTTACAGTATTCATCGATTTTCAAAGATTTTAAACCCGTTCCACTCACTGAATGGTCATGGAAACGAGGGAAGTGAGCTCCAAGCCACCTCAGCCAGGATCATCATTCACTGACGTACGGCCTTCTTTAAACCATACTGTGCCTAAAGTCTTCTGTAAATGTCAATCGTTTTTACACCCTCCAAGTCCCAGGTTGACTTGAACGCCCCTAGTATGTTACTTTGCAGTGCCCATTTGTGACAAAACGTTAATCTTTTACACACACAAGACGCCGCAGAGTTTTTTTTTTTTTTTTCCAGTGAGAGAGGGTTGTAAAAAAATATAGCTTTTTGGCAAATATCTGAGGAATAAAATTATGCTGGACATGCTGTTATTGAGATTATAATCAACTTCTGGGTTTTATTGGCAGTGCACGGTTCTATAATTGCACATCCCATTGTGTTTTATTCCTTTATGTATACCATGGTCTGGGTAAACTACCACTATTCCTAAATATGCATAACCAAATAGCTAAAGTAATTATTCCCTCAAGGGGTTGCTTTGAGCAGCACATATTCACTTGTTATGTTTATTTCAATGAGTTATGCAATAGGAGCTCTATTTAATTGGTGCATTGAATTTTATAGAAACTCATCACAATTTTTACTAAGGCCTCATTGCACCGCTTTGAGGATTCAACTGTAAATACAAATAATTACTTTTTGCTCTTAGAAAAGTCAGCAATGCCTGAGAACTGAACTTCCAGTGGCTATGGATCCTTCACTTTTAGGAATGAGGATATCTTGGTAGTTCGTCCTGTCCTCCATCGATTCCCCCTTTCCACATGTATTACAGCCCCATTACCATTGCACCGTATATGGTCCCAGGCTAACAATCTTCTTTGAACAGTTCTGCTTGGATAACGCTATTACTGAAACAACCGAAATGTCAGCAAACAGAGGTTAATCAAGAAGAGGACCGGCAGTGTTGCAAAGTGCAATGAGCTTCATAGAGCCCAAGGGGAGGGATGTTTCCTTAGTGGCTCTTCGTGGCCTGATGTTTATGTGCGTCCTTATTGGAATACACAATTAGGAAGTGGCTGGAGTGCCGTCTCAGACAAGTGACATACATAGCCCCTTTTCACCAAACAACATAAGAAGACTGGACTAGAGTCTGATTTTTGGCAGCAATTTAAATTCTTATGCGACACCCAATTACAGCCAAAACACACTAATGCCATAATGTACTTTGTATGAGATGAAAAAAAAAGATTATTTTGGTCATAATCTTGTTTTTAAGTAATGTGAATCTTTTTACTTTTGTCTATCCATTTTCAATAATGTCTAAATGATCAATGACTCGCTTCAAATGTTCCCTTAGATCTGCGTTCTAATGAGCTGCTTTCCTGTCACGGTTCATCCCCCTGCTGTCTTGGTACAAAATGCTTTTTTGGGGGAAAAAAAAAAAAAGTAGTTGATGCACAGCGTACCAGACAGTAGTTCTGACCAAATCTGCAGGCAGTCGAGCCAGAAAGCCCATCTCTAGCCATAATAGGAAAGTGTAATGAGGTTCCTACTTTTTTTTTATGACAGACCAGCTGTGCGTGTATGCAAAGTGAGAATGGGCATTGACTAGTGCTGTCATCTTGCCGCAATTAACCTTGACTAAGCTGAATATATTTAATTGAATATTAGGGTCAAGTCAACGGTCAGTTGTGTTAACATACCAGTTCTTACCCTCATTCATCACCTATGGATGATCATATTTATTTAAACCTATATAGGACGCTCACTGAAATACTTGGTCATTTAAAAAAGACTTTTTTGTTTTTCAAACTTTTGTGATTCTTTCAAAATGTTTTATTGTTGTCAAGGTTTGTGAAGTTACCACATATGGTTCCTATGGTAATATTTTTTTTTCAAATACTTTTTTTTTTGGCATACGAATCACAGATTTTCACCTTGAAATTTTGAACTGAAATTTTGCAAGCAATTTGCCTCAGTGACCGAACCGAGCCAAAGTGATCACTGGTTAAGTTGCGGGAGCCATACAAAACGTATAGTTTTTGCATCAGTGGAAGATTTAGTGAATCATCATGTGCATCATGTGTCCGAAGAATGTTAACAAGGACAGTAGCAAGAAGAAAATGGAGCCACTTTATAGTTCTGATTTTAAAGCAGCCGATGCCAAGTGGAATCATAAATTAGGATTAAGTGACATTTAATGTCTATTTCGGATTTTACTTCATTCACATGTCTTTTCTGAATATTTTTGATTGAATTTGTATGCAAAAATATAATTATCGTGTAGGAAATTGGTATAATATTGGTAATATTTTTAGGTGGCTGGAACGGATTATCTGCATTTACATTATGTCCTATGGGAAAATGCATTTCACAATACAACACTGCACAAAATTTCCACTTACAGACTAACCTCTGGATTAAATTCAGATACTGAGGTACCACTGGATATGAAAATTATTTGAAAAAAAAAAACAGATTAAAACATAACACTTAAAAGTGCAAATATGTTTTGTTTTTCTACAAAAAAGCTTTTTTTTTCTTGAGGTACTGATACTGCCACCGACACAAAATGTGGTTCTTTACCCGATTATGAGTTAAAGCCTGTCTATTCTATGACTCTAATCCTTTTTATCCAGGTTTCTGATCACAAGCCAATAGCCCAAGGTCGGAAGCGCAAATGGTTCCCATTTACTTGCTTACTCATAAACCTGTAGAATGACATCCATCACTTCCCCGTCCTTGCAAAATAATTCCTAGTCGACAGCATATGGCGGCAGGCGGAAATCATTTACTTTACAGCACCCACTCAAGAGGCTGGTCTTTACTTCAAATTTAAAACAGGCCTTTTTATAATGCCCCGTTCTACCATTAAAAGACAAAGAGAAAAGCTAATCTACAGCTAGCGTCTAAAGTGCTGATTGAGGAAAATGACTTTTTAGCTCGCTGACACGGGTCGTTTCACTTCCATTGGCCTGACCAGAATTATACAGGACCGTTTCTAATTACATCTTTTTTCAGTTGAACAAGTTTGACTACAACAGTGGAAAAATCGGATTCAGGATTATGTGTAGCAAATTTCACATCCTTTTATTCAGAATGACTTTGCTGGAGAACAGCTCTGAAACGTTTCATTCAAATGACTGCATAGGGCAGGATCATGTACTGCTTTTAAAATGTGGCCTGCATTACTCTTGCTTGCTTAATGATTATAAGTATGTGCTTTAAACCAAAGCAATATACCTGAATAATAATAAATATATATATATATATATATATATATATATATATATATATATATATATATATATATATATATATGCATCCATTACGGTAGAATATACAAAGATGCCTAAACATATTTAGACTCCTTTAGACATGTTTAGACATTTAGACACTTTTAAAATTCACTCTCAGAACTGTTCCATTTCTCTGAGGGCTTTTTATAAATAACTCTATCCCCTGGCTGCCTTGTTTCCTCACATTTTCCGTGCCAATAGCACTGCATGAGATATCCATTAATGCTTGTTAATGGCATCTTCAGGGAAGAAAATGAAGCAGGTGAAATGTGGAGGCACTTCTGTGACTGGATACACACAGACTGGTTATAATAGATCCTTCTTTCAATGCCGTGAGACCTTCTGAAGGTTTTTTTTTTTTCTCACAACCACAAAAAAAAAGAAAAGAAAGAAAAAAGGAAACGCTTTAAAGATAGATGTAACTATACCGTATACCCTGATTAGCCAGAACATTCAAACCGTAAAACATTAAGCCTAATATTGTGCCACCAAAACACGTCTGATCCCTCGAGGCACGACTCCAAAAAAGACCTCTGAAGGTGTGCTGTAGCATCTGGCACCAGAATATTAGCAGCAAATTCTGTAAGTGCTGTAAGTTAGAAGTTGCATTATGAACTTTTTTTTTCAGCAATCTGTGCAACATTAGCTTTTCAGTGCGATCGGACCAGATGGGTATACTGTAGCCTTTCAACCCACATGGGCGTTAATGAGCCTTGGTGCTCACAATCTAGTCACGATTTTACCGTACAGTATATTTAAATGATAATCGATTATTCTTATGTTAATGTTCAATTTATGACACATAAGTAAGGTTCAAACTTGAACTCTGGAATATGAAAGTGACATTTGCTGGAGCACTCTTCAGGCATTCCACCACTCCATCAATAGCGACTGACATGGTTACATGGTTGCTAACATTTGTTATTAATTAGACAAAGGTGCAGAAGTCGTCATCCACCCACATGGAGCATATTGTTGAAACTCTCAACAGACCTAACCCTGGCCTTTGATATTCTAGACGTGCTCCTTCAGATCTGTTCTCTAAGTTGCAAGGGAAATAAGAAGCAACTGAATTATTGAAGTTATAATATTTCAGGCACATGAGACGTCTCAGAGAACATAGGCATACCAATGATACTTACATCACCTGAAACAGGTTAGAGAACTTTTCTTTTTTTTTTTTTTTTTTTTAAATGTAGGGGGGTTGGTGGGGAGGACCACAACTGACACACATGCCCAAGCACTATATTTTGAGATTTCCTTAAGAACCAGAGAGTTGAAAGAACAAGTCGATCTATCACACTGACAGTTATTACATTCTATACCCCAGTGCGGTTGAACTGTCAATTTAGTTGGGTCAGATAGCGCCGACAGTAGTGCTGGCTGTAATTCAAATGACAGGTTTATATTAATGTGATTGCCGAAATGCATTATCGGTTCTACAGTCAGAGCTCACTTGTATACTGTAGAAGATGCGCTACATAATCTATGGCTAATAATGAATGGATTATTTCAGAGTGAAATTATTTTCAATTATTTAACCTTTTATAAAAAGCGTCATCAGTGTCAATGATGAGTATTCTACGACAGGAAAGTTTTCTGGAAAAAGGGTTTTTAGTTTCTCTGTAACATGACAAGCTGCATTTTTTTAATCCGCTGCACATTAAGAGAGAGAAATAAAAAAATAAGTTAGTTTGGGAACTGTTTGTACTGTACGTGCTAACTGAAACAGGAACTAACTTAGTTTGTGGATGTTCCGCAGAATTAAATGTAATTATCCAGGTTAGAAAAAAAAGCAACAACAAAAAAAACATCCTTTTGCCTACAAACTTACAAGTGCTGTGCTGGCAAATTGCTGTGGTCTAAAAGAAATAAATCATTGTTGGAAAATAATCAACTTGTGGAGTAGAGGAATCAGACATGCCTACAGTACACTGTAGCAACTAGCCCATTTGAGAAAGTTCTGGTGCTAGCATGTATTCCCTGAGAGATGGAAGAAGATTCAATCTTATATTAGCTACTTTATGTAACAGAATTGATTTCTTTTTTTTTTTTTTTTATTAACATGATGGGAAGAAGCTGAAAACTAACCATACAAACTTTTAGATTTACAATCGGCCAAAACACAGTATTGGCACTGATTTAATTTTATGTTATACGTATAATACAGTTAACATGTGTACCAAAGAAGCTAACTCTAAAGTTTATGCAACATGGAGGTGACCAATCTTGCTTCCCTAAATATTTTAAGTTTCAGCCATTTTAGAGAGATGATTTCATATGTGACCCAAAAATGGCCATTGTTCAGCGTTAAACAGTACTGTCTCGCTTCAAACTATAACTGAACAAAAGCTAATTATTCATATTTCTTTATGAAGCATTACTACTAAAATTGGTGTACACTTCTACAAGCATATGTACAAAATGTAAAAATTGTTGCTTAAATTGTTTTTTTTTTTGGTAAAAGCTTAAAAAGCAAAAAATCTGTAGTGTCTGTAACCATGTCAAATTCATGTTGCAAAATCGTAACAATTTCATTGTTTAGAATAATACACTTTTTTCAGATTTCTAAATCTAAACTGGCCAAGTGTAATCTAAATAACCATTAAGATCATTGAAAGATTTAAATTCAAACAAGTTACAGACACTACATACAGTAAAAGAGCAAATGCAGACACACACAAAAAAAGCAAATGTGCAATTTTTCTTTTCATCTGATAAAAAATATAAATGTGTATACATGTTTACAAAAAAAAACAAAGCATGGATCAGGACATAAGAAGCATTAAAAGTATTATGAAAATGGTGTTATATGACCCTATCTGAAAATTCACTTTTTCACCTACTGTAGATGAGACACTTCTTAACATAACGGCATGTTTGTTACTGTATGTTATTGTATGTTGTATTTTCCAACTCATGATAAATTACAAATCAGCTTTCAAAGTTATCAAGTTCTTCCATTAGAAACGCTTTAGGGCTAACAGGAAAACTTTTTTTTAAATGTGATATTTTAGAAATCTTCACTTACCACATTAAGTTTGAGCTCCATGTTAAGAACCCCTCCGCTGTCCAGCACAGGCATCAGATTAATAGCAAACACTGCTGCCCGGTCTGGAGGAACGGAGATGTTGGGCCCGAAGAAGATATAGAAGTGTACGGAGAAGGTATCCAACTCATTGCGTAATGTAGGTCGGATTGGCCAGCATTTATTGGTGTCAGCAGTGGGAGCCAAGTAGATGATGCTGTTCTCGGCTTTCAGCAGTGGACTCTGTTCCGAGCCATTTCGTGCCAGGTTGGGCAAGCTGGCAGCCGGCAGTGTTTCCGACAGAGAAAAGCCCATCGCTGTGCCAAATGACTGGGGCATATTCATGGCAGATGAGCCTTTAGTGATGCTTGGCTTGGAGCAGTCTAAAGGGAGAGGATAGGAAAGGGGTTTGAGGTTGAAATTGGTAAGATGTGCTCTGATTGTATATGAGAATGATACAGAGTGATGAACCTGGGTAAGTGTGAAATGAGGATGTTCTCTGACTCTCTGAACAAAACATGACAGGGTGATCTAAGCATACAGGTCACAGCGAGGATAAAAGGATCAACCTGTCATTCCTCCACATCTGTAAGCTACAGTACCTCTCATCTTACCGTATATGACCAAGTTTTATTGCTGTAGGAAAATCTAAATTTTTCCTTCTTAATTTTATCCAGAAAGTCGACTTCAACCTTACTTTTCTGATTGGAAAAAAAAAGCTTTGCATGTGTGGGTGTGTGTACTGTATTGTGTACATATTGTGTATTTAGAACATTGGAGTTGTCTCAAGGGCAAAAAGGGTTTCCTACAAGAAAAAAGCCAAAACAAAATATACCGAAGCAGGCGGAGAACTTTGCTTCCCCTCACTCTAAAAAACTGTCTCATTGGTGTATGTTCAATTCTAAATGAATAATCACTGATTTAGATTTTGAAAACATACCAAGTGGGATTTCAGTTGTAGGTCAAAATCAAAACTTTGTTAGCTTTGTTGTTTAGGCGTAAACATCTTGAGATTAAACAGTTAGTAAGGTCGAGCTATTTACAGTACTTGGTAAGCCGTAACGTTACAATGCAAAACATTATGTCCAGTATTGTGGAGGTTCCTCATGAGCCACAGAGGCAGCTCTGGCCCTTTGGGTCATGATTCCACAAGACCTCTGAGGGTTTCACATTTGGATTGGGATCTGGTTCATTTGGAAGCCTGGTCAGCGGCCTCGGCCCTGTGTGTGGCGTGCACTGCATGTTATCATGCCTTTCTATCGTGGCCAGCATTGACTTTTCTCATCAAGTTGTGCTGCAATGGCTTTCCTGTGGGACCAGAATGGATGGGCTGGCCTTTGGTTCCCACGGACATGGGTGAGCCTTTGGGTACCCATAATACTGTAAGCGGTTTACTGGTATATGATTGACAATTCATTTTAATGTGTTAATGTTTTGTGGTGTTAATTTTATGCCTTATCAGTGCATATAACATGAAGTAGTATAAAACAACATACATGAAATATTATTAGAAATTTAATTAAAAATTAATGAACAAAAAAAAAAGAAAACACTAAATCATCCATTCAACCCAATCCAATTTATGGTAATTTTGCTTGGACATTCTTTCAACTACACAATTTGAACAATGTGCATTAATGCATGTTACTGTATAATAACAAATACATTTGGCACACATATGTAAAATAATAGCAAAACAACTGCATGACCTATAGCTATAAATAATTCAATAAATGACACATGCATTTGATTTAAAATGTATGGATATTATTTAATTAGAAATAGTTTCAGGAATTATGTGACCTGTATCCTTGGACGTGTCAAGCATTTAATACTTTTTTTTTTTTTTTGGTTAATAATAATTCATTATTTATTGAGCCTTTTAAAGAACATTTCAAAACTGACAGTTCTCTACCCAAAGATAGAGGTCTAATAGTAACCCATATAACCAGGGGCACAGAGGCTATAAAAGTCAGAGGGAAAAACAGAGAACCTGTCATATCTGAAATAAACCTTCATTAGTATGTTAATTGCATTCCATTTAGCCAGTGTCTCTGATTAAATCAAGCCATTCTTCCACTCCTCCAAGATTACTGCCAGGCCATTGGAAAATGATAATGGGCCGAGGCATGCAATTAGAGATTCATATGTAGATCTGGGGAACCAGAAGCATCAACAAACGGACACTTTCCACATCCCAACCAGCTGGACGTGTTTTTCAGCACATGCGAGACCACCACAGGTGCAGCCGCAGGAGGAACACATGTTGCCTCTAATGGAACATTCTTACTGCAACTCGAACACGGAAAAGAAAGTATAACTTATTCGATAGCTTCCTTTGAAAATGGAGAAAATGATGCTGGAAATTACAGTCGGGGGGGGGGGGGGGGGAATGGTGTGACAATGAAGCAACTGATGCCAATGGAGCTTGCAATATTACTGGTAGTGGATTTTTGGAAAACCGTCTTTGTTTTAGAAAAAGCAAAGAAAATACGGCTTGTGCAAATCTTTGAGCGGCTGCCTTAATCATATCCCTCTGAAAGCGAAGCTCAATTTCACATTCCCTGTAGATGTTTGCCTTCAAACAAAGATGAACATATTGCTGTGCCAGTGGGAGTGCTCGCTGACTTTTTCAGCTCTTCATGCAACTTGAAAGTTTGGATGTAGACCAAATGGCAAGGCAAACAAGTAAAGATTATAACAAAGCAGTTCAGGATAGCGGCTACACTATGAAAATACTGGGGAGGGAAAAAAAACTCCAACTTTCTCTCAATGCACGGCATTGCTGTCTAGATATTTCAGGGTAATGGTGCTCAGAAGAGTGGCATTCTCTACAAATAAGCAATAAATATTTGAAGGAGGGAAAAAAAGGAAAACTTCATCCATTACAGTACGTTCACTTCCTTGAAATAGAAATCGGCATCATCTCACAGTTTAAAGTGGCTTTGTGCCTTCTGGAAATGCATAGCAATGTAAGCTAGGATCAGTTGCTGTAAATATATGCAACACTACAGTACCTTGCTCCATCAAAGTGTGCTTTATACAGTAGCTTCAGGCTCAGGACAAGTTTAACAAAGCTCTCCTTTAAGATTTGTTGCACAGTGCTTCTTATCAGAAATTATGTTTTTTTTTTTTTTTTTTTTTAAAGCATGTTGGATCTTTCTTTCTTACCGTATGTATTGAAGTGTTCGAGAAAGTCTCGGACCGGACACACTAGGTAATTCGCACTTACTCTATCCTTCACTAGTTCTAATTAAATATTGTTAACAGACCATGAAATAGGCAACACTGTATGACAATAGGCTCACACCAGCAGCAGTATGTGCCGAGATAGAGATAGAGTGCACAAACTAAGCTACAGTCGCATTAACTTTTCCGCATCAATGTAACTTTTAACATTAAATCAACGTCATTACTGGCTGAACACTGGCAGCACCTCGGATGTGAGACGTCGGAGAACTTGCACGAACAAATCACACAAGAAGATTGCGTTACCATGATGTTCTTTTTCGATCATTCTGCCTTTCCACCCCGAATAATAATTCGTCATTCTGGTAGAACTGTAAAGACAGAAATCAATACCCTAAGACATGATTATACCTCATACACCAGATCAACCATCACAGCACCCGCTATCAATGCTTACCACATTATTACTCCTTCGCTCCATTGATGACTTCCTTTCTCCTCACATAGGACACCAATAAAACCCAATGAATGTTATCTTTTGCACGTAACGAGAGGAGTGCTGAACCTGATATAGATTTAAAGGCAGTGTGTGAAAAGAGTGGATAATGCCTGTGAGATTAACAGGGCAATAAAACGTCGAAGCGAGAATGGGCAGGTGTGTAACTATAAAACCATTTCCAGTAATTGTCTCGTAGCAGGTGGGGGGTGTGGTTTAACCTGCGTCTGAACTGGAAGAGATGTGTTCGGGGATAAGCCAGTGAGATAATGACTAACGTGTTGCACCTGAGCCCCGTTACCCCCCATAACTGTATGTGATCTCTATTTCATCCCTGTCTGTCTCAATCAGTAGTAGCTGTATGAGTGTGTGTGTGTGTGTGTGTGTGTGTGTGTGTGTGTGTGTGTGTGTGTGTGTGTGTGTGTGTGTGTGTGTGTGTGTGTGTGTGTGTGTGTGAGAGAGAGTCAGGCAGTCGAAGCTCAATAAGAGTGCAAGTCCGACTAAAAAAGCTCACCTGAACTCTTTCCAATTCAAGGATGTACCAACTGTGCTTCCATTTAAAGGGAGTAATACACATTTGTATATTAAATATAATTTTAAAAAGGATTAAGATGATACGTGTAATATACAGTACTATAGTTTTCCTTCTTAAAATGTTTTCTTTTTGGAGTAAACAATAAAAAAACATTTAAAAGAGGCAAGTTCACAATCCCTGTTACCATTGTAGACCTCAGGAAATGTAGAACTTTGGTTCTTTTCCATTGCTGAGATGCACCAGGAAAAAACCATTAGAAAAATGAGCTAGCTAATGACCAACTCACCAGTGACGATCACTGAGTCAGTGACACTGACTCATCCTGCCTGATCCGACTGTAGCGTAGAAAACACCCATTGCTGCTGCGTATGGCCCATGAAGATGCAAATATACAAACAAGTCAAGCCAATTCAAGTCGGCTTTTATTGTCATTTCAACCATACACAGTTTAGTACACAGTGAAATGAAACAACGTTCCTCCAGGACCAAGGTGCTACATACTGTACAACATACATTAACAGAAACTAACTAGCTAACTAAGAAACCTACAGTAATTAGCTGGCTAGCTAAACATTTGCAACATTAAAGATGGTAAATAAAAAATGTAAATAAAAAGTAAACAAAAAAAATTATAATGCATTTATAAATACATTATCTGATGTTTTCTACATGATGATACTGTAGCTTCCCCTGATTTTTTGAGGTTACATCCTCATCTTCGTCATCTGGGGTATACTGTACTTCTAAGGTTTATATCCAAGATGCTTTGTGATTATGTCCATTGTTAAAAGTGATATGCAAAAAAATGTGATGTGCAAAAAAAAAAAAAGAACTAAAAACTGAATTCATTTGAAGTAACAGGTTATACTGGAAGGATAGTGCTGAACCGTCAACTTTGTGGAAGGAACGTGGTCATAAAAAAAATCATAAATGGAGATCATGTAAAGCCTTGATGATGAAAAGAATCAACAGTAAAAACTAGTGAAATAGGAGCATTTCCAAGCATACTGTACACAATGTGTATGCTTGATTGGGACTAAACAGCTGTATGGCCGTAAGACTAATCAGAAAAAAAAGGCTTTAATTTGCAAAGGAGCATAAGGATTGGGTTTTGGAGCAATGAAAAAAAGGTCTGATGAGTTCAGATTGAGCCTATTCCCCATGAGTGATGGGTGTGTCAGGGTAAGACGGGAAGTGAACAAGTCTCTACAGGCAGTGTTATGATCTGGGGTTGCTTCAGTTCGTCAGGTCTGGGCCCGGCTGATGACCTAAATGTACTGAATGACCAAAGCATGAGTTTTTATTGCCTGGTTGGTACAGACATATTCCAGGAGAAAGTGATTCTGGGAGTATGTGGAACCATTTTCACACATGCACCGGTCACTACATTGTGTGCTGTAATCATAACTAAAAGGGGTTGAATAAGGTCTTAGAATGTTTTATTATTATTATTATTATTATTATTATTATTATTATTATTATTATTTATAATTGAGGCAATTATAAAAAATAAAATAAAAAACGCTACTGTAAAATCATAACACCAGCATTACATTATGCTTCTTTTTACAGCTAACATCTCTGTTGTAATGTTGTTTCTCAAAAAAATACCTTACCCTTCCGTGCTGTGTGGAATTTATATGGAGGTGTTAAAAAAATTTTTAAATTCTAAAACGTGGTTGTCAGAAGAGCTTAGTTTATTCATTCATTCATCTTCAGGAACCATTTTATCCTGCTCACGGTTGTTGTGAATCAGGAAGCAGTATATTACATTATTATACAGTATGTGTTCTTGTATATTAAATCTTCAAGTGTTATTGTATGTCAAAATAAGTGTTCTGGAGACTTTGAAATTATACATCTTTTTAAAGATGGTGTCATAAAGTTATTATTTACCCGCCATAGAAAAAGACATTTTACTACAAACTATTAGTTCAGATTTCTAATAAGATTTTTTTTTTTAAAGAAAAGAAAAGAAAAACTGTATCTGCTGTGTCAAAATCAAAGATATAAAAGTCTTTATCATTTAAAGATCCCGAAGTATAAAAAGATGTTATTACCCTGAGCGCATGGTAAGCCTGAGAGTAAGCTACAGTATGTTTTTTTCTTTACAAAACTTCTACTGTGGGTCTGAGAGAAGATGAATGAGTGGAGTGGACATCTGAGAAGTGGGTGGCTGGCACATGTTTGTCGAGTAACTTCCACCCACGACATTAAATCGCACCTCTTAGTAGTAAGGCTCTCGGACTCCACTGTGTATTTCCAATTGGCACTTTTTTTTTTTTTTTTTTTACAATGGAAGTTTCTCTTCTTACATGTTCCTCGCCAATCTCCCGGCTGCAGCGCTGGTACTGTAGAAGCGCACCGGTATACAGTAGGAAAGGAAACGCGGTACGCAATCATTTGTATGTAGAACCAGGGGGCTGTGCTGGCCCTTGACTGAGCTCGACTTCAGCAGAGGTCAAGCAAAATATCATGCAGCGAGGCTCCTGCTGTATTGCTATGGTAACTGAGCCTGCTAAGAGAGACAAGGTGTGAGAAAAAGAGCACATTAGACAAGGCTACTCCACTTCTTCCAGCAGACTCGACTTCTTCCCTGCAGACGTCTCGTGTATTGGTGAGCACTCCTCTGTGAGTGCTATCAATTTCAAAAACCCTAGTTCAATAAGACAGCTAGTTAATGCTAAAGCCGGTACCTGGACCGTTTTCCTGGGGTTGGTATTTTCAATAGAAGAAGAGTAAGTTCCAGAGGGGTCTCTCATAGAAGACATCCTGAATTTTGATGGACAGGAAACCACTTGACACTTGATGAATTTGACTTTACCTTTTTGCCTATTTCAAAGCCAAGATTTCAAAAGACTAGCATGACAGCTAGAAAGGGCGATGATGACTCCCTATACCTTGACAGTTTGCACTCAAACAGCATGCATAAATATTTATGAGACGCCATTTTCAGTGGCCACCATTTAGGGCGATAACATACAGTATTTCTCATGTCATGGTAACTACGCAAACTAACTCTTGAAATACCTATTAGAAAAAGACTGTAGTCAAAAACAATAACAGACATACAAATAGAAAAATACATTTCGGGTCTTTACAGACTTTACCCGGTGAAAACCTAAATCGAACTGCACCAGCTACACTATACTGTATATAGGTTATACCAATCATTACTGCTGCACGTTAATGCAAAGCCCTTGCTGTGGAACCTGAATTGCAACCTAAAATGCTCTCAGCAATGCAAATTACTGAATCAAATTTAAATCATCTCTGTGATACACACAGCTCTGGCAGTGGAAGCTCAGTGGTTAAGGCTCTTGTCTACTGATCAGAAAATTGTGAGTTCAGACCCTCGCAATGCAAAGCTGCCACCAACGTGAGCCACACTGTGCTTGAGTAAGACCCTTAACCTTCATTTGCCTAGCCCAATTGTAAGATGTTTTGGATAAAATTCATTCTCTATACCGTGAATCCTGTACATGGCCGCAGAAGACTTGGAGCCAATCCCAGGAGACCTGGGGCACTAGCCAGCGTACACCACAGACAGGGTGCCAGTCCCTCAGGCCTCAAGCACACACACTCACACACTACCGGCAATTCGGAAACACCAATCAGACAAATTTGCATGTCTTTGGACCGTGGGGGGAAAACCGGAATGAAAACCCACCAAGCACGGGGAGAACAGGCAAATTCAACGCGCACAGACTCCGAGGCGGGACTTGAACACATAAATCCCTAACTGAAGCTGATGGTTTTGAAGCCACAGTGCTAACACGTGTCCCAAATGGGACATAAGGTATACATAAGGTAAATTAATAAGACATGTGCAGTACAATTCCATATTGCAGAAAGGTATACATTGGTAGCCAAAAGCATTTAAGGCATGGTATGCACTGTATTATACTGTAGTTCTCCCTGTACATAGTGATTTCACAAATGAGATCTAGCCTACAGTATTAGGAGTTAACTGAAAAATTAGTGAAAAATTGGTTATGTGACAATGGGATTCAGCTTTTGCAGCCATGGCCTGGGTCATTTCCAGACGTAAACCCAATAGACAAAGGATGTACACCATCTTCGGGAAGCAATCAAGTAGGAGGTATGGATTGATCCAGTGACAGAGTACTGCAGACATCATCCTTTTGATCCTATACCCAGTTGGATGCAGCCGGTTTTGAAGAATAAGACTTTAAACTAAATACTGATAGATGCATAGCAATTTCATTTTCCAAAATTAGCGCTAACTTGGGATTTCTTTCTTTCTTTATTAATTATTATTATTATTATTATTTGTATTCAGAAGGATCCACTAAAAAGTCTGCCTCAGGCTTGCAGATGAATCTTTTTCGGAAGTTGTTAAGAAATTCAATATTGCTCTACAAAAGCTTTGTCTGGAGCTCAAAAGGTGGATGAATATGATGAGAGCCTTTAAAGAAACACTAGCACTTGTTTCTGGAACTACAAATGATTCATTGATGGTTTACCTCAACAGTATAACCGAACCGGTGTATCACAGAAACCTGCAATCGTCTTAGCAAAGCAGAACAAAACCGCTGTCCAATAACGTCATATACAGTATATAATTAGGGTTGTACTGTATACTGTACATTTCCTGTGTGTTTTTTTTTTTTTTACATTTATTTTCTTGCTCTGGTTTTCCTGTGGTTTGAGTATTATTTTCTTAAACCTTCCGCTCTCGGCAGGGATATAAAAACTTCATGCTGAATATTTGACCAGGCATGTCATGAAGTCTATGACCTCATTCTGCAAAGAACCCGGAGTAAAAATGCTGGATTTTGGATTTGAGTTAAAACCATTGCGAGAACTTTCAGCACAAGCTGTTGCCACCTGAAAGACGCCCTCACTGAAAGGTTTTAACCAGTGGAAAATGATCACAAAATTTGGCATTCCCAAATTGTCCGTAGTGTGTGACTAAGTGTATGGTCTGCGATTGATTGGCACCCTGTCCAGGGTACTGTTCTGTACCCTGCCCCCCCATGACCCTGTATACAGGATAAGCGGTGTAAATAAAAACAAGGACAATGAAGACCAGAGCTTGAGGCTGATTTCTTTCTACCTCAGACTGTAGACTCATGCAGCCTGCCATTGAATGAAACGAACCCTAGATCTCATCTCAATTTGTGCAGATCGGTTTTATCCAGCTTTGTCCAATTGAAGGAAAAATGGCACAAAATGACAATTTTTTTTTCAGAAACCCCAGAATTTCCAGCAACACCTCTACCAACATCCTAATTAATAACTGAACTTCACTTTTACTTTAAAATTATGTTTTTTCTTTCTTTTTTTCCCCCTTTATCTCTAGTACACTACCAAATCAAATAATTTTCTGAAGGATCCGGAAAACAAAGCCACTCAGATATCTGGCAGGTGAATTGAATCAGTTACCAGTAAAAGCCTGACAAAACCTGACAATAAAGAGAACTAAGCAGATCTAACTGATCTGTCTAACAGCTGACAGAATTACAAAAGTTACATAGTAGAACAATAACTGGATAGAAACTACAATGAATATACTGTACCATACATGTATTTTATAAGCTTCAGAGTTAAATGTAGGTGAGAGACCTTTATCCTGCCAAAAGGTCTAATCCATCAAAGAACAGTCTGAATACGTGCAATCATAAGTGAAAGCCTTTCATTAGCCATAGCGACATGCTGCCGAGGTCAATGTTGTAAAATGCATTTATGTAGCTGCTTAACTTACTTACTGTTCCTGTTTAATTTTATGAAAGAAAATCCGCAATCATAAAAGTGTTAAGGATTTTGAGCAGCATTTTAAAAATCAATTTGCGATGCATTACGGTAACATTTATAAGGCGAGAAAGCATAGGGATTTATGACATCCGGATAAGCTGTTTGTAATAACACACACAGACCTAAACAACAATGTAAATATAAACAAAACAAATACTTTTTCCAAATTTCAAACTCTGATAAAGTCTCATATTATTAGGAGTCAGTATTAAAGACAGAAGGTTGCGACGGGAAGGGGATCCAGCATAAAAACTTTTTCAGATTTTGGGGATCCCCTAGGATAAAAGTGGTGACCTCTAGGATAAAAGTGAAAAGCTCCTAGGATAAAAGTAGTGACCTCTAGGATAAAAGTGAAACACTCCTAGGATAAAAGTGTAATTTGGCTGATCGCTCACTCACTCATTCTTCATACTGCTTATAGTGTACACAATTGCTGGAGGTCTCGAGTCTATCCCAGGGAAATTGGGGCACTAGTCAGTATACGCCCTGGGCATGATGCCAGTCTTTAGCAGGGCACAAGCACGCATACATAATATGGGCAATTTGGAAAAGCCTATTAGCCTAATCTGCATGTCTTTGGATTGTGGGAGGAAATTCATCAAGCACAAAGAGAATCCAAGCAGGACTCGAACTCTGAACCCTGGAGGTGAGAGGCCACATTGCACATACATTGTACATTTACTTTTAACTGTAACATTTTGAATGATTAAACTGTTTTGTGGAGTTTTGTTGGATATAGAAGCATATTAAGTATTCAAAGCTACAACAGGCCAGCATGTAACCTGTCTGGGGTATTCACTGCAGTTACTGTGCCAGGAGTAAATTCATCTTTTCATTAATCTCCAGTAACCATTGCTCAGGGCTGTGTGAAATCCCAAGAACACGAGGCATTAGGCAGGAATATGGCTTACATCCACCTAGCTTTTACTGGGGCTTCCAACAACAGGAACTACATACAGTAACCCCCCTTACTGAAGAGCCGTGTTTGACAGGTGACCTTACATGAGAGTTTTCTGCTAGACTGAAAAATGCAATCGCTTCTGTCCGGACTATATTCTGACGAAGATAAAAAGCCCTTCCCTGTGTCTCAGCATTATCCAAAAACGATGTCAAACAAGGTCTTCCTGTACCTTGTAAGATGGATGAGAATCCTCTGGAACGCCTTTGGTATCTAATGCACAGGGCCTGTCCACACAGAGTGGATTTAAAGTTTAATAAGTGAGGCTTTCAGAGAATGAGGATAGAAACATACGGAGAGAAGCCTGGGAGTTTTCATAATCTTTTCCTATTCGTTATTCAAAAAAAATGTAGGAGTTTTATTGGTATACTAACCACTATATGAGTCAATAATTCTTGGATAATTCTTATTAACGTATTGAGTATCAGCTGTTACTGTAGGTTAGTACCTCTGTGCATGGTCTTGACATTATTCTGGTGTGCATGTTTTTTTTTCTGTATCATCATCATCAACATCTTCCAAATCTCTTTCACCTTGCATTTTTTATACGTTTCCATGTGATCCTGCTACCTGCACCGAGAATTCAATGCTATCCTTTAACTTTAACACAAGCCCACAGAACCAAAACACACTAAACCTATTTAATTGCCTCTCTCAAGGCTCCAAGTCTTGATAGGGATGGGTAAGCAGACTCAAGAAAAGCAAGACTATCTATACTCCTGCTTTGATAAGAGTTCTTGTGGAGAGAAGGAAGCTCATTTCATTTCACGTCTGACTCTTTTCACTTTTCTCACTCTCTCTTCTCTGTAATAAATGTTTCCCTTTCCGTATTTTTTTTTTCTTTTTTTGCCCTACTTCTCCTGACTCCTCTACTATAAGCGCCAGGGTGGTTTGTTGAAAAGGAGCTTATCAGGCTTCGTTTAATATCTTTCACCATTTCGAGCCTCCAAAAGTCTCCAATGCTTTCTGTTTTATTTTCGGCACATTTCACACGCATCGCATTTAGCCCACAAGACCAATGATCCATAAACCTAGGGGTGGTCCTTTAGTTTTAAAGCAAATTGTGTGCCAGCCTGACATCTGCACCATGCAATGAGAGTCGGTTTAATGAGGCTGGGGCAAATAGGCTTGTTAATTTAGACATATCCCTGACTCTCTTCTCTGACTGGTTGGATGCAGTCACTAAATAGTGTTTGCTGAAACATTTTTGTACTTCTGGAGTGCAATTATTAAAGGAAAAAGGGCGATTACCACTGTGCTTGGGTTTTGATGCATACTGTACTGTATGTTGTTAAATATTGCATGCATTTCCATGAATGTGCATGGGCTTTTGTACTGGACAGGGGACAGCATAGACACTCTGCAGAACAGGTCTGTGGATAAAAGGCTTTCTGTGGATAAAATGGTGCTTTCTGACATCTTTGCATCATAGTCTGTGTAGATGTTTACTACAGTAGCACTTCTGTGGGCTGGCCTTCACTCCCCATGCTCCTTACTAAGCCTTGGACACCCGTGATACTGTCACTGGTTCACCACTTATCCTTCCTCGGACCAATTTTGTTAGATACTACCCACTGAAAACAAGGAACACCCCACAAGACCTGCTGTTTTGGAGATGCTCTGACTCAGTCATCTGTCATCACAATTTGGCCCTTGTACCATGGGGCTCAGGTACTTACAGTACACTTACCCATTTTTCTTGCTTCCAACACATCGACCTAAAAAAAAAACGTGTTGCCTAAGACATTCCACCCTTTGACAGGCATCATTGTGACAAGATCATTAGTTCACTTCACCTGTGGTTTTAATATTACGGCTGATATATACTGTATATGGGAATAATAGTGTATTTATGTATATATGAATCTTATACACAACAGGCTCTGGGAAAAAAAGGCACTTTTACTGAAAAAAATTACTTTTTCTCCACTTATAATAATAAGTATGTACTTTCAAGTGGCTATATGTAGCACCTAAGCAAGCTTGTCAAGTTATATATATTAAAAAATGTCAAATACACTTTCTAATTATGACATTGATCAAATCCATGCAATTGATACTGTATTAATCAGAATTTGCAATTGGAGGTACTCGCAATATAGCATTTATAGGCACTTGTTTACAAATCTCTTTATCTTTTTGGTAAGAGATTCAGATTTTTCTGTAACTATTTTTTTTTTTTTGCGGATAGACAAAAATTGGTTGATACTAAACATCATGGATATAAATATTATGATACACGATTGTGTAAATATGATATTATGATTATGATAAATAACAATAACGATTGAATTCATGCTCAATCTTTTAATAAAACAGGCAATAAAAGCAAAGAAAATGAAGAGAAATGAGGTGACTGCAATAATCCTGTGACCAAAGACCCTGAAATGAGCGAAGAAACCTTTAAAAAATGTTCTTTACTCTCATCGAGATATTGTTTTTCGAGATGCCACTAAGCATTGTTATGCTTGTGATCAATCATGTTCTGATCAATCCTTCACACCTTCTGCAGCATTAAATAAGCCCTGCAACATCTGCCCCATGGCTCCATTCTAACTTGTTTGTCTTGCTGTGCGGAGCACACTGCAGGTAATTAGTTTACTGAGACCAATGGCCTGTGTTGCTGCCCTAGCCCTGCTTCGTTTCACTAATTGACTGTGCAATAGGAGGTCTATAGGCATATCACCACAAATTAAGGCCATTTAAAGAGAGGTAATGGAAATACTGCTTTAATACTGCTTCAATAAATCCCTTTTTTCCCACATTCCTTTTTTAGTACTTGATATTCTTGTGGACTGTATATAACGGTATTACACTTTAAACATATCTTATATTTAATATATTTAATATATTGTGTGTTGTTTAATGTTAATATAGTTTTTATTTTATATATATAACAATGGTGTTTTACACATACACACACACACACACACACACACACACACACACACACACACACACACACACTATACAGTATATAAAAATGTTTAATGGGTCCAACTGAACAAAATGCTTATATTTTGCAAGCTGTACAAATAATTAAATAGAAATTATTAACTATAATTGAAATTTTATTTGTATTTGGTATGTCTCCTTTTTCATTTATTAACTCCACATGTTTGAAAGAAAGCTTACGATTTATGTTAGCAAATCATGGGATTGTCATCTGAACATGTGTGTTATTGAAAGAAATATGACTAAAGAATCTTTACCTTTTCAGAAAAGCAGTTAACATCGTCATTATCACAAATCTCCTTACATTTAGGCACATAGATATAAATAGTGCAGAATCTTGAATATTAAAATGTGAGGCAATTAGGACTGACTTAGAAGCGATTAGAGTACTAAGGAGAGAAAGTCTTGTTTAACATGACATAACATTATCAAATGTGTTTTCTTGCTGAAAGTGCTTCTGGTTTTGGATGTGGGTTTTGGCAGGCAACTGCCCTCCTCTCTTTCCAGTACTGCAGATCATACCGACCTAGTTGCTGGTCGACCGACAGTTAGTCTAATAAACAATTATTAAAACACCTGTGATGCTGAGTGATATATACAGTACAGTTAAACATCCCAGTGCTGTCATGCTCTACTGTATATCACAGCTCGACCAATCAAATAGCTCGGTTAGAACTTATGGTTTTGTTCATAACCTTTTTGAGAGAAAAACACAATAAATGTCATTTTCAGACTTGTATTCGTTTTTGCAAATAATTCTTTTCTGACACGAAACGTTTCCTTGTGCGTCAGAGAACGATAATTTGAATAAGTCTGAAAATGGCAATTATTGGATGTTGTTCATAACAATGTTCATAACAATGTAAATTCATGTTTGAAGCTATCCATGACCATGTTGCGAACACATTTTCGAGCAAAAGTAAAAAATTTGTGACAAGCCAATCACATTGTTTCTTTTTGTCATGTGATCAGGGTAGCAAAAATACCTTCACCAAATAAATGCTTCTGTAAATGAATAAAATGCATTTACTGGATTTCCGGAGAATGTTTAAACATACCCCGCCCCCCACCCACCCACACACACAAAAAAAGGATGTTTCCACTTTCTTACTGACATTGCAGTCGAGTCAACAGTAATCAATGTCAGATGTACATTACTTAATGACTTTTACATGGTCTGAGAAAATGGACATGTGTGTGAACGCCATATTGTACCCAGCTACAGTATTTATGTGGAACACTCGAACGTAAGCTCTGTGGTGGTGAAGTTTCACTTGTACCAGCAGCAGTGCAGCATCTGAGCCATGATGCATTTACTGTATGGTAATACATTCATAAGAAAATTAAGCAGAGAGAGAGATGCACAAGCTGTGTGTGTGTGTGTGTGTGTGTACAAAGTTGCATTCGCTTTGCCTGCTTCTGTCCGCTCCATTATAATATGTAATAATATAAACCTTAGGGGACGACTGAAGGACACAGTGTTGGGTGATGCACAAACAGATGTTAAACGGTGTGCTGTGATAGGAACCTGATTTATCTATTGTGACAAAATTGTGGGAGGTAGAGTTGTGGGAGTGATCACACAAAAATCACACTTACAGGATGTAACCATAACCATTTTGACATAATATTTTGGAATTTGTGCTTTTTAACCCCCTTGTGACTCAAAGAAAATGTGCACAAAATATTCCCTATCCGTTTGCAATACTACTTGTTCCAGAACAAAAACTTTTTTTTTCTCTCAAAACTGCAACAAGGGAGTGATCTCACTTTCCTCAAACTGTTCATATCCCTCTGTGTCTTTGTCTCTGTCTGAAGTCTTGCCATTGTTCTCATGCGTTTCCAAAGCTTGTTTTCTGGTTTTTCCCCTAGTAACATGCATTTGTATAGTATTTCACCAGTGTTGAGAAACAATTGGTGTTACAAAGCACAAATGCCAAAGTATTATAACAAAATATGTGTTGGTTATATACTGTACATACTTTAAGTGTAAGTTGTGTGTCATTTTTCAAAAAGCTATAAATCCACCTCCAAGAAGTTTGTCGAAATAGATAAATCAGCCCGCAGTTGGGTTTGTGGTTATTTAAGTAGGCAATTTAGTGTAAATAATATTTTGGTGGAGTTTTAATTAAAAACCATAGCAATCATGCATTCACTGTGATTTTGAAGTGAGTCAAACAGAAAGCACTTGCTGAAAGCAAATTAGATTAAGGGAAATTAGTGCTTGTTTTGTTGCACACAAAACCTTTTTAATTACAAAGATTGTTGAAGAGCACTAGGATCATGATGAAGCAATACAAAAACTTGCATCATCAGCCAACTTGACCAGATTTAGGGTCATGGCGGTGCATGACGACAGCTACCCATCATAGCACGCCCATTCGTGTATCAACCAACCAATATTACAGTAATATTGGACCGAACCAGATGAAGTGAATGCAACAGTTCTCCACATACAAAGCGTGTGTGTCTCATGTCTCTTCTACACAAATCGTGCATCCAGATTTTAAGTTTGTAACGTTCTTTCGCTGCTTGCACTATAGTATCCGACATAGTTTTGTTAAGTATATAACTAGGCGCTCACATAACATCCAAATTGCATGATGTCCTATTTCATAAAATGTCTGCAATGGCAGTAACAAAAAGGTGTGCTTGGTTTCAACATTGTCCAAACGTCCTTCGAACACATTCAAAACACCCATGGCAGCCTCTTTGTTCGCCTCCCCGATCACGTGAAATAAAGGAGCGATGCAATCACTTGGCGTCACAAAGCGTTGGCTTTTACATGTCATGTTTGCTCAGAAACGTGGAGGTTTAAAGCTTCTATTTAAAAAGTCATCCTGTGTAGCAGTTTTCAAATTAAATGCTCTATTATAGACAACCTTGTGTGTCAGAGAATAACAATTTGCCAAAATGAGTAAACGTCAGTAAATTGCGTTCTGCTCTCAAACGGTTCATATAAATGCACGAACGAAGCAAGGACTTAATACAGAAAACATGAATGTCACTGTGAAACACACCAGTAATAAAGGGACTGAGGTAGAGTGAAGACTTTGAATTACAATAATAGCACAGCTATGAAAGTCAAACGTGAAAATGCACATGGAAGAAATTCTGAAACATGATATACAATATTAGCATATGGTACTTCGCATACAGTATATTCATATATACAGTTCTGTATACTGTATATGTAACTATGCATGGGCATTATTACACTTTAGAGATGCATTTCAAATACATTATTTTTTTCCATGCACGCAATTCATAAAAAATATTGAAATAATGATTTAGGCAAACTTAATGAAACAGAAAATATTATGTGTAGCATAAATATATAGATTTCTTCTTTTTTTTTTTTTCTTCAGGAAAATACACTAGGGATCCAAACATCCATTTGAAATGTTGTTCTCATGCCAACCACTGCAGGATATTGGCTTCTACTCCCACTTGTTCATTCTTTGTGTTTTGGGTATAATCTTGAAGGATAACCAGTAGTTAAATGTACTGTATGAACAGGACTATGGAACTGCTCTAGTCGTAGATAGAAGTAGTCGTCCATACTGTGCAATTTTGTTTTCTTTCAATTGGACTATTGTATCGTTTTGAAGTGTTCCATGTTCATGCACAGCAATCCTAGATTCCAAGTACTTTGTGTTGCTGAGGTTTTCCATTTTTAACTTTTGCCCACATTATAATGATCAACCTCTGTTTTGGCTGACAGCCTAGTACACAGCACATGGTTTGGTACCAAGAGCACTGGAAAAAATGTGTGGAGTTGCATAAGCGTTAGTATTTTAAGCATATTAAAGTTTAGGAGTCTTAACGCGTATCAAGTCATCTATCATGTAATTAAAATGTAATTGGAAGCAAGCACTTGGAAGATGGGTACTGTAATAAAGGATATTATATAATCTAAAAGAATAGTCAAGGTCAAGGTGCCGGTTGTAAAGGGTTATCAGGATCCTACTCTGGAGAACCCTTAAACTTATTACAATCGATCGTAGCACTAAGAAAAGATAAAGGGAGGAAACACTATTATCAGGTAAAGAAATACGTACAAATCATTTTTCATGTAAGTCATGTCTGTGTTTTGAAACAAACCTCACCCTGCCCATGCAATTAAATCCAGACATAGTGTAACTCAGAGGCAAATTATGTAGTAACTCTTAACTTTGTGCTTATCTCAGGTATAATTATAGCCCACAGTTAGCCATATTGTTTTTAAATGATCAGCTCTACGAGTAAAAGGGACAGGTTACGACAGTGAAATTTGCCCGTGGTGTGCCTCTTCAGTGGTCGTTATGACTAACAGCCTTGGCAAATACTCCACCATCAGAGCCTTCTGGCCAGACTGGCAGGAGTGCATGGCCTGAAAGCATGACTTTCTAAATGAAAACAATATTCCAACAGAGCTCCCCAGTTCATGAATAGAAGAAAAAGGGAAAAAAAAAAGAAAAAAAGGGAAAAAGAAAAAGAACAGAGTCTCTTTTTTGTGCCGAATGTGTGTTCTGTACCGGTATTTCTCGCTCAACATTTTAAGCCTGAGGGCTTGAGGGTGGTTTAAACCACCTTTGTGTCTATACATCAAGCACAGCCGGATGCTTCAAAACACGTCTGCTTCTCATTATCACCTGCCATTAGTTGCTGTCAGTGTGTCAACATTAAGGATGAATACCGCTCCAGCTTCTCTGGCAGGTGTCTGATCTCACTGCCGATCCATGTCCGAGCTCTGCATGCGAACTCAATCAGGATGTCAAAGAAGGCTAAACGGTCAGCTACCTCTCGAGGCACCAGGTCAGGCTGTGGACCAAATTTCTTTGTAATTTTGTCCTTGATTTGTGAACTTTCTTCCTTTTCCTTTTGTCCTTTTGTTTTTTTCTGGCGCTGAAATGGTTTTTATGGCTTCATAAAGGTTTGTCACTGCAAATGCATGGACCTTGGCTGATTACATATTAAAGATACAGGGATTGTTTAATAAACAGTGTAATACACAGGGTTGTGAAAATATAATAATCTATTTATTGGATATTGCATTTCTTCTTGTATAGAATACCATTGGCCATAAAAGTGTGCATTCTTAACTGATTTTTTAAACAATATTAGCCATGATTTCTAGCTAAACATTTGTTCCATATTAGCAGTTAAACCAAACACTCGACAGCAAACTATTTGTTTATTCATTCATTCATTCATTTTCAGTAAGAGATTCATACTGGTTAGTGTCATTCCAAGTTTATCCGAGAAATGTTACGTGTGAGACACACAAGCACTATGGCCCCACACACACACACACACACACACACACACACACACACACACACACACACACACACATTTACACCTAGGGACAGTTTTGGCGTAGGCATTTCTTTGGCGTACATCATGTTCTTGTTCTGGAGTTTGGAGGAAACCAGAGAACCCAGAGAAAACCCATGTGGACAAAGAGGGGACTTGCAAAACTCCACTCAAAATGGTACTGAGCACCCTGAAGTCTCTGAGAACAGATGAGCAACTTTATCACCCAGATTACGATATCATGTTAATCAGCAGCCAAGGTCAAGGAATGGTCAATTAAAGGTCCCATATTTTACTATTTCTTTAACAAGTTCACAAGTTAACATAGCTCTGAGAGGTTGCCTAAAGCAAGTATGTGTGTGTGTGTGTGTGTGTGTGTGTGTGTGTGTGTGTGTGTGTGTGTGTGTGTGTGTGTGTGTGTGTGTGTATGTTAATGCTCTAACTGAAATACACCACAGATATAATGCTATACTGCTTTTATCCATACCACAAACTCCCTTTGATCCACCCCTTCTTTTGTCAGTGTAGTTGAGCTCTGCCTCATCAGAGAACAACAGGTCACATATATGAGGTCACAATAGAGGAAAATTCTAATTCATTTGTTTATAGGCATAGTTTGAATAAATTCAGTCTTAAATCAAAATTGAGATTCATACATAAGTACATTACATTAGGTCTTGGACAATATAAATGTTCTTGCTCTGCACACCACCCGTGAAGTGTGTCAAGTGTGTAACGAAGTCAAATTCCAAATTCCATAAACTTCATGATATGAAAACATGCATTTTATGCATAAGTTCAGCTGAGACTCGTGTGCAGTCCAACTGAGCTAAACTGAGTTGGTATCCTTCAAAGTCATAGTGTGAATATAGATTTAACTTGATTCTTAATAGGAATAGTCATATGGCTGGTCAGCAAGAAGGCTGGTTCTGGTTAGTTCTAGGGAAACAAATAATTATAAAAATGTTTTACAGCTGAACCTTGAAATGCATTCATGCATGGAACAAGGGTTGTTGAACTTGCCTCTGATTACTTGCATTGCATTCGTGTTTTAGGTGACAAACATACGGTCAGTATGTAGAACAGAAAGATTTAATCAAAATCTAACATGATGTACTTATATGAGACACAAATTTGATTTAAGACAAATTGAAAAAAATGAAACAGAATTATACATTTAAGCCCTGATCAGTACAACAACAAAAAAAGAAAGAACGAAAAAAATAATGAAAAACCTTATCATGTTATTTTTCTCAGTATTTTTTGTTTTGTTTGTACAAGTGAATTGTGTATAATATTGTAGGTCCCCTATAAAATATATGTTTACAACCTTCAGTTCTTTTCTAGTGAGTCATGAAAGCTTCCACAGCTGAGTACTTTAGGGAGTGACTAAATAAAGAAAAAAAGAATAAAGAAAATGCTTCCCTCCTTATAAAGTCATTAAGTGCCCAAACAGTCCTTCCAAAGATATGTCTCGGTAAGTGCTATGCTGAAAAAAAGTATACCTTTACCTTTGTTCATTCAACATAAAATTTCTCTTTCAAAATGATTCAAATTATTCATGTATTGTTGCAACTTTTAAATTTCAGATGTAAGAAAAGGAATTATGTACAGTATCAACATAAAAATTGGTTTCAACTAGATTATGAAATTATGTTGATTGACAATATTTAGTGTACCTCAATTCTTTTAAGTTGAAAGGTGTTCATATTTCTTGAGTGGACACGTGAATTCACTGTAAATTCTCCGTACAAGTTATTTTACATAACTTACCCTTGTTGCATTGTGTTGCCTGTTGATCATCCATTGCCCTGTTTTGATTCTCTTTTCACTGCTGAGTTAAACGCCTGAGCAGGTAAATCTCTGCACTGGTATCTTAAGCAATCTGAGAAATATCAAATGGCTTAAAATATCAAAATTAATCTTGACTTTGAGTAACCAAAAAAAAAAAAAAAACAGATGTTAAAATCATAGAATTAAACTGTTGTTCTGTATCGGGTTACAGGTTTCGACAGCTAAGCTCACAGCTGACATAACTGTGATGGATTAGTCTGGAATTAATTTCTCTTCAGTATGATTTCTTCACATCAGTGTGGAGAGCTTACCACGATTTAAAGTCCTAATTAAAGTCATTTGTATTCCAGGGCCAGGAAAAAGAAAAAAGAAAAAAAACATGAAAGATCTATGATAATTGCAGGGATACTCGGACTTACATCTGTTCTCTTTGAAAGTCTCAAACAAACACCAGCAAAATAGCGTTAGCATATGTGCCATGTGCTAAACCCTTTATCTCCATGGCTGATGTTTCAATTACAGACTTGTGATGAAATATGCTCATTACGCAGCTGAAAGCTGGTGCCTATTGTCTTGGAAACGGCTTTTGAAATCCTGTAACTGCCAGCTTCAATTTGCCTCTCCGAATGTCACTCAAACACCGAGCACGGAAACGAGGGCTCTCTGATGCCTAGAGCTAATGAGCAATGATCGCAATTAAAGCTAGCATCAAGAGGGTCACTGCGGTAGCTTTGTATTTTCACAGCTCTAACCGTCATTAATTGTAATGGTTTAGTCAGTGTTTGAATTACGTGGAGCCCTTTCCCCAACCGTGTGCACCACGACTTCCCCAAATCACATGCGCGGACAAACTGTACATATAGGAACAGTGTGTAAAACCAATCAAAAGTTTGGACACGCCTTATAATTCGATGCCATTTGAAAATACACATGACAATACTGTCCATGCAAGAACTGCTGAAAACAGCCTTAAAATAACAACTTACCTGTTATTGTTGTTGTTACTTACAGTAATTGCATAATTACACATGTTATTTAATAGTTTTGAAATTTCTGGTATTTTTCTAGAATGTAGAAAATAAATCACTCAAAAAAAATGGCGTGTTAAAACTTTTGTCTGGTATTGTATATAACTGTTAATAACATGGTTACCGCTACTATTACTACTGCAGACAGTTAATACCATCTGAAAACATGGGATTTTATATAGGCACAACAACAACAACAACAACAACAACATCGTGAATCGTGTGACAACTTTAACAGCCTAATCAGAGTAAAAAAAACTAAAATCAAAAAGCAGAAGGACACAGGTAACATGTTTCTGTTTTGACATTGTCTATCCGTTAAGTCCCAAAATCCTCCATAAAACATTTGATTTCGTAATTAATGACTTACAGTCCATTCAAATACCGCACCCACTCAGTGATGAGGATTTCAGGTGGCTATGTACAGTAAATCTAGTAATTCGAGGGCAGCACCGCCACACATGTATGGCCACAGCAGGAACAGACACAGAATTGTATCAATTAGTGGAGACAGGTGTTCAGAAAATGATGTAATGTAGAAAAAAAACATAAAAAATGCCAATTTTATGCTATTAACTTACAGACAATAAAATATCTATATAAATAAAATAAAGGTTTTGATTGTACTTTCGTCAGAGCTCGCTCTTTCAGTGATGCCTTTACGTTAGCTGAAACCAGTCTCAACCAGTCTGTCTGTATATCTGTATGTCTGTCCAGCCGATTTCGTCACAGCATCACGCAAAACTGGCGGGACAGAATTTTATAAAATTTTGGCAGTCCTCCAGTATTTCCCTGAAGTTAAACCTGTGCCATAAATGAAATCAAAATGTTAAGTAAAGGTGAAGTTATAAGCAGTTTTGTGCCAGATTATAAACCGCAAGTCTGGACAGCTTACTGCACATGCATCAAACTGCACATGGGCGCGTCTTAAATCGACCGCTGGACAGAATTTAATGAACTTACTTTTGCAGTACTTGGATATCTGCATTATAAGTGAAAGCAATATACTGAGTAAAAGCGATGTTATAAACAGTTATGTGCCGGATTTAATAATCTACTTGCTCTATAACACAAAAGTGGACAATTTTATAGCGCTCCCCCTAAAGTCCTCAGGGGAGGCTTTTAAAGGAGCTCGTGTCCTTTTCAGGGAAACAGAGCTCCCTTTAGCGCCCCTGTAATTAGTATAGAATTAAATAGAAGTATGGGTTTAATGTTTGTGGAAATAAAAACCCAACAAAAGTGGTAAGGATCCTGCGTTAATAAGCAGCAGGAAATGATCCTGTCGTTCTTCTCAACTGTTCCATCGGTCGGTCTATTTTATATAAAGTGAAATCAATTTGATAAGCATTCAGAGCACTGCTACTAAACACAGTGGAGGAATGCTTAAATAGTACGCTGGAAGATCAGGGTTTTAGAGCAGCGCTGAGTTTTAATTAACAATTGTCTGATTTTTATGTGAGGCTAGCATTTGGCTTTAACATGCAATTTAAAGTTCATGAGAAAAGAGCTGAGCAAGAGAGGAAACCTGATCCCATGGCACCAATGCTTCCCAAAAGTTTCTCTCTCTCTCTCTCTCCGTGTCTCTCTCTCTCTCTCTCTCTCTCTCTCTCCTTCTCTCTAGGAAGCTTTCCGTTGAACCAGAAGATGATCTTTATTCTCCACTGACCCTGGATATATTGCTAATTAAGGTCCCGGAGCAGTGGGGGAAGGAGGGCAGGAAGATTAAGAGTTCAGCTGGTGGGTGGCCAGTATAGGAGAGCCTGAGAATCATGGCAGAATGCCAGCGTGCGCTGTTAGATGAAATTGATTTGAAGAGTGAGGGAAGAGCGAGATACAGCGTAATAGAATTAAGTCTGACAAAAGCGCTGACCTGAAGGTTAGATCCAAGGGACAATGACTCTACAAGGTCAGGCAATACACAGTGTGTATTCGACCAAGTCAGGGGGGGACAAAAAATGAGAGAACCCTAAAAGGAGTCGATGTTGTTCTGCAGGACAGATTAAATCATTGCGAATGGATGAAGAAAATGTGCGCTGGTAGATTTGGTGTCATTGATGTATTTTTCTATAGACCGAACCAAATACTGTAATACAGTATGATGATGTATTAAAGAAAACGGATGTCTTTCAACAACTCCAGTTTGTTAAACATGGACTAGTGCAGGTTTTTATAACGTGTTCACGAGACAGGAATACATGACACAGGAATGCATCACAAAGCATAACACACATACTGTACATATATACACACTAAATTATTTAGCCAGATAAACCACCTGGTTAAACTACCACTACTCTTTTTGTGCATGTATTTTTAACTGTGTAAACTCCATCAATCTCTTTTTCAGAAAGTGAAGCTTAAATTTTATTCGATACAAACTACATCTTTATGAATTCTCCTGACTGCAATAATACGCGATCTATTCTTACAGTAGAATTAAAAACAAGGTTGAAATGTGCCAAATTGTGCTTATGTGCCCTCAAGGTTAGTCCCTGAAGCAAAGATATATCTGATATCACATCTTTGCTTCAATCTGAAAAAAAAAACTAAGACCGCTAATAAGTAGTTTTAAATAGAAAATAAAGAAAGCGGTAGACCTTTCACTCTGTAATCAAACACATGATTTTGCATCCAGATCATAAAATGCCGCTGTTATTTTAACTCTCTTATATAAAACGTAGGTTGACTAGCCCATACTTTTATCCTTTGGTTTATGTTACACACCGAACACTAATCCGAACGTCTAAATTTATAACAGGATCGTATTTTGGAAGTGCGTTTGATGGAATAGACCGACCGGACTCTCAGCCTTGAAAGCAATAAACTGTGCTGCAGTAAAGCCACGGTCCATTTCTTAATGGCTCAATACACAATGCAATTTGAGAGGTAGACAATTTTCACAGCTTTTTTGCTCCTCATTCAAGAGCAATAATACGGTCCACAGGTACAGCAGACCATCATGGCCAATTGTTTCCCTTGCGTGTGCTTCATCTAAGCTGGTCTAAGACCTTTTCAGCCTCATTGAACATCAATGGCCCCCGCCTGATCCCTGCTTACCTTAAGAATATAAGCAGGAATAGTGCAGCACCAGCACATAGGTGAAAGGGGAAAAAATCCCTGCACAAAGACAGGGAAATATTATAAAGAATAATATAGATATATTAGATGGAGAAGCAGCATCCTGTGGGATTTCTTGGCTCACTGGTATTTCTATGCATATACTCCCTGTGGGTTTAATCGGGTTCTCGGGTTTCCTCCTATCTCTCAAATACATACTGCTACAGTGGGTAGACATGCTGCATGTGTGCAGCATGTGTGCAGCATGTGCTGTGATGGACTATTGTCCCATCCAGAGCGAATTCTAATCTTGGGCCTTGTCCACATGTACACAGGCCGTTTTTCAGTTTTAGGTTACTGAAAGTGAACCTTCTGGTAGAGGGGAACCTTCCAGGATATTTAGAAACTCTGTTTGCAGTGATGACATATGGACATTGGCTATTTCTCCCGCGTTTGACGCCGATGTGACGTAGTTTGACATGGGAGATTTTTTTTTTTACTGGCTTCTGATTCGACAACAACATGGCTTTAAGGTTCGAGTTATATCTCTGCCTGCTGGTTTGGCATGCTCTTGACAGTATTTTTTTGTGCTTTTCGAAGATTTAAAAACAGGAAAAATCCTGTTTTTAAAATCCTCCTGTATGTGTGGACTAAGCCTTATATCGAGTGTTCCCAGGATAGGCTGCACTTCCACTTTGAGCCTGATTAGGTTGAATGAATATAGGAATGAATGAACGGATGGATGACTGGCCGCACGGACAAATAAAGGATAACACTAATGGTGATCAGATGTTAGCTGTCAAAAAGAATGCTTTCAAAAAAACTAATGTCAAGAAGTATCTTCCAGCATGACTCATATAATGGTGACAATGTGACCTGTTAAACATCACAACAAAACTCACTATAGCTTAGATTTACAGAAACTTATACATTCCTCTCATTATAGTGTGATATACATTGATATTGTATATACACACGTGGACAAAATTTTTGGTACCCTTCGGTCAATGAAAGAAAAACCCACAATGGTCACATAAATAACTTTAATCTGACAAAAGTAATAATTAAAAAAAAATCTATGAATGTTAACCAATGAAAGTCAGACATTGCTTTTCAACCATGCTTCAACGGAATTATTTTAAAAAATAAACTCATGGAACAGGCCTGGACAAAAATGATGGTACCCCTAGAAAATACTGAAAATAATGTGACCAAAGGGACATGTTAATTCAAGGTGTGTCCACTAATTAGCATCATAGGTGTCTACAATCTTGTAATCAGTCAGTGGGCCTATATATAGGGCTCCAGGTAGTCACTGTGTTGTTTGGTGACATGGTATGTACCACACTCAACATGGACCAGAGGAAGCGAAGGAAAGAGTTGTCTCAGGAGATTCGAAAGAAAATTATAGACAAGCATGTTAAAGGTAAAGGCTATAAGACCATTTCCAAGCAGCTAGATGTTCCTGTGACTACAGTTGCACATATTATTCAGAAATTTAAGATCCATGGGACTGTAGCCGACCTCCCTGGACGTGGTCGCAGGAGGAAAATTGATGACAAATCAATGAGACGGATAATCCGAACGGTAACAAAAGAGCCCAGAAAGACTTCTAAAGAGATCCAAGGTGAACTTCATGCTCAAGGAACATCAGTGTCAGATCGCACCATCCGTCGTTGTTTGAGCCAAAGTGGACTACATGGGAGACGACCAAGGAGGACACCATTGTTGAAAACAAATCATAAAAAAGTCAGACTGGAATATGCCAAACTACATGTTGACAAGCCACAAAGGTTCTGGGAGAATGTCCTATGGACAGATGAGACAAAAATGGAACTTTTTGCCAAGGCACATCAGCTCTATGTTCACAGATGGAAAAATGAAGCATATCAAGAAAAGAACACTGTCCCTACTGTGAAACATGGAGGAGGCTCTGTTATGTTCTAGGGCTGCTTTGCTGCATCTGGCACAGGGTGTCTTGAATCTGTGCAGGGTACAATGAAATCTCAAGACTATCAAGGGATTCTAGAGAGAAATGTGCTGGCCTGTGTCAGAAAGCTGGGTCTCAGTCGCAGGTCATGGGTCTTGCAACAGGACAATGACCCAAAACACACAGCTAAAAACACCCAAGAATGGCTAAGAGGAAAACATTGGACTATTCTAAAGTGGCCTTCTATGAGCCCTGACCTCAATCCTATTGAGCATCTTTGGAAGAAGCTGAAACATGCCGTCTGGAAAAGGCACCCTTCAAACCGGAAACAACTGGAGCAGCTTGCTCATGAGGAGTGGGCCAAAATACCTGCAGAGAGGTGCAGAAGTCTCATTGACAGTTACAGGAATCGTTTGATTGCAGTGATTGCCTCAAAAGGTTGTGCAACAAACTATTAAGTTAGGGGTACCATCATTTTTGTCCAGGCCTGTTCCATGTGTTTTTGAGTTTTCTTTTTTTTTTTAATAATTCTGTTGAAGCATTGTTGAAAAGCAATGTCTGACTTTCATTGGTTAACATTCATAGTATTCTTATTTATTATTACTTTTGTCAGATTAAAGTTATTTATGTGACCATTGTGAGTTTTTCTTTCATTGACCGAAGGGTACCAACAATTTTGTCCATGTGTGTACTACTCTATTTATTACATTTTTTATCATAAATAAGATTTTTTTTTTAATTATTACTGCATTACACTGGATGTAAATAGCTGTACACTGTAGCTTGCATTTACAATATATCTGCTTGTGCAAGTCTGGCACTGAGTTTATACCGAACAAAAAATAACTATGCACAGCTTCGAATAGATTCGTCTCTGTTTCCTGAATTGTCCTGTAAGTGATTGCCAAAAATGCAGTAGAACTCTGACTTTGTTCATATTGACTTTGGTTTATATACCAACTCTGGATACAGGATTATTCAATGTAAGTTATGTGCTTTTTTTAACAACCATGTGCTATACCTATTTAAATAAGTATGACCAAATTAATTTGAACTTACTGTATGTATTTATTATAATATATTTTTTTTTTTACTTTTGATTTCACAGGAGCAAAATCCATTGGGCATGCCCGGTACCTGAAACAGATTGTGTATTTCAATTTATTCCCTACCTGTAGTTATTGCCTATTACCTGTAATTTGGCCAAACAAGTAATCTAAAACTTAATCAGATTCCTGCATTGAAACTGCCTCATTCACTGAGACCAAGCAAACTGTTCGTGTCGTTAACAATGATTTGGGATAATGATAATGTGGGCAGCACTAAAGGTCCTGGCCTGAATTCAGGTCTAAAATTGACATGAATGCTATGAACTGGCTCTCTCACTCATTGTCTATACCGTTTTGTCCTGTAGGCACGCACACACACACACCAGGGAATGCCAAATTAGCCTAAACTTGGTCTTTTGACTATGGGAAGAAACCAGAGCACCCAGAGGAAACCCACCAACCATGGGTACAACATCTGCATACAAATAGACCAGGGGCAGGAATTTAACCCGAACCCTGGGGGTGCAAGCAACTTCTTACTCATCACTCATCATCTATACTGCTTAATCCTGTATTCAGGGTCACGGGGGGCCTGGAGCCTATCCCAGGAGACTTGGCAGGGTACACCCTGGACAGGGTGCCCATCCATGGCAGAGCACAGACACACACATACACTCACTCATTCACACACTATGGGCAATTTGGGAACGCCAATTAGCCTAATCTACATGTCTTTGGACTGTGGGAGGAAACCGGAGACGGGAATCGAAGGCGACAGTGCTAACCAATCGAGCCTGGCCGGGGATCGAACCCGGACCCTGGCGGTGCAAGGCGACAGTGCTAACCACTACACCACCGTGCCGCCGCAAGCAACTTCTTAAATTCTAAAACTTTTTCATTCTAAAACTAATGGAAATTTAGCAGATTTTTTTTTTCTTTCTTTTTACCTATATGACTTATATTTAGGATACAAGTTTTAAAAAGCTGGTCATGAGTAATAAAACAAGGAAGGCAATTAAGTTAAACAGGTGCCTTGTTGCTTAAATTTATAGTGGGGGGAACTATAATGTCCATTTATCTCTATTCCACAAGCCTAAGATTTGAAGTGATTTGTCGCTGCTGAATTTTGAATCGTATTAGTGAATCTTCAAGCTCCATTAGTCTGAATGAATGATGGGTCTCCATAAGTCTCGAGTCCGTATTAGTTATGTTGCAACAGCATCTGGATATCCACTTTCTTTCCAATAAATTGAACCCCTTTTATATTAAAATTGACATTGCTGTGAATCACTCTCTTCCTGAGCTGCGCAAGGTCCTCCAAAATGCACTCAACTCATTGCAGCCACTTCATCATCTCCCATACGACACGGAGCTGCATTAATACTGTTGGGGTCAGACGTTGTGAACTCCATTGTGGTCTGCCAAGCAGCATACATTCTGATCGTTATACAAAACCTATTCTTTGGCTTGCGATCATTCTGACCAGTCCTTACTATTACCGTACTATTTTGAAATGATGAATACTGTGTGTACTAGAGTTTATTTACTCGTATACAGCACTGTCCTTCTTACTGCATTAAGCAAAGAGGCAGACAGTAAATATCAAATATACAAGGTAGCTTTACCTATTGAGGATTTGAACATGATTTCTTAGCATGTGGATTAGTGTGCCTTGTTGAGTCACAAATTGTTTTTTTTTAAGTGCCACTCGCATACATGCAAGAAGTAAACAAACACCCATAGTTTTATGATAAAATGTACACATCTAAATTTTTGCACTGCTAAAAGTTCAAGTTCAAGTTCAAGTAGGCTTCCAAATTCCAAATAATTTTTTTATTTTCAAATCGTCTGACAGTGAACCCACCCAGTTATACCTAGCTGCTTATTCACTCATCATCTATACCGCTTTATCATGTATACAGGGTCACAGAGCCTGGAGTATGAGGCAGGGTACATCCTGGATAGGGTGTCAATCCATCGCAGGGCACACACACACACACACACACAAACACACACTCATTCACACACTACGGGCAATTTAGGAATGCCAACTAGTCTAAACTGCTTGTCTTTGGACAGTGGGAGGAAACCAGAGCAACCGGAGGAAACTCACAAAGCTCAGGGAGAGCATGCAAACTCCATGCACACAGAGGCGGGAATTGAACACGAACCATGGTGGTGCAAGGTGACAGTACTAACCTCTAAACCACCGAGTCACCAGGTACCCAGCTAGGAATCTTGAAATAAACTTTTGAACCATTTACAGAATGATATGCATTTTTTGTTCTATGCCAAGGCGAGTCGCTGCTCTAAAAATAACTAAAACGAACAAAGTATTAATAATGTACTTCATAAATAGCTAATACGTTTTTGGTGCATACAGTTTATCCTAAAACTATGTATGCAGACTTCAAAATAATATTTAATGTTGCATTCATGACAGAAATCCATTTACAATATCTATAACATTTCTAACATCTAGTCATAAATCGTTGTAGTTACACTTCGCGAAACATGAGCAAATGACATAACATGAAATCTGTTCACGCAAATTATGGGCAGGATTCATATTTCCATGAACAGGTTATAGATGTCATTCTTCATAAATTATTTATGAGAATTTATATAGGCTTTTTGCCAAATGTACTGTATTATGGATGGTACAGTAAATGTAAATATACTGCGTATAGTTCATATATTTTCATCAATGTAAGCGTTTGCCTAGAAATATCCTTCTGATAAAGAAATATAGTGGGGATGAGCCTCCCATCCATTTTACTTCCCACATAAAGGCAATTGCTATATTTATCATTTTTAGTGAAAACACTCTGAACAGGGAAATTCATCAACACGTCACCGTGACATCAGGCAGAATAATAACAGTGACTCCTCTGCGTGACAGTGGCCTCGGCTTAGCCTAGAGAGGCTCCAATTTTTTATCAAGATTCATGGCTAAGCCTTCGTCACCAACCCTGCTTTAATTTTCCTCCTCCGCTTAGTCTAAGTGAGAAAAATCAGTGTTAAAAAAAACACACATGGTTCCAATACCCCAATACATTCCTACAACCGAAATGCTTTCATGAGAAAACAATAAGCCGGTAAAACATATGCCTTCAATATTTATTTATGCCTGGAAATATGAATAAATAACATCTAACTACAGTATCAATCTGTTCTCCTTTAATCTCAGTGATTCCAATCTCGAACGTACACACTAGATCATGACTCCAAATATCCTAGCGACAATACCCTGTGTCTAGGATAACATTAGATTAGGTGTTGGAGTGCTGAGACGTGCCCTCGAGTGCTTTAATTGGACAAAATGGCACTACACTGTGTCCCGCCAACCCACACACAAACACAAACATATCGCACAGCTTTTTCTCACCACAGACTTCACACATCTCGAGGATTTTTCTCATGCAAAAGACAAGCACAGAACAGCATGCCTACATCAAAGTGCTCCATAGAAGATGCTGTGCCACAATGCGGCATGAAGAGGCCACCAAAAAAAAAAACATCTATCTTTTCAACTTTTTATGAATTTAAGCTAATATTTAAGAGAATTTCACATAAATTCACACAAGGGGAAAATTTTATTGCAAACTAGTCTACAAAGCATCACAGTGTGTGTTATTGATGAATCAGCCTCTAGTAATATTGAAGATTTTACATCCAAAATATTAGACTTTCATAATTTCCATACATTATAAAATAAGCTGTAACAAGGATCGATACACAGTATGTTACGAAATTGAGTACACCCCTCACATCTCTGCAAATATTTAGTTCTATCTTTTCATAGGACTGCATGAATGACTCTTTGACACAATGAAAAGTCGTCAGTGTAAAGTTTGTATAGCAGTGTAGATTTATTGTCCCCTCAAAATAACTACAAATACAGCCAATAATAGCTGAACCCCTGGCAACAAAAGTGAGTGTACTTACTTTTGTGACATACTATATATATATATATATATATATATATATATATATATATATATATATGTATATATAGGGTGGCACAATCTCACCTGCAGTCTGTATTGTCTATGTTGTCCCTGAGCTTGGTTTCCTCCAGGTACCTACAGTATTATAGGTTTCCTCCCACAGCACAAGCACGTGCATTCTAGGCTGATTAGTATTTCCAATGGCCATAGAGTATGAGAGTATGTGCAATATGTTTTAGCACCCCATCCAGAGTGTCTCCCTGGCTATGTTCTTTAGAATAACCTCCTGACCCCCTGTGACCCCACAGTAGATAGTATAAGATGTGGAAGGATCAATGTGGTTTGAAGTGATCTTTTTTGTTATTATGGCTGATGGCTGATGCTGTGTTGCTGTCTTTGAAGAGATTTTATATCAGTGTAAGTACTCTGGTCAAATAAACTTTAAATAAGTAGAAATTAAGCTAAATACAGTATGACTTATTTGAGTTAATTAATTCCATAATTGTTTTATACTATTTAATTAATCTAGATGATACAGTTTGTTTATACTTGCTTATTATACAGTATTAGTGAGTCTGAAGCAAACTAGCAGCCTGATTTATGCCACTATGACCCTGAACAGTCAGCCACTTACTATAGGATGAATCAATCAACTTTATAAATACATCGCACAATGACATGTTCATGAGAATAAATATGCTTATATACAGTATAGTCTGCATGAAAGTTCATTCTTTTCTTTTTTCTGATAGAACCCTTAGCCCTGTTTATAAAGACAGGAGGACTTGAAGGAGACAGGTCTAGTGCTATAATGAGTTGCTCATGAACAAATAAAGACTGACCATGACTTACTACTACTAGATGTTCCAAATGGTCTATATGGCCAAACAAACACCTCTACAGGCATAATTCAGTACTGTAGGTTCTTACCTTTGACCTGGACACCAATTCGGAAGTACACATCTGCGACACTGAGGTAGCGCTCCACTAGAATGTAGTACCACTGTTCCCAAGACAGCAGTGGCACTTCCAATTCACAGGGAATGTTCTCTCTGCAGTCCACAGCACTGGAGTTGTGGACAGGTGGAGCTCTCGCTCTCAACTTCAACAGAACTGGACAGTTTTCACTGCTCCTGTTCCTGGTACTGCAGTCCACCAGCTGAACCTTTACTGAGGATATGTAGCTGGGGATAAATACTCTGTAAGACAAAGAGAATATACACTTTTGGTATATTTGTACAATGCAGAACCTTTTTTTATACTAAGTGCTATGGATGTTAGTCTCTACATAAACCCATTACCATTGAGGATTGCAGCATATCTGTTTCATACATATTATATTATATTATATTATATTATATTATATTATATTATATTATATTATATTATATTATATATACTGTAATTTATGAATAATTTGAAATATATTATCAATGTGAGGTTTAGAATTAGGCTTACCACTTCACACTGCAAATTTAATAATATATATATAGTAATATACTTGTAAAAAAAATGTAAAAGGTATGACTATAACTATTGGTAATATATACTGTGTAACTAAAATAGTTATACAGTCATACCTTTTTAAACTATTTTTTATAAGTATGTTACCATGTTAAATCAGACTTATAATATATGCTTATCTACAAGATCATATATGCAATTATATCAAGTATATAATACTATCAATTAGCTACAGGTGACAGCAACATACCCTAGGCACATAATCATCTAGGCTGAGCTACAATCTTCGCCATCTCTTAATGGCACTTAACCATGATGTGAAAGTTAATGGATTGATTGCAGACACTGTAAATATTGAATTGTCAGAAAATGACAAGAGTGAGCCTCTTAAATGTTCAGCAGTACAACAGTTTGACTGACAGACCAATCTAAAACAGATGTAGGAAATAAAATGTGCCAGACACAAGGGAAAGCCTGTAGTGTAGGAAAAAAAAAGGAAAGGAAAGTATCCAAATGTACCTAAACCAGTAGTTAGAATGCACAGAAGCTGACAGCTGGCAAGTCACGGCCATAGATACTGCTGACAGTTTGGTTAACAATTACAGAGGATACTAGCTAGCTGCAGTGCCAGTAAATATCATATATATATATATATATATATATATATATATATATATATATATATATATATATATATATATATATATATATACACATACACACATGTACTAACATACCATCATATGCATTTCATACATAATATAATAGTTTATTATTATTATTATTTACACTATTTATCAAGTTTTTATTTATTTCTATTTCTATTTTATTTTTATATCATTTGAATTCCTCAAAAACGGATCATGGACAGATTCCTGTTCAGTGTACAATGGAAGCCGATGAAAGTGTCATGAAGGAATTGAGAGAGCTAACTCGCTTTAAGCTTGTATAACTGTACTGTCAGATACATCTTGTCCACTTGTGACAACTGTCCCCCACCAAAGGCTTGGCTGTCACATACTATGGAGTTGTTCCTTTTTTTTAATAGTGTAAAAAGTTATGTTTTTAGAAATAATTGTAAAAATTTAAATCCGGACTAAGAGCATAGACAGGAAAAATCCAACAATCCTTTTTGATCAATTCTATACATCTGGAGTTTCCATTTTATGCTATTTAGATAGCTACAATTCTCAACTGGGAGTTATTGCCACATCCCTGTACAGTCCTGACCTGGCTCCAAGCCATTTCCATATGTTTGGGTCATTACAGGAGTTCCTGGGAGGCCAGCGTTTCAGACATGAAGCAGACAGTCTGATCATACTGAGAAAACTGTGTTCTGTTATTCACTTACAGTATTTTGAGTGATCCTTATACAAAAACATATTTGGCCAAATGTTTGTGGACACCTGACAGGCAGTTCTATGTTTAGTTTAGGTTAAGAGCAGGAGTGATGTCAGCTACCTGATGTTAGGTAAAGATACACAAATACTAGTTTATCCAAAAGTTCAGTGGGGTCGAGATCACGGCTTCCTATAGGCCACTCATGCTCTTCTAATCCAAACTCGTTTCATAGACTTCACTTTGTGTACAGGGCCATCGTCATGCTGGAACATGTTTGTATGACAAGTAACTGTAAATCTTATAGAATATAAAAGACATTTTATGTTTGTGCACTGAATTACTGTGAAAGGGCCACATATACTGTACTGTATATCTACTGTAGTATTGTAACTGGTAAATTTTTGCACCCTAAACAGAAGTGAGGATAACTTGCTCGGGACTATATGTTCGTCGTAGAAATAACTATAACTAATTAAAAACCTAGATGAGTTTCTGGTTTTTTTTTTTTGTTTTTGTTTTTTTTTCACTTTGTTCTGTCTTTACTTTGTCTTTATCATGGTAATTAAGAATGTGAACAAGGCATCAAACGCTTAATCAAACAGAACACAATTTGTTTACATGATCTATCATGACCGTTCCAGTGAATAGGTTTCTCTGAATTTAAATTGTCTTGTTGGAACCTGCACCCATTTCATTCAGGCTTAAATGATGTATTGCTATTTGCAATTTTCTGCACCGTTATGCTTACTTCACAAGTAATTAAATAATTTCAATTTCTGGGTAATGTTTATTCTGCTGAAAAAGTTATTTAATTATTTAGTGAGCCTGACGTGAGCTTGATTTGATGACCATATTTGGGGGGGAAAAATGTTTGGAAAGAGCTCAATTGTTAAATACAAAATCACCACCATCACCCCCGCTCCCCCAATTTGTTTGATTGATGTCTATAATAGCAACACACACTGTATAATAGCAACACATTAAATAATCAAAGTAAACAAAATAATTATTTAATCTGTATAATCAATTAATTTAAAATACCCAGAATTGAAATGTTAATAATTCCATGTGGCAGGATTCTGAACTGATTTATTTGTAAGACTACGTACAAGACCATTTTAAGGTGGTTAAAATGCTCAGGGAGAAATAGACAGCTTATTGTTCTGGCTGATGATATTTTTCCGTTCACAGAATCTCTAGCACTACAAAGACTGAGCAGAGATTTTATTGACAGCTGCCAGAATATGAGGGGAACCTCACAAAATATTACAGAACATATCTGACATAATCATTGACGCTACCTTTAGTACATTTAACTCTCTAATATCCTGAAACCTCTGTAGTAAATCAGTGCCAGTGCTTTGACACCAAGCAATCTTATAAGGAGATTTGAGTTTATGTTCTTTATTAAAACTACAGTGGGACCTCGGCATACAAATGTAATCAGTTCTTGTGGCGGATATTTTCGGATTTTCCCATAGGAAATAATGTAGAATGCAGATAATCCATTCCAGCCCCCCAAAAATATTACCAAGTTCATACCAATTTCCAACAATATAAATCATAGTTTTTGCATATAAAAACATTTTTTAAAACTATGTAATTGAACTAAAATATGAATATGGCTCAGTTTTCTTTTTGCTGCGGTCCTTAATAATATTCTCGGGACCCATGGTGCTGTGTCTTCACTAAATCATGCACAAAATGCATTTTAAAAAAATGTATTATATATAATTGTATTATATGTATTATATATATAAATATAAGAATATATATATATATATATATATATATAAATATAAGAATATATATATATATATATATATATATATATATATATATATATCATAAGTCTTCTGATGGTGCTCAATTTCGACACATTTTTACATAATAACGAAGATATGTTGGAATATTCACGAATCAGGACATTTGCATAGTTAACACTATCAGATAGTATCAGAAAATTTTATTAATTTCAAGACCATTTAAACTGAGGCATTGCCATGTCTTTCATTGTTTTGTTCTTGTTAATACAATACAAAAACTATATAAGAAACGTATTATGAATTTTAAAGCACGATTTTGGGCATCTCATTTCATCATTATGAAAATAAAATGAAGCTCATATACACACATTCATCATGAAAGATCTATTGTAAAACAAAATAAAATTTATGGTTGCTTCAGCATTAGAAACAATATTGTTTAGAGCATTAAATTCTAATTATACACAATTCTTCGTCGTACTTGGTCTGGCTTTTGAAAATCCTTCCATGCGCCATCTGGCGGATATTCAGAGAATACATTTCTTTAAATTCCTGATTGTTGCATGCGGGATTTCGCGGCATGGTGCACGCCAATTTGCGGCATTTGCGGGGAAAAACGTGTATTCTTAATGGCCACATCTGTAGCTCGGTTTCGTCATTCATATGCTGAAAAAGTTTGCATACTGAGGAAAATTTCCTTAAAAATGTTTTGAGCTTAAGGTTAAAATTCGTATGCCAAGGAAATACACACGTGGACAAAATTGTTGGTACCCTTCGGTCAATGAAAGAAAAACTCACAATGGTCACATAAATAACTTTAATCTGACAAAAGTAATAATAAATAAGAATTCTATGAATGTTAACCAATGAAAGTCAGACATTGCTTTTCAACCATGCTTCAACGGAATTATAAAAAAAAATGAACTCATGGAACAGGCCTGGACAAAAATGATGGTACCCCTAACTTAATAGTTTGTTGCACAACCTTTTGAGGCAATCACTGCAATCAAACAATTCCTGTAACTGTCAATGAGACTTCTGCACCTCTCTGCAGGTATTTTGGCCCACTCCTCATGAGCAAGCTGCTCCAGTTGTTTCCGGTTTGAAGGGTGCCTTTTCCAGACAGCATGTTTCAGCTCCTTCCAAAGATGCCCAATAGGATTGAGGTCAGGCCTCATAGAAGGCCACTTTAGAATAGTCCAATGTTTTCCTCTTAGCCATTCTTGGGTGTTTTTAGCTGTGTGTTTTGGGTCATTGTCCTGTTGCAAGACCCATGACCTGCGACTGAGACCCAGCTTTCTGACACTGGCCAGCACATTTCTCTCTAGAATCCCTTGATAGTCTTGAGATTTCATTGTACCCTGCACAGATTCAAGACACCCTGTGCCAGATGCAGCAAAGCAGCCCCAGAACATAACAGAGCCTCCTCCATGTTTCACATTAGGGACAGTGTTCTTTTCTTCATATGCTTCAAGTATAATTAGCAAAATTTGCCTTGGCAAAAAGTTCCACTTTTGTCTCATCTGTCCATAGGACATTCTCCCAGAAGCTTTGTGGCTTGTCAACATGTAGTTTGACATATTCCAGTCTGGCTTTTTTATGATTTGTTTTCAACAATGGTGTCCTCCTTGGTCGTCTCCCATGTAGTCCACTTTGGCTCAAACAACGACGGATGGTGCGATCTGACACTGATGTTCCTTGAGCATGAAGTTCACCTTGGATCTCTTTAGAAGTCTTTCTGGGCTCTTTTGTTACCATTCGGATTATCCGTCTCTTTGATTTGTCATCAATTTTCCTCCTGCGGCCACGTCCAGGGAGGTTGGCTACAGTCCCATGGATCTTAAATTTCTGAATAATATGTGCAACTGTAGTCACAGGAACATCTAGTTGCTTGGAGATGGTCTTATAGCCTTTACCTTTAACATGCTTGTCTATAATTTTCTTTCGAATCTCCTGAGACAACTCTTTCCTTCGCTTCCTCTGGTCCATGTTGAGTGTGGTACATACCATGTCACCAAACAACACAGTGACTACCTGGAGCCCTATATATAGGCCCACTGACTGATTACAAGATTGTAGACACCTGTGATGCTAATTAGTGGACACACCTTGAATTAACATGTCCCTTTGGTCACATTATTTTCAGTATTTTCTAGGGGTACCATCATTTTTGTCCAGGCCTGTTCCATGAGTTTATTTTTTAAAATAATTCTGTTGAAGCATGGTTGAAAAGCAATGTCTGACTTTCATTGGTTAACATTCATAGAATTTATTTAAATTATTACTTTTGTCAGATTAGTTATTTCTGTGACCATTGTGAGTTTTTCTTTCATTGACCGAAGGGTACCAACAATTTTGTCCACGTGTGTACCATATTGTTTTGGGGGGGGGGGGGGACCTGATCTAAAAAGCTGCACAGATTTAACAAAGACAAAAATTTGGCTGTACTGTACTTGTTTCAGTTTCATTAACGGGAAACGATACATGCGCTTACCCTGCTCTGTAACTTTTCACACAATTTGTTTTGTGTAGTGAATTGGAGTGCGAGATCATGTCGAGAATTTCACACTCATCATTTTTCCAAGGTTTGATTTCACACCTATGTCTCCTAGATGCTTCCATTTCTATTTTAAGAATGGGCTGCTTGCTATTTGAGACACTAATTAATATTTGAACATCATAATGATGGAGGCCCATGAAAGAGAACAGAAAAAGATGTGCACTGAATGATGAACAGGGGGTGTGTGTGCGTGTGTGTCTGTGTGTGTGCGGTACAGACATCCTGCTGTTAGTATGCTGAGCAGTGTGGCAAATGGCACAAGTGTCTTTATCAGCCTCATTGAAGCTCTAGATGCTAAAATAGATATCGTGACTGATTTTTCTGGAGTCTACCTGCAAAAAAAAAAAAAAAAAAAGCATTTTTGCATCATCCTATTGGGAACCAATCAATCATTCCCAGCTGGGCTGTTGCCTGAGAGTATTTGCATACTTGTGTGTGCTCATCCATCCGCATTTCTATGTGCTCATCTGTCTGGTTATTTAGTCTCCCTGAGATGGTGTGCAATACTACAACGTCCACTCACTTGTAGAGAACGGATCTGTTGTGACCTGGAATCATCTGGTCTATGAAGTAGCCCGGGTAGAGCACCGAAATCCCGACAAGCCTCTGGACTATGAGCTGAGGTTGGAAGAGGTACTGACATTCTTCATGAAGACCCTAAAGAGGAAAGTGGTGGGGGAGGGGAAGAAAAAGGGGGGAAAAAAGCATAAGCAAGCTGTCTGATCACTTACCTCGAGTTGGGTGTGAAACGAGACGGCAAGTTAACGTCTTAACTATAACGTAGCTCTCGAGGCAGCATCACATTCCCAACTGTCAGCGATCACTCTGTTGTGTGACAGCACCTTTGCTTCGGATGCTGTTTCACAACTCGCACTTCACATGGCAGAAAGAGATCAAACACACGGCTAGCATGAACGTGCTAGTCACTTCGCAAGAACATGGAATCTTTGACATTTAAGCTGTTTTACAACAACAAAGTGTTTTTTTTTCTAACCATTTCTGTGTAATGGATTCAGCTACAGTACCTGGATGTCATTTTGTCAGTGTGTAGGATTTATTGTACGTTTCATATTATAGCAAGAATTGGCATCCTCTGCTGGGAATGAGATTGCTGTGGGAAAACAGAAAAGTCTAATCAATCAGTCAAGTAACCACATGCTCACACCGGAGATAACAAAACAATGCACGCAGAAGTAATTCATTTTCAATAAAAGCTGGAGATTTGTGATATAAAGTAGGAAGCAAGCAATGCAAAAAAAGAAATTATTCCGGGTTTAAATAAAGCAAAGTGAAAACAACCGACGACAATGTGAGCAGGTGGAGACTGTGCTATAAGCGGGATGGACATACTGTAACCGTGCCAGGGAATTCATCTACATCGATTTGTGGTTGGTTTGCATACAGTATGTTCTGTAACTGGCTATGCAGTTTGTGCGGCCATATCTCACTATTCAGGCCCTGCCAAGCCACCAAGCCACCGGAGACCAATCTAAGAAAAAAAAAAAAAAGGCAGCCAGTGGTAATGCAAGGTCATGCCTTGCTAAACTAGCATGCAGCACAGATATAGCATAAGATATAAGAGATTTTTTGGCCCACACTTCAGATACACAATATAATCAATACATGACCTAGATCCTCTCTACACACTAATGTAAAATCCCAGAGCAATAACTATGTCGCAAGATTCTCCGCCGAGATGCAAAGATTGCAACAAAAAAAAAAAAAAAGGATTTCAGCAGCTCGCATAGGTTCAAATTAAAGAACAGATGTGTTGTATAGATTTGCAAGGACGAATTTTCACATGGAGATTTTCACAAGGGAAAGAGGTGCGAGAGAGAGAGAGAGAGAGAGAGAAAGGTGGGGGAAAATCTAAGGGAGGCGGTTGGATGGGGTGTTCCATCGGTGCTTGTATTATTTATTATGGTACATGCTGCCAAATTACAATGCAGCATTTCATCATTCACCCTCTGGCCTCCTCTCTGTAGCAGGTAGCCCCGTCCTCAAAGACATTAATCATTGTCAAACCGTGACCCCCCTCCTCCTCCTCCTCCTCCTTTTCGTCTTCCTTCATTCCATTCTGGTAAATTTTCCATGCTGAGTTTGGAAATTCCCAGAAACATAACTCTTGTACACAACAACATCACAAGTACGAGGACCCTGGTGTTCCAGCTGCAGAAAAACTCCTGTATAACACTTTTCTTTTTATTTCCTTTCTTTGATTTCTACTTTAATGTAGTAGTATTTTTTTCACGCCTAATTGTACTGTCCATCTCCGGTGATTAGGGGGAATCTCATACACTCATTTCCTTGAGAAAGTCCTGACAGAGACATAGTGCAAATCAGTGACATCAGTTTCCCACTGAGGTCAGTCAGCCATGTTATTACTACATAAGGTAGAGAACAAGTGGCTGATTTATCGCCGATCCTGTCAGCTCAACGCAGCAAAACAATAACCCTGAGAGTGGCAATCACCTGCACGGCAAGCTACTCTTTACAGTGATGTAATAATATTAAAAAATGACCAAGGATGAAGAAAGATAAAGGGGAAAAAAAGACGAAGAAAAAAAACTGTCTTCTGATTGTGTGCTATGACTTGTGTAATGTTTTTATTGCCTCAGTGGTTATCATTTAATTAATCTTGTAATTATTATTTAAAGATAAAAGTGGGTAGAAAGTTTTTTATTTTTTATTATTCCTTCAGAGATCAAGAAAGGCTACTTTAATTGTAGAGAATATCCTGGGTAGATTGGCGATGCCCCTAGGTACAGTATGAATGAATGAATGAATGAATGAATGAATGTGTGTGTTGGTTCTGTTGTCCCTCGCAGGTTATATTCCCTCCGATTGCCATTTTCCCTGATATAGACATTGGATCTGTCCAAGATAAAGCAGTTACTGAAGATAGATAGATAGATAGATAGATAGATAGATAGATAGATAGATAGATAGATAGATAGATAAATAGATAGATAGATAGATAATATGCTCCAGAGTATATTTATTTAATAGTCAATATTAATATGCATATACTGCATATACTTTGGCCGTTGAAGGTCGAGGGTTCAGTTTCCGCCTCGGCTCTGTTTGCATGTTCTCCACATGCGTGGTTTGTTTCCTCCGGGCTCTCCGGTTTCCTCCCACAGTCCATAGACATACAGAGTAGACTAATTGGCGTTTCCAAATTCCCAATGGTGTATGAGTGAGAGTGTGTGTGTGTACAGTACGTACATTATACGGATTGGAGCCCCATCCAGGGGCGCCCCATCAGTGCCCCGAGTCCTCTGGGATGCACTTTTCACGAAGCTGTACAGAGTAGGTGATGTAGAGATGTAGGTGGGTGCATGCTTTCACATATTTTACTGTATAGTATATACTATAGGTATGTAGCTCCTTCGTTAATTTATTCATTCTTGACCTTCTATAGATTTCTGCTAATGGTCATGAAACACATTCAGGTTTCATTATGGCAGGATTTGTGGATCGGCACTGTTGGACAGGTGTCGTTGCACAAGCCATTTGTGAAGTCAGGCGTTGTTCATTATCTCTCGTGCATCATCATGGTCTAATTCGCTCTCAGCTTGATTAGTGTGCTTATTCATTTTGTTACAATCTATCCAGCAATCACTTATCCTGCCAGGCTTTGGCGCTAAAAACTCTGTCACTGGCTGCTTCTTTTGTGCCATGTGATACCCCAGACCTTAAACCTTAACGTGCGAAGAAACTGTTAATTATATTCTGACGCGCCAGTGTTCTTTTCACCTTGTTGCGTGATTCATTAAAGATATTCCAATTCTTTATTTGCATTCTGTTACACAGCCCCATCTACAGTAGAGATCATGATTTCCAAAACGGTTCTCATCTCTCAGCTCTTAATTTTCCGACAGCGGTAACTGAATCCTCCTTACAAAGTACACAGAGCCAGATCCGCCATCGGCTCGAGGTGGTAGAATGGAGATGAAGGCAGGATAATAAGGATGGAAAGGGAAGTAAAAAGCACCTCCACCATTAAATAACAAACTGGAGAAGGAGCCCCATCTGTTGTTTGCGCATGGCTGCATATATAAAGCACAGCTGGTGCTGAAAAAGGGAGGAGGATATAGGAGACATAGCTTCGCCTTAAACCCTCCACACCGCTAAACTCCCGACATCTCCATGCTTTCGCCGCATCATTTCGGCACTGTGTATCTGGATCGGCTTGGCATCCTTACAAAAGCTTTATTTAAAATCATATGACACGCAGATGCATTTCAAATATCCAAGACTCTGTCCTTGTGCAACAAGTCACACAGTCTTAGAAATCATACAAAAGTCCTACCTCCTGTAATTAAACAAATATGCCTAAAAAAAAAACGAATCTTCCCTACTGGTCAGAACAACTTCTCACTTCGCATTAGTTATGTAAGCAACATAAAAAAATAAAAATAATAATAATGCACAGCTTGAACAGCAGCTCTGACTCAGATCATCGTACTATCTAGCAGTTTTTTAGTCCAAGTGCCACCCTATTAAATTTTGTTGCCACGCAACCCAAGTAGACTAAACGGCTTCCCCACTGCCTCCTCACCTGGAAGCACAATTAGAGTGTGTTCTGAACCATACCAGGCCAACACTCTGGGGAACTCAAGATTTAAGTTAGACCTCGCAACAGTCTTACCATCCTCTAGTTTGAGCTTTGCTTCAACAAATCTCTGACCGGGCTTAATAATGCACACCAGACCAGTGAGAACGAGTGTCATGAATAACGTTCCTGCTGACAGCAGCTGATTGAAAATACTACAGAGAGACAAAGCAGCAGTAAATTGACAGATTTCCTCGTCTTGTGTGGCCAGTGCCTAAATCAAACCTTGGTATACTGGACGATATCATATCTCCAGGCTCCTGACAGCTCCCAATTATCTCATTGATTCAGGAAGAGAGTGTGGTTAGCCTGAGACAAACTGTCATTGCACTGAGCTTTCGGTTTCTGTTGATCCATAATAGCAGCTCCAGCCAGCGGAGATGCTCCAGTGAGCTGAGCTGCTGCGACTTCCTAGATCCCACATTGCAGTGGCGCTCACTGATTAAACACAAACCTGGAGTTAGCAGAATGGTCGGAACGGTCCTCTGTGCATAAGGAAAGTTACCACATAGTAAGAAATGTGTGAAGTTTTAGCTATATGAAATTGCTGTTTGAAAAGGATGGGCGCTAATAGCATGACTGAATTCTGACAACTGTTACGCTTTAATGTTTAACTGTGAGTAACTAGTTTGTGTCCAGAAATAGGACACTTTGCCATACACAGTATAGAAACTATTCAAATTATCAATAAGCTACCACATAATTACAGTGCTGTGAAAAAGTATTTGCCCCCTTCCTGATTTTTTTTTTTGCCATCTTTTCACACTTTCACAAATTTTTATATCACACAAAGATAACTCAATTAAATACAAAATGCAAAACTTTTTGGAAGGTGTTACACCTGGCTTAAAACTAACACAGCATCTCATAAAAAGAACATCATAACAACTGTCAACCATGGTGGTGGTAGTAGTGTGATGGTCTGGGGCTGCTTTGCAGCTTCAGGGCCTGGACGACTTGCCATAGTTGATGAATTCTACTCTCTCCCAAAAAAATCTCCGGCCATCAGTTCATGACCTCAAACTCAAGCGCACTTGGGTTATGCAGAAGGACAATGATCTGAAACACAACAGCAAGTCCTCTTCTGAACGGCTCAAAAAAGATAAAATGAAGGTTTTGGAGTGGCGCAAATGGACGCAAATCCAACTGACATGACCTTAAACAGGACATTCATGCTTGAAACCCCTCCAATGTGGCTGAATTAAAACCATTTTGCATAGAAGAGTGGGCCAAAATCCTCCCCACTGATTTGGACTTATTGCCAGATATCACAAATCCAAGGGTTGCACAACCAGTTATTAGGTTTAGGGGGCATTAAATTTTTTCACATAGGGGATGTAGGTTTGGACAGCTTTTTTCCTTAATAAATCTAAGGAAAATGAAAACAAAAATGCATAAACATAATTAATTTTTTTAAATTAACAGGATGGGGCAACTCTTTTTTCACAGCACTGTACATGTGTTATGCATTGGATAAACCGCTACAGAGGATCTGCTATAGAAGCCTATGAATCGTTCATGCTTGAAACACTAGAGTTGTCTTTTTTTATTTTTTCATATGCTGCTGAGTATTTTTCGAGTGCTTGGTTACATCCACTGAAATACTTTCCTGGAAATACATCCAGACCGCAGTCTGCCAGGTGTTTCTCACAATTACAGTACACAGATGTTAGAGATATATTTAATGCCCAATCTTCCCGCAACCAAATAAAAATTAAGCATTACAGGAATCCCTTTGTTAGATTTCAGTGAACAAGTACAGAGTGTAACAGACAGTAGAGTCAGTATTACACCTCGTAAGGTCTAACTGGTTCAGTCGTACAGCTCATGTGTTGACTCCCAGGCTGGCTTTTATGTTTACAGGACAGCTGTTGTTTACTGTTTACAGGACAGCTGGGTCTTACTGCCCGTGTCAAAGCTCTTGATAACTTTGTCTACCATTTGCGGGTTCCATAACTGCCTGGGTTGTTAGTGCAAAATGCTTTATATAAAGCTTTGTCCTTCCACCAAGACTATTTTTGATAGGTACAGTATTTGGAATATTTTTCATTTTTGAACAATATGACTTTATATAAAGGACTATAACCCAAAGCCACCATCTGTATCTGTTCGGTGCTCCACATATCATATTACAAACTGTATGCATTCGGATTTAAACCCACCATAGGCATGCTCTAAAAAAAAGAGAAGAAACGCCAGCATTATCATGATGCTCTATGAATTCTAGCTCGGTCGGTTCATACTGTACTCGGTATCAGTTGATCAGTAAATGAGCATGCACGGGCAAATTACTTTTTTAATTAATTCCACTCAGACCATTAGTATTTAGTTCGTACCTGCCTGACATACATTCTGAGAAATTCAGCAGGTTCTACAGTATGTCACAAAGCTGAACACACTAGTAGCCCAATTTAAGGAACCACAACTCTAAGCAGGCAACCCTAACTAATGATAAATGAAGGAGCAACGGCACAGCTCATGAATTTCATAGCTGACAACTCACTTACTGTAAGTAAAAAACCTCCAGCTCACAGGATTTTTTTTTTCTTTTTGCTCCGTGCTCCTAGGGACACACACCTCTAGTCATAATAAAATGCACTGTGACCCATTTTGGCAAGCTTAAGTTAACAATAATATCAATAAAGCACATGAATTGTGCATATCTTTATTAGAATTCTGTATGAATTCTGTAAAGGCACTACAGTTATTATTCATGGGTTGGGAGAAGTAGCATATTTTCCCTTATAGTTTTCCAAAATATGTGTTTGCCATTTATCAAAGCCATGCTGAAAAAAAGGCCATTTCCAGGTATATCATATTTCAAAAGTACACCATTGTACACTAGAGAAACCTTTAAATTTTACACTAATCACTCGGTTTTACAACCAGAATAAAAAGGATGACTCCTTACAAATGAGAGAAATATCCTAACAAAAAAAGTCACACAATGCAATATTTCTTATGACTGTCTTTAGGTTTGATTACAGCTTGCAATGTGGTGGCCGGTATATAGGTTAAACAATTCCTCATGCCCCCAGACCCACTCTATCACTCGTTCAGACATTCAGGTCACCTGCTGATCTGATTTTTTGTCAGATAATGTTGCTGAGCCTAGATCTGACCAAGTGAAGCAACCACAAATCATAAACACTGCCTCCAAAGGCTTGTGCAGTTGGCACTATGCATGATGACACTTCTTACCATGATGCACCTACCACTATGGAATAGGGTCAATCTGAACTCATCAGACCACAAGATCTTTCCCATTTACTCCAAAGTCCAAATATTATAATAGCAAACAGAATCATGACAGATGATTTGTATTATTCTCACTAACAAGTGTTTTTTTTCTTATAAATACACAGCTGTTTAGTCCTAATCTCTTGAGTTCCCTTCATATTGTGTGTTTGGAGTTCTACTGCCGTTTTCTTTATGATTTGATTTCACTAAGTCTTTAAGTAATCTCCCATGATGCTCATTCAAGAAGGGAAAGAAAAGGCTTCAATTTGCTAGAGTTACTATATTCCAGAATGATGGGTGCATCAGGGGAATAAGAGACGCAGATGAGGATGCATCATGCCTAGTGCCAACCGGACAAGTCTGTAGTGGGGTTGCTTCTGTTGATCAGGTCTAGGTTCAGCAATGTTAGGTGCCCAAATCTGAGGTCAACTCATGACTTGAATATCTTCATGTGGCGAAGGGCTTATAGCCAGTGCGTCCCATAGAAAACCATCTTTTCACTCGTCCGGAAAACACTATATCCAAAACACTACCAGCACCCTGGACAGCTACCATAAAACTCAAAAAGGGGAAGGGCGCTGCAAATCACCGGCATTGGCCACGGCGAATTAACTGCCATTCACCTGTCGGCAGCTCCCTATAAAAGGACCCCGGTGGGATATGTCAGTAAGTAGGATGAACAAAGCACACCACTTATATTGTTTTTCTCTCTCTGCAGACACAGCGAGAGCCCTTTCCCTCGCGCTCCTCCAAGAAGGGGCCAACGCTGCCGCACACCTCTGCTCCAGTCCGCATGAACGCCATGTTCTTCTTCTGTTCTTTTTTTTTTTTGGTCACTGAGCACCAAAAAAAAAAGCATCTTACTGCACTGCAATAAACCCTAGTGTCCATGATTTCTGTGCCCACTACAACGCTTTGCAACTGAATGATGAGGTTTTTCCATTGATGGATTTTTTCTTTCCCGATGGAACAAGCATTTTCGAAGATGACAATGCCAGGATTTACTGGACTCAAATTGTGAAAGTCTGGTTCATGGAACATGAGACATCATTTACATACATGGATAGGATACATAGCAGTCTGTAGCAATCCTCCCCTCAATACAAGATCTTGAAGAGAAGTTAACTTGACTCTCAATCAAAATAAATGATTTACTGTAACATTGCATAAGCTTATCTCTCTCTCTCTGGACGTCACGGTGGCTTAGTGGTTAGCACTGTTACAGTACCTTGCACCTCCAGGTTCTGTGTTCGATTCCCACATCGGGTCTCCGCGTTCCCCCTACGCTTGGCGGGTTTCTTCCCACAGTCCAAACACATACAGGTTAAGCTAAATGGTGTTTCCAAATTACCTGTAGTTTGTGAATGTTAAAAAAAATGTTAAAAAGTTTCCTGGATGTATGGATATACCGTATATCTATATAAATAAAATAAGTTTCTAAAGCAACAATTTCACGCAAAACCAATCCAACCTGAGAAAGAGTTTAGATTTTTTTGCAAAGACAACACTAACTAGGTGATATAGCCAAGCTATTCTTTGTTATTGATTGTCCGTGTTTTCTGCACATCGTTAAGCCTGCATCTAAATGCGCTCTTATTGCACAATAAAGAAATAGTGTCAACAAACAATAAAAAGCACATTTGATTTAAAATGTTTATATGCAGCAACACCATTAGTTTTAGATCCATTATGGGCCAGATAATGGTGGTCATAAGTGCACAACATGCGCTAATTTGTGTACGACTATTCAGAATGTTAGTGCATGAACATGACTCCTTTAAAATGTGCTCCTTTTGCTGTTTCAGGTTTATAGCCTGATGTACGTTTGTTTTTAACTTGCAGAAAGCCATTATTAGATCCTAATTTAGCAGCTGCTGACACAGAATAATTAAACCATATCCCATGATGCATGATTGACCCTGACTATAACCCTGATTATTGTTCTCTGAGAAAGTAAACACTTTGGCCGGTTTTGTCCAGAGGACAAATGAGACATGGATCCAATTGCTATTACTCAGAGCTAAGATTTTGACAGTAATGAAAGGCTTGCGAGAATTTTTAATGACTTTGTTTCTTCAGCACTACACGTCTGTCCTTTGTCATGTAGGCACTCTAGGCATGTAATACAGTGACACTGTCTGGATTCGGGTTTTGTTTGTTTTTTTAATGGATTTTAATTGGTTCTCTTCATCTAAATATAAACAAACTAGAAGGTGTATTGAACCTACGATGACCATGGTCCCAAACCTAAACCTAGTTCATTCTTAACCAGAATCCCTATGAATCCTCATTCACTCACTATACTGCTTTATCCTGTATACAGACAGGGTCACGAGGATCTGGAGCCTATCCCAGGAGACTTGGGGCACGAGGCAGGGTACACCCTGGACAGGATGCCAATTCATAGTAGGGCAAGCACACACGATCACACTCTCATTTCAGGCACTATGGGCAATTTGGGAACACCAGTTAACCTAATCAGCATGTCTTTAGACTGTGGGAGGAAACCAGAGCACCCGGAGGAAACCCACCAAACGCAGGAAGAACACCCAAACTGGGAATCAAACCTGGACCCTGGAGGTGAAGGCGGCAGAGCTAGCCAATAAGCCACTGCGCCACCTTATTATAATAATAATAATAATAATAATAATAATAATAATCTTATGTCCATGGAATACTCCTATAGTGTATAAAAGTCATTTAGTTCATAAAGCTTGTATGTACATGAATTCAAAAACAATCCGTTTTATATTCTGGCTTTCCAACAAGGAAAATCGATCATAATAATGACACACATTTGGCACCTGAGCGCATTAGTAATAATTCATGACTGACAAGGATAACACATTTGCTCTTAATTCTCCATCTCCGACTAACAAGACGTCAGCGATTATACAAGAGGTCTGAGCGTTTGATTTAGCATTATGAACAAAAGGCTTCTACCGGAATCAATAACATTTGCATGAAATGCTTTATAATGAGCTCACGGCTCGTTCTCACCTTGACAGAGATTTTCCCTTCATCCTTTGGCAGATGCGCAGCCAGGAACCAGTCTCCAGGAAGAGGACTGGTAACATTGAACACGCCCGTAGTACGGTTCGGGAGCGTCCATGTCAGCGTGACTGCGAAGGACCCTGGGACGATGGTGTCCTTCGGGAAGTGGGTGTTCAAGGGGTTGATGACCGGAGGAGCACCCGACCTGAAATACCTGCCAAGCGGAGTAGACGCAATTAATGGATGGAGGAGTAGAGCAGGAAGCAAGGAACAAACATGAGTCAGAAGCCATTGCTGTTTAGTTCCATCTAAAGTTCTGATTTGCTAAAATTATAGCTTTGCTCATCTCATTACTGTTTTCATAAATCAAACAAGCAATAAGCTCAGCTCATTTAATTAGATTTGGGCGAACAAGGAACACTGTGTGTGTATGTGTGTGTGTGTGTGTGTGTGTGTGCGCGTGTGAAAAAGAGAGAGAGGGAAACAGAAAAAGGATGTCAAATGGAATTCAAATTACTCTCCAACTTCCTTCCCTTTTACAGGAAGTTAAACAAAAGCATTGTGACTAATACAACATTATGCATGAACTGAACTGAAATGTAAAAAATAAATATTCCAACATTGTGCTACTTTTAATGTTTTGTGGGAACGATCCGGAATCTGGCAGGTGTTCAAGCAGAACAATGCGTTCGCTATGCTGTAACCTCAGCTAAAGTGGTGAAAAATGATGCAAATCAATGAGCGGGAATGGTTACGTGTCGCCTTAGTCTTTTGTTATTTATTTTGATGCGAGAGACAGAGGGCTAAAACGGCGCCTTTCTCCTTCAGCGCTGCTATTCAGGATTTAAAAAAAATAAAAAAAGTCTGACAGCCAGAATCTGCCACGGATCATATGACATGAAAGCCTTCACCTTCCGTGATTTCCTTCGCTTGGCCCACTGAGCTGGGCTCCTGTACTATGTCAATTGGAAGCCTGACAGGCTTCAAATGCAAAACTCTCTGGCGAATAGGAATCGCAATAAACAGCTGACAATTGCGTTCCCGTTCTCATTTTCATTCCTATCCTATGGGGGAAACCGGATGAAGTGGTAACGTGCCAGATCTAAGATAAACAATGTGGGTGTGTGAACACGGTGCGATAGAAATGTACACTTATTATCTTTGTGTGTATCTTGCCCTCTGAGTAGGTGTGCGCTCTGTAGTGTGCTTCTCAATTTCATGAATATTTAACAATACAAGTCCATGTGTAAATGCAGCAGCAGATTGTAATGATATCCTTAGGCATATCTTCTGCAAGAGGACCACTATGGATGTGGTGAGTACCTATCACCCCCACCCCCCTCCCCACCAAGCCCACTTCTGTCCCATACAGACATCATCCAAGGGCAGAATAGTGCTCAGATTCCATAGTCTAAGGTCTTTGGCAGGGTAATAACTCAGACTGCTACTGTTGTCTGAGTTGGTTGTTCCAAATATGTATCGTACAACTCTCCTGCATCTTCCGGTGTACCTGAATATCTTATATGTCTGGAGCATGTCAGTGCGGAGCGGCTTTTGTCCTTGTGGTGCACAGGTTTATTTTTGTCCCCGAGTAAAAAAGACTGTGACTGAGCAGGACACTGTGGGCTGTGCGAGTTTACCATAGTCATACGAAGCATGTCTTATTTTTAGTGTGATTATAAAACACAATGATTTAACAACCAGAGTTAAAGATACAAAGAAAAGAAAAATGAAGAGCAGTGTAGTGCCGCTTCCGTACTGAAGTGTACAGTATTATACAGTGAAATGAGCCTGATTACCCATGAGTCAGTTTTTTTTTTTTTTTTTTAGCCCATTATGCATCTCACACTACAAATGTGTATCTTAATGAGAAAAACTGAAACATGCATAATTTTGGACACACTACACGATTTATCTATCGCACACCCTATTAGGATCATTTCAGAAATCAGAAATAGACATGGCAAAATTGAGGAGCGCCAAATCTGATTTCAAACCCATTGCGAATCCGCCACGTCATCTCACAAACGTGGGTAAAAGTGCAGCTCCCAGAACTTCACCCCGTAATAATTCTGTATCATCAAAAATGAACAAGGATCATAATTACAGATCAACACTAAGGAACAACGGTGTAATGTTAGCTCCGAATGTTTTTCCTTTCACGAGACTCACGCTTACTGATGTCTATCAATGAGACTAGCAAATTACTATAATCACCTGAACACCTAATCACACAGTCTTCGAGGTAAACATCGTTCAAGTGTTTTATCTAATTGTGTAGCCCTATTAAAGTGGGCTGTGGATAAAAGATCAAAAGAGGAATATGAGACGACAAATCAGATAAATGCAGAGAGCAGAAATTCTCAACAGTTTGACAACAAAATATGCAATAAAAGCCATTTTCAGACTTTTACTCAATCGGGCATATTTTATATATATATATATATATATATATATATATATATATATATATATATATATATATATATATAGATAGATATATATAGATATATATATATGTGTGTGTGTGTCATGACGTATGACGTGACATGAAAAGGCAGTTACATCACATGACCAGCAAAGTGGAACTAATGGCTGAGCAAAACACAAATTCACGAATTTTAGAGAATTTCGTCTTCTTTGTCTGTCAGCTGTTCCCTTTCAGAGGTCACCATAGCGAATCATCTGCCTCCATCTAACCGTATCCTCTGCATCCTCTTCTCTCACCCCAACTAACTTCATGTCCTCTCTCACTGCATCCATCAATCTCCTCTTTGGTCTTTCTTCAGACCTCCTGCCTGGCAGTTCCAAATTCAGCATCCTTCTACCCATACGCTCACAATCTCATTCACAAGAACATGTCCGAACCACCTCAATCTGGCCTCTCTGACTTTATCAACCATGGGTTTTCCATCTGATGGACACATTCTTGATCCTATCCATCCTTGTCACTTCCAAGGAGAACCAACATCATCATCTCGGGTACCTTCAGCTCTGCCTCCTGTCTTTTCTTCAGTGCCACTGTCTCTAAGCCGGAAAGCATCTCTGGTCTCACCACTGGCTCGTAAACATTTCCTTTCATTCTCGCTGATACTCTCTTATCACACAAGTGTATTCCTGACACGTTTCTCCATCCGTTCCAACCTTCCTGTACCCGCCTCGTCACCTCTTTACCACATTCTCTGTTGCTCTGGACCGTTGACCTTAAGTACTTAAAGTCCTGCATGTTTTTTGTTTTTTTTACCTCTGCTCCCTGTAGCCTTATTGTTCCACTTGGGTCCTTTTTAGAGAATGGTGAAACCAAAAAATAAGAAATAATAATAATAATAATAATAATAATACATTTGTGCTCACAGAAAACATGCAAGAAATATGCTCAATCATTTCGCAATACATTTTACCTCAGCAATACATTTGTCTGAGTTATTTTACAAACCTTTTTAACTCAAAACTCTTAAAAATGTATTTTTTTTATTTTGCTGTCAAACTGTTTGTCTAGATGTTTTTAAAAACTTAGAGCAGGGCACCTTTGGTGGCAGACAACCCTGAAGCAAACTTTTATGAATAGACAGAATTTCTTCTTTAGATAGATAGAAAGGCTAAAGTGTGGAGAAAGAACTATTCCTTTATATGCAACAAAATATATGCAGCTCATTTCTGTATTTCACTACAAATTCCAATCACGCCTACTATTTCTTACTTCTGATGAGTAGTTTACAAAATGTGGTATGACATTCTTTCTCAGAACATTCCAAAATAATGTCCTGTCTATGACCAATGCTTGTGCAATCAACAAGCATTGATCGATGTCCATTCTTTGCCCAACATCAAATCCGTTTGCTTTTTGTCCTTATATACAGCTCTCTGATCCTTAAAAAAAAAAAAAAGTTAACCAAGAGAGACCATTTTTTTAATAACAGTCGTCTTCACAGAAAACAAACACAGGGCTCAGTCCAATCAGAACTATTAATTGTTTAAAACAGTCAGTCTAACAAGGCACACCTGCACAACAAGAAACATCCGTTCCAATATTTTTGACCTTTTGAAAAATGATTGCTTTAAAAAAAAAAAGATCCATGTTGTTTAAAACATATTGATGTAAATACAAGGACGGAATGCTGAAATTCTGATGTAATACCGTATACTGTCAAACGATGTTTGATGTAAAAATCCGAACGTCTTTAGTGTTAAAGCACCAAGACAAGAATTGGCCTTCCTGTTCCAAAACTTTTGGAGGGAACTGTAAATGTTTTTTCAAAGCATCAGAGAAATTTTAACTTGAAAGAAATGCATCCTTCAAAAGCTCTAATATACCAAATCAAAACAAAATAACACATTGTGTCATGTGCAGTGTGGGGTGTTTCTAAATGAAGGTGCAAAACAGAGGGGTGTTACAGCAAATCGATTAATTTAACGCCCATAGCGTGATTTATCACAGCCTAAATGGCACTTCCCACATAACCATTGCATGTGTAAATGAATACACCTGAAGAGTAGGTATTTATTCCGCGGTTTTAATCAATGTTTTGCATAACTGTATTTAATAATCAACAGTGGGATATGTTTAATTGTGACTCTTCTGATACTCAAACTCATGACAGTTATCAAAAACAAATACCACATCCAGAAGCCACATATAATATTCATTTTTTTCACCAATTACAAATTGTGTCATTCTATGCATATTTAAAGTAAAGTAAAAGTCTACTAAAGTAAATGCTTTATTAATAATACATCGCTTTGTTCTCAGCTGTAATCCATAATTAGCCAAATCAGCCTTTTTTGATGTGGTATTCCATTCAATAAGGTATTTTAAAATAGGTCTGCACTTATTTGCTTCACTGGTTATCTGGACCCTGGTGGAGCTGACACCAGCTGTGCCTGGGCATTCTGATGATGAAGCACTTATTTATTGCTGCTGTGCCCTGCTCCATATTAAGAGTACTCAGCTCTTCCCCCTGTAGAATCCAGCTGGTTTGCTGCGGCACCTTATCCTTTCCTCCGTATATAGAGTCTTATCTGTGCGTCGGCATGCGGCCATGGAAGTTAAATCATTCAAAATACCCCGAGATGAAAAAAAAAAAAAAACTAATTGAACCTGGACCATGTCCGGGGGCTAATTAGATACCAAGGTGCTTCTTTTCTATATTGTCTTGCTTTTATCTTTTAAAATTTCCACAACAAATGGTTGTCATGTCCCCTGTGATTCGTGCACTACTGGTTGGACTGAGACTTGTTCCAATTCCCAAGCTTCATTATCACATGCAGGTCATGTCAAAGCCTATTATGAACCAATTAGCACTTCATCTATGCATAATATTGCATCCATCAATGTGACACCCGTCAAATGTCGGACATGTTGGAAATGACCCAGGGTGCATTTTCTCAAAAATTAAGAATCCCGTTTCCTGTTGCATAGCAAAAAATAAATAAATCCAGGACTAATGAGCCGGTTTCTCAAAGCTGAAATGAACAGAGATTTAACAAAAGGAACAAAGTACTGTACATCTTTGTTGATTCATCCCCAGCTGGATTTTATCGAGAAGCAAACAATAATTGCAAACCAATTCAAAGTCTGAAGGTTTGCTTTTGTACATAAATTAAGTACTGAAGAAATACAAATAGAGACCAATAAACAGTGTTTTTAGATGGCAGATGATGGATGTAAGCAAAATCAAATAGAAGATGTCTGTCACATACTGTATACTGTACTTTACTGCACAGTGAACTTCTTTCCTTACATTTCCAAACATGTTAGTAAGCTAGGGTCAGAATGAAGGATCAGCCATGATATGGCACCCCTGAAGCTGACAGCCTTACTCAAGGACCCAACAGTGGCAGCTTGGTGCAGCTTGGCTTGAAAACGCCAATATTCTGACCAGTAACCCAGAGCCTTAACCCCCTGACTTACCACCACCACTGTGAATTGAGGAAGACAAGTGAGGTACAAGAAAAGGTTTTAGGTATATTATTTTGTAAATGATAGGTCATCATTATTCACTGTATAACTTGGATAAGCCCTGCATGACATCACACACAGGTTTCTAAAGCTCAACTGTGGGATCTCTGGTCATCGCCCTCTTGGTACAGTAGGAGCTAGCTCTGCCTAAACCCTGGTTAATCCATAAATGGGCAAATGGGTAGAACAATGGGAATTTCACTGTTGAAAATGCCTACTTGCCTTAGGTTTTCACAAGCTACAGTAGCTAAGTTAGCTTTAGCTTCGCTAAAATGCTTAGGTGTCAAATGTTAATTCCTGTGCTAACATCACTTTGCACTTGATTGAACTCTGTCATCCATTCCCCAAGCATCTTGTGAACTACTATGTTTCTTGTAGTAAGTTAAACAACAGTGATTCCAGTTAGCTGGTTAGCTAAAGTGAAGCATACTGGTTTGGCACCTGCAATGCAGCCGTGACTCAAATCAGCCAGGACCCTAATTATGTATAATTTTTTTGGCTTAATATAATTAAAATTTTCTTGAGTTGAGAAAATCTAGCTATGAATACCAGAGCTGTGGGAATGTTTTTGTACCAGGCTGCAAACATTGCTGTCTATTGTTCTGTTGTGAAGTTTGGAATTTTAACATGAGGCTCTATGGGGATTGACTTAATTTTGGAGCCATCTCCTAGTGGTCATTCTAGGAACTGCATGTTGTGGCAATTCCGCTTTGGCCTCATTTTTCAGAACCAAAAAAAATGCAGGTTGTCATGCAGAGGAAAAAGGTAAAAAAAAAAAAAAAAAAGGATTTGCTTATGGATGTCTCACAGTCAAACTAGCAATGATTTTCATAAAAAACTGAAAAAGCATGCTGAAAATGAATAGCTCTTAGAGGCACGATATGAAAAGCCTTCCATATAGGTTCCATCTATCTTGCCCATTAAACGAAAGGAGCGTTTAATGCGACCAAGATTTTTGATCAAAAATGAATAAACTATACAATGAAAAAAGCCCCAGTGTTGATTTAACATATTCAGAGTCTGTCTGAGTGCAACTGGACCCATGTGAACACTGTACAACATTAATTCAACCTTATAGGTGATAATTCATCACTGGGGATTTTGCTGCGTACTCAACTTTAGGATGCACAGACATATTTAGGTTACACTTTATATTTGTGTTATAGTAGCAAGTAGAGATGGAGGCGAAATCCACTCACCATCACTGTGTAGCAAACCACTTCTTATTCCCAGAGGGTGTACATTTGATTGCTCCATAGCACTGGGACAAACAGCTTCACTCAGCAGACGCCATTTCTACTCTTGGTGTATAATCACCACATCATCTGGCTTCCTATATTTAAACGATCTATATATGAGCTTAATTAAGAAAGACCAGCTTTATAATTAGAGGTAATTATTTTAATTATTATTAGGTTGTATCCCTGTTGCTCTGGAATTTTGAACTACACTACGTATATACAAAAAAGCCTTTAGTGAATGTTTCAGTTTACTTTGCGTTTGTGTAAAAGTTTAGTTAAAAAGAGTTGTAAGAAATGCTCATTAATTAAAGAACTCTCGTAAGCCGAAGGTTAACGAAGCATTGGAAAGAATTTCATGAAATGCAGCCCAAAGCAAAAACACATTACCGCATGAAATGTTACTCAGAGTAGAAAGAACAGAAAGTGGGTACAATTCATCAACCGTTAAGATGCGGCAATGTCTGTCTCTTATTTTTCCTGAATTTATATATCCATTACGGTTAGTGTGTGGACAGCAGTTTTAACTGGAAGAATGGTACTTCATTACACATGTCTAATCTAGTCCTAAAAACCTCTTAATCCCAGGATATTATTCAGTTCATTCCTTTTTTTTTTGTAATTACAGTGAAACCAATACGAATGGTAGACTGCAGTTATGTCATGTAAGCAGCAATAAGGTAATTAATAATTATTTCCTTTATGACTTTATCAGTCTCACATCGTTGTGGAGGAATTTTGGACTATTGCTTCAGTGGATTGTGATTTGCACAGTTTTCCTTAAAGCTCCCGACATTTATATTGGGTTGAGATCTGGACTTTCACTAGGTCATTACAAAACCTTGATTCTTTTACTTTGATGATGCCTTTTTGATGTACACTTACTGGTGTGCTGTAGATCATTGTCTATTGCATGAATCAATTTCGACAAAGCTTTAGCTCCATTTGCATCTAGAATACTCGTAGTCGACTCAATGACTGCAAGTTGCCTCCTCCCCAGCCATGCTTGACAATGGGCACGAGGTGTTTCTGCTAAAATGTTATTTGGTTTTCCCAAAACATGGAACAGGGCATAAAGGCCGAACAGCTCCACTTTTCTCCTGGCAACCCTTCCAAACAAACCATACTTGTTCAGACTTCTTTTAATTGTGCCGTCATGGATTTTAAACATTTAACCTGCTCACTGAGGCCTGTAGGGTCTGAGATGGAGCTCTTGGGTTGTTTGTATTTCTATGAGGATTGCACGGTCTGACCTTGGTGTATGTGAATATGATGGGATGTGCACTCCTGGGAAGATCCGGTTTTTCAGTCCTTCAGGACTGATGTGCAGCAACAATAGCTTGTCTAAGACCATTGCTTACTTTCCTTCTCGGCATTGTGTTGAAGGCCTGAATGCTTCAGACCAGCAAACTGCCAAAACTTCTGCTTTTATAGGAGGTCTGCACACCTGCTGATGATCAATTAATCAAGCGCAAGATGATTAGCAGCGCCTGGCTGCAGCTTACCCTCTGAAATCCTGTGGATACTTAGTATTGCCCAGTTGTTTCTTTCTTTTTGGTTTCATTTTTGTTAAATAAATAATAGCATGGTGAAAGAAAATAATATATGTTCTTATTTGTCTGAGGTTGTATTAGTATTTGCAGTACTAACTTTTGAACATGACTATGCAGTTAGCAGAGTGAGGAAATGTAAATCTAATTCCACCAACAGGTCTTGGGAGCTTAATAAAAAACAATTTAATAAACCAAACTTACAGCTCGCCCTCGTACCCCTAGTATGTTAATAATTCACAGACTAAAGCACTTTAATACTAGCAGCACAGTGATGGCACACAAACACGGAATTACAAAAAGGTAAGGCGCAGACACACTTCCCTGCAGCTAAAAAAAAAAAAAAAAAAAACAACTACACAGATACAGAGTTACAGATATCACACAGCCCGAGTTTGAAAACAGGTTCAAAATTAAACCCCAGGAGCTTTTGTGCTCTTGTCACTTGTCTTGCAATTTATGACTTGATTAGGTTTGTTGATGTGCTCAACCTTTGAATCTGATATTATGCAAATGAATGGCATAAATCTGGCTCTTCTTGTTGTCGTCTAAACAAACAAGCTCAGAATACAGATCGGGTTTGAGACATTAATTGAGGCAAGGATTTGTTTCGCTGTCTCACATTGCAAAGGTACATGGAGTGACGGATGCTTCGGCGAGCCATGTGATAGGAATGAAAAATCTCCAAAATATATGAGACCAGTAGTTTAACTGCATTGAAGGAAATACGTCATAAAGAACAAGTCAGTGGCCACAGACTTGTACAGACTTTTGTTATTACTTGCACTGTTATTAAATAATTCACAGGCATCTACAGTATGAATAGCATGCTTTCAGATGAATAGCTTACTGATAAGAGAGGGGACTGTAAGTTAGTGGGTTAGTCTGAATCTGAATTTGGATTTAACCAAAGAACCGGTCAAACAGTCTCATAACTGTAAGTCAGAAATAAATATAATAACTGATAATGAAGATATACCGTAATGACGTCATTTCTCTTTCCTCCAGCTAGATGTTGCTATAGCACATCATTATAAACCGCATACTTGAGGTGGTACACCAGACGCCCTTCCTGCCACACCGCTTTCATTTTACAGATATGAACTCGGGGCTCCCACATGGCAGACAACTACTGAACCACCAATGCCCTGATATAAAGCGCATATAATAAGAGATAACTGTTATTTCACTATTGGAATTCAATGTACTATTTAACACGCACATACACACCACTGGATTTTCTCCATGAATTCCAGAACAATTTGAGAACAACTACTGTACAACACTCAGATCTAACTTAAAATAATAATAATAATAATAATCATAATCATAATAATGATTAAATAAATAACAACAATAGTTACATTATCCTCGGCTTGTTACGACAACAAGCCAATCCTTAACTGAAAGCTTTGGTAAGACCTCAGGAGTTTTGCTACTCTCCACGTCCTTGGTGTACGCTGGGCCTAATTAGAGTTGTCATGGTTAGTCCAACCCCATGATATTGATCCCAACGCGGAGGCGTGTGGCTGCTTTCCACTATCCCCTAGTGGTCTGACTGAATTTCCGCCTTCCCTACAGTGTTATCTTCCCCGCTTTAGCTCTCCCCAGCACTCAACAGCATCCTCGTTTAATTACCATCTCATTGTGGCACCCCCTGCTTGCTTTCTGACAGCTGAATTGACAGAATGAGTACCTGGCCCCGTACATTATCACAGCAGTAATGGGGCCTCATGGTGGTGGTTGGAGAAGCAGGGGGTTAGGGGTAAGTTGCAGGGGGAAAAAAACACACACACAGAAAGTGCTTTAATTGGCTGCTCACCATTCAGCTTGTATCGAATGCGAGTGTTGTGTAAACACAAAAGTACCAGGCTTGGCTTAGAAGCAGAGCGAAATCCGACTTTATTAACTACTTGCTGAAGTATCCGTTGTTGATGAAAAGAAAATAGTTAATAGTTAGAAATAGTTAAAAGGTCAAAGCTAAAAAATAAGCTGATCAGCTTTAATGGAATTAGTGAATTAATTTTAGTCGGATAATGTAAAGAGATAGCAATTTTGTAAGATTGAGTATCTTACGCCTGGTTCACGCTGAGGTGTACTTCTTTCACCATCACATACACTCTGTCTGGTAATCGGAGAGTGAAGCACAAATGAGAAATCGGAAAAGTAGACCGGATAAAGATTAAGTTTTGTCCTAAAATGACCCCAGCGAGTAAAAAATGTTTAAGTTTGGATTTTGTGATTAATATCTATTGGTGTAGGTGTTTATTTGCATTGAGCAAGTAGCTTATTTTAAAGTAGATTATTAAATCCGCAACATTTAATATGAATTTGATGTGACATACTGTAAGAATCTGGCTTCAAAGACTGGTTTCAGGTCCTCCAATGTACGAAACGCAAATATAACATATCATTGTAAGAACGAGTTCTGACCAATGGACAGAGAAAACCCTCTCTTTTATTTATATAGATAATACAGTTATGTTGTAAAAGATACTTTTATAACGATTATGTACAGTAGGGAGGCATTTTAGCGCATGACACCCTCACCTCAGACTGCTGTGGATATGTTTGCTCTAATGACCTTTGTTTTATCTCACATCATATTACGGCTTTTTAGTAGCATCATGGTTTCCGCAAACTCTGTCTACACATGGTAAACTATCGCATTGATTGGCTGTGACGCGTACACATCAAGGGATTTTACTCACTCACTCACTCACTCATCTTCATTACCGCTTAATCCTATATTCAGGGTCACAGGGGGCCTGGAGCCTATACCAGGAGACTTGGGGCACATGGCAGGGTACACCCTGGACAGGGTGCCAATCCATCACAGGGCGCACACACACACACACACACACACACACCTATACTCACTCATTCACACACTACGGGGCAATTAGACTAACCTACATGTCTTTGGACTGTGGGAGGAAACCGGAGAACCCGGAGGAAACCCACCAAGCACTGGGAGAACAGGCAAACTCCATGCACACAGAGACGGGGATCGAACCCGCACCCTGGCGGTGCAAGGCGACAGTGCTAACCACTACACCACCGTGCCGCCTTCAAGGGATTTTAGTCCCAAAAAAACAAAAAAAAAGCACTACTGTAGATGCTACCTGTATAACCTAATCTGGCACATATCTGCTCATATCTCCACTTCTGACATTCTGATTCCATTTATGGTGCAGATTTAACTTCAGTACTGGCAAATACTGTACAGCCAAAAGTTTCATAAAATTATGCCCACCCAGTTTTGCATGATGATGTGACAAATTCTGGCTAGAAATACTATACACATTCAATCAGCTATTAAAATAAGTAACATAACTATAAAGACCCATATACACTCGATAAATGCATGAATGTGCAACAATGAAAAAAAGAAAAAGAAAATTCCACATTAGAATGGGAAAACAACGTGATCTCATTAATTTAACTGTGGTATGGTTGTTCGTGCCAGGCATGCTAGTTTAAGGATTTCTAAAACTGCTTGTCTGGGATTTTTAAGCAGAGCAGTCTCGAGTTCATACATAGTGGTGCAAAAAAAAAAAAGAAAAAAGAAAAAAAAAGCAGCAGTTCTGCAAGTGGAAATGCTTTGTTAAAAGTCTGGTTAAAAGGTCAGAGGTTCAAGCTGACAGGAAGGTCACAATAGCTAAAATAATCACTCTTTACAACTATAGTAAGTAAAAAGGCATCTCTGAATGCATAAACCTCTAGACCTTGAGGCACGTCAAGAATCCGAGGCACCAGTGGACACAAAGCTACCAGAACTGGGCATCTGGAGATTGGAGAACCTAATATACTTATATTACTGTATATACTGAAATATATGCATAATCAGCCTGTATAACAAATATTCTAATACATAATGAGATTAGAGTAATTATTATTAGAGCATTGTTATTTCCCACTGTTTCTATTTACACGAGCAGGAAAAAAAAAAAAAAACATTTAATCCATGAGCAGGCCTTGAGGTCATCATTTTTATTAGCATACAAGCTGGAGCATTCCTGTGCAGTCTGTAATTACTGCATTATCCTTCCCTAATGTTAAGCCTGACATTAAAAGATAAATAAAAGGTTCTTGCAAAGATACTTTCCAGCATGACTCAATACTTGCCATACAGTATGTACTGTATGTCCTGTGAAGGTACCAGATGAGCCTATTCAATGTTCTGTATATTATTGAAACCGTCAAATATGCTTTTATATAACATTAGAGTCAGCATCCATGGTGCGGACAGTATTTTTCTAAAGTGCCTTAACCTTTCATGCATGCTGCTTTGACTTTAAGGTCACCGGAGGAACTGAAGTGCACAAACACGAGAGCAGCTCAACCATAAAACAGACTTCCACTATCTTTAATATTTGTCAAAGGCGTGACTAACACCCCACCGAGACGGGATTTGTTATCGCTACCAGTCATATCTGCAATGCTCGCTCAAGGACGTGCGCTTTGTCATTATACTTCGCCACAATTTAACCACGAAAAACCTACCTGAATACGCTGAACAGTAAGCAAAAGCAAGGTCGTGGATTTGATGGATGTTTAATGACAGAGTGAAGGCGAAGCTTTAAAAAGACGTAAATCTTCTGTTAATGTCACTGTGATCAGGGGGATCGGTGCGAAGTTAAACTGCTGTGTTCCAGCATTACATGACAAAGGAAGCACATGGATCATTCTTGGAGGGTGTGAAAGAAAAGAAAGGAGATAATTACAAGCTAAAAGAACATTTTGCAAAGTGTGAAATGTTCAGCACTGTCAGTTGGATCTTACATTACTTTGCATTTCAGAAAGACTGTTTGAAGCATGGTGTGTTTTTTTTTAATTCATGTATAACTGAAGAGATACCAAAATGACTTCTTTCAAATTCAGCCCAGGTTTATAACCTTTTCAGTTACTCTCCATTGAGAAGCAAGACATTTTAATATCCAACAATCCCTGTGGAAATGATCTTACATATTCTTAAAATACCCGGTGATTATCAAAATTCCTTTGTTAACATCACTTACAGTACAGTACACTCACCGCCCATTCATTAGGTACACCTTTCTCGTACTGGGTTGGACCCCTTTGGCTTTAAAGAACTGCCTTAATTCTGCATGCTATAGATTCAACAAGGTGTTACAGTACTGTAGATACACTCCTTACAGAGTTCTGTATAGTACATATTGACATGAAGTCATCTCACAGTTGCTGCATATTGGTCACATGCACATCCCAAAGGTGCCCTATTAGATTAGGCTCTGGTGACGAAGAGTGAATTCTAACCAATGTACAGAAAGAAAAAAAAAAAAAACTCTTTTATTCACCTAGATAATTAAATTACCTCAGACTGTTTGCTTTAACGACCCGGGTTTTACCTCACAGTGGCGATTCATATTACTGCTTTTTAGTAGTGTCATGGTTTCGGAATATGTGGGAAAACTGGTTTTCAACGTCCCGTAGAAAGAATAAACATACATTGATCTGTCCATTCATCTTTAAATTCAATTTAGATTCAGTTTTTCATAGAATATTTTCCTTTTCTTGGCAAAAACCATGCGTTTGTTTCTGTTTCTTGTGGATTTTGGTACGGTGGCCGTGAAGTGCAAAACAAATTAACAAAACCCAAAACAAAATAACAAATTCAAAACCAAATTAACAAATCCGAAAACAAAATAACAAAACCCGAAACTAATTTGTTATTTTGTTTTGGTTTTTTTTTTTCTTTTTTTTTCGAACTTGTTAATTTGGTTTTGAATTTGTTATTTTGTTTTGGGTTTTGTTAATTTGTATTACACCTCTCGGTCAGTCAGATACGAACCGGAAAAGTAGGTATAGTTTGCAAATTAAATTCTTACCGCTGATTGGACGAGACATCTGTCACTCAAGATAAACAGGAAGTAGGAAATTGTGTCTCTAACTTTGTTTCTTGTGTGTTCTGCTTCACTTTTAAACCATTTTTTCGGTCTGCAAAACTAAGAAAATAATGAAAACTTTCATTAGAAAGCAAGGAAATGGAATTTATTCAACGTTACTTTGAGGACGGACATTCGTATGCCGTGATTTTTGATATGCTGATGACATATCACGGTATAAAGATTAGTTTGCGAACTGCTGTGTCGCTTTTAAAAGCGAAAGATTTTTTCCACAAGAACTGCAAAAATTTGGCGCAACGCCATATTTGAAACCACAATAAGGACAGTACATGTTTGCACATTCATACACACACGAATCTACTGCCGCTACAGTACTTCCTGTATATCTTGAGTGACAGATGTCTCGTCCAATCAGCGTTAAGAATTTCATTCGCAAACTATACCTACCTTTTCCGGTTCGTTTCTGAACGGCTGAGAGGTGCAAACCAAATTAACAAAACCAAGAAACAAAATAACAAATTAAAAATCAAAATATCAAAACCAAAAACAAAACAACAAACTAAAAATCAAAATAGCAAAACCGAAAACAAATATTAACAAAACGCAAAACAAAATAACAAATTAGTTTTGGGTTTTGTTTTTTTTTTTTTTTTGAATATTTTATTTTATTTTGGGTTTTGTTATTTTGGTTTTGGTTTTGTTATTTTGTTAATTTGTTTTGCACTTCACGGCCACCGTATTTTGGTGGTTTGTTGGTGCATTACCGTCATTTCTGTGTCGTCCGCATACTCTGTCTGCACATGGTAAACTATTGCGTTGATTGGCTCTATTAAGCCACGCCGACATCAAGAGAAAAACGATTAATTTGTACAAGAAAGGGTACTTTTAAGGCTATTTGAGTACAGTGAACTCACCGTCATGTCCAAGAAACCACTTTGCGACTATTTTAGATTTCTGACATGCTACGTCAGGTAGGAAGTGGCATTTAAACAATGCTCAATTAGTGCAAAGAGGGCCAAAGTATGCCAAGAAAATCTGCCTCACCATTACATCACCACCACCAGTAGCCTGAATTGTTGATTCAAGGCAGAATGGGTCCATGCTTTCATGTTGGTTACACATAATTCTGACCCTACAGTACCATCGGAATGTTGCAGAAGCAATCGACACTCATCACACCGGCCAATGTTTTTCCAACATCCAGTTTTGATGAGCCCATGTAAACTCTATCCTCGGTTTCCTGTTCTAAACTAACTGCAGTGACACCTGGTGTGGTCTTGTGCTGCTGTAGCCCTTTTGCTTCAAGCTTCAACGTGTTGTGCGCTCAGAGATGCTATTGCTATTGTTATACGAGATGTTATTTGTGTTACTGTTGTCTTTCTATCAGCTCGAGCCAGTCTGGCCATTCTCCTCTGACCTCTGGCATCAACAAGGCATTTTCACCCAGAGAATTACTACCCACTGGATATTTTCTCCTTTTCGGACCATTTTCTGTAGATGGCTGTGCATGAAAATCCCAATAGTTACAGCAGTTACAGAAACACTCAGACCAGCACCAACAACCATGCCACATTCATTCAAATCATATTTCTTCCCCACTGAACTTCAACAGACTGTCTTGACCACGTCTACATGCCTTAATGTATTGACTTGTTGCCATGTGAATGCTTATTAGCTATTTGCAGTAAGGAGCAGGTGTACCTAATGAAGGGGCCAGTAAGTGTACAGTATGTAGCTCATTAATCAATAATAAAAAAAAATAGAACTAAAAATCCAGCTGTAAAATATGCAGGGATAAATTCTGATTTAATCACAGTGTTATCATCCATATAATATTTATGGATCTCTAGTGTACATTGCACTCAGTTACAGAAATTTGGCCCCTACACTGAGGTAATAAATGGTGTTTTTATGGACAGAGTAGCAAATAACCAGTCATGCTAACTGACTAATAGTTCTCAACTGACTTTTTTCTTTTTTTTTTTGGATAGATCACAGCTCAGCACTGTTTCAGCCTAAACATTCTTTCACTGAAAGTTTTACCCATAACAACATGTAATGACCCGTTGCCATGGCGATGCAAGATAAAAACCAAGTGTGAATAAAACTAATTAGCAATATTACAATAAAACAATAACCTGAAGGAGAAAGCTTGCATTTACTTCTAAATGAAGGTCTAATTAATTGAATTATGCAATTAATATCCTTAGAAATGATCTTAAATAATTGCATGACATTAAGACGGATGTGCATGTCAAGTTTAATACTTGAGATATACACGAGTAAGTATACTGTAAACCAAATTTTTTTCTGTACTTGGTGCACATTGGGGAAAATAAAATCCTGTTTGTATACCGATATCCACAAGGGCTGTTTTCTTTCTTTCAGTCATTTTTTTCCTTGTTATTGTTTTGTTAGAAATCTTGACACCTCTGATTTCTTGTCACAACCACAAATGTAGTTTCCATAGTGGATCTATAAGAGAATAAAAATTGATTGTCTTGGAGACTCACACTGTCACGTTGCGGTCAGGACAGTTGTCTCCGAACGTTCCTCCTTGCTCCTTAAATGTGATGAGGTTCCAGACGGCCACAACTGTATCATCAGGCACGGTGAAGTGGAAGAGCTCCACGCTGGCGAATGAGCGGAAGGCGTTCAGCTTGCGGGGCGTCCGCGTGAAATAGTCTGTCACAAACAGGCAACCTGCACAAACAAGCAGAAGCAGAGAATGCGTTAGATTCTTAGCATCGTTGGCATCTTGACTCCAGTCCTGCTTGCTTGCAGCACTTATTCTCTACTTTCTGTTAAAGCACACTTAATATAATTTATCTAGATCTTAATAATATGTCAATATGATAGACTCTGAGTTAATGGATGTCCAGGACTACAGCTGAGAACCTCATGCATTTTTACCAGCTGTGTTATGGAAGGTCTGAACGAATCGGTTATGATGTCGTTTGATTGAGCCTCCCTTCTGCATTGGTGATTTAATCAAATCCATTCTTTCTTTGGATCCCCTTCAAAACAATCTCTATGCTAAAAATTAATTTTGCTCTTATCCTCCAGCACAGGGCCGAGAGAGGAGACACCAGGATGACATTTTGCAATCTGCTGTAATGAGCCTTGCCTTCCTGTGGCACCACTGTCAGCAACCATAATGGCTTGCAATCTACTCGTTATGTGTGAGGAGGAAACATTTATACTCTGGCACCTAGGTATTTTCTACTTTCCATTCTCCGTGTGTTCAACAGGCAGGCCCGATTTATTGCAATTTGTCTCCCAAGGCCAAAGAGAAGTGTTCCTAATAAACACTCTTGTTTATCTGGATGTTGACTACTCCTTTAGTATGGCTACTTTTATATTTAGTATTCTCAACAAGGATGCTGTCTGTGGAGCTTTGGGGCTGACAAAAGTATTTGAATTAAATACATGTCACATTATAATGTACAAGATGTTTTTCTGGGGTGTATTAAAAAAGTTTTTTTTCTTTTAATTGTGTTTTCATTTGTTTCAGCGGGCGTGGCGGCTAAGGGTCGAGGTTGGTGGTCTGAGGATCCGGGTTCAAGCCCTGCTATTGGTTGGTTGCCACACCCCCGTAATACCTAGTTACTGCATGCAGTACCAGTCTCAAGCCCCGATAAAATACACCAGGAAGGGCGTCCGGCGTACAACCTGTGCCAAATTTGTGAGCGGTTCGGATGGTCTGCTGTAGAGACCCCTTGACGGGAGCAGCCGAAAGAAAGTTTCGTTGTTTACTTGTTTCAACATTAACTCATTTTAACATTTACAGACGTTACAGTTTTGTGACTTAATACAAAAACGTCAATCGTATATAAATTGGCCCAAAAGATGAAGCAACCATGATTCCCAAGGGAACATATACAGTACTAGTAAGAGACGAGCACTAAGACCCAGCAGGGGAGACGATTACCCATAATTTCGCAGCGCAAGAGAGAGAAAAATCATTGGGTCAGTTGGGATCACTTGACGCTCGGTGTCAAAATAAAAGGCGCATACGTGATACATAATACGCGGCACTCGTAAACTAATACTTGATCGGTTTCCAATTAAAAATTTATTAAAAATCTTTGCTCGTCCTGCAGAACACTTGTAAACCACTTTAGTCGCAATCCGAGGTTCCACTGTAATAATAATTTTTTTTTAAATCACTAATACTTGATTCAAATAGCTAGTTTTCTAATTGAATCGATGTTAAACATTCAATGCTCAGCATAAATATTTAGCTAATGTCCTAGCTAGTTGGGCTCCAGTAACAACTTGCTTGCAATCATAATCCAGCTAAAAGTTAGAATTGGTTATTTAATAGGAAATAAATTAGGAGAGTTAATAGGACACCACGTCAATTCACGGTCTTGGGTGCTAGAGTGTCAGATTACTGTAATTAACTAAATACTGAGTTTGATCACTCTGAGAGCACTAACATTTGCCAGTTGTTTCAAATTTGGCATAACTGACAAAATTAAAAAATTAAAAAATAAATCACAACTTGAACTTTTTTTTTATTTTTACTTTTAACACTTACTGTATATTACGTATACACTATACAGTTCTGATGTTTGAACATTCCAAAACTGTCTTGTTGAAATCTTGTCATTTCAAAATGACAGTAGCGTCACATCTTACTTAGCAAGTTCAAAACAAGCAAAAACAGCTTCAAGCCTACTGTACATACAGTAGTTATCATCTCTATAATCATTATGCTTTATTATACCAGCTCATTGTTCTGAGGATCTCTGAGTAAACAGTCTCTCAGCCGTCTGTTTCAATCACATTATCCTCTTTTCTATCTAACTCGGTTCTGGTTTTTAACCTTTTGTGGTGCATTCGGCAATCGCCACCCTAAACCCATTTGCTCGGAGTACAAATGAATGGAGCTTAATTGGCGAGAATAGTCTTTATCCAGCAAACTTAACCTCATGAGCTGAGGACGCTAAAAGCTTCAGTCGAACCACGAAACGACTGTTCGGCACTAACTGCTTTCACAAGCTGTTTTTGGGTTGGAAGGTAGCTTTGGGCCTCAGTGAGTATTACACTATAGCTTCACATAGTGGATTGCTTCGCATACAGGTTGCTGGTGCAATTATAGCAAATGTGCAACATGGAGGTATGGGTCAGGACAATGCAGGAGGAAGCTGTCAAAGTAAATCTGTCTGGCTTACAGCAGCCGAGAACTGAACCGAGAGGCAATATAACAATTACACAGACTGCAGCTGTACCTGAGCTTCTAAATGCTACGACGCTTTCTCTTCACTCTTCCCCCCCCCCCCCCCCCTCCCGCGCTCTCTCTTTCTCTCTCTCTACCGTTAGCCCCTGTTATTTACAGACATAACAAATCAGCCGCACTGACACTTTTATTAAGCTGATGGACTCTCAGATGTATGACACCAGCATGGGCTTTTCATCTGTTAGCTCCGACAGCCGCGCCGCTTCCCACACATCGTCTCCTCGCACAAAAGCATCAAAGTGTGAACAAAATTACAGTGTGAACAACCATCCAGACAGGCAAAGAGCATTTGGAGCTGGGCTGATGTTACTCCATACTAGCAACAATTTAGCATGAATTTTAATGAGCATGTTTTCACCAAGTATCAGTCAGACATTTTGCACATGTACACTGTATCCAGAACATCTAGTTCAAAAGTACAAGCATTTAATAACATCACTCAGTATAATTTCTGGAACGATGTGCATCTATTAGAATTATAACTCGTGGGCTGTCTCTGCCACCCCTGACAGGCCGATTTGTCCTCCTGCCAGTTAAAGAACCATGTAGTTTGACGGTTACATACGCTAATGCGATGTCTACACAGCTCACTGCCAGACTACTGTACATGACCTCTTATGCTTGTTCAACCTATCAGATATGCAAGTGTCAAAGCTATATAATGTGTCCCTGAAAAAAAATACTAATATTATATCATATTTTTTCTATATACAGTTGAAATATACACCTCAGGCAAATACGTTTAAACTCAGTTTTTTTCACAATTCCTGACATTTAATCATAGTAAGCATTCCCGGTCTGAGGTCGGTTAGGATCTCTACTTTATTTTAAGAATGTGAAACAGTAGAAAGATGTATTCCAGCTTTTTTTTCTTTCATCACATTCCCAGAGTGTCAGAAGTACAATATACATACACTTATTTAGTGTTTGGTAATATCGCCTTTAAATTGTCTAACTCGGGACAAACTTTGTGGGCAGCAATCCACAAGATTCTTGACGACAAGTTGCTGGAATTTTAGCCCATTCCACCTGACAGAGCTGGTGTAACTGAGTCAGATTTGTAGATCTTCTTGCCTGTGTACACTTTCTCAGTTCTAACCACAAATTGTCTATTGGATTGAGGTCAGGGACACTCCAATACATCAACTTTATTGTTCTTAACCCATTTTGGCACAACTTTGGAAGTATGCTCGGGGTCAGAGTCCATTTGGAAGAACCATCTGCGACCAAGCTTTAACTTCCTGGCTGATGTCTTGAGATGTTGCTTCAATATATCCACACAATCTTCCTTCTGTATAAGGCCATCTATTTCGTGGAATGCACAAGTCCCTTGTGGAACAAAGCACACTCACAAAATGATGCTGCCATCCCCATGCTTCATGCCTCTGCTGGTGTTCTTCATTATGGCCAAATACTTCAGTTTTTTGTTTAATCAGACCAAAGGGCATTTCTCCAAAACAGTAGTCTTAGTTTAAAGGCAGGCCTTAAAATATTTCAACAGGTACACATCCAATTGACTCTAATGATGTCAATTAGCCTATCAGAAGCTTCTAAAGCCATGACCTAATTTTCTGGAATTTTCCAAGCTGTTTAAAACCCATTCAAGCGAGTGTATGTAAATTCGGACCCACTGGAAATGCGATATAATAAATGATAAGTAAAATAATTTGCAAATCTGTAAACAATTTTTGGAAGAATTACTTGTGTGTACTAGATGTCCTAACCTATATTAACATGAAACCTGTAGAGTGGCTAAAAATCAGTTTTAATGAAATCAACCAAGCGTATGTAAACTTCCAACTTCAACTGTATACGCAATAATATACAAATAAAAAAGGCTGTTGTATGCTTGCTGAGACTAGCTGTTCAGTCAGTCATTCAAAAGATTTATTATTTAATTTTAAAATCACTCAAAGCCTCCAGTTTCCAAATACAATATTGGAAAAAGCGAAATCCTGATAATGTAGTAGCAAAATGAAGTCTAGTATGTGAGGAATAAATTGCATTCTGTGGCTAAGATAGCACAGATTAGACTTGGTCGCTCATTGCATTTTGCCCTTGCAAGACCGCGGGCACACCAAGAACCGAAGAGCGCATACAGTATATACAGGGTTTTAATCACCAGGCATTTGGACAAAGAAACTGCCATTGATTTGGTTGAAAATCTTACATGCACACTTCACTATTATCTACATTAACTATTCCGTTTTTTCTAGAACAGAATTAGGCTTAGTGTATAGAAAGACAATTGTTTTTCTTCGATTCAATCATGGTTGTATATTAATGACGTGTTTCAAATCGTGCATGCTTTTAGTTTGAGTGATATGTTCACAATGAGAAATTCAGGAACTTTAATATGCTATTAACAATCTGCTATTCTACCAAATCTACCAAACCATGCGGAACAAAATGTATAAAAAAATTTCACTCAAGCAATTGCAGCCTAAATTATGTCACGGAAAGTGTATACTGTAGGCCAGAGGATAGCACAGTGACTTAAAATTTGCAGGAAGACAAAGAATTAGAATGTTACTTGTTCACTGATATAAATAAATACAACATCTATAGGATTGATGTAGTGCTGCATAATTAATCATAAAAATCTAATTCGCAATATGGACCTGTGCAATTATTTAAATTGCAAGAGTCTGCAATTTATTACAGGTAACATATGCATAGGCACAAATTTAAAGTAAAGTAAAGCCTTTATTTTGTCACATATACATTACAGCACAGTGAAATTCCTTCTTCGCATATCCCAGCGTAACTGGGGTCATAGCGCAGGGTCAGCCATGATACAGTTAGGGTTAAGGGCCTTGCTCAAGAGCCCAACAATGGCAACCTGGCTGAGCTGGGAATCGAACCGCCAATTTTCCGATCAGTAACTCAGTGCCTTAGCCCTCTGAGCCACCACTGCCCTTCTATGTTTATGTACAGTTTGTCAATAATTTAAATTATTAGTTAATTTTTGAGGTGATAAATTAATTTTGGCAAGCATCCTGTTAATGAGATGATTTGAGCTGTTATTTGCTGTTAGCCTGGCTCCTGAACCAAAAAAAAAGAAATATATTATACATTTAATAGTTAAATAACCACAGTTTAAACTGTCACCATAATCAAGATTTTTTTGATGCACATAACCGCATATTCGCAATACCTGTTGTCTCCCTTTCAGAAATGTTAGTTACTGACATCTTAACATTTCAATGACAAAATTACAGTAGGGAAAGAGCGATGAAATAAGAGTAGTAATTAAATGAAAACGTACAGTAAGCATCAGAGCTAGTCATGTCTTTGTTTTCCCTCCATGAGCCTCACAAGGCTTCTCCATATTCTCTCAATGACAGGGTCCAGTGATAAATCACGGCCCACATTTTATTATATTTCATGTCAATATCTCTCACACAACCAAGTTTACTGCGGCTCAATTCAGGTGCCCTTCTTTTCAATTTCACCCTGGGATTGAAGGGCATTAAAATTAATATCAGCCTCCTCGCCGCATCTCCCCCTGCCCCCCCCCCCCCCTCCCCCCCTCCACTTTTCCCAGCCACATTCTGCCTACAGCATTGATGGCAGATCAATAATTGATGATGACTCTCTCTTTCTCCCCATCTCTCTGGTGTACCGGCACATTTCCAAGTGCTTTCAAGGCACGGATAAATGAAGTTGAAGACATTCAAGACACACACTCGTGTCATATTTGTCCACTTGTTTTAAACAAAATGTGAGAACGTTTTTATTATGCATCTTCTTTTTCAGTAATCTGGGGGGAAAAAAATAGGAACCATATAACTCGTTGTTTATTCCATTCTGAATATCTTTTGCATGTTTTCACTGATTTCATAATCCCTCGTTTCAAGGTGTCTGAATTATAATGGATGACTTCCACATCACACTGAACAGCTGTTCCTGTTAATTCATGCTTCTCACAACTTGTCAAGGTAATATCCTAAACATTAGGACAGATTAGAGCATCAGGAGAATAGACGGTATTGTGTGTGTGTGTGCGCGCACATGTGTGTGTGTGTGTGTGTGTGTGTGTGTGAAAAGCTCCTACTGCATCTGGAAAGATGCCAAGAAGAACAAAGGCTGTCCTCGGCTTAGTCCAGCCCAAGGGGACACATACAAAGATGGAGGGTAAACAGTGTTGGACACATTTTTATAAAACCGCATGTGCATACACACAACATTTAAAAGCAACAGCTCCAACCGCTTTTTGTGAATGGACACTAGAATTTCAGTAAAGAATTTATTTAAACAGGAAAAACAATACCTGTGATGTGCATAAATATTATAGACAGACAAAGATAAGGGTTTTTTTCACCACATTGAATTTGAAATGAAAGGAGATTGACAAAAGTGTTGTATCAAGTAGATCGTCATTGAGCTTAAAGAGAGAGAGAGAGATAGCAAAAACCCTGGGAAGGACCCAGTGTTTTTTTTTTTATAATTTTTTTTTAAAAAGAAGGAAATAACTGGCAAGCTCAGCAACAGCAAAAGCCTAAACTAAAGTAGATGATCATCTCAGCTGAACTTGACTTTTTTCACATCTGGAGTGTTTCAGTTCAAATTTAGCGTGGTGGTGTACAGAGACCGATGGTCAAAAATAAATAAAGAAATAAAGAACGAACTTTTGTTCCAAAATTAATGGACCTGACTGTATATATAAAACTAAAGTTTTACTGGGTATTGGAGCAACTTAATGAATTTTATTCTGTTTATTAGTTTTCTTTACTTTTATTACATACACATGTATATATAAAATCTGGTTATGGTACAGTGTTGAAACATAACTAACTTAGTCGGCATGGTGGCTTAGTAGTTATCACTGTTGCCTTGCACCTCCAGGTTCTGAGTTCGATTCCCACATTAGGTATGTGTGCATGTTCTCCCTATGCTTCCTCCCAAAGTCCAAGACATGCAGATTAGGCTAACTGATGTTCCCATATTGCTCATAGTGTGTGTGCGCGAGTGCCATGTGATGCCCGTGTCCCAAGTCTCCTGGGATAGGCTCCAGGTCCCCTGCAACCCTGTAGACAGGATAAAGCGGTATAGGCAAAAAATTGAGTGAGTGAACACTAACTTAATTTAGCAACCACAGTGTTAAATAACGTTCATGAGAATGACATGAAATTTATGAAAGCCATTTTATCTGTAATCTGAAGATAAAAATAAAAGTGTTAAGGTCTCTATGTAAAAACGCTGACCTTAGAATTCATCGTAGACCAGGAAGAACAAATATTTAACATTCAAATTGTATTTCCAACCATTTTAGTTGCATCTTATCACCTCATTTTTATTCATGGCATAATTATTTCTGTCAGTCATAAACATCCAAACTCAACAGTCCTATGAAGAATTTTTAGCTCTCAAAATTGTAAAAAATAAAAATTATATATATATATATAAATTAAATACTTCCTCTGCAATTCTCAGAATTATTCATTACAAGACTTTTCATAATAGTCTCGTTGATTAAGACATGAGCACTTCTTGTTTCTGATCTTATTAAATTGATTTGTGCTCCATTTACCGCATTGCCATTATTTGGTTAAATGATTTTTTGCTTCAGTTCACAGAGACTGGGTAGCCACAAAAATCTTTGCTCTGTTTAATATCTTACAAACAGCTGCTGTAATACTTTAATACTTTTAAATACATTAATTATAATAAATATTTGTTTAAGAACATGATTCATCTCCAAACAAGGCTGACACATTGTGATTTCCATACACTTTAGCCCTTTTACTAATTTTCTCTAGTTTTATTACAGCTGTGAGTAAAAATAGGTTTATATATATATATATTTGTAAAGTAAACTACTAGAAAACTGTAGTTGGTGGAGATAAGGGTTGAGTTAAGACTTAGCGCAGAGATTTTTTTTTTAAAACATACCAAAAAACACATTAACATGGACTAGAGCAACTACCCTAGCCAACCAAAGACCAAACAACATGAAGAAAACAGCTTCAACAAAAGGTTAAACTGAAACACAGGCTTCAAATAGCCCATCTTATTAGAGAGTGACAAGGAACAGGTGAAACAATTAGGAACATGTGACATGAGGTGCAGTGCAGACGTCAAAATAAAAGTCCTGCAATACAAAAAGGCATTGTTCCAGAAATTTCTTAAAGAAGAAATACCTTAACAACAGACATCCTGCTATGAATGCTAACATTCGATATGGCTTTATAATTCCACAAAAACCTCTTTCATAGAGGTTTCACATTTTTTCCCCCACAAACAATGTGTGTGACTTCTACAGATGCTTTTTAAAACTAATTTAAAAGCTTTAAAAGAGAAAAAGTGCATAAAACTAATAAAGACGAATAAAAGTCACTATAAATAAAGGGCTCCTAGCCTCACAAAAATATCTATGACGGGTAAAAATAACTAATGCTTGCCTTGTGGTTTCCTTCCTGTTTATCCACTTCTGCTCCTCATCTCTAGAGTAAATATCAGAGTCGAAGTGCCTCTATCACTGTTAGTATTATATATATAATCCAATGCTGGGAAACATGATGGCTTGATGTGATGTAACCATTATAGAATTACTAGATCACATCTCGAGTGGAAATTTGAGACCCAATAACCACATAATCCTCGCACCTAGAAATCTATTAAGCATTCTGTTGAGATTTAAGTATGACTGCATTGCCAGTGTGACTCATATGGAGAGATCCAAGTAGCAATTCAAAAACTAATATATCAAGTACGCCCTTTTAAACTACATTAAAGCTGGTCATCCTCTCTGCTAGGAAAAAGAAAGTACTGATAATTGTTAAGTAGTGACCTCTAGAGCATTTTGCTTAGAAATGAAACCAATTATTTTATGCTGTAGTCTGAAATTTCAAACACACTATTTTATCATTAGTCAGGTCTTTCTTAACTTTAACATTACATAGGGGTTTTTCTTTATATATATATACCAAGGCAGAACTTTTCTCCTTGCCTTGAATTGCATTTCACATACAAAAGATCTACAACAAATCATCATCTTGCCATCAGATACAGAAAAAGATACGATTTTTTAAAGAAGCTAGAAACCATAAACTAGTTACTGCCTATCCAAAAATGTCCAAAAGTACACAACTAATGAAATATGAAATGAAAACTTGGGTTAAGAACCATCTAAGACTTAATATTACCTGTAAGTTCAGTAGTGAACCATCAACGTCATGGAGGAAACATGTTTTAAAAATGGAGATCACTTAGTGAAGCACAATGAAAAAAATACCAGGATAGTTCACAACATTGTTTATTTAGGTAATAAAGAACATTTCAACATGAACAATGCAATGAGCACTCAAAGGATTGGGACTAAACAGCTGTGTGGCCACAAGAAACACATTTGTTAGTGAGGAAAAAAGGCCTCGCTTTGAAAGATTGGACTTTGGGGCAATACAAAAAGGTCATGTGGTCTGACGAGTCCAGATTGACCTGATTCCAGAGTGAGCATGAAAGGAGAAAAAGGGAAGCTTATGATGCAGGCAATAGTGCTCATTTTACAACCCTTTGGAGGTGGACATGTCATGATCTGGGTTTGCTTCAGTTGGTCAGGTCTTGGCTCAGCAACATTATGTAGCATAAAAATAAAGTCAGCTGATGACCTGAATGTACTGGATGAGCAGGTTATCATATCTATAGACTTATTTCTTTCCTGATGGCACACCCATATTCAAAGACTTAAACTGTGAAAACAAATGGTTCTGAGAGCATGAGGAAACATATTCACACATGAACTTATACCTCCATATGCCAGAATTAAAGCTAAAGTCAACTGAAAGAAATATTAGAATGTGTGACTTTTTTTTAAGCATTGGATTATTCATGCACAACATAATACTGTTAGGTTCTATAAGTGTTTCTAGTATTAACATGGACATAAATATACTACTACTAATAATAATATAAATATTAACATTCCTAGTCATGTAACAGTTGGAAATTTCAGCCCCTTAAAATTACTACATTTTGTTTTAAAATCACAAACTCCATGTAGCGAGGTTTTCAACCACATTTTAACCACATTTTTTAGATGCTATATGACGCCGCACTCCAAAGCTGACACTAAGCTCTAAAAGCAGTACAGCATAGCAGAAGCATTGCCCAGAGTTCAATTTGCCTTCTAACAACTCATCCTCCTCCTTCTAACCCCAAATCCCCAGATTACATCCTTCAAAGCCATGCACACGAGCCTTCTCCAGCAGAGCGAGGTGTAGTCTGCTCTGCCACCATCATTACCTGGACATCTCTCAGTCTGACATGTGTAAGGAAGCTGTGAAGAATGAGAAAATGCAGCAGCTCCTGACCAAGCCATTATATGCAACCTAAAGAGCAGGGTATTACATCATTGGTGTATCACTTTGTCAACTACAGTACATTCGCACCTACTCGTACCTGATCCATTATGGTCAGGGTTGCAAGTGACGTAGAACCAGAGCCTATCCAACAAACAAAGGGTTTTGAGACAAACTTATTCATTTACTCATTTTCTGTCAATAGACTGTGTGATTATATATGTGGAAGGGGGTGGATATAATTTTTCTCTTAATGTAGATCTCTTATGATGGGCCACTACCCCACTCTACCGTACCCAGCTGACAGGCATTGACAAATGAACATTTTTTTTATTCCTGAATTCAATGAAGATCACAGTCTATACTAAATAGACTACACTTTTTTCTCAACATAAATCAAACAAACGCATAATAAGTGCTTATTCCCATATGGAGAATTGACTAACTGTCGTGACTCCCCTCTTTTCCTGTTTCCCATGCCACTTAATGAGATGACACCTTTTCCTGGAAAGGCTGCATCGTTAATACTCAACAGCCAAATGTCAAGATTGAGCAGTGCTCTTTTCAGGTTGAAGCTTGGATTTTAGCACTGATCCTCCTGCATGCTAAAGGCATAAGGGATATTTTCAAATACTTCTAACAACAGGAAAAGTAACTAAAGAGTAAAAAGCTATACCCTTAAATATTAACCACCCATCTTTATATAACTGATGACCAGTGGCAGACCTGGCATACTGTGCATTTTCCCATTGGACCAACACTCCTTCAATGCACTCATGCATATAATTTATGTTCTTAGACATAATTTAAATTACTTTTTATTTTGCCAGTGGCCTTCCCATAAACCAGAGACAGTGACCCATTGGTTCATTTCCTATGATGAAACTGTGTCTGGTGTCAGACGCCATGGCTCAGAGCCAAACATCTGTGGATGGATGAAGGTGTCAAATTGGTAAACAAAAACACATGGGGTTCAAAGTTGTTGTCGGCCAGCAAGTGCCACCAAGGGGGAGGGGTGGCAATAGCTCCAATATCTACAGTACCCAACACTATGCAGCAACAGATGGAACTTGAAGGAGGAGAGATGGCTGTTCTTGGCCACTGAAGGGCAGATGAGTTCACAACGTAGCAGGTGTGTGGCACACACACAAGGGGTCAAGGAGGGACAACATGAGCATGACAAGAATGAGGGACAACGTGAGCAGGAAAAGAGTGTCATTGAAGCAGCATGCATGGATTAGCTTTATGATTAACAAGTACTCACAAGGAGGGAGCAGGGACATAGTTTGCTTGCCATAAAATTACAGCGATGATAGAAATTGTCGACAATATGATAAAAACCTAAAGTGAATCCATCACCTACTACATCACCCTCAAATCAAATCATTGACACCTACAGTACAGTCAGTCAATGTAAAATAGCACAGCATAAGTTTTTGTATCTAGCATAGCTCCCTAAATGCGGTTACCTGACTAATACAAATTCACCTATTCTAAAGTTACCTCGCTGATGTTGTTTTGTCAGCTATGTCCATTGTACCGTATAAGCACCTCAAGGAGAAGTAGGACCTACAGTCAAAAAAGATGATCCACAAAAATTAGAGTGGACAGTGAAAGGCTGGATTGAGATTAGGATCCCTGAAAAGCTGACGATTCAAACCCTGGCCTACGATCACTTGACGATAATGGACTAAAAACAAAACTATAAAAGGTTATAAACCACAAGCGTGATATGAATCTGCAGCTTTTAATATAATAATCCCACAAACATAATACCAGTTGTGGGAAGGTGAAAAACTTCAGCTTTCAACATTGTAAGTGCTTTCCACAAATGAAAAATAAACTTTATTACGTTTGTGGGATTATTAAATTAAAACCTGCAGATTTTTATTACATTTGTGGGTTGTTATAACGTTGGGAGGTTTGACAAGTCCTTCTTTCAGATGAAATTAAATTTTGCATTTCAGTTGGAAAAGAAGGTCCCAGAGTCTGGAGGAAGAGTAGAGAGGAACAGGATCAAAGTTGCTTGCAGTCCAGTGTGAAGTTTTCATACTTGTTTATGATAGAGGTGCGATGTCATCTACTGGCGTTGGTTTCATCAAGTCAAATGTCAATGCAGTCATCAACCAGGAGGTTTTAACGCACTTCAAGCTTCTGTTGGCTAGTAGGCTTAATGGAGATGCTAACTATATTTTCTATATTTTTTTATTAATGAGCTGTAAACTTTCCCCAACTTATGAACAAGTTCCGGGAGCATGTTCATAAGTCGAATTTGTTCTTAAGTCTGACAAGTCTTATACACCTTTAAGATGAATATACAGTGAAACCTTGGATTACGAGCATAATTCGTTCCAGAAGCGGGCTCGTATTCCAAAACACTCGTAAACCAAATCAAACATTCCCATAATAAATAATGAAACCTCAAATAATTTGTTCCACAGCCCCAAAAAATAAATACAGAAAAATAATTAATACAATATATAAAGTAAAAATAAAACAAATTAACCTGCACTTTACCTTTTTATTTATATAAAGTTAAAATAAATCCCAACAGATAAGTGTTTCCGTTTCTGCGCGCAGGCGCCGTGTATTTGAGTGTTTGTGTGTGTGTGTGTGTGTGTGTGTGTGTGTGGAATTAGCCCCTTCCCTCGCCTCGTCTTACACAGTAAAACTTCTTCTCCCTTCCCCCACCTCGCTTTTCAAGTTTCACAACAAACACATACACAATGGAAACACTGTTTTAACGGGAAAAAAGAAATCTCTAATGACACTCGCGTGAGCGCACATTAACAGAATCACTGCTGTAAAGTAAAAACAAAACAAAACAAATGAAACAGCACCTTGCCTTTGAAAAGAGTCGCGACAGAGCAGAGTTTCTGTGTAGAGCAGAGTGTGTGTGTCTATGTGAAGCCGGGGAGGGGGGTGTAAAGGTGAGAGAGTGTGTGTCAGTGTGTGTGTGTGTGTGTGTGTGTGTCGGTGTCAAAAAACTGTCGGTGTCGTAAACCAAGAAATGCTTGTTTTTCAAGTCAAAATGTATTAAAAATCTTTGCTCGTCTTGCGGAACACTCATAAACCGAGTTACTCGCAATCCGAGGTTCCACTGTACAATGTAAAGTAAACTTGGCTAAATCTGAGCGATGCAACTGTCCCCTTTCCCCACACTGCCATTATGTGGCCAAAAACACATAACAGCCATTTTCTGTCACTGTGCTCCCGGATTTATTAAGTGAAACCAGTGAGGCCAACTTGTATCTGTGGAAATTCGTAACTATTCAAAATGTTCCACTTTAATTCAATTATTTTAAAAACCAAAAAACTATTTTTTTCCTCTTTTTATGCACTGCATATCATGCTAAACACTGGTATTAATATCTGTGGGGAAGCTGCAGTAAGTTAAGTGAATTTGGTGGAGTTTGTTGAGCTGCACCTTTATGTAAGTCTAATTTCCCCCAAAAAACCAAAGATCTAACAATGACTCATGTCTGAACATTATTATTACTATTCAAACCAAAAGTCCTCTGTTAATTGTTTAAACCTTATGCAATATTTCATCATCATTATGTGGACATTTGACATCTGTATGAACTAAGTAGTTCAAATGAATCAAATGAAATATGATGGAACAGCTTCATGCTTTAGCATATATTTTTCTGTACATTTTTCTAGATTAATGATACGCATTTAACTCAATCAGACATGATTCTCACCTTCCCTCTGCTTGCTTGTTAGAGGAGGAGAGTTTTACTGTCCATCAATGTGAACTTCACAGGCAGGATTTTCGACTTACTTGTAAAACATACTTGCATTCCTAAAATTAAATAATTTGCAATAAATTAAACGTTCGACTTATTACTCAACTTTGTAATGGTTTAGGGGAATACAATAGGTAAGCTTATTTAAGTGGACTACAAGAGTGGTGTCTGGCTGATTGTGATGGGCTGTCTGGGCCAGAAATGCCAAGGCCAATTTTTGTCCCAGTCGAGCCCTGTAGATGACCAATTTGTTCCACTTCCCAAGTCAAATAATAGGAGATTGACAGGAAGTGCTTTCCGTTATTAAAGCCTGAATCGCATCAGTTGTCCTAAAGCGGCCCACTCTTTCCCTTTACAAAAAGTGCACTCCTCCAGTGACTCCTCCATAATTAATAGCAGTGAGTGAAGCGGAGTATTTGTCCGACTCTCTGACTGGAGCTTCTAAGTTCGTATTGTTGCTTAAAAGCATGCAGGCTCCAAATGTATATAGCATATCCCTGTCATTTGCCCTTCATATATTATATGTATCTACCCTTGTATGCTGCAGTGACTGATTGAGGCTGACATAACTTAGTATACTTCTTGCCAATGAAGATGAGCCATATAGCTTGAACTATTGATCCTCACATAGGGTAAATGTCTGTATTGTGAAGGACTAGAAAACTGTTTTAGAAAAAGTGGCTTTAAAAGACGAGCACTAATACAAAATTACTACAACAAGTATAATTTAGGTGGCACGGTGGCTTAGTGGTTAGCACATGCACCTTCAGGTTCCGGGTTCAATTCCCACTTCGGATCTGTGTGCATAGAGTTTGCATGTTCTCCCTGTGCTTAGTGGGTTCCCTCAGGGTACTCTGGTTTCCTCCCACAGTCCAAAGACACGCAGATTAGGCTGATTGGTGTTCTTAATTTGACCATCGTGTGTGAATAAGCAAATGTAAGTGTGTGTCCAGTGATGGATTTAACATGTCACAATGACCAAAAACTCACGGCTAATACCCGCATCCTGGTGAAACTCATTCTGTCATAGATCAGGTAATAAACTTTGTTGTAATTATGTAAAGTTAAAGCTTTGGGGTTTTTTTTTTTAGATGGAGATTTATCTACTTAGATATTTATTCGCTTTTTTACCGACTCAGGGAAACTGTCTGGACAATAGCTTAACGGCTAGTTTTAAGTATGAACACTTTGGACCAGCTATTAGGCTAACAGCAATATGAAACCTTTTGATAATAGCTCTTGTTTTTGCTCAGAGAGTCATTTTGATACTCTAGAACACGAACACAGCCTGGATGGAGCCTGCATGCTTTTTTTTATGTTAAATAGGTAGGCAGTAAACTTTCACCTTTAGTCATATAAATGCATTTTTCAAACCAGTACTGCTATTAGGCAGTTAAACTGTCTGAATAAGGACAGCTCCTAATGGACTTTTTAAACACTCATTTCAAGGCTTCAACAATTTCCAGCGGAATTTGATAAATAGGCCAACCAAACATGCGAAAGGTTCGGAAAATGTGTTAATTTGCATTACCAATATGATTATAAGGATGAATAAGCCGGCTTGAAAAGCCAGTTTGAACATTTTGAAAGCTGTTATCATCAACATGAATGGCATTTCTATTGCCACAGTCATAATACTTCTCTGCAGAAACACCAAAAGCCACCTGACCATTACGTTCATTGTCAGCGGAGAGGGAAATCAGTCCATTAAAACCAACGTTTTATTATTATTATTATTATTATTATTACTCACTCCTCACTCACTCATCATCTATACCGCTTAATCCTGTATTCAGGGTAACGGGGGGCCTGGAGTCTATCCCAGGAGACTTAGGGCACATGGCAGGGTACACCCTGAACAGGGTGCCAATCCATCGAAGGGCACAGACACACACACACATACACTCACTCATTCACACACTATGGACAATTTGGGAATGCCAATTAGCCTAACCTACATGTCTTTGGACTGTGGAAGGAAACCGGAGTACCAGGAGGAAACCCACCAAGCACGGGGAGAACATGCAAACTCCATGCACACAGAGATGGGAATATTATTATTATTATTATTATTATTAACTGCATTTTTATTATGATTAGAAGTCCACTTTCAAGTGTTACAGCAGTAACATGTTTGATCTTTGAGTTTGAAGATTGCCAAGATCATAAAAACCAAAACCATCTATATGTTTCTCCTTGTCAAAAGGAGCAATCAGAGCAGCTTTCTTCTCATATTTTAGAGAAACCCTACCAAATCGGTCAATTGATGCATTCAATATGTTTTTGTTTTTTTTTTTACATAAAAAAGTTAAAATATATGTAGCAAAGTATATTATGTAAAGTCTGATTGATCAGAAAATGTATTTATTATTATGTATTCTATTAATGTATTTATATTCTATAGCATCACCTCTAACAATAGCAAATAAAAAATATTTGTATCATTTTCTTAAATTAAAGAACTGTCATCTTTGGCAGGTGGTTAAAAAAAAGGATAAGCACACTTCAAGACGTTATTGAAAAATGTATCACCTTCCAGATGGTAACAGTAACTTGGTTTCTTGTTGAGTTTCATCGTACCACCCCGCTGTTGATTATTTTCCGATAACACTATACACCATCACCAATTATCTTGCCTTTTTTTTTTTTTTTTTTGCAGTGACAAATGATTTAATTCCTCACTTCAACAGAGTCTAATTTCTCTGCGCTTGTCCTCGGTTTTGTTTATACCTATCAGCACTATGGCCTTCTCTCAGAAGGTCCAGGCTTGAAGTAGATAAATGCAATCAGGAGTAATGAGTCTCATATCGCTCATCTATCCAGTGCCACAGAGTGGATCAGTGGAGGCTGTAAACACCAGCTTTGGCTTCAGCGAGAGCAAATAAAATGGGCTGCCAAAATTCGCCCCTTCTCTCTGATCAGTCCAAGAGTGTTCGATAAAGGACGGGAAAAAATGGATATGTTCATACGGTGCTAAACAAAAATGTTGTGCTTTGCTGTTTTTACTGTAGCACAAGAAATAGTTCATTCTAACCTTGGGTCATGTAAAGCACAAACCCCATGATCAAAGCCTTCCCCGTGCAGAGACATTAATCTTTGTTTGTTGTTGAGCCTCCATCAAGGGGTCGCCACAACGGACCATCCGACCCGCACACGAATTTGGCACAGGTTTTACACCGGATGCCCTTCCTGATGCATCCATCCTATCTATTTTATCCGGGCTTGGGACCGATGGCTGAGATTTGGGCACTGGGTAGGAATCAAACCGAGGCCTTCCACATGGCAGGTGAGAAACCTACCACTTAGACACCAAATGCCCTCGAGCATTAATCTTTGTTTACAAAGTCTTTTACGTCAGGGACAAAATAGCAATCCTATTTGCTTTGCTTTAATCTTGCTTTTAATTAATACATTTCTAATGATCTATTCATGTTGAACAATATTCGCCTATTCACCAATGTGGAAAATATTCACATCTTCCACATTAATGACGCCTCCTCTGAACATATACTTAAGAGTTCAGGACTCTTGAGGGATTTGCTTTATTTAAACTTCATTGATCAGATTTCAATAAAACTTTCGGACCCTTCCGACTCAGCAGTTGAAGCTCATTTCATGGTCAGCACAGCCTCAGGAGGCAGAGAGAGAGAGATTGTTGTGTGTGAATAGCAAGCTCTTGTAGCTAAATAGCGTAAAGGTTAATGCAATTAAAGTTGTGAAGAGGGCCTTGAACAATGAAGGTGCCTTTTCAAAAAAAACTTCACTAAATCCTAAACGTGGGTCCTTGAAGGAAGTGAATAGAGAGAACTTTTTTTGTGAATGCTCTCTTTCTCTCTCTCTCTCTCTTTCTCGCTCTCCTTCGCTTTATCTGCATCTCTTGATCTGAAATCCATGACTAGATTTCTACAGCTAGTCCTCAAAGCGGCTAGTGAAGAGTCTGACAGGGACACTTGTCTTGGCAGACATGACGAGCTGGCACAGTCTATGCACTTCACAGTCTAACCTTGGAAATTTGCTCAGTCGTCTGTGCCTGTCTGAGGCGTCTTTTTGAGCCCGGGGGAAAAGGACATGCTAAGGGACGAATACAAGCCAGATGGCATCTGTGGCTGCGTCTGCAGGGGTGAAAAGAAGTGGCAGAGTTAGTGAGATATGAACTGGGAACTGTTGGCAAAGCTCCAGAGGGCATTACACTGTCAGTTTGATGAATGTTGCACACGCTGCTGAATATACGAACGTTTCGCATAGTAGTGGTATAGTTAAGCCCATATGCGCATAAACACCCTGACCCATTTGTACTGAATTAAGCATTCTTTCACTCATTTATCTTCGGTAACCGCTTTATCCGGGTCAGGGCCACGGTGGCTCCAGAGAGTGAGGTGGGAATGCACCCTAGATGGGAAAACAGTCACTCATGGGACATTAAATAAATAAATAAATAAGAATAAATAGAAAATGTTGGTATGATGGAAACTGTCAGTGTTGTAATAAATATCTAAGGGCTTGATTAAATAAATAAATTAAAATATGATGTAACATTATGCAAAAATGTGCAAACTTGCTGATCAGACCCATCTGAGAAGAGGCCTGTCTGTGCATGATGAGTGTGCTCGTTAATGTGTTGTATCCAATGAATAGTTAGTGCTCCAGATGAAAGCATCAAGAGTGCACCAAAAGTTTGTGCCGGTTTACATTACGGCAGCTTGTAAAACATCATTACTCAATAACAATTTAAAAAGAGCAAAAACGTGGAATTTAATCAGAATCCTAATCTACAAGGTGTGTTCAAGTCAAACCGGGACTTTTCTCCTGAAGGCATAAAACTTATGGAAGTAAGCCGCAGTAAAACATTCGGATGGTGGAAACGCACTTTAAGGAAGGCTGTACTGTACGTCCGTTAATGACAATTCTGACCAAGGTGGTTCAAAGCGCTCACTGCAGTGAGTGGATAACTTGTTGGCAACATGCAGAGGAGATGCATCTGTCTGTGGAAACTGCACACACAACCGTACATGAACACCATTTGCACATTAGAGGAAATCGGCTGGGAGTTATTGCCACATCTCCTGTACAGCCCTGACCTCGGTTCAAGCCATTTCCACAAGTTTAGGGCATTATGCCTCAAAACATAAGCGGCACAGATCAGCACAGGTCAATGACAATAAAAAGAAAAATATATGTGCTTATATGGAAGCCTTGCCGGTGGGTGTTAACGGGGAGGCTTCAGACATCAAACTGTGCACTTGGATTTTCCGATATATTAGAAGGAAAGTCACCATTACTTCAAAAACATGTACATTTTACCACTACGAGGTTATGGGAATGACGTCACAAAAATGTAGAACTCTCAAAATAAGCATATTATTATTATTATTTAATTGTCTGTTTTTTTTTTGGTCATAGAAACAACTAAAAACAACCATAAAAATGTGATCATGTGTACCTGTCCTATTTCTTTGTATATATATTTTTTTTTTTACATTTTTGGATCACTCAGGTTGGTTAATTGGTTAAAATGAAATAAAATAAAATTCAGTTAATCATATTGCCTATTTCGTGCTAAAAATAATAATAATAATAAAAAAGATATGTCACTCTATACTGCACGATCCTGAGTCCTACACATAGTTCTTAAAAAAAAAAAAAACAGCAAAACAAAAAAACATGAATAAAGCGGTACGGGAGTTCCTGGGAGGCCAGTGTTTCAGACATGATGCAGCTTTATGCTTTTACTTTGATACTTAAGAAAAGAAAGATATAAAGAAATGATATTCTCCAGTCAAAGGAAGTAGTTAAAGGACTTATATGTCATTGGATCTCATCCCGAGATACCTGAAGCCAAAGAATTTAAGTTATTCAAATTTAAAAATCAAGCCCACACCAAAATATATTATGGAAACTATCAAAACAGATAAAAATAATAGACAGCATGAATAGTTTTGATCATGTGGAGTAAATTGAAAATGGAATGAGGAAATAAATAAATAAATAAATAAATAAATGTGACTCTGGCGTACTGATAAAACTTTCTACCTTGATGGTATCTAAGCACTAAGCACAAGTGAAACGCTGGGATAAGTGCATTAGTGTAGCAGGGAATTATATAGAGAAATAAAGCTAGTTTTGACTCTTATAACTGTGTTCTGGTATCATGCACAAATAAACATCCCGGTTTGACTTGAACGCCGCTCATGAAATACACTATAAGTGTTTATTCTTTCATCTCATATAGCTGTTATATAAAACTTGATTTTGAAGCAAATCTGCATTTTGTATAATATCCCCACACAAATTCGTGCACACACCACCTTTCTCCTAGTCATTTCCGCTTATTGATTGATAAAGCCATACATTTTTAAAGGCGCCATATTGATCTGTGGAGGACTGTGTCCATACCTACAATTAATATACAGCAAAGCATGGCTTAGCCCGGGGTGGATTTTAAATTGATTGCTCTGAAATATTAAGTACTGTGTTTATTAATATTTGACCTGTTTGCCTGAGAGTTTGTGATTTATGGCAGTGGAAAAAAATATGTGTATATAAATTACAGGGAATGAACACATTACGAGCAGTGTAAGCTTTAGACTTTTATTTTGATTTTTTATTTATTTTGGACCTCATCCCGAGAAGCCAAAGTTATTAAAAATAAATAAATAAATAAATAAATAGATCAAGCCCACACCAAAATATATTATGGAAACTATCAAAACTGATAGAAATACTGTAATAGACAAGTTGGACCGTTTCGATCATGTGGAGTTCAGTTCAAATGGGATGAGGAAATAAATTAATAAACAGACAAATCACAACATAATCAGTAGGTTCAAATCCGTAATCACCCACGAGCTACAGCACTCTGCTTTGAGCAACCTTGCCATTAATCTATCATTTAGGACTTAAATCAACTATTTAATCATATTATACTTTGTGCCAGGCTGCCAACCAAGCTGCGATTAAAGATGCCTGTTTGCTTACCGACTGAACGACTCCACCAGTCACTCATGATATCTAAACAGTAGGCTGTGCTAGACAGCAGGAACAGTAATCCAACAGTGCAATCAGAGAGAGAGGTTTTTTTTTTTTCCCAAAAAAAAAAAAGAAAGAAAAACGTGGCTCTACATAGAGGCTAAGCTACACAACAGGCAGGTAATTGCTCGAGGCTCACCACCATTCAGGGTGTCTGGTGAAGCTTCTGAAGCCTAATGTTAATATTTTAGCTTTTTCGAATTTTAGACTTTTGTACAGTACAGTGTATATACAGTTTGACAGAATTGTAGTTTTAGTAACGAAGTAATGATTGTTTATGGAGTATTATTCTGTGCCCTGCACGGTACATTTACTTACTAACTCACCATCTATACCGCTTTAAACTGTATACAGGGTCGCGGGGGGCCCCGGAGCCTTAGGGCGTGAGGCGATGTACACCCAGAATAGGGCGTCAATCCATCGCAGGGAATGCGTACACGCATTCGCATACCACTGGCAATTTGGGAACGCCAATTAGTCTAATCTGCATGTCTTTGGATTGTGGGAGGAAACCGGAGTACCCAGAGGAACCCACCAAACACAGGGAGAACATGCAACCTTCATGCACACAGACCCGAGGCGGGAATCGAACCCGCTTCCTGGAACTGCAAGGCGTAAGTGCTAACCGCTAAGCCACTGCTTTTTTTCTTTCTTTTTTTTTTCTTATTCTAAGTGTGTACTGTAGGTAGCTTATTATTATATGATGGAAGTTATTTCTAAATGCTGATATTTACACCCTTGACTAATCAAGATAATTAAATAATCAACAAACAGGGTGGTGAGATACAGCTTAAAGCAAAGCACTGCATGTAATTAAACAGCATGTGCTGAAGTGCTCCCATTTTTTTCCCCTTTGGCGTTTTATCTTAGGAGTTGCCAGATCGGATTATCTAATCAGCATGACCTGGGACAGGTTTTACACCAGATGCCCTTCTTGATGCAGCCGTCCCATTCCCTAACCAGGCATGTGGCTGATTTGAATGGGGCGTAGGTTTAAGGATCTTGCCTAAAGACCAAACAGTGGCGACCTGGCGGTGATGGCAGGGCTCAACCCCCTGACGCTCCAATCAGCAACCCAGAGCCCCAAACATCTGAACCACCACTGCCCTTTTTTTTATTCATTTTTAATAGACACATTTTGGCATTGATGGCTTTATTTTGTTAAAAATTTTAATCTAATTTATAGCTACAATTAATATTGTGGATCATCAAGTTGGTTCCTTTTATCTTTCACATAACAATTACTCATGATTTCTTACCAATTTATTTGAGGCATTAATTTAAAAAATATATTAGAACTACTGATTTCTGATACTTTTTCATTTTTTATTTATTACCTTAGGATTTTGGTGATTTTTTTTTTCTTCCTAAAATAAAAGGTAGCATTCAAAGTAGACAAATGTCCTGCAAAAGTAATTTTCTTAGAATACAGGTGAGGTGAGGTAAAATAAATCTTGCATGCTTCTCAAGACTCCCTGTATGGGTTGCTATGGTGATGTGAACAACTTCACATCACGTCTGAATGGCAGACGAGGCAGGATTTTCTCAGACAACAGGTATGGAAAAAAAAATACAAATAAAAATCAAGCATAGCCATGGCATGTTATTTACGACTGACAACAGGTGTTGGAGCTTATAGTGTTATATCATTCCCGTGCACATTCATTGGTTAATATTTTATTGCTATAGCTAACCTTAAAGGATCCATTGACATATTATGGCATTGATGAGATTAGAATCTGTGCTTTGTTTCGGTATCGCTATATTAACGATATATATATCGACTATATGTCGGTCACGCCTGCACCATTTTAACTAATGCTCGCACTTGCACATGTGCTGCTAAGGGCTGGAAATCACGTTTCAGCATGCAGACGGAAGTGAGAGGAGCTCTCCTTTTTATGAGGATGGCTAGGGTAATAAACACGGCATGATACGCAGAGAGCGGTTGATAAACTGGTCCATCTGTGTTATTGAACAGTTTGCAGAGCCTGGTCGAGGGCTCTGTCACTCCTGCGCTGCCACAAATCGATACCCGCCTTCACTGGGAAATATGACCAGAGCAGCGGTGGGACACTACAGCAAGTCACATCCTAAGCTCACTCACAAGCAAACTGTGTACGTCGTTAGAATGCAAAAGTTGTGCTAATTAAAGTTTATAATTCAACAAATTGATCTTCGACGGTAATAAGGTTGTGCAGTGAACAGCATGGGAGAGTTAGCGGAAGAGCAGAAAATCCTAATGAACCAATGTATTAAGATGGCTTGAGATACTGGCTAAAGTAAGTTCCTGAAATGCGCTTCTCAATATTGAGGAAAATAACATATTACTGTAACCTATATAAGGCTGTGCTATAAAGTTGTCATGCCTTCATGCCGTTCTTGACATCAAGGAGTTATCTCATTATACAAATCTAATAATGCACTCTCAGCATGACAGCAATTTAAAAAAAACTTGAGATGCATCACTTGATTTCGTGAGTAGAGGAAAGTTACCTTCCTAACGTGCCACATTTTATCTTGCACCAGTTAAACATGTCAGTGGTTTCTAGAGAGAAAAGAAATATCCAATTGAAATAATTAAATATATATATTGCAGAAAGGTTACATTTCATTGAAAGGTTAACTGAAGGTTCATTTTTTATTTCGTGTATATAATGAAATAATTTTAACCTTTCTTATACTGTATATATATATATATATACAAACAAACACACTGTAATAGCTGTCATATAGAAATTAGAGCTATATTTAATAGTGACGGTAAATGCATTTACACACACACAATAAGAACTTACATAAGTGGGTATAAACGGCTATGTGTGTCTATATAAGAAAATGACTTAATTTTGGATGAATTGAAAAAGGTAATGTGGTCTAATGAGATCAGACTGACCCTCTTCCAGAGAGATGAGAACATCAGAATGAGAAGGGACGAATACTAAGCGATGCACCCATCATGCATAGTGCCCATCTGGGGTTGCTTTAGGTGGTCAGGTCTAGGCTCAGCAACGTTATGTGGCAATAAAATGAAGTCAGTTGACGACCTGGATGTACGGAATAACCAGGTTATCATATCTATTGAATTTTCTTCCCTGATGCCACAGGCACATTTCAGGACTCGAATTGTGAAAGAGTGGTACTGGGAGCATGAGGAATCATTTTCACATGTGAATTGGCCACCACATTGCTCGCTGTGATCAAAGCTAAAGTGGTCAAAGATTTCTTAGAAAGTGTGACTTTTTTTGGCCAGGCAGTGTACATGAACCTAAAACCACAAAAGTACAGAACTGTTAAATATGAAGAAAGGTAATAAATATGAGACAATCTTACAGAACGTAATGCTTTAAATAAACCTAGAAAAACATGAGCATATAGGAAATAATCTTATTATTTTACTCTAAGTTTCTGTTGAAACATTTAAACCTACCCCTGCACTGGAGGAAGGATGAAACGAAGGGAGGAAGGAAGGAATGCTTTATGACCTCAGGTAAGTAAAATCAGATACGAATATTGCAACATGTGCATTTCTGTATCCAGGCAGCTCAGCAACCTAACTGAACATTTAGATTGAATGGTAAAGGACAGAGAACTGTTTTTTGACACCAATGACACCAGTCACTACATATGAGATAAAGGATCTGGAAACTGGTCATATATAATACAAGGCAGGGAAGCTCTCATTCACACACACAAATTAAAAAAGTTAAGGAAACATATTTAAAACAGCCTAACTGGATTCATGTGAAACAGGATGCGATGAGTTACTTTTGAGTGGACTTCTCTCCAGCTGTCAATCATACACAGAATATTAGCCAATCAGATCATCTGATTTTCTTGAGACCTCCCCTTACATTGGTCCCACCATATTGCCTCACAAAAATTAGTGATTTGTTGGTAGTGAGTAAATGGAAAATTTCCAAACACTGGAGGAAACTGATTCTTAGATGCGCTCGGGGAACGTGCAATAATAACAAGCAATATCCAGAAAGGTTACAGGAGGCTAGTTTCATCCTTTTTCCGAAGTCAAAAATAGAATTGGAAAAGTGTTTAAAATGGATTAAGGCTTGCGGATGGCCGCACAGCTGAATGTAGACAACAGCAACAGACACAAGGTTGTGTGTTCAAAATAACAAAGTCTTGTACTCTCTATACATCTGCATTTACCTGTATTGATCAACATCTGCATATAAACCCTACACTTCACCTCGGGCTATCTCTGAGCTCGGACCTCTTACATCATACTTGGACTGATTGCTGTGAAAATCCCCGAACAATAGGACTTAAGACTGATTAAAACATGCTCTGGTTGACGAACGACAAATATTTTCATTTCGTGTACTGATAGCTTGTGAGACATAGTGACAGTAACTAAGGAAGGGTGAGTCTTACCACCTGTGGAGGAAAGGTCTACTATAACCTTGACTATACAAGAAGCAATGGAAATAAATTATTTTCATGTTTACCCAAACCCACAAAGGTGTGTGGCATGTGTTGGATATGCCATTCAGCTGGCCGTCTGCTGTCTCTGCATGACAGGTTGACAAACAGGTTGGCAGTTTGCATTTTACCTCAGGCAATGTAGCTCCACTTAAAAGAAAAATAATTAGAGAGAGAAAAAAATAGCTCCCTGGTATAACAATCACACATGTTCCTTAAAACAGACTGCTCGAAAAATTAGAATAAAAATTGCATCAAATTAATTTATTAGTATTTCAAACAGAATAGAAGGTGAGTGTCCTGAACAATAAGAAGCTCTTAGTGCTACTAAACCAACATATCTCTTTACTCTTAAAGAAGATAACAAGAATAATCCTGGATTCTTATTTAATACTGTAGCAAAATTAATCAGAAATCATTCCACAAATAAAACATGAATACCAATAACATGCAGTGAGGAGTTCATGAATAAATCCAGGCTTTAAAAACAGACAATTTAATAAATATTGATGTAGATGACAAGCTAACTATATCTGGCCAGTACTTACAGTAGAATATTTTACACCCCTTCAAGAGACTGAACTAATTTCACTAATCTCTTCTGCAAAATCTACTTGTGTACTAGATCCTGTGCCTACAGTACATGTTTCCTCAAACATACAGTAAAATACCAGAAATAACTGAATACCTTTTTTTTTTTTTTAAATCAACTCGTTCCTCACCAATGGCTACATTTCTAAATCTTTTAAACTAGCCGTTATTAATCCCCTGATTAAGAAACATGACCTCGACCCAGACCGTACTGATAAGTGGTAAATCACTTACGGATCAGGGTTGTGTCTCTTTGCTTGTGCTGCTTAACCCTATTTGACTGATCATTATCAGTTTGTAGACTTAAATGGTGACTATTCGACATGTTTTAATGTATATATATATATATATATATATATATAGTTTGGTGTTCCACAGGATTCGGTTTTAGGCCCACTTCTATTTACTCTCTTTCACATGCTTCCTCTGGGTAACATAAATTGTAAGCATGGTATTAGTTTCCAGTATTATCCTGATGACACACAGGTACAGTATATGGCTCAGCAGAGCCCGATGAGCGACACCAGGTTAACAAAGTTGAGGAATGTGAGAAGGACACAGGATGCTCATTAACTTCGTCCTTCTTAATGACAAAGTACTACTGTACAAAGTACTTTGCATGTAGCTAGCAGTAAGCTTTCTAATCACACAATAACTCTGGATGGCCTTTCTGTTTCATCATGTAAAAGACCTTAGTGTGATTTATTGATTGAGTTTTTAATTTCAAGCTCATGTAGATAATATTACTAAGCTAGCATTCTTTGATCTCAAAAACATTGTCAAGAGAAAAAAATATTGCAACTACATGCGAAACAACTGTAATTGGATTTTTGTTATGTGTACTGTATAACCTCCTATTTAGTCCAGAATGCATCAGCCAGAGACCTTACTAGAACCAGAAGATATGAACACATCACCCAACCTTATTCACACAGCATGGATCACAGTAAACTATCGCACTGACTTTAAAATACTACTGACCTATAAAGCACTAAATGGTCTCGGTACCTGAGTAAACTGCTAGTGTTTTATGATCCGCCACACCTACTTCAGTCAAAGGGTGCAGGCTGCTTGTGGGGACCTTGTATTATGAAAACCACAGCAGGGATAGAGCTTTTTCTTACTAAGCCTGAACGTATATACAATAGCCTTCCGATTTATGTTCGTGACCCAGACACAGTCTCTGTGTTTAAGTCCCGGCTTAAAGCTTATTTATTTTGCCAAGCCTTTTGAGAAAGTCATAGATAGAGGTGCAAATCTTTGTGTTTCACTGAATAACATGACATAATCTGCTATGTTTCAAGTGAAAAATGAGACTAAACAAATGCCAAACTAGAAGAGCTCATACAATATTGCAGGAAATATAAAAGTTTTAAAGTAGGTCAGAGTGTATGCTCGGCAAAAAAAAAAAAAAAAAAAGGAAAATGGGTAGAAATTCATGTTTAAACGCTCTTGTGGGGAATTCACGTGCCTTCTCAAAAGCTATGCTTGGGGGAACCAGCAGGCTAGACAGTCTGGTAATACAACAAAGCAGGAGTAGTTCTCATTCAACGCTCTCAGACTTGCGAATCGCTTCCCCCATCCTTCCTTTTCAACTCGACATCCTGTGCTAGACCTGAAACTGATTCTCCCTGAGAGAGGATGAGACCTTGCCTCCACAAGAAGAACAAAGTCGCTTCATCCTTAAGCTGCATACCCCTGCATATGTGCCTTGCTTCGCCTTGATCGCTGCTGCTGAGATATTCCTCATCCTCTGGCCCTGAGTTGCAAATGCACAAGAAATCTGCCTGGCTCTCAGGTTTCCTTCAAGATTCTGCAAGGCAAGCATGTCTTAGAGAAGATTCAAAAGGTATCATAAATCAACTACAGCTATATCTCAAGGTTCCATAAATTCTGACGAACTTTTCTGCCAGCAGTGGATTATTTTTAGAGGTTTAATATTTCGTAATCAACTGAAAACTGCGACGATCTTTCCTGAAATAACGGAGAATGAGCAAATTCTTGAAAATGCTGTTGCAGTGAGCCAAGAGAACCTCTGCTTTATTGAAGCACTGTGTGTTAAAGAAGAAGAAGAACTGGTCGAAGCAATTATTAATCATAACTGTGATTATTCTGCCACAGCAGGCGGAAAGTGAAGAGGGAAATGTGTGCATTTCTTTTTTAGTATCACACTGATGCAGGTGAGTAGGGAATTATATTAAAAACACACAGCCGTTCGATTGCAAAAGACCTGAGAATCTACAAATAAATCAAATGCAGTTAAACTGAAAATGCAGTGAGAATAAAAAAAACTTTTTTTTTTGTATTTTTTATTTAACTTTCTATGTTCATGTATTTTTTAAATTAACCCATGTGTTAGGAAGGTTTGAGGCAAGGACGCCAGCGCAGTAAAAGGTGTTTATTAAGCACTTACTCAGACGAACAAAAGCAACACGGGTAATTAGAATACAGTGTCGGGTAAAACAGGCTAGGGTCGGACGAGCTACAAACAGAATAAATTAGGGAAGGCTAAATCAGAAATGAGAGAGATCAGCAAATCTGGAGAACACAGGACGTGCTCGGTAACATACTGAATCTCAGGAGCGTATATATTTCACAATGAGAGTCTCTTTCAAGTTCTATTTATATCCTTTGTAAGATTGCTTGCAGGTGCGTGCGTGCGTGCGTGCGTGTGTGTGTGTGAGTGATTAGAACTCAGATGATCTTGAGCCGTCTGGTTGGGAGATGTAGTTCTTCTCCGCCATGATTATAGGCGTTGGCGGATCATCCTTGACCCCATGAAAGTGATTCTTTTTATCATTTACATTATAGCAGCTAGAAACAGTCTTTCTTCTATGAAGTGTGTTACACAGTACGTCCATAAATGCTTTAACAAAACATTACAAAAACCTCACACATATATATATTTTTTTATTATTTTGAGGATCTTCAACGCAAGTTCCGGTATAGAGCATTAAAAAAGCAATTAAAGTTTAGAACAAATGTATAGTAGGGGGCGGGTTCGCGTCTGAAACGCTGGCCTCCAAGGAACCCCTTTAATGGCACAAACATACCATGTGGCAATAACTCCCAGCCAAGCTCCTGTCATGTGCAAGTGGTGTTCATGATTGATTTGTGTGTTCAGTTCCCATAGACAGACAGGCAACAAGTTGTCTGTTGCTTTTCAAGGATCAGATGCTCCACTCGATGAATGTTCACTGCAGTGGGCTCTGAGCCACCTTGGCCGAGGTCGTAATTCACATTCGTAGGACCGTTGCACCATTCAAAGGTTTTAATGCGGCTAAGAGGTCTCATGACCATACTTTGCTTGAAGTCTGTCTCAATTGGTTTTAAGCCTTCATTCAAGTCCCGGTTTGACTTGAACGCCCCACGTATTAAGTAAAAACCTATAGAGAGGTCAGAGGTGCTGTTAGAGAAAGTAAATCCACACCTTCCGACCAACTTAACAACTTGGAATTTGGAGCTATGTTAATGAAGTCTATAAAGGATTACCGAACATTACATGCAGGCAAAATGTAGAGAGCCTTAGAGTCTGCCATAACATCAAAAAAATATTCCTGCACCTCTTAGTATCTTGTATTTTTCATTCTATTAGAGTCTTTTCAGACCAGCCCAAAAATCCTGTGATTACTGTGAGTGTCCTTAATGCACAGGAAAGCATACTGGCTTATTTTCGTCAGACCTGTTGTCAATGTGTGAATCCATGCTGCATTGCCAGTATTCCTTGTAGCGTCACATATGGAGGAACCCTATTTTTGGCTGCGTGCTGTATGGCAGGTTATCTGCCAAGTACAAGAAAAAAATAATAATAATAAAAATAAATAAAAATCCAGTGAATGGACATAAATGGACAAGTGGTTCTGTTTTTGGCATGTCAAATCAGAGACAGCATCTGTAGAGAGGTGAGGTGACGAGTCTCCTTATTATTTTTTTTTCTCATATGTCAATGTTTTGACAAGGGTAATTATGTCAGGACAAAATGCGGCATTGCATTATGTTGTTTTTTTGACAGTATGAGTATTGAGTATTTTTTTTAAAAAAAGATATGTGCTTTTACGCTCACTGTTCCTTGTTCCTTGTTCTAATAGGAAAATGAAATGCTACTGTAAATGAAAACAGAACTACTAGTTTCAGAATAGATTGAAAAGCAGTTACATCTCATAACCAATATACTTAAATCACTTTTCAGTCTGCTCAAATTTCTTTTTTGTAAGAATTTAATAAAAGTTAATCAAATGTATATTTATGAAGCATATAATATGAGGAGTGTTCAATTAAAACTGGGACTTACAGTATTATTACATTTCTCATGAATGAAGATTTAAAACCAACTGACATTTCCGGAAGATTTCAAGCACAGTAGAGTGATGAGACTCCTCGCCACAGTAAAATATCGAACTGTTTTAAAGAAAGCGTACGTCAGTGAATGATGATCCCGGCTGAGGTGGCTCGGAGCCCACTGCAGTCATTCCTATGAACGTTCAGCGTGTGGAACGCCAAGATCCTTGCAAATCGACGAATAACTTCTGGAAGAGGCGTGTGAACTGTAGACCTAATCATTCATAAACACCACTTGCATTACAGGAACTCAACTGGGAGCAGAGTCACGGCCTCTTTCCAAGGAGTTCCCGGGGGCCGACGGGTCTCGTCCGAAACCGCTGTCGCTGTCCGCGGCGTCTGTGTCGTCTGAGTTTTGTATAACTGTAGCGCCGGTGAGCTTCATAATAGATTCAGGCACCTCTGTTCGTTTACATAATGTGTTAGTAACTGCAAGTGTACGTACATGCATGTAAAAAGTCCAGTAAGCAACGTTAACAGTTTACTGTACAGTACGTAAAGGTTCACTACTGCACAAAATATCCTCATAAACAAAGCTGACGTCAAATCAAGGAGACTAGCAGAGAGACAACGACATCATCGGCACACAAGGTGACGTTACAACAAGAAAAAAAATATCCGTTTCCCAGTGTCCCACTGAAAAACGGAATTTTGGAAAATCTTCACTTTGGATGCAGTTTTCCAAAAGCTCAGTGGAGACAAAAAAAAAAATCTCCCGTTTTTTTTTTTAAATACCCAGCTACAGTACGTGTGGACATGGCCTGGGAGGCGAGAAGCAGGCAGTCCGATCATGGCTCTGGCGTACTGAGAAAACCTTCTAACCTGATGCACTAGTGAAACATATTTTTTTAAGGTTATTATTAACAACACATTTCCATATGCATGACAGGACACTGAAATAACAATGCAACCTTTCTTTTTGCTTTCCTTTGCTTTTTGCTTGAACTCCCATTAGACACAACAATGTGTGTCTACAGTCCAATTTCAAATCTACTAACATTAAGGAAAGTACACGTTTTTTTTTTTTTTCTAAGATTTCCTACCTTAGAATGCTTGGGTGCAATTCATTTAATGAATTTTATAGAGCACATCCCTCTGTACTTTATATTGCCCAAATATCTTGCAGCAATAAGTGCACATATACTGTAACATTTGGCAATATAAAGTGCTTAGCGGGTGGGAGGGGCGGATGGGGGGGGGGGGGGGGGGGGGGAGCAAAAATGGATGAAAATGCAGTTTCACCTGACAACAGTCCTGATTTTAAAGCCCCAAACGCTAAAATCAGCAGGGCCATATTTCACGTTTAACAGCAGAGCAATTCATCAGGGCTCCCACCTTTGCAAAGGGGGAAGGCAAAAAGTGCAAAGTTAAGTGCTCTCCGGGCCAGTGTAAAACCAAGGGGAAATTTGATTTGCTGTTTATGACAGGTATTAACCAAGTGCTCCCTAAATAAAGTTTATGGCATAATGGGTTTTAATGCTGTGTGTCTAAAAAGGATGTTTTCAATCACCGAGCTTTTCTGAAAGAGGGAAGTCTAGCTGGCTGGTGACTTTCCAAACTTCAAGGTCATTGTCACTGCCGAATCATATGTGATTGTGAGGTTTGAGTGGCAGTTGTTCGAGCCGTTCGTGTCTGTCAAATTTCCGCCTCCTGCTACCATCCAAATGACAGGAAAATGGATCGCTGACAAAGCTATCTGTGATGTCCTGACACCGCGGTTTTACACTGTACTATAGGGGAACAGGTTGCACAGTTGCACAGGTGACATCACCACTGATGCGAAAACATGTGCGAATTTATTATCAACACAAAAGAGGGGACGATCGTCTCTCATTCCGAATGACAAGTCCGAGGGAACAAGGAAAATTAGATCAGGTACGCATTTTCAAAGAAAATTAAAAGATGAGGAATGGGAAAACTGTAATCTAATTATATGTCCCACTAGACAGGAAACGGTGAAGGATTTTAAGATTAGTATTAATGACCTTTCTGAAACACTATTAAATGACCAAGAGGGAATCAGGCTTTTAGGTGTCTCACGATGCCTTAGCACACTGAACAGCCATCAGTCTCCCTGGAGCTTTTCTGTCAGAGGGTTTATGATGGTACATCTGTTATAATCTGGTGGTGAGGGGTTGCGGGGACATCAGCTGCACCATTCCGTCACACAGGAGTGATCCTGATCTCATATACACGCTGGATAAAAGTCGCTTTGTTGAGGAGTTCGCTTTTTTTTTTTGTTGTTGCTGCTGAATTCACAATAGTACTAGAGTGCAAATAGAGTGATGACCTCATATATGAATAAAAGGACTCGGTCATTGTTTTAGGTTGTTCATAGCAAAGGTCGTAGCAGGAATGGAGATGATACTGTATATGTGTGTCGGCACAGTGGAATTGTGGCATTTCCTATTATATAGTAAGTATCTGATTATAAATGGAATGATTATGCCAAATTTGCTAGGGGGAAAAAATGCTCAATGTGTGACAGTTACTGGGTGAGAGCAATTACACATAACTAGCACATTTTCAGACATCTTTAGACCAACTCTATTTATTCATGGTAGAGTGTTCTTCCACGAGAAGCCAGGGTTTCCCAGTTTTTTCAGACTGTACATGTCATGTTTAAATAATTTTTTAAAACACTTTAACAGTGAAACACAGTATTGCACTCACGTCCAAAGACAAGCCATGCGACAAATAAAAATCGCAAGACTAACCAATAAGAAAATACTGTCTTCAAAGCTTTGGTGAAATATGATTGGTCAGAACCATGCCAAGACAAGCCTGGGTGAAGGTGGCTTCCCTTGTTATATATAAAAAAAGGAAGGATTGACCAATCAGCTGAGGCTGCTGTCATACCGCCAACCAGCTGTGAAGCCATACGCCCTTCCACAGCGCTGTTAGCAAACATTAGAAAGTGCAGTTTATGGTGGGAAAAGATTTAGAATTTTTGGTCAAATAAAATCAAATAAAAAAATAATAATAAAAAAAGCAGCAACTAAATATTAAAAACTAGAGCTGCATACAGACGAAAAAAAGGAGAAACATGATGTCCACAGGGATAGCTTCAATCATTTTGTTAATAAATTCAGTAGTATTTTGTCATGTGTTTTGGTTGTTTGTTGTTGCATTTTTTTTTTTACCCACAGAGGTGTGTAGGTTCTAACAAAATTAAACATGTAATTTTAATTACATTGCAAAAAAATGAATATCAGAATATCTACCAGTTAAATGAAACAAAAAGGGAATATATTACATATAAAAAGAGGTGTTTTAAAACTGCAAATATTTTTGATATTTTGAATAACATGAGCAAATAAACCTAACGATGAAACCTATATCTGTCAAATACTGTGAAATCCTGGATTACTTTTGTATAATGAAAGGGTCAAATAAAGCAGTATAGACAGTGAGTGTATAATAAAGGAGCAATGCAATTTATTATTGGCCAATTGAAAGGCAAAACATTTTCTATTCAAGTACAACATTTAATAATTGTCATTATGGCAAGGTTGCCAAAATCAGCTCAAAAAACAACACTTCCCATAATGCAGTGCAGCCTACAAAGATGACTATTAATTCCACGTAACCAAAATCCCCAGCACAAAACTCCACCAGCATGGGCTCAGTCACCAGAATTACAGACATAGCAAACAATAAAATCGATGTGTTCATAAATGCCCCATTCTCATTTTACCCGTCTACAAAAAAACACAGTAGCAATCGAATTCACGGCACACCCCTGACAAGTATTCAGGCAAGACTCCTAAGCCAAGGCTCCTTCTACAATGCTCACTTTACTTGCCAAACTACAGCCTCAAAACAGGTTAGACTGACCTATTAACTCCTGCCAAAAACCAAGTCTAATCTCTGGCGCTTGGCACACAGCACCTGACAGGACATTGGGCGACCAGCGACTTCATCAGAGGTGAGAAACCCAGCAGCACTGAGGGGTGGGATATTTCGGAAGATAGTGTTATTCCAAGTCAAAATGAATCCCGGAAAATTAGGTGCGAGAAACTGGGATGTAGTCTGGGAAACCAGCTGAGCCTGGATGTCCCTTAATTATCCCAATCTGGATGCTGCGCTAATTCACTGTGGATTTTGTAAGCCTGATAACAATTGAAATTGAAATTGTCTGGCTAAAGCAAATCATTGCACAAAAATATACCTAGAGAACGGATTAATGCTGCAGATAGTGTAACATTAGGAGAAATATAGTCTTGTGCAATCTAATCTGGTTTCAACGTTTCTTAGTTAAAGCAAAATCCTCTGGTCTTTTTAATAATTATTCTAATAAGAGTACAAAAAGTATTATAAGGTACTATAAAAATCAAGTCAAAAGTACACATTTGAAAAAGACTTATTTTCTAATTTTTTTTTTTTTTTTTTTTTTGTCCAACCACTCAGGGCAAACTTTTTTTTTTTTTTTTTAAGAAATTGTATTAATTGTATTAATGGAGCACAGGTCCACACATCATACCTATTTTTGTCCATAGTATATTTTTTCTTTCTATATTTCTAGTATTAATCATATTGCATGTAATCATATTGCAAAGTTAACCACGGGTTCTTCAAAGACATTAACGGAGCATTTTTATTTATAGGAAATGATTGTGATATCCAACACAACAATATATTTCAAATCTGTCTATTCTATTTATCCTATGTTAATAAACGTAAGAATTCTGAATATTTGACTGCATTCGTTTTAAGATTTTTTTTAAGACAGAATATCACTGGTTCAAAGAAGTTGCAAGAATTGAAACACTTACAGTACGTTTAAACACTGTAAATCAATAGTTATGTCTCGTCATTCGATAAATACGTATATAAAAACTGCCTCTGACACCATGGCAACAAGATAATTCTAAAACTTTGACGTTCAGAATTCTACATGTACTTGGTTTTGAAGCAAATTTTTACCTCTGGGTTGTTTTTGTTTGTTTATTTATAATGTTATTTATTTAAGATTTTCTCAAGGCCATAAAGATGTCAAATGTAGAAATCATATTGGAAAACAAATTTCGGATGCATAAAAATTTTTTTACTAAACAGAATAACATTTATGCAGGTCTAAAAGCATTTTCATCCATATTTAATTTCAGATTTATATGTGCACAAATAAGAGAGCTGTGTGGAAGGCGCACAAAGACTTGTAGACAGACGAAGAGAGAAAGAGTATTCAACAGAACCCTGTCTTTTCTTTCACACAAAGAGACTAGAACAAAGAAAGCACAAAGCAACTTTGTGAGCAGGCGGGTCGCTGCATATTGGTGCTATTATTAGCGTACTCCTGCTGCACTTCTATATACCCAAAGATAATATTTCTACATTTCTATACGTACACTACCAGTCAAATGTATGGACACACCTTCTAATTGCAATTTCTTTCTACATTGTAAAACAATACTAAAGGCGTCCAAAATATGCTATAGTCTCCTTTGAACAGCTGATATTGAGATGTATCTGCTACTCATGATCGGTAAAGCCTTCATAACGGCTCTAATCCGAGGTGCTGCTTGTTAATTGGTGATTTCTGAGGCTGGTTACTCTAAATGCACTCCTCCTCTGCAGCAGAGGTAAGTTTTGCTCTTTCTTTCCTGCGAAGTTCGTCATGAGAGCCAGTTTCATTATGGTGCTTGATGGGTTCAGCAAATGCACTTTGCATCTTTGAAATATAAGAACTCAGAAGTGCACTAACATTATCTAGGAAATATGAGAAAGCAGTGTAAAAAAAAAAAAAAAAAAATTGAACAAAGGTTAAGACAAAATTCAACTACAAGGAATGATATTGCAGAAAAATAAGGGCATGACTTTACAATGTGACTTATGACTCAGATTGTTTAAATAGTTTAGGCTTAATGAGGCACAGGGTTGCTCATTTCCTGGGCTGATAGCTTTGTCGGCTAAGAAGTGAAGCACTGATGACCCGACAAAGTGTGAAAATAAACTAGCATTCAGGGGGAAAATAATTGATTGATTGTATTTGGGTTGTATACTTCAGTTTTATTTTTGGCAGATTTGTAGCCTAATATTTTGGTACTGTAGATTGTTACTGCACCATTAACATTTGTACCCATGTGAACAAGTTAAGTGTACTAGTTAAAAAAAAAAAAAAACATATTTTATTCAAGTTCTCATTTTAACCTTTGAAATACTTACAAACAAATCAATTTTAATTACAACTTCGACAAAAAAATTATAACTGAAAAACTGAGAAAACTGAGGAAAAGCTTCTTCCTGCAGGCTATTCAAGCCCTCAACCAGAACAGTACGGAAAACTAAACTGATCGGACTTGCTTCGTTTCCTTCACACCTGTGTGTTGGATCACATTCACACCATGTTTCACTCATGCTGCCACACCCATCTTTACCCTTTTATATTTATATATATATATATATATATATATATATATACTGTATGGATATACTGTAAGTATATAATAAAACTGTAAAGTTAGCACATGTCTATACTTTAAGGATGATTGTGAAAAAATAATTTGGTGGGATGTAATGGAACATATCAAGATGGTTTTTGGAAATTTTGCTTGCATCGTGTGAAAACTTCTAAACTAATTTTAATGGGATTTTGACCGATGTATTTGGCCAAGCTTAAGGTAACATATTGTATAGGCTTTGTTTCATTGCAATCTGCCCACAGGAAGAGAGAACATGCTACTTTGAAATTTAAATGGAAAACGGCCTTATAAGAAAACTGACCTTGAAAAAAATAATTCCTTCATCTTAAAGTTTAACAGATGGCGCTGTACATTTTTAATAGGCGCATATGAGTGTGCAACTGAAATCTACTTAAGAAATGCAATCTCACACCTTCATTCTACACACTTCATGGTAACACGTAAAAAAATTTTGTTTAATCCAAAATTCAACAGATGCCGTTGTACATTTTTTAAAACGCGAGAGTGCAATTAAATTCCACACGAAAAAAGTCACGGGAATCTGGTATATATATATATACGTATATTACTTCTTAGTATAATTACATTTTGCACATTCTATGTAATTCATATATTTCCATTTTTCTATTTTAATTATACTTTACTTTAACATTGTAAATCTGTAAATTTGCAGATTTGGACATTTCATTCCAAATTTTTATAATTAGCTTTTTTCTTAATGCGATTTTTCTTTTATTGCAGTAAAATCTATCTATCTATCTATCTATCTATCTATCTATCTATCTATCTATCTATCTATCTTTCCTTTTTAGGTCTCGGACAGTCACTGCTACAGTAATCATACTGTGTATGGTTGTGAACATGATATGCAAAAAAATGCATATGGTCAAGCTTAAGTGACATCTACTGTACAAGCAGCAAGATAAGCATCTGTGTTTGTTTATACCTTAGCAAAATGCTTAATTTTTGATGGACATTTGACCTATATGTTATACAGATAAAATATTAGTACAACATACATTAGATGTGCCAGACATAAAAATACAAAATTTAAATTTAAAAAGAATCAAATACAATTTATTCATCAAATCTAATGAAACATGTTGAGGTAAGTTAGATTTAAGTTTGGATAGAAATTGGAAAGATAATTTAGTTTTGTTGTTCATGCCATGTGAACATTCATTCAAAAAAGAGTTCTAGCAAATCTAGTTCTGAGATTCACATCATACATATTGATTGTGTATTTAATACACCCTTTTAATATGAATATTTTATATTTCAATTGAATTCAAATACATATTTGAAACACTTTTTGGAATTCCAAAAAAAAAAAAAATCAGCTAACCTATGAACAATAAAAATAAAAATAAAGGTATTACAAAATTTGGTCTTTTCTCACATTACTATTTCTAGGTCTGCCTTTCTGTCTCTCTTTGACTCTATTGCGTGTTCATCCTCATAAAATCCCATTAATGTAATGTGTTTTTGATTGGGCATCCACAGCAGGCAGAAATGGGGAAAGCTTTACAACCGGCAAAACAAAAGCTGCCTCGTGCCGGCTGCAAAACCTGTGGGTGGTACAGTAGAATAATGTACAGCTCCGTTGGATGTATGTCCTGTGATAGACATTTGCACATCACAACACATGCAGAAGCTATAAAGTTGGCATATATGTGACACAGGGCCTAAAAGCTGTAAACACCCAACATTAGCCCATTGCAAACCCCGCCAGCCTATATGTCTTTTTTTTCAGTATATTGAACATATTAGCTTTTTTTTATATATTTAGACAAAATATGATAAAACCATTGCTTACTGCAGATGAGCTTCTTAGGTTGTTTTTAGGATGAAGAGTGCACCAGAAAGACAAGGCCACTTTTGAAAACACAGTTCCCCTTTGTCTTTACACACCAATGAATTAATATTTTAGGTATGAATCAATGAAAGCATGATTTATTAAATATATACATAGCAGCTCTCCAGGTCCGGTAGGTGCAAAGTCAGACTTCTGAGTATGTGAGTAATTACTTTAGGTAAACAGTGGTAGATTGAAGGTTTTCTTGTGTAAAGAGTCAGACTCATGTCAATACCACTGCAGAGTGCTTTTCTGCCATTCATCCTTTACAATACCCAAAAATGTGTAAGGAATAAAACACCCCAGGGTGTGCTGTGAAAATAGGAAAGCAATCAATGATGGCATGTCGTGATGTAGGCTGACACAAAGCGGAGTTACAATCACCATCCTTAAGATATTTTGTTATAACAGCATGTCCGAAAGTGCTTTGTTTCTCAAACGGTTGTGGTCAGAAGTTTACATTCTCTCAAAATGAATATGAATTGCATGGAAAAATTGGGATTTCAGTGGTTTCTTTAAATTGGTCTTTTCTGGGGCAGAATGATTGTACAAGGTGTGTCACTAGTAGAAGACGTTAAACACATGACCTTCATTGATTATGATTGGTAGCTTGGTAAAATACAGTAGGATTGTTTTGTAGCACTCATTGCATTGACCAACACAATGGTAACATCCAAGGAGCTCAAGGCAAGATGAAGAAAGATGAAAGATGTATTTACTGTACATGAGTCCCATTTACATGATTCCAAGCCTGCCATGACCTGAACCTACACTCAAGCATCGGTTTACATCGCCATTGACTGAAAGCCTGCCATCCAAGAAAGAAGCTCCTGCTAGACTAGGCCATGACTAAGGCTTGGGCATATGGATGAAAAAAACCTCCAGGAGAAAAGGTTTGATCAGAGGTATCCTGAGAGGAGTAAGGAAAGTGAAGAATTCATCTACAAGAACACTGTAGTGATTGAAGCATGGTGGTGGAAGCTTCATGCTTTGGGAGCTTTTTTGCTGCCAGTGGAAATTGGATAAAATAATGAAAAAGAAGGACTACACTATGCAGATTTCTTCGGCATATCCTCAGATCAACAGCTAGATGTTTAGAGTGTTTAAACAGGACACAAAAATATAATAAAGCTGGTTATGGAATGGAAAATGCAGGCTAACCTTACTTGAGCTCTCCCTATCCCTATCAAAATGTAATGGTGAATCCTTAAAAGTCAGCCAAAATAACAAAAATTTAATCAAATATGACACATTTTGCCAGAAAGAGTAGTCAAATATCCAACTAGCCTTTATATCCAGACACCTGCTGATTGTGTCTGCTAAAAGTAAAACTTCCTAAGGGACATTCAACTGAATATTAATTGTGTTGTATTTTTCATAGTTTTTACTCTGTATATATAAATTTGAAACTGTTCACCAACGTCTTGGGATTTTCTTCTATTAGACATGAATGTTGTACAATCATTCTGGCAAGAAAAATACCAGTAAAAAAAAAAAATCATTGAAATATTGTCATAATATTCATCTTCATAATGAGTGTATGGAAGCTTCTGACAGCAACTGAATACAGCAGAAATTTGGCAATAATCTATATATTTTTTTTTATTAATGAAAGAATATGTTGAACTTTTTTAGTCATTCATTGAAGGCCTGAAAGCATTTCTTTTTAACTAGCGTAATATAGCAATATAAAATGTGTGTATTTGTTCAGTAATATTTTAATAAGTCCTTATTGCTTATTTTACCCTGAATTTAGAAAAACTAAATTCATTCCAGTGTTCCATATTTCCATATTTTATACAAGGAAACAGATCCTGTAAGAGGAACAGAAAGAAATTAAAGTTGCAAGCAACGATGACGGGCCCAAGCAACGGGCGCGGTCCCCACCCCGGGCGCACCGCACAACCTGCGTGTTATTCGAGTGTGTCAAAACCTCGAAAAAGTCATTGGCACCCGGTTGCACCGCGGAACTTGCACACCGAACGTCACACATCATACTGGGCTAATATCAGTTTGGGCCCTAAATATGTGTGTGTGTTTGTGTGTGTGTGTGTGTGACTAGTTAATGTGTCAGTCTGTCTCTGATGAGTAAATGTGTTTTTGCGTGTTTGTGTGTGTGTGGTGTGTGAGTCTGTGTGTTAACATTAGTGATGGGTGTGTTAGTATGTCTAAGACATGTGACTTGTTAGTGGATGTGTGTGTTTCTGCGTGAGGGTGTGTGAGACAGAGATGTGAGTGTGTGAGTGTTATAATTTGTGATGTTATAATGTGTGAGTATGTAGGTGCTCATTTGTGTATTGTACGAGTGTATTTGTTTGTGTGTGCATGCATGTGTGTGCGTGTGTGTGAGAGGTGTTTTTTTGTGTGTGTGTGTGTGTGTGTGTGTGTGTGTGTTTCTGTGTGTGTGTTTATTTAGTGTGTTAACATTAGGGATGTGTGCTTGTGTTTGTGCATGTTTGTGTGTATGGTGTGTTCAAATATTAGTGATTTGTGTGTGATTAATAATTGTTGGGTGTAAGTTTAAGACATTATCACGGCTGACCCGTTTGAGATATCAAAATGTGTGATGTGTGTGAGAGAGTGAGGGAGAGAGGTGTGTGACATGTAGATGTGTCAGTCTGTGTGTGACGAGTAAATGTGCTTGTGTGAGTTTGTGTATATGGTGTGTGTGTGTGTGTGTGTGTGTGTGTGTGTGTATGGTGTGTGAGTCTGTGTGTTAATATTGGTGATGTGTGTTATGAATAATTTATCGGTGTAAGTTTAAGGATGTTCCTGAATGTGATGTCACTGTCTGTGTCACTGAATATAATGAGTGTGTGTGTGTGGTGTGTAAGTCTGTGTTAACAGTAGTGTGTGTTAGTATGTTTAAGATATGTGACTTGTTAATGGGTGTGTGTGTTTCTGCGTGAGGGTGTGTGAGACAGAGATGTGAGTGTGTGAGTGTTACAATTTGTGATGTTATAATGTGTGTGCATGTGTGTGATGTACGAGTGTACTTGTTTGTGTGTGTGCATGCATGTGTGTGAGATATCTTTGTGTTTGTGTGTGTGTTTATTTAGTGTGTTAACATTAGTGATGTGTGCTTGTGTTTGTGCATGTTTGTGTGTATGGTGTCTGCATCTGTGTGTTAATATTAGTGATGTGTGTGTTATTAATAATTGTTGGGTGTAAGTTTAAGACATTATCACGGCTGATATGTTTGAGATATCAAAATGTGTGATGTGTGTGTGAGAGTGAGGGAGAGAGGTGTGTGACAGTGATGTGATGTGAGGTCAAGTTTGAGTATGACACGCAATGGGTTTTATTTGATGCTGATGCTGGATCAGTCTTTGGCTTGTCCTGTGTGTGTGTGTGTGTGTGTGTGTGTGTGTGTGTGTGTGTGTGTGAGAGAGAGAGAGAGAGTGAGGGAGAGAGGTGTGTGACATGTAGATGTGTCAGTCTGTGTGTGACGAGTAAATGTGCTTGTGTGAGTTTGTGTATATGGTGTGTGTGTGTGTGTTTGTTTGTAGATGTTTGTGTGTATGGTGTGTGAGTCTGTGTGTGAACATTAGTGATGTGTGTGATAAATAATTTATCGGTGTAAGTTTAAGGATGTTCCTGAATGTGATGTCACATATAATGTGTGTGTGTATGTTGTACAGTGGGCAATTTAAATGTTTGTATTGTTTATTTTTTATAATTTCTGCATATGTTGAAATAGTAAACATGAAGGCATAGTAAAGGAAAAGGGGAAAGACCTGACTGCAGAATAACTGCCTACTACTGCCATCTACTGGACATATTTTATTACTGCAGGAGTCAGTGGACACAGTTCAGACCAAGGCTGATAAATATACTGTAAAAATTGTTGGGAGCTGTATGAGCATCACAAAAACATGAAACTCAAGAAATCTACTCAGAAGCAGTTGTTCCTTCTACCTAAAATGTTTGGGCACATTAGGACTTTCCACTTGGTGGATATAAGTATCTTATATTTGCTCAAAATTATATGTTGCCATATCAACACTATTCAACGTATCAAAAAGTCCTTTACAGTGTGACATCAGCCGTGTCTTCCAATTATTGTGCCTGATTTTGAAGCCAATTTGCTGAAAATTAGTCACAAAAGAATTTAATTTCTAAAAGTAGACACTTTCTGCTGCCAGTTGGTGGCGCTATGACTGAGACTCACGGGACCCATGTCACTGTGAGCAGGTTTCTTCTCTTAACCTACTGCTGAGGTTTGATGAATGTTACTCAATTTATACAGAAGTTATTAGCCACTTCCTGTTTCCTGTTATTCGCCGTAGGTTTAAGGGCTCGCCACGGCCGACCCGTTTAAGATATCAACCAGCCCTTCACAATATTACATCCTTAATGTCTTGAGATGGTATTAGACCCTGTTTGGTCAAAAACCTATGAATCCTGTAAGAGTAGTATATCACATTCCAATGGGTGCGTTTTTCAAACAACGCCAAATAACTGACTTCCTGTTCAGCGGATTCCATGACATGGGGTATGCAAGTTGTTCATCTCAATGAGATCTAAATTTATACTGGGTCTCATTCATATATGTGAAAGTGGATATGAGTTATGCAGCTGAAACTTTACAAAGTTCCAGGGGGCGCTGTACAGGCCCTGTGCCACGCCCGGGCTCCAGGCTCTCAGGGCTTCCTCACAATCAGTGAGAGTCTACACCCATACAATTTGGGACCCGTAGGTCTTTCCACTCGTAAGATATGAGAAAAATAGTTGTCTTCGATTTTTTCTTGAGTTAAATCGTCACCATAGCAACACGATTGAAATTAGAAAAAAATCCTTCATGATTTCAAATGACCCATGTCTTTTCATTATTCTGACTGATTTTGAACCAAATCAGGTGAAAGTAAAGGACAAAATATTACTGATTTCCAAAAGTGACACACTTCCTGCTGCCACTTGGTGGCGCTATGACATAGACTCATGATTGTCATATGATGTGATCAGCTTCGGACTCTTAACATACCTGTAAAGTTTCATGTGCATAACTTAATGTACACAGAAGTTATTAGCCACTTCCTGTTTCATTTTATTCGCCATAATTTTAAAGCGTCGCCACGGCCGAACCGTTCGAGGTATCAAAAAGATCTCTGCAATTTTGCATCGGCAACTTGTTTAGATCATATTTAGCTGGTTTGGTGCGAATTGTAAAAATTTCCTAGGAGGAGTTTATCACATTCCATTGGGTGCGTTTTGCAAACAACTCAAAATAACTCACTTCCTGTTGATTAGACCTGATGACATGCAGCGCGAAACTTGTTCAGTTTGATGAGATCTAAATGTTCACCGAGTTTTATAAGTATACGTGCAAGTGTGTCTGAGCTATAAGGCAAGACACTGTAGGGGGCGCTGCGCGGGGCGTGTGCGACGCCCCGGGGCGAGCCCCACTGAGTACCTGTTGGCCGCAGATTCCAATCTGTGTGCAAATTTTGGGGAGTTTTTGAGTATGTTAAGAGGCCCGAAAGTGCCCGGATGATTGAAAGAAAAATAAGAAAAAAAAGAAAAAAAAAAAAATTAAAGTTGCAAGCAACGATGACGGGCCCAAGCAACGGGCGCGGTCCCCACCCCGGGCGCACCGCACAACCTGCGTGTTATTCGAGTGTGTCAAAACCTCATAAAAGTCATTGGCACCCGGTTGCACCGCAGAACTTGCACACAGAACGTCACACATCATACTGGGCTAATATCAGTTTGGGCCCTAAATATTTGTGTGTGTGTGTGTGTGTGTGTGTGTGTGACTAGTTAATGTGTCAGTCTGTCTCTGATGAGTAAATGTGTTTTTGTGTGTTTGTGTGTGTGTGGTGTGTGAATCTGTGTGTTAACATTAGTGATGTGTGTGTTAGTATGTCCAAGACATGTGACTTGTTAGTGGATGTGTGTGTTTCTGCGTGAGACAGAGATGTGTGTGTGAGTGTTATAATTTGTGATGTTATAATGTGTGAGTATGTAGGTGCTCATTTGTGTGATGTACGAGTGTATTTGTTTGTGTGTGCATGCATGTGTGTGCGTGTGTGTGAGATGTGTTTGTGTGTGTGTGTGTGTGTGTGTTTATTTAGTGTGTTAACATTAGTGATGTGTGCTTGTGTATGTTTGTGTGTATGGTGTGTTCAAATATTAGTGATTTGTGTGTGATTAATAATTGTTCGGTGTAAGTATAAGACATTATCACGGCTGACCCGTTTGAGATATCAACATGTGTGATGTGTGTGTGAGAGTGAGGGAGAGAGGTGTGTGACAGTGATGTGATGTGATGTGATTTGTGTGTGTGTGTGTGTGTGCGTGTGTGTGTGTGCATGTGTGTGTGAGAGTGAGGGACAGAGGTGTGTGAGATGTAGATGTGTCAGTCTGTGTGTGACGAGTAAATGTGCTTGTGTTTGTGTATATGGAGTGTGTGTGTGTGTGTGTGTGTGTGTGTGTGTGTGTGTGTGTGTGTGTGTGGTTGTTTGTGTGTATGGTGTGTGAGTCTGTGTTAACATTAGTGATGTGTGTTATTAATAATGTTTCGGTGTAAGTTTAAGGATGTTCCTGAATGTGATGTCACTGTCCGTGTCACTGAATATGATGAGTGTGAGTGTGTGTCTGTCGTGAGAGATGTGTGCTATAGATGCGCAGGAGCCTCTTGTTTTCCTAAGGATCTTTTTCCTTTTTCATGATATATTGATTTTTATTTAGTCAGGTCACATTAGTGACGTGTGCTTGTGATGTGTGTGTGTGTGTGTGTGTGTGTGCATGTAGGATAGTTAGTGTGTTCATATTGTGTATTTGTCGGGATGTGTACATGACCGATGTGTAGAGTGTGTGTGTGTGTTTAGAATGTGTGGTCTGGTGTGTATATCGCCGCGCTTGTCCACCAGACTCAATGTTGTACAGTTGGCAATTTAAATGTTTGTATTGTTTATTTTTTATGATTTCTGCATATATTTAAATTGTAAACATGAAGCCATAGTAAAGGAGAAGGGGAAAGACCTGACTGCAGAATACCTGCCTACTACTGCCATCTACTGGACATATTTTATTACTGCAGGAGTCAGTACAGAAAGTTCAGGACAAGGATGATAAATATACTGTAAAAAAATTGTTGGGAGCTGTATGAGCGTCACAAAAACATGAAACTCAAGGAATCTACTCAGAAGCAGTTGTTCTTTCTACATAAAATGTTTGGGCACATTAGGACTTTCCACTTGGTGGATATAAGTATCTTATGTTTGCTCCAAATGATATGTTGCCATAGCAACACTATTCAACGTATCAAAAAGTCCTTTACAGTGTGTCATCAGCCGTGTCTTCCAATTATTGTGCCCGATTTTGAAGCCAATTTGCTGAAAATTAGCCACAAAAGAATTTAATTTCTGAAAGTAGACACTTTCTGCTGCCAGTTGGTGGCGCTATGACTGAGACTCACGGGACCCATGTCACTGTGAGCAGGACTCTTCTCTTAACCTACTGCTGAGGTTTGATGAACGTCACTGAATTAAGACAGAAGTTATTAGCCACTTCCTGTTTCCTGTTATTCGCCGTGGCCCTTAAAGCTACGGGCCGTGTTTCAAATGTGTGTGTGTTTATAACACGAAATAACAACAGCAAAAGATAATAGTGACAGTCACAATAACATATTGATTCTAGGCATACTTACTAAGAATACACACACACACACACACACACACACATGTAAATATATATATATATATATATATATATATATATATATATATATATATATATATATATCGCGACCTCGCGGGCATAATAACTTGTTACCGGAACAGATAAAATGTCCATTGTTAATATAGTTAAAGACTTCACACTTACTGTTGAATTCAAGCACAAAACTTGATCCAAAGGGCGATTTGTAAACAATTAAACAGTCCATAAACAACTATTCAGCGGCAGCGTTTGTGTCAGTCCGCTTCACCAAAACTCAAATCTGTGAGGGAGGGGGAGGTCACGTGTGTCTGTGTCTCTTCGTGAGTGTGGGATGTGTGGTGTGATACCTCCATCTAGTGGCCATAGTTTAGTACTGCAGGAGTTAGTTTATGCAATTTAAAGCAATTAGTTAATAAACAAAATATTGTTGGGAGGCGTATGAGCATAACAAAATCGTGAAACTCAAGAAATTTACTCAGAACCAGTTGTACCTTCTATGTAAAATGTTTGGAGACATTAGGACTTTCCACTTGTTGGATATGAGTATCCTAGTTTTCCTTAAAATTTTACCTTGCCATAGCAACACTATTCAACGTATCAAAAAGTCCTTTACAGTGTGACATCAGCCGTGTCTTCCAATTATTGTGCCTGATTTTGAAGCCAATTTGCTGAAAATTAACCACAAAAGAATTTAATTTCTGAAAGTAGACACTTTCTGCTGCCAGTTGGTGGCGCTATGACTGAGACTCACGGGACCCATGTCACTGTGAGCAGGACTCTTCTCTTAACCTACTGCTGAGGTTTGATGAATGTCACTCAATTTATACAGAAGTTATTAGCCACTTCCTGTTTCCTGTTATTCGCCGTATTTTTAAGGGCTCGCCACGGCCGACCCGTTTAAGATATCAACCAGCCGTTCACAATATTAGATCCTCAATGTCTTGAGATTATATTAGACCCTGTTTGGTCAAAAACATATGAATCCTGTAAGAGTAGTATATCACATTCCAATGGGTGCGTTTATCAAACAACGCAAAATAACCGACTTCCTGTTCAGCGGATTCCATGACATGGGTTATGCAAGTTGTTCACCTCAATGAGATCTAAATTTATACTGGGTCTCATTCATATATGTGAAAGTGGATATGAGTTATGCAGCTTAAACTTTACAAAGTTCCAGGGGGCGCTGTACAGGCCCTGTGGCACGCCCGGGCTCCAGGCTCTCAGGGCTTCCTCACAATCAGTGAGAGTCTACACCCATACAATTTTGGAACCGTAGGTCTTTCCACTCGTAAGATATGAGAAGAATAATTTTCTTCGATTTTTTCTTGAGTTAAATCGTCACCATAGCAACACGATTCAAATTAGAAAAAAATCCTTCATGATTTCAAATGATCCATGTCTTTTCATTATTCTGACTGATTTTGAACCAAATCAGGTGAAAGTAAAGGACAAAATATTACTGATTTCCAAAAGTGACACACTTCCTGCTGCCACTTGGTGGCGCTATGACATAGACTCATGATTGTCATATCATGTGATCAGCTTCCTACTCTTAACATACCTGTAAAGTTTCATGTGCATAACTTAATGTACACAGAAGTTATTAGCCACTTCCTGTTTCATTTTATTCGCCATAATTTTAAAGCGTCGCCACGGCCGAACTGTTCGAGGTATCAAAAAGATCTCTGCAATTTTGCATCGGCAACTTGTTTAGATCATATTTAGTTGGTTTGGTGCGAATTGTAAAAATTTCCTAGGAGGAGTTTATTACATTCCATTGGGTGCGTTTTGCAAACAACTCAAAATAACTCACTTCCTGTTGATTAGACCTGATGACATGCAGCGCGAAACTTGTTCAGTTTGATGAGATCTAAATGTTCACCGAGTTTTATAAGTATACGTGCAAGTGTGTCTGAGCTATAAGGCAAGACTCTGTAGGGGGCGCTGTGCGGGGCGTGTGCGACGCCCCGGGCCGAGCCCCACTGAGGACCTGTTGGCCGCAGATTCCAGTCTGTGTGCAAATTTTGGTGAGTTTTTGAGTATGTTAAGAGGCCCGAAAGTGCCCGGATGATTGAAAGAAAAATAATTAAAAAAAAAAGAAAAAAAATAATAATCCTAACGAAAACAAGAGGGCCCTGCGCACTACAGTGCTTGGGCCCTAAATAATAATAATAATCCTAACGAAAACAAGAGGGCCCTGCGCACTCAGTGCTTGGGCCCTAAAAATCTTTACCATGCTGGACAGCTACAGTGTAAAGGTTGTAGTGTGTCTGAAGCCTAGGAGCATGTAGTGTAAGGAGAGAACACACCCTGGAGGGGATGCTATTACATCACATCACAGGGCATCGTGAACACACACATTTACCCCTACAAACAAGAAGTAACCTATCCACCTCCTGCTTGCCTTTGGGTGGGAGGATAAAAAGGGAACCTATTGCAAGTGCCTGTAATCGCTTATATTATTTCCTCATTAAGCTCTCTTTGCCTGTCTTGTTTTGTTTTGTTTTTTTGTTGTTGTTGTTGTAATCTGAGGTGCTGTAAATTGGTGATTTCTTTGTGGCTGCTAACTCTAAATGAACTTCTCCTCTGCAGCAGAGGTGAATTTTGGTCATTTCTTTATGAGAGCCAGTTTAATCACGGTGCTTGATGGATTTTGCAAAAGCACTTGACAATGCTGTTCGTGCAAGAACTATTCCAGAACAGCTGACCATCGTGTATTAAAATAACCACTGACTGTTTCGATAGTATTGTTCTAGAATGTAGAAAATAAATTCAAACAAATGTCCAAACTTTAGCCTGATACTATATATATATATATATATATATGCCCGTCTGAATTTACTCACTTGAGGTCATAACGCATTCATTTCATTTCGGATTTGGATTTAAACTGGAAAACCTTCAACGATTTTGGTTTGAACCATCTCATACCGGGACAAAGATTTAGGTTTTGAATTCAACTGCTAATAATCACCATCCTCTGCAGCTACTTCCTCTCTCCCAAACTGTGTCATGACAGTTCCATGTGTCACATGGTTCAGCAACCTCGGCATGACAGAATTTGACTAGACTTGAGCCATACCTCAGTTCTTCAGGAAAGGTGATGCAACCGCTACAATGTATGTAGTCTGGGATGCTGCCAGATTTTTTTTTTTTTTTACATAAAGCATCCAGGTGGTATGCTTGAGTTAAATAAAGATATCTTTCCTCAAAATGACCCAAGTAACCAATGAGAATGATGGTAAAAAAGTGAAAATGGAATAAAATGATGTACTATACGTTAGGGAAAGGAATCATCTTCTTTCAGATAATAAATACACATCTGGACACATAGCGTACCATATGATATAAAAAACACTGGAGAGTCTTCAGAACCGATAGCTTTGTATTGTACTTTTCCAATTTTACACTAATATGACACTGTCTTATTAGCAGCTTACTGTATTCACAGTCTTATGAACTTCTGGTGAAGGACAAAAAGAGGCCCGGTTCCATTCATTTCAAATCCTTGAATTTCTTTCCTTAATGCAGGTTAATAAAATGACCCTTTTGAAGTGGTGACTTTTTTAGGCCATAACAGTGGATTTGCCTTTATGCTACGTATGTTACTGGAGGCTTCCAATAGGGGGCACAACGGAGAATTTATTCAGACCGTTTTGCATAATGTGAACAAACATGGAGACACTCGAGGAGCTTAATTTCCATGTCGACATTTAAGATGGTATTTATCTCCGGCCAACTGTTTTGATATGAATATTTGTCACTGTGCAGTGGTATAGATACATCATCAGGCTTATATGTATTACAGTCACACCAACACTGACAAAATAATAGTTAAGACTACTGGTTTGGACTAATAATCAGAAGGCTAAAGTTGAAATCCCAGCACCGCCAATATGCCAGGCCCTTGACAAAGGCTCTTAACTGTCAAGTGCTCAGTTGTAAAAATGAAATGCATTAAAGACACTTGCCAGTTCCAGTAAATACGAATAAGACATCTTAAACGATTTTAAACACAATAAAGTCGCTATCTCTAACAGGATTCAAACTCACACCCTTTCCATCCTCAGTCCAGAGTGCCAGCAAACTGTGCCAACACTGCCTCCCTGTTGGACAAATGTAGAGCCACACTGTAGGTCATGGCTTTATCACAACAGTAGGTCAAACGATTTAAAACAAAACAAATTGTGTGTGTGTGTGTGTTTTTTTTTTATATATCGTTCAATTCTTTTTGATTGCAACTTCCTATTTAAATAAGATCCTTGAACAAGCTTTTTCAAAGCAAGAAGAATATTCAAAAGGGCACTGCTGACATCAAGGGGCAACGGGGCAGGTGCTCAAGCACTCTCCTTCAACCTCCCCACCCCCTTCCCATATGTGTTATCAACCCTCTTATCTGAAGCACTGCCAGACAGAAGGTTCCTAAAAACCCTTTCCAAATGGGGTGCCTAAGTGGCAATTTAGCTCAATCTCATCTCTCACTCTTTCTCTCCTTAAACCATTAGCTACTACTCTGTCATTAGGCTTGACATGGTCCGCAATCAAGAGAGCTTTCATTTGGAGGCCCAAAAGCAAAGTTTCTCACACTCCTTGCACACTCCTGCTAATTAATGTTTCCCCCGAGGACAAGAGAAACATGCTGCAGTAACCTTTAGCAAAGCCGCATGAAGTACATGACAGAGGCAGACAAAAGGCAGATGCAGGGCAAGAGGTACAGAGAGAGACAGAGAGAAGACAGGGTCCTGACAGAAAATGGAGACCTCTTTTCCCTGGTGGCAGTTGGTGAGTCAGCGAGGGACCGGATATGCGAGGATGAGTGTAATTAGCAAAGCGGCTCTAATGCCAGACCCAGACGGCAAGAGGAGCAGAGGCTGACAGGATAGCCCTCTGGAGCAGGATGTGCCCTTCACACGAGTACACAAGTGTCAGCTCGGCATGGGTTGGTATAAAACAAAGCTTGCCATTTAGAATGAGAAGCCTGCCGCAAATTGGTCGCGCTCTGAACTCTTCTTCGCTCTCAGGATTGCGTAGTAATGACATGCACAAGACAAACATGATGTGAACCTTCAATATAATACATCCTGAGCGATGTACTGTATATAGTTTAATAAACTGCCATTGTCAATGTAACGCCTTCCCCTGAGATGCTTCTACAGTACTTTCATGTCCTTTGCTTCTTCGTATTCCTAAGCGGATATTAATATATATATACAGCATGCGTGCGTAAAAACGCCATCTGATCAATTTCCATTGTGGCGCGCACTACAGCTCTGATTTTTTCCTGAGAGCGACTCATATAGATCATAGATGAGCCTTGACCTGGTGTCATTTTAATTTTCTTGTTTTTCATCCCAGATGACAGCTCTTAGATGGGCAAGCCATTGCCGGTTTAATAACACTGAACCCTGAGATGACAAGGCAGTTGATTAATACAGTAGGTTTTGCTATTGGTGTGTTACTTTGAGGAGATAATTTCACTCTCCTAGGTGATATAGTAGGCTACCGCTGTGAAAGAGGGGTAAACACCTCATTTGAATCAGTAACAGCTACTTGGATTTTATATTATCTTTACATATTATAACATTTTATTGATATTATTATTAAGCCTTTTCTTCTTCAACATCCTTTTGCTGTAGTAACATATATATATATATATATATATATATATATATATATATATATATATACGTATATGAAAAATCCGTCTTTTCTCAAGTTTGTTCACTGTAGCTTCTTGAACTTTGATTCACACTCAGAGCGCCTACTTCAGTAATCATCCGTGCCGTCTGAGTAATGCCGGGGTTAGAAATTGTCTGACCCCTGCTCTGTCAATGTCTGGCTTGCTAAAGACAAGCTACTTTCCTCACCGTTCTAGTGAGATTTCCCGTTTCATTTTCATAAGAATTGTAGCATGCCCCAATTTCACAAGAAATTAGCATGTCTCCTCTTAAGCATGACTCAATTCAAGAGGCATGAGCAGACAGATTGCTATGCAGACTGTTCTACCCTTATGAACACTCCTCTAACGCAGCAGGGCTGCTTGTCAGTGCTCGTTTTAGGTGGGAAAATTGCAGCACGCTCTGTGATTCTCCGAGAGGTGAAATGAAGATATAGGAGAGCGGGTGATAGTGGAGCCCCAAGCACATCTGAGACGGCACTGATGCAAGAGTGTTCCGTGCCTTTCATCAGTCAACCTTTGTAACAAGTCAAATGAAATCCCAATTTTCAACAAGCTCCATACAGATTTCTGTGTAGTTCCTGTTCAAATACATCTAACTCACAGAGGACTTAATAATTAACTAGCTGACTCAGGAGTTTTGGAACAAAGCATGCAGTGCAAAGGGGAACACTATCACTATATAATTAGATTTTATACAGTACACACACATTCAAACACACACACACACACACACACACACACACACACTCACATATTTACATCCAGCCATTATCTATGCCACTTATCCTGGAGGAGACTTTAGGCACAAAGTGGGGTAACCCTGGATGGAGTGCCAAGCCATCACAGGGTACAAGCGCACACTCTCGCACGCACACACACACACACACACACACACACACACACACACACACATCAAGTGAATCCATGTCTTGGGACAGCTACAACAAAGCAGAGTACCAGTAGGAGTACCCATACCCGCCAAGCATGGGGAGAACTTGCAAATATTTATATACTGTTCGGTTAGTTTTGTAAGGTTCTATCTGCATTCTAAGCGCTTTTGAGAGATTTGAAGCTTTTTCTACAAAGTTTTTGCACTCCAGATAGCAAAACTGTGCTGTGCTTTTTTACTTTCCAAATAAAAAACATTCTCATGGCATAAGAAAATGTGAATAACTCAAATTTGACAAGATTTCGCATAGAACATATCATTTCAAGGTGACAATATACTGTATGTTTGTTGTTTGTTTTTTTTGCAGAATAACAGAACATGTTTATGATATTTCTCTATACTGTATAATCTCCTTCTACACTATTGCACTTATCCACTAGTGCTTGGATACCATCAAGGTAGAAAGTTTACTCAGAACGCCGGACTCAAGATCGGACTCCCTGAAATGCTGAAACGCTGGCCTCCCAGGAACTCCCTTAATGGGCCAAACATGTACAGTAGAAATGGCTTGAAGAGAGGTCAGGAACAGTCTGGGGCATGTGGCAATAACTCCCAGTCGAATTCCTATAATTTGCAACTGGTGTTCGTAAATGATTGTGTGTACAGTTCCCACAGAAGTTGGCGACAAGTTACACTATCCATTGACTTTCAAGGATAAATCGTTCTACTCGCTAAATGTTCATTGGAATGACAGTGGGCTCCGAGCCACCTCAGCTGGAATCGTCTTCATGGACTGACGTACAGCATTCTTTAAAACATTTCCATTGAAATGTTAAACGGCAACTAAGAGTCGCCTCACCGTACTGTAAATCAGTCTAAATTCATCACAAGTGTTGCTTTCTCTTGAATGCCCTTGTATTTAGATAGATAGATAGATAGATAGATAGATAGATAGATAGATAGATAGATAGATAGATAGATAGATAGATAGATAGATAGATAGATATGCATGTCTTTTAGTAACTTTTTCATTTTATCGTACATCTAAACTCCAATTTTTTTGTATCAGCACCACGGTTTATGCGACTTCCAATGTTATGTTGAACCATGTATAAAGAATTTTAATAAATCCACAATTTTGGCAGAATTATTTCATCAAATATCCAGCCTTGCTATTTTAAGTGTTTTCATACAGTTTTAGGTTGTGCATGTGTGACTTATTATGGTTAGAGGGTATTGTTGGCTGCTGTGGTTTACAAAAAAGGGCAATACATACAGTAGACTTAAATACAGACATACAGTATTCCACATGCTACAGTACTTTTATCTGATAAGCTCTTGCAATATGTGTGTCTGTGTGAACAAATGCTGTATAGAATATGAGCAAATAATTAACCGTTCCAGAACTGGCAGAATGATCCCATAATGCAGCACTATGTAACACTGACTTTCATCCCTAATTCACACTGAATCAGCCTCGCTGAATCATCCACACTGAATCATCATTGCTGAATAATCTTTAATAAATCACTCTCTCACATTCATCCTCTGTAATCCTTATCCTGTACAGGGTCTGGAGCCATACCAGGGGACTCAGCGAACAAGGCAGGATACACCCTGGGTGGTGTGCCAGTCCAAGCACATATGCTGACACACTCCAGGAAATTTGGATACACCATTCAGCCTAAACTGCATGGGAGGAAACCGGAGCCTCAACCAAGCACGGTTGAGAACATGCACACACACAGACCCAAGTCATTAAGACCTTAACCAACAGTGCTACCCACTACGAATAATCTAAACTAAATTACCTTTACTGGATCATCCATGCCTTTTTATTTAGGGTAAGGATATTAAATCAATTATACTGAATCATCTATATTGAATCACCTATACTGAATCATATGCATTGTCTGAGTCATCTGGGCTGATTCACTTACTGTATACTGAATCATCTGTTTCGAATCACCTTTACTGACGAGCAGATTTATTTTTTCAATCTGGTATTGATTTTTATTGGGCACTCCAGGTTATGCTTCTTCCATCACCTTTTTAATCGCCCCCATCACAAATTGGTCATATTCTTGGCCCAGACACAGTAAGTCGATGCTGTTTTTGTTAGATACCTCACTCTGTCTGGGTTACCGCAAGCCCGACGAGCGCGCAGAGCCAGACTTCCATTAGTTCCTGCTGAAGACGAGATTAGCAACTTGGTGCAGCACATATTGAGTTTTGTTCTGGCATGACATCAATCAGGGTGCTGCAATATGCATTTGTCAGATGGTATACTGATCATGTTTGCACAAAGCCGTGATGCCCGAAATTCCCCTGTGGGGCTCTCATGGCGCCAGTTATCTCATGGTTTTAACTGGTTCTGGACATTACGTGAATGGGTAGGTTATACTGTACTTCTTACAGGAATCAAAACAATCGGTAAAACAACAACAAAAAAAACACACACACATTTTGAGGTTTTGTTTGTCAGTAGGTTTGACCTGAGCGCATTGCTTAGACATACTTCAGATGTGTCTTTTTAGTATATTTTAGTGTTTAGCAGCGGTAATTATTGTATAGTATACAACTGTTAGTTCGAACCGAGTAATCTGATTGGATTAGAGCCATTCCATGATTGGTGATGATAGACAGTAGTAGCACAGGTGCTCTAACAATCGTTAATTACTCGAACTGTCTGTCGACAAGCGTGGGTGAAGGTAGGTTGTTACGGTCTGCAGAACTAAAAAGAGGGGAGAACAGCTGCCTTCCAAAACCCACATTCAAAGCCAGTCACTGAAGCCCTTTCAGCAAGATAACACATCTGATAACGTTGTCATCTTAAACAACACTTTGTCTCCTTAGTCATTGCTTTCGCATTCGCAGTCGCCTCTAAAACGTCTGTGTTTTTCTGTTCATTCCAATTCCTACAAGGCTTCTAAACTGAGCTTCTAACACGAGGCTGATTCCAAATCCCTCTCTATTCCCTGATCAAGGGCACTACATTGTGTGCGGAACAAGGGATTGTACACACTAGTGCACTTGCACTAGCTTTCCATTTAACACTATTTGGGTTTTAAACCCCAATCCCACAGAAGTTCCAACATGGAATAAGTAGGAATATCCTCCCAAGTTTCACCAGTAGTGGAAAGGATATGTGTTAGCGGAGAAAAAAAACTGGTTAAATCAACAAATAAAGTATAATCTGCACAGCTGTGATGTGGTTGTGATATGTTGGGTTGCATCACAGCCATGCTGCTATTCATCAACACATCCTCTCGTGTGATACTGACAAATTAATTACAAGATCTAAAGTTTCATGAACGTTTAAAGGTAGCAAAGAAAATTTTGAAATATCGAACCCTAATGGAACAAAACATCCAATTTGCTGCAAACAGCAGAAAGAGAATATATACAAGAGAGAGTCAAAAATTATCCGCACTCCGGCTGTAGCGTTTGAATTTATTTTAAGAAAAGATAAATACATCATTTATCAACATACTGTAATATCCTTGCTTTTTAATACACTTTGTCCATCTGTCACAAGCTTTCATATTCCCTAATTAAAAATGTTTTAGACTGAACTGCGATCCACGAATGCACCGCTGTCTTCACTTCTTCATCAGAAGTGAATCTTTGTCCTTCATTCTCGGGCTGCTTGCAGGTGAAGGTCCGCTGGAGCAAGGTCAGGACGATAGGGAGGATGCTTTAACATCCCAAAACAAACGTTTTTGCAGAGTGTGGGCAGAAGTATGCGGACGTGCATCGTTATGCAAGATCATAGTGTCCTTGGATAAAGTCCTCTGTGTTTACTCTTCAGCTCACCAATAAGCATCTCACTGTAACCAGCACTGTTGATTGTCGAAACCTTTTTCCTGATAATGTTCCAATACTGGCCCTTGAGAATCCCAGCTGATGTTCGAACTTTTTGAACTTTTTCTTGCTTGATGATTGATTATATTTCCATTCCATACTCTGCTATTTACTCTCAGGCTTGTAGTGATGTTTCCACGTCACAAGTAACGATTCTCTTTAAGAAACATTCACGTTCTTCCTTAGACTATCGGTCCGAATTTTGTTTACAGATATCCAAGCGCTTCTGTTTATGCTCTTCCGTGAGTTGTTTCTGCACCAGGTACAGTACACCATCGGACCACAAAAAAACAAATCAACACACTCTGCTCTTCTTTCAAGGCAAATCGCAAGTGGGGCATCCATTTTTTGCTCGCAACGCAGTTACAAATGAACTGATGTAACACGTTCGCACCTGCACAGAAGTGACTGGGGAGACAGTAGCCTAGAACAGAAAGTGCTGATAAGACCAACAGTTTTGATATACTGCAAATCATTTTTGATTCACCCTTGTGTGTGTATGTGTGTTTATAGATAGATAGATAGATAGATAGATAGATAGATAGATAGATAGATAGATAGACATATAAATACGTACATACACACTAAATACTAATTAATTGTATTAATGAATAGCTTAATTTGTGTTTTCCAAACCATTTTTTTTTCTGAAACTGGGAACAACCTCATGATACAATCATACATTGAACAGAATAACAAGCCGAAGACAGGCTGTGTTTCTGTCTCAACAATGATTAAGTAACTAATCTTTCTCACACTTTCCCAGAAGCTCCAGGGATAACACAGCAAACGCTAAAGCTAAATAATGTTCTGATGTTTAATATAAGATACCTCTTGGGTAATTTCCTTGATTTGAGGAAAAACATGTTTGCTTCCATTCTCAGATGGCAAGAGACCAGGGAACCTGTTGTAAAGCATAAACTTCATAACTGCACTTTTAAAACTAAAATAGTTGCTTACATTTTTTTTGTTTTCTTTCCAAAGTGAAGCACTGATACTTTCCTAAAGATGTGCTACTTTAAACCTTCTCTAAATACGAGTTCGTCAAATAATTGCTTCGTTTGGACTCAAACAAACACACTTTTTTTTGGATGTAAGCATATTCTGTATCCAAGTGTGATATATAGAACCTTTAACTGTTACGCCAAAGACATAATATTGTATTTCACTGGCCGATTTATTAGTTTTTGATTTTCATTTCCAATTTACTAGTTGTTGCTGTTGTTGTAACTGTTTTATACATAAATAAATAAATTAAGCTTAATGTTTTGCACTATATTCATTCATTCGTTTTCTATACTGCTTATCCTGTCACAGGAAGTCTGGAGCCTTTCCCAGGAGATTCTGGGCAGGACACACATACACACACTCACACAATCTTTCACACATTACGGGCAATTTGGGAACACCAGTTAACCTAATCTGCATATCATTGGACTGGGAAGGAAACTGGAGGACGTGGAGGAAACCCACCAAGCACATGGAGAACAGGTCCGAGATCTGGTGACTGTGGGGGCCATTTTAGTACAGTGAACTCATTGTCATGTTCAAGAAACCAATTTGAAATGATCTGAGCTTTGTGACATGGTGCATTATCCTGCTGGAAGTACATTGGTTGGGTACATGGTGGTCAGAGGATGTGGTCAGACAGAACCATGTGATTGGTTGATTAGATAATTGCATTAATGAGAAATTGAAAATTGAACAGGTGTTCCTAATAATCCTTTATTAGGTGAGTGTGTACAGGGTGGGTCATTTATATGGATACACCTTAATAAAATGAGAATGGTTGGTGATATTAACGTCCTGTTTGTGGCACATTAGTATATGTGAGGTGGCAAACTTTTCAAGATGGGTGGTGACCATGGTGGCCATTTGGAAGTCAGCCATCTTGTATCCAACTTTTGTTTTTTCAATAGGAAGAGGGTCATGTGACACATCACACTTATTGGGAATTTCACAAGAAAAACAATGGTGTGTTTGGTTTTAACGTAACTGTATTCTTTCATGAGTTATTTACAAGTTTCTGACCACTTATAAAATGTGTTCAATGTGCTGCCCATTGTGATGGATTGTCAATGCAACCCTCTTCTCCCACTCTTCACAGTGATACTCTTCACTGATAGCAACACCGCAGGAGAAATGCCAGCACAGGCTTCCAGTATCCGTAGTTTCAGGTGCTGCATATCTAGTATCTTCACACCATAGACAATTGCCTTCAGATGACCCCAAAGATAAAAATCTAAGGGGGTCAGATCGGGAGACCTTGGGGGCCATTCAACTGGCCCACGACGACCAATCCACTTTTCAGGAAACTGTTGATCTAGGAATGCTTGGACCTGACACCCATAATGTGGTGGTGCACCATCTTGCTGGAAAAACTCAGGGAACGTGCCAGCTTCAGTGCATAAAGAGGGAAACACATTATCATGTAGCAATTTCAAATATCCAGTGGCCTTCCATTGATGAAGAATGGCCCCACTATCTTTGTACCCCATATACCACACCATACCATCACTTTTTTTGTTCCAACAGTCTTGGAGGGATCTATCCAATGTGGGTTAGTGTCAGACCAATAGCGGTGGTTTTGTTTGTTAACTTCACCATTCACATAAAAGTTTGCCTCATCACTGAACAAAATCTTCTGCGCGAACTGAGGGTCCTGTTCCAATTTTTGTTTTGCCCATTCTGCAAATTGTGTGCGCCGATCTGGGTCATCCTCGTTGACATGCTGCAGTAGCTGGAGTTTGTAAAGGTGCCATTTGTGAGTAGCTAATATCCGCCGAAGGGATGTTCGACTAATGCCACTCTCCAGTGACATGCGGCGAGTGCTACGCTGTGGGCTCTTGCTGAGTGAAGCTAGGACAGCCACTGATGTTTGTTCAATTGTTTTCATGCGTCCACATTTTGGCAAATCCAACACTGAACCAGTTTCACGAAACTTAGCAAGCAGTTTGCTAACTGTAGCATGGGAGGTGGGTGGTCTCGTAGGGTGTCTTGCATTGAAATCTGCTGCAATGACCCCGGTTACTGCGTTCACCAGATATCAACACAATTTCGATCCGCTCATCACGTGTTAACCTCTTCGACATGTCAATGGCTGTGAACAAAGAGAAACTTGTAAATAACTCATGAAAGAATAAAGTTATGTTAAAACCAAGCACACCATTGTTTTTCTTGTGAAATTCCCAATAAGTTTGATGTGTCACATGACCCTCTTCCTATTGAAAAAACTACAGTTGGATCCAAGATGGCCGACTTCAAAATGGCCACCATGGTCACCACCCATCTTGAAAAGTTTGCCCCCTCACATATACTAATGTGCCACAAACAGGACGTTAATATCACCAACCATTCACATTTTATTAAGGTGTATCCATTTAAATGGCCCACCCTGTATATATATATATATATATATATATATAAAACAATTCTCATATAACATATGGGATTGCTTAATGCTTATTGAAAAACAAACAAAATCCTTTTTTTAACTCTTGAAGGGTCTTCTATATACAGAGCCCCTACAACAGTATTTTTTTTTCAAGTACTGTATATACCCAATCTACATTTCAATGACTCTTTACCAAACATCGTTACCAAACAGATTTCAAATCCAAATCTTTCAAACAGGCAATGACAACACATCTACATGGAATCTTAGCATTCAAATGAGAGCTTTTTCAAGATCTCAGTACAGTTACTAATATTAATCAGAAGAAAATTTTTCGGTATGGAATGAATCCTTGTAAAAACTACACAAACATCAAAAAATAAAATGACATACAACATACATTATAAGCCCTCTTGAGCTCCCTTTTCTTCTCTTGCTTCAAATTATCCCTCTGACCTATGGACCTACAGAGATGTTCTTTAGTCTACTTTAATCTACTTTAATCAATGATGAAACGTTCCAGACCTGATGAAACATTTCAGGTTTGATAATTAAGAAAAACCTGTATGGCCAAAAGTATATGCTACAGTATGATCTTCACTCTCTCAAGCTCTTCCTCCATCCAGAGACTTGTAGAATCTATGCAAAACAGAACATTTATGCTGTTCTTCCGATGGTTCACGGTAGTCCGACACCTTACTAAGAGGGTTCGTGTTGCTTAATTTTTCTTTCATTTGCCACCCGTCTATCTGAGCAATATGGACATGCAGAGCAGAAAGGCAGAAGAGTCGTCACTGAAACAGAGTCATATACACACAGATCTTTGTCGACATCTGTTTCTCCATGGAAGTCTATCTGATTAAACTGCCACGTTCAGTCTGCTGTGACTCATTCTCCCATGAGACCGCGCTGCTTATCATTCTAGCGTGGTTATGCTTGCCTCTGCGGATCACTGTGCTCTAGCTACTCATCAATACCGCAATCAATGTGAGTAAACGGCAGAGCTTTGCATATGGTTTCTGTGTTCCCTCCCTGTCACATATCACGCTTTATACTGTTTATCAGTTCAATATTGTTTATGAATTGGTTCAACAATTAAATTGAGAACTCTCCTTCAGCAGGTACTGTGCGTTAATTATTTTGATTATTATTTTATTAGTTAAATGAAATAATAACATTATTTACACTTAAGTATTGTCAAACCGCGAAACACTGCCTATTAATATAAAACACATGGGGATTAAAAACTGAATTATAGACCTAAACCCACCAGCATCTCCCCCATCCAGGCTTTTAAAAGCTGCCTCTTAAGTGGAGACCTAATGCCAAGTTTAAGCCCAACATATAGTTTTCAGCCTTTAAGCATAACATAACATAACACATCTGATAGATCTTTTGCCTTGGTAAGAGTTTCCGTAATCATTAACAAAGCTTTCATTTACTTCCTCAAAGGTTTTTGTGGTTTATCTTAAAGAAGGTTGCGTGTAGAAACTACCACAGAGGGGTTTGCTTTGAGAGAAGGTTCTACAGAGAGCCAGTTTAATCATGCACAGAGACCTAATTAGGCTATTGTTTGCCTAGAATACAGAGGCTTACACGGAAACGTGTAACATGCTGATTTATTTTTTTATCTCAAAGCAATAAAAGTCAATTTCCTTATGAACTATTGTTGAATTAACACCATCAAGCATTTGTGTCCCTAACGAACACTATCATTTCTTGTATGTCTTAAGCTTCACATGGGAGTTTTGATGCTCGCTACATAGAGACTAATGTCAACAGCGTGCTTCATTAATCACTGTCACGCTGCAAAGGTTATTATTGTCTCGCTCTCTTATCTCATTTGCTATCTTTGTCTGTATCTGTACAAATGATCTACTATACATACCAATGTAAACCATGAACGTGGCTTATCTGGAATTGAACATCGTACAGCCAGTAAGGGAAATGATTTGTCCTAAACTTATAAAATTTGTAAAATTATTGCACAGGTACAATTCTTGTTTAAAGAACTTCTTTACATATGTACTGTATGTGACAGTCCCTTTGCTTATTTTTGTTGAATCAAATTTGTGGGTTTGTTTGTTTAATCTTTATTTATCCACAGTGGTTAAGATAAAAAAAAAAAAAACATCCTTACCAAGAAGCAGCAAAACAGTTATGAGAAACTCCATTCACAAAAGGCAGGACATAAGAAATGACATTTAAAGCAAGCAAGGTTTTTAAAAAATATATACATAAATAGCTTATGATCTGATTATGATTAATAAATTATTAGCTGTAAATATTTGTCCAAGCCACTCTATGAGGAAGAAGCACTATGCCTAAAAGCTGTCTTTAGCTGTCTTTAGATCAACTGAATTTATTGTAAGAAATTATGTGCCATGCTTTTTGTTTGGACCTGTGCAGATCAATAGTAAGGAAGTTACATCTGGAATTGCCTTCGAAATGTGACCAAAATAATAATAATAATAATCCAAAGTGTATGTCTTAAGTTTTAATGCTTTTCAAATATTCAGCACAGTGATGTGCTCAGCCTAGGTTTGTCACTAACGCTTATGTTTATACTTCGGAAATACCTCGTGTTTACTTTGTTTGTTAGTTTATTAGTACCGATCAGTGCGATCCAGTGAAAGTAAAGCTCAGAGAAGATCACGCCGAGTCGTTCCTGTGACTCGTTCCTGCACACCGTCCGACTACGTTCTAATCAGCAGAACATCCGGAGCACAGCGCTGCTACTGCTACTGCTTCCAGCGACCTAAGCGAAGTGTTTCAGCACCAGCACAAAGGACAGCTCCTCCGCATCGACACCGGGGCATCTCGCGCGAACTGACTCACCTGTGATGGAGCAGAGCTGAGCGGAAACGAGCACGAGGAGCTGCAGGCGGCCCGATTCCGACCTCACATCTCCGAGCCGCCGCATCGCGATTAAAACAAAAACCCGACCAGAGGCTTCACCTTCCGAGAGCGGCTGGCCGCCAGTTTATATTACCGCGCCCGTCCACATCTTCTTCGCGTCTCGCGACGGACCGGCCGCTCGCGCATGACGTCAGGTGGGAGGAGGGGCGGGCCGGCCGAGGGGGGGGGGGGGGGGGGGGGGCGATTCCGAGAAGACTCCTCCTTTGAACCGATGGGATTGGGAGGCGCGCGCGTTCCTGAGCAGCTCATTAGAGGAGACGGCTGTCAATCAAACCTGATAGGCGGAATTAAGAGGAAATTAGCGTGGGTTTGTTGTCGCTGATAACATTCAGGTTTTCTGTGTCTTTTTTGTAAAGTGTTTTTTTTTTTTTTAAATTCATTACGTTTTGTTAATGTTTTAGATATTGTTTTCATTTTTTGTTACCAATTTATTATTTTTCTGGAAATATTAACCAATATAGGATTTTTTTTGTCATGTATAATTTTGTTTGTCATAAAATACATGTTATAGTGTGACTAAAGCATACAGCCTAATGACGTGTATAGAAGTGATGATGTTTTTGTTTTTAATCATTAAAACATAGTTGCATCCAAGTTCATGGTGTAAAAGGAGATGAAATGCTGCCCCCTACAGCACAACACGAGTAAAATGCTATTTCTCGATACACTAGAACTGGAGGTGCTGTACCTTATTTAATGTGGGTTTAGGCTTTATTGAATTTAATTAGAAAATAAACAGCTTGGTTTGATTCTTTAACTCTGTCTGAAGATCAAAGCAGCGACTAAAGACCTTTTATATTACTTTAACAAATGAATGATGCACTGCATATTGACTAAAATTAATCACAAAGATCCACCGCAATGGTTTTGGAATGTACATGGAAAGAGAGACGTATTCAAACTGATGAGATCTAAATCCCAGAAACTTCATACCATTTGAATATTTTTTAACAATATAGGTTTACAATAGGTTTTGTTAAGAAAACAACTGTACACAGACGGACCAACGTATCCAGTATGAGAATATTTGTAACTATAAAAATAATTTAATTAACAAACTAGGAAATGCTGGAAATATTGCTGATTAAGCTTGTGAGAATATTGCTGAAAGGCCAGCTTGCCCAGCATAAATATAACATTAGAAGAAAAAAATAGCTTGCAATCCATTTTGTAGTTATAAATGATTAAATCAAATTTATGTATTTATTTTATTTGAATGTATTTGTCATCACGGCAGGATAGATTAGTGGTTAGCATTGTTGCCCTGCACCTCCAGGGTCCGGTTTCAATTCCCGCCTCGAGTCTGTGTGCATGGAGTTTGCATGCTCTCCTCGTGCTTAGTGGGTTTCTTCCAGGTGCTCCAGTTTCCTCTCACAGTCCAAAGACATGCAGGTTAGTCTAATTGGCGTTCCCAAATCTCCCATAGTGAGTGTGTGTGTATGAGTGTGTGTGCCCTGTGATGGATTGGCACTCTGTTCATAGTGTGCCCCGCCTCGTGCCCTAAGTCACAGTCCAAAGACATTCCAAATTGCCAGTAGTGAGTGAATGAGTGTGTGCATTCTTGTATGCACAGCAATGGATTGCCACCCCGTCCAGGAAATAAAATGCCCCATGCCCGTTGAAAGGCTCCAGGCCTCCCAGGACCTTGTACTGTAAAGAGTGAGCGAGTGAGTGTGTATTTCACTTGTTGTGTAATAATTTCATCTTAAAAACACTGAAATAATTAGTGTGTTAGTGTATATAAAGTTAAAGATTGGTTTAATGGCCGTGGGATTCACCTAAATCTTTTGGTTGTTTTGTATATAATATGGATGTTTGTAATAATTCTTTTTAATTAAATCCATGCACACCAAGGCTAATGTAAGAATAACAGAAAAGCAAGATGGATGGATGGATGGATGGATGGATGGATGGATGGATGGATGAAAGCTGCCCCCAAACCAGAGGCTGAGGTGTTGGCCTCAGTAGAACAACTCAACCAGGGGGCAAAGGAGGCAGCCTCTCCAGTGGCATCAAACCCAAGAAGAGCAGCATGGTGCCTTCTGTGTTCAGCTTTCTCCAGCTCCTGACTCTGGCAACTTTCTTGCCCCTCTTCCCCCCAAAATTTAAGCATTACCCAATAACCATGTCCTCCCTTTCACCGCACTGTATCACCTGACACACTGCTGCAACTCCTCGCACAGCTGAGAATGTCGCTCTGCCTCTATGCGTAAACGGCATTACCCAACCTCACTACCTCACCTCTGACATCACTCCATCTCCTTCTTCGTCAGGGAGCATTGCTTTGTCATAAAGACATAAAATGGTCATAATGTGCATGTAAGACCATAGGGACACCTTAGGCTGAACTGCATTAACATAAGTGCAGTGGAGAGATTTCCAAGAGGTAAAATGCAGGAAAGGTGATGTAAGAGTGCTCTGTTTCTGCTTGACAGGTGAGTAATACGCCAAATGGTTAGCCAGCATGCAGGTAATGTACATGTACCACATTTGTTTGTCCAATAACAAAACTTTACTTGCACACAGACTTGTAGCTTACTTAAACTAAAAACTTTGCCAAGATATACTGTTGTGGTGATTTAAGCTGACTCTGGCAACCCATGTCAACAAGGACACAGTGGCATTTTTTTAAATAATTAGAATGAAGTGTATTTGATTTTCAAATCTTTGAACAACTCAAGCTGTGTTTTGGAAGACCACCTGGCTGGATCTCAATTCACATTTTACTCAAGACATGCTACAGTATGTATAGCATCCAGGTCATTATGTAAACCTTCTACGTTGTGTGTTAATATAGAAAGCATACTGTAGCTCCATTCTGTAATGCAGAAAGGCTCATAGCTTACCAGGGTTACAATGATTCCCAGCTGGCGTTTAGCCGAAGCCATATTGAGCAGTTATTAATGTAGGAGTTGCGGAATTGAAGCAGACATTTAATCTCTATCAGTTTGAGATTAATTTAAGAATAATTTCATTGACTATATACTAGAAGACTGGATGGGTAATGGGCTGCTAGGTGTCTTGGTGGGCTAATGAGGTCTTTGCATTTTACCCTCCCAGTCAAACTACAGTATCTACGAACCTCGTTGGCATCATAGCCTCTAATTCCTGACAAATTCAATGATTTATTACTGATCTTGATTTCAATTTCTAGTATAGGTTTTTTTTTTACCTTGAATAAAGTTCCAGTGTCACTGACAGTGTTTAATGTAAGATGGAAAATGACTTAGTACAACAGAAGAAATTTAATGAGATGTTGTAATGGTGCAGCTGTCAATGTGAATTACAGTTTTTTATTCATTTTATGCTCAGCGTAGCAAATCAGCGTGTACAGAAAACAAAAAAACAAAAAAAGACTCATTTTACTCTTGGATGGGACAATGAATAGAAATTTTTGATGGGGACAAAAAAATGCCAGTGAAAACTCTTAATAGTGTTAGATGGACTGGATAACTGATTTTTTTTTTAGCATGAACAAACGTTGTAAACTCACTTTTAAAACATGCGTGACTGGAGACATCTCTGTCGGAGTCTGCTTCAATAACTTCATAAGAACATAAAGTTCATAATACTTTTCCCCGCAAATACGGTAACATGGTTATATGGTTTATCTCATAACATGGTTAAAATGGTTAGATGTTAGAAATTATAAGTTATGATGAACAAAATCTTTGACAGACTTTCATGCAGCCCTCTGGCTTGCTGCTAAGGATGAGGATGGTCGTAGACTTAGATGAAGACCTGGCTTGTGATTGGTAACTGCAGTTGCTCAATAGTTCAGGACTGAAATTCCCATGAACAGTTTTGTACCTGAGCCTCCAGTGACGAAAGAAGACTCCATACTGTCATACTGAACTCCCAGCCTCCTAACACTCAGTATAATTGCAGATCAATCTCTGCTATCCGTTATCACCCAAATGAGGATGGGTTCCCTGTTGAATCTGGTGCCTCTCAAGGTTTCTTCCTATTAATATCTCAGGGAGTTTTTCTTTGCCACCCTCGCCCCCGGCTTGCTGATCAGGGAAAATCTGATTCTCATGATTTATACATATCTCCTCAGCCTTTTCAAACTTTTAATTTCCCTCATTTTTCAGTCTGTAAAGCTGCTAAACTGAATTGGACTGAACTGTTCTGCAACTCTTGGTAGTTCTACCTGGCTGTCCCTGGTCTCCCTACCTCTCCGTTCCTAGCTTTGTCTCCTTTGCCCAATGACACCAATATACAGTGGAACCTCGGCATACAAATTGTATTAGCTATGGAGGCCAATTCTTAAGGTGACAATTCCTACTGCGATACAAATTTTTCCATAAGAAATACTGTAAATGCAGATAATCTGCTCCAGCTACCCAAAAATATTACCAACATTACCAAGTTCCAAGACCATAATTATATTTTTTAAACTAAAAAAACAATTTAATCATTTAGAAAAGGCATGTGAATTAAGTAAAATGACATACTAGCGGCGGCACAGTGGTGTAGTGGTTAGCACTGTCGCCTTGGACCTCCCGGCTAGGTTCGATTCCCGTCTCTGTGTGCATGGAGTTTGCATGTTCTCCCTGTGCTTGGTGGGTTTCCTCCGGGTACTCTGGTTTCCTCCCACAGTCCAAAGACATGTAGGTTAGGTTAATTGGCGTTCCCAAATTGGCCGTAGTGTGTGAATGAGTGAGTGTGTGTGTGTGTGTGTGTGTGTGTGTGTGTGTGTGTGTGTGTGTGTGTGTGTGTGTGTGTGTGTGTGTGTGTGTGTGTGTGTGTGTGTGTGTGCCCTGTGATGGATTGGCACCCTGTCCAGGATGTACCCTGCCTTGTGCACTGGGATAGGCTCCAGTAAACATATTTAGTTTAGATTTTCTAATTAATATCTATTGGTGCAGGTGTGTATTTACATTGAGCAAGTAGTTTCTTAGTGGCTTATTTCAAAGTAGATTAATTAGCCGCATAATGCATAGCATTGCTTTTATTCATTATTTTGATTTAAAAATAACCTTATGGTGCTGGTTAAACTTCAGGCAGATATCTAAGTACTTCAAAAGTTTCATTAAATTCTGTTCAGCGGGTTAATTTAACTTCATTTCTTCGTTTATTATGTCGTATCCACAATAATTACCATGCTGCTCACCTACTTCTACAGTTATTTGTTGCAGTCGACTCTCCGAGACCTGACATTGAGAGGAACACATGCTCCATAGCTTTTTTTTTTTTTAAGTGGAGCATAGAGCATTTTTTCTTTGTCATTTAACCTCTTACTGCACTCACTGACATTTGCAGAGTAACAAAACCTCTAAATTAGTGTTGATGACTGAGGGAAATGTCCTGACCTAGAGAAGTTTGGTTGCCGACAGGTTAAAAAAAAAAGAAGAAGAAGAAGAAGAAGAAGGAGAAAAGTTTGGCATTGTGTCCAGACTTTACTTTTCTTGCTACTTTCACTACAGCTTTACTTCAGAGGTACAGTACTGTAGCAGGAGGTTGAGTGCCTCACAATGGGCTCACAATGATCGACATGGCCAGGGAGGTAAGCAAAGATACAGTTTATTGTTGTAGTAGAGCAGCGAAAGTTTGGTTAAAAAGAAGCCTTTTGATTCACTTGTTATTTACCAGTGCGAGAAAGTAGATCTCAAGTATAGCGGGATTGTCAGGTTGGACTTTTCTAAAGGAATAGGAAACATTAAAAGGAATAAAGTTTGAGGAACAAGTCGTGTTCAAGCACTGAGGTGTTGGTTATGCTGATTAAAGCACTGGAAATAAGCAACGGATCAGAACTTGAAATGTTCTAGAAATATTCTAATATTTTTTATACAGTGGAATTTTTTATTTACTGTACATGAGCTGTAATCAGTAATCACATCACATTTGCATGTGCACTTCATGTTGTCTTTTTGATTTTTTTTTTTTTGTTGTTGTTGTTGTTGTTCTTTTTGCTTCCCTTGAGTAACAAGACATGGGATTAGTTTCCATTGTTATGCTGATGATATCCAGTTATACTGTACATCTCAACAAAACCAGGCGAAATACCCAAGTTGTCTAGATTAACTCAGTGTGTCCAAGATATAAAAGATTGAATGACTGATAATTTCCTTTTACTAAATTCAGATAAGACAGAGATATTACTTATTGGTCCAAAAACCAGTACAGAACAGTTCTCACAATTCAGCTTGCATTTAGAAGGATGTACTATTACTACAAGCTCAACAGTGAAAGACCTGGGCGTAATATTAGACAGTAACTTATCCTTCGAAAATCATATTGCCAATATTACAAAAACAGCCTTTTTCCACCTTAGAAATATTGCCAACATTTTATCTGTATCTGATAAAGAAAAGCTGGTTCATGCATTCATGACCTCCAGACTGGACTATTGTACTATTGTAATGCATTACCACTGTAGGTGGTTGTCCTGTATCCTCAATAAACAAGCTACAGTTAGTCCAAAATGCAGCCGCCAGGGTTCTCACCAGATCAAGAAAATACAAAAGGGGTAGAGAGTTCTCATACTTAGCTCCTAAGCTTTGGAATAGCTTGTGTTCGGGGTTCGGACACAGTCTACCAGTTTAAAAGTAGACTCAAGACGCATCTCTTTAATCTGGCATATGCATAATTCATTCCATAACCTAAATGCACACTCCTATCTAGTGCTTCTAATATCCTGAACAGCATCTATGCTAATTCGTTTCTCTATCCATTCCCGAGGCATCTGGAGATTGTTCCAGCTCCAGTAGGCAGAGGCCAACCCTGCGAGGATCTTGAGGCATCCAGAGAAGAACCACCTCCAGCTGGATTCTGCTTCATGGTGGTTTCGATCTACACATGCTGCATCTGAGCTCCCAGTGATCCAGATCCCCTCTGTCCTCTGCACCTGCTGACTCATCCCTGTGCTGAACTGGACCCCATGATAACTTGGACAACTTCTGTTATACTGAACTCCCTGCAGCCTAACACACATGATGTCATTATATTATTCCTGTTATCCGTTATCACCCATATGAAGATGGGTTCCCTGTTGAGTCTGGTTTCTCTCAAGGTTTCTTCCTATTGCCATCTCAGGGAGTTTTTCCTTGCCACCGTCGCCCTCGGCCTGCTCATCAGGGACAATCTTACAATCTTATTATCTTATTAGCCTTGAGACAATGATCATTGTTAAAAGCGATATATAAAAAAATTCAATTGAATTGAATTGAATTTAGCTTTTAGATAGTTTTGTTAATCTATTGTGTTTTTATTTGTTGTCTTACCTAGTCAGCTAATGAGGTTTTTGTCTCAGCTACAGTAGCCTAAGCAATTTATGCTGCTTATTTATGTTGTGTCTTGGAGGTGAACTGTATATGGTTGAAATGGCAATAAAAGTCTACTTCATGTGACTAATGATCTAAATTAAAACAAGATTCGAAATATTTCACTTAACACCTAATGCATCTAGAATATGCAAGTTTTTTATATATTGCAAATTTAAAAAATCATGATATTCTAATTATTTGAGATGCAATGTAGATATAAAGTATTAATTTCTCATTCAATGCTGATGACTAGCATTGTCCAAGAAAAATTTGAGCTGTTTATTAGTCAGGACATGTCAACCACCACAGCCTTCAACAGTGCTAAAAAAAATCATTTAGTCCAAAATAATATGAGAATATGAGAGTTTTTCACCGATATGAATGAAAACTGTAGATAATAGATGTCCTGGCATCATAAAAAGGGTTTACACATGTATGCCCTTTGGCATAAATGAAAAGCTATGTTGTTATTTTTCTTTCTGTGCTGCATAAATAGTGCTGATCACACTGATTTTTATTAGATTTTTATTAGAGCAAATTTGTTTAAAATGAATATAGGGGACAATAAATCTACACTGCTATACAAACTTTACACTGACTACATTTCATTGTGTCAAAGAGTCATTTATGCAGTGTTGTCCTATGAAAAGATAGAACAAAATATTTGCAGAGACGTGAGGGGTGTACTCACTTTTGTGACATTACTGTATACACTGTAGGCCTGCATAAGTGGCGGCTGGCCAATAGAGGGCGCTCGGGCGCCTTTAATCGATCGTAAGACTCGCGAGTAAGAATCTAAAAGAAAACGAGATTTTCGGTTTAAATTTGGTTCGCAGTTGTTAGGGCTTTAAACATATTTTGTCTTGCTTTTTTAAAAGCATACTTGAGTTTAGTCATTGTAGCACATCAACACTGACAACATTTTCCACCAGCCACCACGGCTGTACTGTACATACTGTAAGGTAGCCTACTAAGATAAGGTTTGGTATTTATATATTATTCAAACATAAATATTATTTACTATGTATAGAATAAATACATACTAGAATATGAAAACAACAACAAAAATAAGTGTTTTATGCTCATAATCGAATACAAGATGATATGAAGAAACAGCGCGTGCCATAATGGGAAGAAGTGGCAGGTTGCCATGGTTCATTACGAACCGCGGTGAAGATAGTTTTATATTGGACATTCGCCACACATTCAAGATTATCCCATCAATATCTTGAGAAATAAACACCCAAAAATGACAAATCGCATATTTTCTTAATCTGGATTGGACAGAGAAGCTACTACAAATAAATATATTTTTAGACCTTCTCCTGTTACAGCCTGCTGGAGCTAAATCTTTCAGAAACACTGCTTACCGACGCTTTATAGAGAGGGAGTCACTAAGGGACCGTCTAAAAAGTGCATGACCAAGACCCAATGAATTTTCAATAGCTTTTTTGTTATGTGGATTACACATTTAAAACCAACTGTACTATAATCCACTCTATCATTGCTAATAACTACAACCATTCTTTTATCAATATTCAGTTTCATAGTTTTTTAATAATTTTTTTATTTAAATTATATGAATTTTCAATAGCTTTTTCGTTATGTGGATTACACATCTAAAACCAACTGTACTATAATCCACTCTATCATTGCTAATAACTACAACCATTCCCTTTGCAATATTCAGTTTACTAATTTTTTAATATTTTTTTTATAAAAAGAATAATTAATTTTCAATAGCTTTTTTGTTATGTGGATTACACATCTAAAACCAACTGTACTATAATCCACTCCATCATGGCTAATACCTACAACCATTCCCTTTGCAATATTCAGTTTAATAATTTTTAAAATATTTTTTTAATAAAAAGAATTATGAATTTTCTATAGCTTTTTTGTTATGTGGATTACACATCTAAAACCAACTGTACTATAATCCACTCTATCATTGCTAATAACTACAACCATTCTTTTTTCAATATTCAGTTTAATAGTTTTTAAATAATTTTTTTATTTAAAAAATATGAATTTTCAATAGCTTTCTCGTTATGTGGATTACACATCTAAAACCAACTGTACTATAATCCACTCCATCATTGCTAATAACTACAACCATTCCCTTTGCAATATTATATGTTGGATGTCATGTGAGGTCTTTCTCTGTAATCTTGTCTATTCTTCTGTAAACAAACGGTTGGGTCTTGGTCATGCACATTTTAGACGGCCCCTTAGTGACTCCCTCTCTATAAAGCGTCGGTAAGCAGTGTTTCTGAAAGATTTAGCTCCAGCAGGCTGTAACAGGAGAAGATCTAAAAATATATTTATTGTAGTAGCTTCTCTGACCACTCCAGATTAAGAAAATATCCGATTTGTCATTTTGGGTGTTTATTTCTCAAGATATTGAAGGAATAATCTTGAATGTGTGGCGAATGTCCAATATAAAACTAACTTCACCGCGGTTCATTACGACCGGTGAGTTAATAACCGAGTTTAGTGTGCTATTTCTCTCTCTCTCTCTCTCTCTCTCTCTCTCTCTCTTTAGCACAATCTGTGTTAGGAAACTAATCAGGAAAATAGAAAGTAGGCGAAAATAGTGGGCAGAAATAAAGTACTCAGCTAATGGTTGAAGATAATGATCATGGCTTGTTATAGTCAGATAGAAGCACTGTGCAGAAACATTAGCTAACTAGCCTGCAACATTAACACACTGCGATGATTAAGTGGCTACTGAGTATTTATTCATTTATATTCATTTATTTATTTATTTATAATTATTGTCACCTGGCTGCAAAACAGCAAACGCTCCAGAAAACATCATCAATGATAAAATCAGGACAAATACTTACAATCACATTAAATGTATCTTTGTACCTTTTTTATTATTATTTATTAATCTACGAATTTCAGCTGTGACTTTAAACCTAATAGGAAAGAAATTAGTGTTGAAGCGGGGTTTCTGTCTTCCTGGATCAGCTGATGAAATTCTCTGTGTTTTCTTCGTGCTTAAAGGATCAGAAGCACCAAAGCATGCCGTTTTCCCCTGTCTCATCCACAAATAAATATACGTAGTACTAGAGCTTAATACAAGAGATTTTTGGTGCTGCTCATTGTTGCGATGGCAGACACCACAATTGGGAAAGAATGAGAAAGCCTTTGTTTTTTCCCCCGCTTGTTTTTAGACGTGATGAGAATGGCCTCTTATAGTAGGGTGTAATTTTTACTTCTAAATTATTTTGATATTACCTTTGTTTTGTTGTGTTGTTTTTGTTATTGTCAGTTTGTTTAATCTGTTGATTTCAACAACCGTTTCGGACCTTTGAATCAGATTTGGACCTTCAAATATTAAGTTTGAGAAGCCCTGTCCTATCAGTCCCATCTAAATGTTTTTTAAAAGTACAAGTACAGTATCTCATTTGGCCTTTGCTACGACATATTTATCACCAGAATTTATCCCGATTTATTCAACCGTAGAAGTCTAGTGTGTCTGGCTTCCCGAGAAAAAGCACCAAAAAGTGTCAGAATTCATGATGGTATCGGTATCGAAACCAAAAAAGCAATCAGGATAAAGAGGGTACAGTTATGTTCTTCCTATTTGAAATTTAATACCCATATTAAGCATACCAAATCTCTTAAACTAATCTATACATTTGTGATCTAAAGGTTTTCACATGACAGGACAGCACGAGTCTGACTGTAGCCAAGTATCTGCACAGCAGTACATGTGCGAGAATGATGATGAGGAGGTTGAGAGGAGAGCCTGGGAGGAGGGCTGCGTTGATGTCGTATTTCCAGGGAACGTGACACAATATGGCTGTTGCAGATTTGTCTGTGAGCTTCTAAAGTGTGTCCTGTACCAGAGACAACAGCTGCCCATTACCTATAACCAGATGGTCATCTTCCAAAAGCAACAGCTTGCAACCACACAGGTAAGAGAAAGGGAGAACACCAAGTTTTAAACTCCTAAAATCTTACCTACTATAGTTAAAACATCTCTGTAATTTTACTTCTCTTAAACATGTCCGAATCTGTGAAAAAAATCTGTGGTGTTATAAAACAGTGGCGGGGAGCATGAGCCGAATCGATTCCCCGTCCCTCGGATAGTAATGCCTTTGCATGTGGCTTTGATGACATATTTTTGACAGTGGTGTAACACACAACATTAGTGTAATTTCGGTCTGTGTAACAGAGGAGTTGTAAAAACGAGTTTTGTGTCTGTAAACGGTCAGAGTCGTATATTTCAGAGTTGTACTGTAACAAACACAAAATCACATACATGCCTCAGCTACCAGTTTTCCGTAAACTCTTTAAATTCTATTTAATTTTAAATGCGAACACTGATATCGATCTCGGGTCTTGTTTAAATAAGGGGTCCTAAATTTATATGTAAGAAGGCCCTGTCAATAAAATCTTCTTTTGATTTCCGAATTTTATGTTTGCTTTAGGATTCAGACCTGTATATACTGTACATGGAATGGGATTTTACTTTAATTTACTGACCTATCTCCCGGATACACAGTATATATATACAGAAATGTATGTCTCTTAAGAGTATGCTGCGATGAAAAGAGAAGGGGAGGATGTGTGTGTGAAGGCGAGAGGAGGAGGGGTGTGTGTGAGTGAAGGAGAGAGGAAGAGGAGTGTGTGTATGAGTGAATGCGCGCTGTACACATACACACATACAAACAGTCCAAAATAAAAGGTGCTATACACACACACACGTTGTCACACTGTTATAGTAAACAGTACACACGCACTAAGACCGAGCAGGGGAGACGATTACCCACAATTCTGCAGCGTTTTTCAAGTCAAAATTTATTTAAAATCTTTGTTTGTCTTGCAGAACACTTGCAAACCAGGTTACTCGCAATCCAAGGTTCCACTATACTAAATAACACATTTTAAATGTAAAATCATTGCTGCTGTGATTGTTTTGTGAGAATCACAAATCTGTGTCCTAGTACACTAGCTTCCTTGTAGTTTCTTATAGTTTATACATTTTTTTAACTTTATAATGAGCTTAGCTTATAATGAGTATTTATGTTTATTTACAATAATAATTTCAGTGCAACATTTGCAACTTGGTGTGTCCACTGTCCTGAAACACATCAAGATATTGGAATATTAAATATGACAAGCAGTGCATAAAGAAATAAAGAACCACTAGTACTCCTGCTCACAGTGTGGGAGGAGTTTTACTAGTGCTGGTAGTCTCCAAACACACTAGTACATTCATACAGCAGAAAATTAGTACCCCTGCTCACAGTGTGGGAAGTTTTACTACTGCTGGTAGTCTCAAAACCCACCAGCTCATTCACTCAGGAGAGAAGCCGTACCTCTGCTCACAGTGTGGGAAGAGTTTTACTACTGCTGGTAGTCTTCAAACACACCAGCACATTCACACAAGAGGGAAGCCATATCCTTGCTCACAGTGTGGGAAGAGTTTACTACTGCTGGTAGTCTTCAAACACATCAGCTCATTCACACAGGGGATACTGTGCACACAATATCACACTCCCAAGCAGATATTGTGTGCACTGAACAGGCAATGACCACCTTGAGAACAATCAGGTGATTTAGTGACAAAGTCTGAAGGAAGATGGCTCTCCATCGGGCCTTCTTCCTGCCAAAAGTGGTCTCTATACCACACCTTGCCCTTGAATGGTGGCTGTTAAAGCGTGCTTGGATTGGGCCCTGGATTCACTCCCTGTATGGAGTGATGATGGTAATCGGCTTGTCAATGCAAGGATATTCTCCATCACCAAGCAGGAAATGGTCAGCAGGTGGATAGATACAATGCAGAGTCTGCAGAAAGACAGCTTGCAGCACCACAGAGTAAAACAGTTTTCTGTTGAAGTAACAAATGGGGTTACGCACTGGGGCTTTGATCTGAATATGGCGTCTATCTATTGCTCCCAAAGCCCTCTGAAACTGTAAGCTTCACCTACTGTACAGCTGGCCTTTCCTTTTCTGTTGCAGGGAGCCTAATGATGTGGCCACGCTAGTGCAGGAGATACATCATAACCTCCCTGGTGGACTGATACACTGGTTTTGGACAAGGAGAAATCTCTATACAGGCATCCAATACAGAATCTTCAGGAGGGCGTTCACAAGCATCAGATGCCCTATCAAAATAAAGTTGGAGGACTGGCACAGAGCTTTAGCTCCTGGCATTTACAGCCTAAAAATGTTTTTTTTTTTTTTAATTGTACATTTAAAATACATGAATCTCAGTCATCTTATTCTAATGCTAACGGTAAGTTAAAAGTTGCAGCAAACATTAGCAACAACATTAAAGTATTAAAGTAAAAGTACTGGTTCGTCCCACTGATGGATAGATTCTTCTATACTTTCTTATATACTGTAAGACAAAATTAGATTATTAATACTGAAGCATTAGAGTAAAGCAGCATGTTACTCTTGTAGCTGCTGGAGGTGGATCTCTAAAGTACTGTAATGTTTATACAGTTTTATATTCAGGGACACAAGATCGATCTGGGATAATTAATGGTAGAGAGGCAAAGGAGATGACACATTTGTTGAAATTAAATCTGAAAGGAGCTGAAAGGCAACAATCACTATTTAGTGGAACTGTTAAGAACTCAGATGTCTGAAATGTGACCCAGTTTAGACGCTGCTAAAAGCATGTCGAAGGAGTTGTGGCCCTGATATTTTTCTTAATTTGACCGTTTATGTTTAAGGTAGACAGTGGCAACAACAGCGCGCACGACACCTGGCATTATTCTTTTGCACCATTTCTTTTTATTGAGGCCAATATATGGTCAATATGACACAATAACATTTAATATTTTAATAAAAACATATTTAATCAATAAATCCTTACACATATATATTTTAGTTATTTGTAAAAAAGAAACCATAATACTATTTGTTCAGAAGCAATCCATACATCTTGTAAATTAATCAAATAATTACATTAATGTATGACACATTTCAGTAGTATATGCTTTATTATTTTATCTATTTTTCTTTCATACATGCTCAATATTAAATTTCAGTAGTACGAAATTGTCACAGTATCAGATATGCAAGGTGCTTATGTTACAGGGTAACAAGGTAGGAGCTGATGTCCACGGTGGTGACATTGCAGGGTGTTCCGAATGGTGGAATTTTGTCTAGATCAGTGGTAAAGTGCTCGCCCATCATCTAGAGATCGCCAGTTCGATTCCCAGGTAATGCTGTAACATCTCTGAGGTCTGGAGAGAGCTGATTGGCCGAGCTCTCTCAGAGGGGAGGGATGAGAGGTACTTAGTGCTCCCGCATTAAACTACAGCCAATCAGGGAGCTCACGCAAGTGGAAAGAGCGGATAGCGCTGTCCTCCGAGTGTGTTACACCGCCCCAAAGGTGCATGAGCATGTATGAGCAGTTCGAAAAGATGCGATTGGCTGGCGTCACGTGGTTCGAAGGAAACACGTGATAGTCTTCGGCCCTCCCGACTGAGTGGTAGTAGTAGCCTTAATGTGGGAGCGCCCCTAGTGACGGGGAGGAATTGGACACGACTAAATTAGGAAAAAAATAAAAAATGAAAGAATAAAAAATCTTAACCTTTGCACTTATGTCTCACCTGCAACAATCATCAACACATGACACTAACACTAACCTCTGCAATGCTTCCCAGAGAAGGTCACAATCACTAAAGATAGAGAGAAACCTTTTTTCTTGTATTTGGCTCATGTGGGGTGAGTACTGTATTCTTTGAGTTTCACAGTGTGATGTAGCCAATAAAAACTATTTAGCAGCTTCTGATTGGCATGGCAACATGGTTAAGTGCTATCAGCTCCTGTTGGAGTTGGTTCTTGCATTTTTTTCGTGTGAGGATGCTTTTTTTTTCTTTTCTTATTTTTTTTTAAGGATATGGAAGAAAATTTTTGTTTGTTTTTTAATACCCATGTACATGTGGACTAGGCATACAACTTTAATTTAAGAGCTACCAGCAGAAAAATAAATACGACTTTCATAATACCAAAAGTTGTTTCATAAAATTTCACATAATTTAATATAAACATAGTATAGTTATAACAGTGTAATAATGCTGAAGGTCTTTTCAGAAAAGAGAAAAAAAAAACAGGGATTGTTAGATAAGTGTGCATGACATCAAAAAAAAAAAAAAAGATACAGCTGATCAGACGGTCAGGGGTTCGAGCCGCATCACTGCATGGGTACCACTGTTGGGATTCAGTGATGATCCTGAGAAATTGGATGGGTTGTGACAGAAAGGGCGTCCAGAGTAAATCCTGTGCCAGATCTTGCAGACCACGTGATCCAATGTGGCGACTCCTAGAATAAAGTGACAAAGCTTAAGAAAAAAGGATGTTTCCTAAAGTCCAGCTGCATTGTGTGCTTCTCCGAGCACCATGAACAGTTTGACTTTGGTAGCTTCCACTTTCTCTGGAGGAAGTTTCCGGAGAGAGTCCGCTACAGCCTGAGCAAAGATGAAAAACTCATCACAGCAGGATTCGGTGACAGCAGTGAAAGCTCTACAATTCACAATTTCCTGCTGTAAAGTTGCTATTTTGTGCCCAAGTTCCTTCTTCGCACTTTGGGACACGCACTTCCTCTTCTTCACTGGCTGGCTCACCGAGGACACTTCCGTGCCACATAGCACGTGCTGCTGAATTGCGCTCCGTCTCCGTTCTCCCACCTTGCTCTCAGGCACGAAGTCATTCTTCGTATCTCTGTGTTTAATAAACTCATTAAGCCATGCCAACTTCATGCAATACGCGGGTTCTTTCTCTTCATCCGAGCCGGAGTCCTTTGTGGACTTTTTTTTCAAGCGCACAAATTTATCCCGAATGGCTTTCCATTTTCTCCTGCACACTTCGGGATCCTTACCCAGAGTTTTACCGATTTCCCTCCAGGACTTTAGCGTCACGTCACTTCGTTTGTAATGTATTGAAGAAGGGTCATATAAGTGCCTATAACGTCGCACTTCTTCTGATAACTGATGCTCGAACTGCTCCATTCGCTGCTTTTGAGCTGGTTTATTCGGAGAGTTTCTCGAGTCTCGTCTCTGTGCGCTTCCGGATGCACGAAGCGCGCGTGCTTCACGTGCGTACATGCGCGTTAACAATCAGTGTGTGTGGAATGTCAAAAGGGTCATAACCGATCTAAAATGTCTCATGCTCTATAACGCACATTATTTTTTGGTGTTACAGTTTGTCAAGTGTCCACTAGAGGGCAGCAGATGCCTAAGCTTAATTATCATCAATTATGCTAGGAAATCCTGAGTAATTATCTTTTGTTTTTGTGTAAATGTTCACATAATCGTATTTATTTAAAAATATACATGGATGTCTACAGTTGGCGGCACAGTGGCTTAGCGGTTATCAATGTCACCTTGCACCTCAGAGTCGGGGTTCAATTCCCACCTCCGGTCTGTGTGCATGGAGTTTGGACGTGGTTGGTGGGTTTCTTCCAAGTGCTCCGGTTTCCTCCTACAGTCCAAAGACATGCAGATTAGGCTAATTGGCATTCCCAAATTGCCCAGTGTGTGCCCTGCAATGGATTGGGACCCCCTGCAGATTGGACCCCGTTTCCTGGGATAGGTTCCAGACCCCTCGCCACCCTGTATACAGGATAAGGCATTATAGACGATGAGTGAGTGAGCTCAGAGGGTTAGGGCTCTGGTTTACTAGTCAGAAGGTTGGCGGTTCGTATAACAGCTCCACCAAGCTGCCGCTGTCAGGCAGCAAGAAATTTAACCCTGTCCGCTCAAGGAGTGCTGTCTCATGGCTCTCCCTGCCCTCTGACCCCAGCTCCCGAGCTGAGATATGCTAAGAAAGAATTTCACAATGTAGTAAATTACAGTATATTTAAAAAATAAAGGTTTAGCTTAAATTTGTTCACGCATGAACCTGTTATTAAGTATTAATATACTATAAAAGTGATGGTCAAATATATAAATTGGTAGTAACATCCTTATGTAACAATTACATACTGTTGTATTTGTTGTTTATGAAAGAGCTTATTACGTTATATACGTTACCTAGTCATTTTTCTCAGTCAAGCAGTTCCGTTGCCAGAAGCATTCTTGTACACTATCAAGTTGTCCATAATCACTGTCCTTCCACAGATTGTGAATATGTTTCCATACTGTTAGAGTGGAGGGAAGGATACATGTGCTTGACTGGCTATATATGAGATTGTTATTGAAAAAGCTTTAAAACATTATGAATTTAGACAGACAGACCAATCAATCAAAGCACTGCAAAATACAAAGTGGTCAGGAAAGCTTGGATGAATCGAAAACTTTTGCAGCAAGATTGTGGATGTCCTAATTATGGATGGATGCTCTATGGAATAAGTAAGCTTCATGGTGTTTCTCATGTACGTAATTCCAGTGTAAGTAACATATCTTAACATAAGATTATCATTTATAGAACATGGCTAAAACAAAAATTTCATATGGGTGCACTAAACCTTTTTTTTTTTTTTTTTTTTTTTTAAACTTGAACAAGCAGCAACTTTAAAGTCAGAGCATATTATCATTATCTTTCAAGCTACAATGATTGCTTAAGTTTGCATTGGTTACTATTTAATTATATCCTGAAGCAGTATGCCTCATCGTGATGGCCTTCGTTCAGAGGCGTGCCTGCTGTTAAGCCCAAAGATCATGTTAGCTCAAAGGGTGGATATTATTTTTCTTATATCCCTGTATTCTCCTAAAAGAATGTAAATCCAGATGAATAATACATTTGTTTTCATTGTCCTATTTAGGGTTATGTAATCATGTTATATAGATTTTACAATATTTGTACTGTAGCAAATCTTATAATAAAAGTTAATACATTAGTGAAGACCACCCATACAACTCCAGCAGTCTTTCTTTTGTATATCCACATACTGTGTACATACTTTACATGCACCAACCCCTTTCCCATGTCTACACACTGTATAGATTAATTTTTTCACACAAAGAATTAAGAATGTTCAACAGCAAAGAAAAAATAAACTATTTGTAATATGTACCTTACAGCACAGTGAAATAATTTTTTCCACATATCCCAGGTAGGAAGGCGGGGTCAGGGCGCAGGGTCAGCCAGGATACAGCACCCCTGGAGCAGATAAGATTAAGGTAAAGGCCTTGCTCAAGGGCTCAACAGTGCCAACTTGGCGGTGCTGTGGTTTGAACCTCCAATCTTCCAATCATTACGTATTTGAGCCATCTCATTCCTAAACAAGTGCCCTGCCCTGATTCCTAAACAAAAAGGGTTAAGTCATGTCGGACCGGAAGAAAAGTGTGGAAACTGACATGCACACTAAGAAGATTCATACATGCTTCTGAAACACAGGACAGCCTTCTTTTCTGGAAGAGTTGATGAACCAGCACTAACGAGAGTTCACACAGGACATTTTTAATACAGTCACTTCCCATTCCAAACCCTAAGCATCTACAGATGTCGAGTGATATATTTCATGCTTAAACACCCCATTTAATTGGGGTGTTTGTATATAGTGGAATTCATGCCATGTCATACCTAATATTAGTATGGTATACTATACTATAATTTAGTATTTAGCAGAGTCCCTAATAAGGAGGTTGGTGGGCAAATAACAACACAGGCAGACCAAGCAATATGAATATTTGCTTGTTGCACTACATTTTATATCTCTTTCTATTTCAACTACATTAGTCTTTTTTTATTTTATGTACAATAAGAATTAATTTTGCTGTCTCTTTCTTTCTTTAGCGCTACTTTAGCGTATTTTCTTTTCTTACAGGCAATTAAATTCCCATTATTTATTTATTTATAATTTTTTATACATTTATAATTTTTAATTCAAACAGTCTTAAAACTGATATACTTTGGAAAACTGAAAGATTTGGAAAGATCCCAACAGGCTTCAGAAATTTCGCAATCATTTTCCTGTGTTTATGAACGCTTTGCTAAACCTACAGTAGTTTCGCCTCTGAGTCATAAATACATAAGGAATTAAAAGTGATGACTTATAAACGAAATGAAGCAAACAGTTAGGGTAAAGGCAAAGCAGCACAGTAATACAGAGGAAGAGAAACTCATGTGACGTGGCTCACTTGGCTTAGGCAGTAGCTTGTTTTAGTGGAGATCAGACGCTTCTTAGTGACTCATGTGCTGCAACAGAATCCGTACGATGGATCTTACAGAATTTTTCCAATAAATGGTCTTAAAGCCAACATACAATTTGTACTTATTAAAAAATGCTTCTTTTTTTTTTTTTTTGCTTTACCCATGTTGGTGAAAAACATGCAAATAATGCAAATAATGAAGAAGAAGAAAAGCAGCTGCTTTTTTCGCAGCCGACTTTTGAATCACCCCTGATGATCCCCAGATGTTTGTTTTCTTCTATAGGCATTTAAATCAATTGGAAACTTTTGTTACTCTATGCACATTTAAAAGTTACAATTGTACAGAATTTTTAAGCATACAAACTCTACTTTCAACTCATGTCACCTACAGATGTTGTTTATGTAAACTGGCAATTTTTTATATAGTTTTATATAATTTTGTGGTCAATATTGGCATGATTGATCTTCACAATGTGTTTTACATGGAAATAAGACCTGTAATATATAACAGATAATAAATCACTTTATAAAGTGTTGCATGTCATAAAGCATATATGTGAAATATGTATGAACAATACATATACATATGTATATATATTAACAATACATTAGTCAAGAATAACCAAGGTTGATTTTCTAGCCGGTAAGTGGATGAAGTCGATCAACATTGAATCTTTATTTATTTATTTGTTTGTTTGTTTGTTTGTTTGTTTGTTTGTTTATTTATGACCTGCGTTCCTACCCATGTACTCAAATCTCAGTCACCAAAATCGACAGTTCCCGGTAAAGTAAATTTTTATAGTCTCGTCTCTAAGGATTTAACAGCATTTTACTGAATTACAGCATTCACTAATTCAGTATTTTCAATCTCAGAACCATGTTTATTCTAGTTTTATTACATGTCTAGTTTTAATAGTTTCTATATTTTAGTTTTACTACACACTACATTATCTTTCTTTTACCCACTGCATGTTTTTGGTCTTAGCTGCTCTGATCAATATGATCTACAGTACATACAGTACTGTGCAAAAATCTTCCACCACCCCTCATCTATTTATATTTTGCTTCCAAAGAGCCAGACGTTCATGTATTTTTAATGTGGTCATAACGAATAGTTCTCCAGGCTTCCTAAAGGATTTTTTATGACTCTCATTTTTGGCGAGTTTTTGGTACAGTATTCAGTCCCGTCCCTGTACCTGACCAGAGGGATGTTTTATGTTTTTTTTAAGTCACACAGTGACCTATGAATCATTCAAGCATTTAGACACTATTAATATCTTAAAGCATGAATCAGTAATTAGTATACTAGTGAGGCTGAATGCTGATTGGTTGTAAAAGACAAAAGGGGAAATGAGGTTGCTGCTGAGGTTGTTACTTAAACAATCTTTTTTTTTCAATTGTATCTTTAGGCACTTGGCTACCTGACGCAGTAATAAATCTTTTTTTTTTTTTTTTTTTTACATTTCTTTAATTTACATAATTTTATTTCATATGAAGAACCGAGGTGTGGCTGAAGACCTTTGCAGTACTGGTTAATTACTGTATATTGGTAATGAAAATATTTAATTTATATTTTCAATAACACACATTTCTGCCTTATTAACTAATGGTAATAAATCTATACTATTAATATCAAACATGGTCTTACTAAGTACAGAAAACCTCTATAATCATATACAATAAGAAGCCTTTAAATGTATAATTAGGCTGACTACCAAAAGCATGATAAACCCATTCCTTTAGACTATGGATAAGACCTATTATTGCCGACCTGTGCCAAAAAAGGGTTTTAACACTAATCCACCCACCAGCAATTCAATAGCCCAAAATGAGTGGGTAGCTGCTAACATTTCCTGAATCAAAAGCACTCTGTGATTAGGAGTTAGGTTTGTTCAACGTAAATTACTGTAAGCGTGTTATATAATTTTCACACTTGCTGGCTGTGACAGACTGGCTGAGTGAATGAATGAACTGAACAGACAGCACACTTTATACAGTACCATGATGTTGCAGTACAGTCTGTATGTTCAGTATTGTCCATGAGTGGCATAACATGCATCTCTGCTGAGATGTGGAGAAACGGATCAAATGTGGTCAGAGAAAAAAAACCTAGGAAAGCTTTTATGTTTTTTTCTTGATGTAAGCGCATACAGTATTTGTGTGACGGAGTACTGTTTTGAATTGTGAGAAATGATCCCCTGAATTCTGGCTGCACATTTAGCTCTTGTAAACACAAGGTAAACTTTCAAATGTATGCCATGTTTTTACCTTCCTACCCCCAAGTCGGCATCGTTGTCTGATATTTCAGGGGGTTGTTTTATATCTCTGCATGGGTTGGTGTGTGCTCCTTATTACAGCATTTGTCTTGGCCTTGGCTGCTTCGTCTCCAAAGACAGTAACAAGTTCCATATGTGAGGCTTTAAGTTGGATCCCCCCCTCCACATACAGCAAAAGCAACTGAGCACCATGGTACACCTCGTTTAGTATGCAACAAGGCCACCTCTGTTATGTGCTGGGCAACAGGCCAGACTTTCCCACCTAATACATTAATACAGCCGCTGGCCGAGTGTGAAAAAAAGGTACTTTGGTTGTGTTTAGGCAGCATTGTTTTGGTGAGGCTCACGCACCACTGTGTGCATAGGGTCATTTGCGCTTGCTTCTTGAGCCAGGAGTTTGACCCACACTTCAAGGAAAAAAGGTTTGCTCTTTCCAACAGGAAAAAGACTGAGGATCTTCAGTTTCTTAATCACTTGCAGAGGGGGAGAACCCCTCAGTCAACACGGGGGTGGACAAGCGAACATTAAGCCTTTGGTATGTTTGTTGTTTTGTTTGTAGAAGGAGACTGAGATGCGGAGAATGAAGCATTCCTCAGCTTCTTGGCACAATCTCTGAGTTGTTTGTTGCCCACTTGGGAGGAGGCATTTGCAAAAGAGGAAGAGGGCAAGCAAAGGGAAGAGGCATGCGCTGAAGTTAAAATGCCAAAAACTTTCAGCAGACAAAATATTGAACTGTTGACCTTCATATAAACTGTAAAATATCTTGAACAAGCGAAATAAAAGGCTTATGTTGAGCTTATTTTACTATGGCAAGCACAAAAAGTCTTTCCATGACTGTACATTTTTGTATTTTATGCAACATAATAGTTTGAAAGTCAACTTGGGAAGAAAAAGTTATATATCAAATAAGCATTATGTATGAATTTTCAGCTCAAATTGGAACACACTGGAGGAAATTTGAAGAAAAGAATTACCATTCTTTGCTGTACTCATATTAAAATAAAAGTGTATAAATGGTTATTTTCTTAGTCAAATCTTTTTTAGAGTAAAGGTGACAGATTAACCTTGACCTTATGTAATACATATAGAAATATTACTAAAATATAATTTCGTATATTCCAGAGGGAAAAAAAAAACATTAAAAACTTTAAAAAGTCCAAAACACTTAAAACACTTTGTCAGAAACGGGACTTATATTGCATACTGGCCCCAAACAGAGAAGAAGATGGTGAGACGGGGGGAAAAAAAGGTCCAAAGATCAGATTTGGGATTTCACCATTACTTGGTACCTGAGGTATCAAGTTCCAAAATGCACACCAACAATTACTTGTTTGTAATGGTTCCATGAAAGAAGCCCTTGACCAAACGGCACCAGATGCCGTGTTGTGGTCACGTGAGAGTAAACCAGTACTTTTTGGCTTTAAACATCATGCACATGTTTCTAAATGTCTATACAAGGAAAAGTTCCAAATTCCACTGTAGAATATGACGGAGGTACATTTACTGTATGCTTTGGTCCAGCAGGTCTAGGTACAAGGATTTTGTAAGGAACCTGGTGGCCTGTACCAAATGTATGCTTACAAGGACCCGTATATCCCACTATCTGAATAATAGACTAATCAGAATAAAATATATGAATAATAGCCTAATCAGAATAAAAATGCATCATGTTAAAACATCAGTGATAATAGTCTGACCTGATAAAGCATGATTGGAATGTGTTTTCAATCTGAATGATTTTTGATAATATGTTCAATAGGTAAATATTATCCATGATCTGATTGTTTCTCTCTTGTTGGAATAAATATATTCTTGTTTGATCCATGTGGAGGTAACAGCAGATAAAGTAATGTGTTTCTAATACTGATAGACCTCCGAGAGAGCCACTCTCTTCCAGCAGTCCCAACTTTACTTCAGACTTTCATCCACTGGGTCTCTAGCTAAAGACGAGACACTGACAGGATATTACCATTATAAGAGGCAAGATAAGAGGCATGACCTAGCCTTGAGGTTAGAGGAAAATGCTTATTCTTCTGTTAGATTTCCTTCAGGTTACACGCTTCACAGAGCCACTTTTCGCATAACACATAAGTATTCTGATTCAATGTTTTGAGCTTATAAACACAGGGCTTATCAGATCTGAGTTTATTTAGAATTATTTCAGTTTGTAATTCAGATACATTTAGTTACAGATTGCCGACAGAAATATTGTCCACGTACATTACAATACCATTCAAAAGTTCAGACTAATTTCTAATTCCATCGTCTTTCCTGATTTTTATTTCTTTCTACTCTGTAAAATAATGTTGAAGGCATCAATAATATGAAATAATCTCATTTGAACAGCTGATATCAAGATTTTTGCTGCTTATGATTTGTGAAGGCATCATAACAGCTCCAATCTGAGGTATTGTTGATTGGTGATTTCCGAGGCTGGTGACTCTAAATGAACTTCAAGTTTTGGTCTTGCGTTCCTGGGATGGACTTTATGAGAGCCGGTTTCATCATGGTGCTTGATGGGTTTTGCAAATGCACTTGACAATACTGTTCTTGCGAGAACTATTCCAGAAGAGCTGACATTTGTGTCTTAAAATTACAACAACAAAAAAAACTGTTGTTTTGGTTGTTGTAACTTTATAATTACATAATTAAATCTTCAGTATTGTTCGAAAATGAAAATAAGAAAATAAATCACATCACAAGAAAAAATGTTGAACTAGAAGGTGTGTTAAAAATTTTGCATGGAACTATAAATGTAGCTAATTACTCCAAAGTAAATCAATATACAGTAGAAACAACATTCGAAGAACATCCAACGTTATCATCAACGATGCTTTCGCAACATGTTTCGCTCAGTTCTCTTTAAGTGAACCAGAACATGTGCAGCGAAAAAAAAAAGTGCACTCCTTTTTCTCACTTGTTCCTTTTGGACTGAAACCACTAACCACTTAAATTTGTGGAGTATTTCCTCCGGAGCTAGTTGGCTGCACCATCACTTACCAGCACTGATATACCACAATAATGATAATAAAAAAGGGGAAAAAAATTAATTTTCTAAATTACTTTTTATTTGGCATTGTGCATATATATGGATCCTCTTTCAGAAAACTGTTTCATATTTGTAACAAGCTGTAACTAATTCCTTTTATATCATCTTTACCCCAACTGTTGAAGAGAGCCATTGTGTTCGCTTCAGACCACACTACTCCAAGTTTTACATTTTTGGGCTCAGCTCAGCTGTAACATGACCTGAACATTGTAGAAGAAAACATGGGGGTCAGAACGGTTTTAAAAAGCAATTATTTTTGAGGAGTGTGCTTGGCGTGCCTTACATTCACAACGCGTCAACATACAAAACCACAAAGCAAGCATGAGATGAACCATTCTCAGACCACCTCCTGAGATGGTATGAGTTTGGCTGGCTATTGGGGGTCTGATTTCATTTGAAGCCTTCACATATGGCTCAGATAGATTCTGGGGAAGCACATTGAAAATTCCTTAGGTCAAAGGGCTTAAACCTCATTGAAAAATAGGGCAGATCATGACCTTATTAAAGAAAGCCAGAGGAGATTATGTTGTGACAGCAAAGTTTTTCCAACTTTTTTCGTACAGTACGTTCACATCAATTGTAGCTGAATGTGATTCTTAGAACAAAATCTACCATCAGGATAAAGTCAGAGCTGCCACATAAACATCGAATAGCAGACAAACAAATCTACGACAAAATTATATTTGAAATCATTGAATCCTTTTAAAGACATAGCCTGTGCAACAATTCAAACCGTACTCTACAAACTCATAAAAAATCTGAATATACTACAATATTTTCTAAACTAATTACCAGTCTACGTTTGTATGGAGAAGTCACATAAATTTTTTTTTCCTTCTTCTGATAATTACAACAACCCATAAGAATGGAACAAAATGTTTCAGGAGTTACGGGAAATATTTGTTTTCTCAGCTCTTTCCAAGACTACAGGGAGAGAACATCTGTGTCTGTGCCTGACAGATGTAAAAAAAAAAAAAAAAAAACTCCAACAGGAATGAGCCTCAGTTGTAAAAAGTGATGAGTCAGCAAGCAAGTTTTCAGGAAAGGAATCAGCTAGGACAACAACTCCCATCCACTTACTTTGAGTGTGCATGTGTGTATGTGCGGATTTGTGTTCCTCATACTTTTGTTGTGCAATTCTAGGCAGCTTGAGGGACGACAGAATTGTAGAGTAGAGGATATGATGTAAGCAGTTGTTCTTTGCCGTTCGCTGACCTTTTAGTACAGTTTGAAACTTTCAGCAGAACATCTGGAGAAGGTTATCACTAGTGTATGTTTGTTTAAGTTCCATTCTTTGGGATTGAGAAGTGGTACAAATTTTCTAAATACATCCGTTCATTCATCTTCAATACCCCCTTTATGTTGGACAGGGCCATGGTGGATCTTTATGTATAAAGCATGGATCGTTTTGTTGTATTGTTATGAGACCCTAGAGCAAAGGTTCGCACAAACACTGGATTTCCAACAAGTCTAAGATGTTTGTGCACAATTATCCAATTAGCTGGCCTTGCCAGTTTCAATAAACCTCTAGAGAAAAGTAAAACCTTTTACACTACTAAGCCAGATTTAGATCTATTTTGTGACAGGACAGCACTGAGACCCACTGTATAACAAATGCCTTTGATATACTGCCTCATTTGTAACCCTAAACATTTGATCTAATGCAATTCAGCCACAAAGGCGCATCAGTGATGTGACACTGTAAGCACAAAGAACAGACTGAATATCTACATTTCAAAAATTCATCAGATTACGACCCCCCCTATGAATGTACGCTTTATCAATGGAGAACTTTCTGTTAAAGGGGTTCTTGTGAGTGCAGATCGAGGGCGAAAGATGAGGTGAAACCATGTGACCCGTAACCTCTGGATGCCTCGGAAGAATGAACAGCTTTCCGGGAAGCCATGAAAGTCGTTCACAGATAGAGAGTTTCGGATCATTCATGGATTTTCCACCACTCCGACAGATCTTCATCCACCCTTCCTTTGTTAGAAATATACTTGGACAAAAAATACCTTTAGAGGTCAGTGCATGACTCAGGGCTGCTCTGCCATGGCAACAATGTGCTGAGCCCTGAGCCGGTAGTATTGTAGATGGATGGCTCTTGTGTGTGTTTTTTTTTTTTTTTTATCTGGTCAAATATTTTCTACAGGAACTAGCATATAAAGTAAAACATTTACAATAAATTACATTTTTGCTCTCTGAGCAGTGTGTTAATAGTCCCACAAGCAGAAAGGACTTAAAAAAAAGAGTTTTACACTATCCTTGAGTAATTATGATAACATTCTCGGAATCTCAGGAGCTCAGATAGTCATTTCTTATCTTTAACCTGGAATGAGGGAAGGGAGAGGAAATGTTCAACTACAGGTTGATTCAAAGCTGTTAGACATGAGAGATAGAAAAGAGTTTTATTTGAATTATAATTGTAATGTTGAAATTACAATACAATTATGTTTTTTTTTGTTTTTTTTTAAGTCAAAAGCAATCTGGATTTATAAAGTACTTTAAAAAGGCAATAAATATGCCCTGATGTGAAATGTGCTTACAGTACCTCATAAACGCTTACTGTTAATTGGACACCATATCTTTATTCAACCTACTTAGATTTCTAAAACAAGTGTAGATAAAGAACTATATCACTCCCATGTAATACTGTAACGCAGATGTGATTAACTCCACCTTTTTCTGCATATTACTTACTTTTACACCATTTTCTGATTTAAAAAAAAAAAAAACATTTCTTAAAATTTTTTGTGCATTCGTTAGAATTCAGTCACCTTCCCAGGTCAGACAAGTCGTTTTCAGTGTCAGCAAAACATATAGATGCAACAGGAAGGAAGTCTGTGTATCATTCCATGGTTAGTGTGACACATTTCCTTCTCTCTCCCTTTCTTTTAAATGCTTGTGAAACAATCACGTGGCTGTCATCACAAGTCACTAAGAAGTGCAAGGGAAACCATTCATCAGATATTTAGAGTGTATCTGTCATTTTTTTTTAATATCAAGTATGTGAATGCAATAAGCTACATTATTAACTAGTATGTCCCCATTTTGCAACTTCATCTATGCAGCATCTTTCAATCAAACAAGAAATCTGTTACTCCTGACCTATTGACCTAGAGGTTTTGAGGTGTAGGTACCGAAACAAAAATATGTTGCGTGTTGTTTTGCATGTCCACAGACAGCACTGACATCAATGTATGGAAAACATTTCTAGCAGTTGGTCAAGTCTGCTAGACTCAGCAACTTTATGTGGCAATAAAAAGAAGTTAGCTGATGACCTGAATGTACTGAATGACCAGGCTATCCTGGTCAGGCTATTGCTGGATGTTTTCTTCCCTGATGACACAGGCATATTCCAGGATACAAATTGTGAAAGAAGGGTTGCGGAAGCCTGAGAAATAATTTTTTGACATGAATTGGTCAACACTTTGCATGTTGTAATCAAAGCTTTTGAAAAAATTAAAGAGTTTTATTTTAATCACTGCTTGATGTTTTCTTTGGACAGGCAGTGTATGTATGTGTATATAATAGCAATAATAGTGGGTGATTTCCACAACTGTAAAAGTTATAATAATAATAATAATAATAATAATAATAATAATAATAATAATAAGAGACATCTTATCAAGTAATAGTTGTTTAACAGGTGGAAATCACTCACTGACTCATTGTCTATATGACTTTATCCTGCATATAGGGTCGTTGAGGGCCTGGAGCCTATGAAGAGAGACCTATGAAGGCAGACAGTACACCCTGGCCCAGGGGTCCAGGGTGTACCATCACAGGGACACACGCATAAACCCACTTGTTCACACTCAGCAGGCAACTTAGGAATGGCAATTAACCTAATCTGCATGTATTTGGACTGTGGGAGGAAACCGGAGTATCCGGAGAAAACCCAGCAAGCATGTGGAGAAAATGCAAACTCCATGCACACAGACCCGGGGTAGGAATTGAACCCGGACCCTGGAGATGCAAGGCGACAGTGCAAACCACTAAGCCACCGTGCCACATTACTTGCAGTGTGGCAATGTAACTAGGTAATACTTTATTGTGCTTATCATTTGATTTTATTCTAAAACTCAGGCTCAAGAGTGCCATACTGTAGCATGCCTTTCATAAAAGTCATTCATTAATTCTTTCTTTTTTTTTTCTTTTTACCTGTAATTTCAGCTGACCTAATTCTTTCTTTCTTTCTTGCTATTTGCTTTCTTTCTCTCTCTCTTGCACTCAATTCATTATCTGAAGTTCTTTATATCAAAATAGCATCCACACATTGTTGACTGTAATTGTGCTACTAAAGCAGTATAATGTCATATCTATATTTTCCAGATAATTTTTTAATAATGCAATACAGGATACTGTCATAGCTATAGTTTCTAAATCATTTTCTAATAATCTAATTAGAATGTAATGACCATAATTTCTAGATCATTTTCTAATAATCTAATGCAGAATATTATCATGGGTATAGTTTCTATATCTTTTTTTCAAAGAATATAATTCACTATAATATACAGTAGCTATAGTTTCTAAATATATATATTTTTTTAAATAAGGCAATACAGAATAATGTCATGGCTATAGTTTCTCGCTCATTTTTTAATAATCTAATGTAGAATAATGTCATAGCTATCATTTCTAAAAGATTTTCGAATAATCTAATGCATAATAATGTCATATATATATATAGTTTCTGGATCATTTTCTAAAAATCTAATGCGGAATAATGTCATAGGTATTGTTTTTTTAAAAAAAAAATCATTTTCTAATCATGTTTCTTTGTTCCAGTCTTTATGCATGTCTGTCTGTCTACCTCCCTGTCTGCTCTATCTGTTTTCCTGTCTAATTGTCTGCTTCCTTGCCTCTCTGTCTGTCTTCCTGCTTGTCTATCTGTCTGTATGTCGGTCGGTTGTGACACTATACAGACCTTTAGTGTGTGATTTAAATCCTTACCTCATTCCACTTAACAAGGGGCGTGTGTGGTGGGTGGGTGTGTGGTGGGTGGTGTGTACGTGTGTGTGTGTGCGTTCGGCTCTTACAGAGTTAACTGGAAGCCGTGCTGAAGGCGGCACTCTGTGGGGGAGTTACTGCGTCTCAAGCCGCCGCTGCTGCAACATCACAGCGCATTCCTGAGCAGAGCTGCAAACATCTGACTGCCACATCTCATCTCATCTCATCTCAATTCATCTCATCTTAGATCATCTCATATCATCTACTAAAAAGCGAGCCGCCCGCACTGCGCCGTAAACCACAAACCCCGCCATCCTCTCCACGGGCGCAGCAAAGACAACTATGCATGGTGCGAGCACCACTGGATCTCTCCACGTCGGTAAGTACAACGATGCGTAGTCGCGGGAAAAAAAAAAACAGAATGTATGTATAGAAATATTACTATATAGAGATATTAACCTGTCACATGTGTTTAAATAATGTATTTAAAATAAGGCGTCTGGGAAAAAAGACGTCACACACACCTTGAGTACTGTACAAATTCACGATTTTCCTCGTTTCCTTGTGTGGTCTTTATCTGAATTGTAGCCTTTAACATGGAACTGTGGGTATTTTAAGGCTGGGAGTGTAGTGTAGTCTGAACACGACGAAGCCGCTTATCTCGCGGCATTGGCGTATTTACACATGACACACACACACACACACAACACCGGCCTGTTTTTATGTGTTATGTTCTGACATCTTAGTTTCCCACATTTTGACCTTCTAGCTCGTCACGACGCGCGTGTGTAATATATAAAGGCTGTGTTTCATATCGCGTGCCACGCGCGAGCTCAATAGGCTTCAATAAAACATAGCATGCGGTGTGATAAACTGGGTTAAAGCCTGTAGCTGACCATTCCTTTGTTCGGATTTTCTTTCTTCCTTCACTGTGGATTTTTTTATTTTTTTTTTGTTTGTCTTAAAAATTGCTTCACAAATTGACAATCAGTGTATTCTGCTGTTCCTATATGATGTGTCAGGCTTAATTAGCTTGTGGTTATTAAGCATCTGAAGATCCATTTAGCTTTTCTAGCATATAAGCTCAAGGGTTTTGCGTTTTAAAGACTAACTGAGGAAATTACTTAATAACCCTTATCAAGAATTGGTTAATTCTGTATCGTGTACTGTTTTTAGGCGGCACCGTGGCTTAGTGGCTAGCTCTGTGGCCTTGCATCTCCAGGGTCCTGGCTTTATTCCCGCCTCGGGGTCTGTGTGTGCGTGGAATTCATGTTGCGTGGTGGGTTTCCTCTGGGTGCTCCGGTTTCCTCCCACAGTCGAAAGATAGGCAGATTAGGTTAATTGCCGTCCACAAATTGCCTGTAGTGTGTGAATGAGTGTGTGAATGTGTGTGCGCCCTGCGACGGATTGGCACCCCATCCAGGGTGTACCATGCTTCGTGCCCTAATTCTCCTGGGATAGGCTCAAGACCCGACCCAATTCCCCCCATCCTGTATAAGGATAAAGCGGTATAAACGTTGAGTGAGTAAGTGAGTGAGTGAGTGGTTAATTCCATATCCTGTATAGCCTTTATACTCTACCTAGGCCACTGGTTTACAAAAAACAAGACGTTCACTCATTACTGAATAACCTACCACCTAGTGTTGAAACATGACTGACGTCTTCTCGTGCTGTTTATTTTAGGAGGACATTGTGTACAAACACATTTTTCCTGAATTTAGGGATGATTCAAGTCTGTAGGAATGTGTGTTTAGATCTGGACCTTTACAGCAGTCCAATATGTGGAAAGGTAAAAAAGAAAGAGAAATAAGAGATGACCGGAAAAGGGAGTAGGAGGGGTGAAAAAATGTCAAGGAGACCTAGAAATAACCATAATTATGGCATTTTTTTTGTCTCTCTGTCTTTGCCCACTACCTCGCCACCCTTCATGTTCTATCTAATGGAGGAAATGCCACTGTAAACTCAGTGTTCTCCGTTTCATGAGGAGCCGACAGGACGTGGAAGTGTTTTTTTAAAGAGAGTTTCAAACAGTTCGGAGCTGTGTAGGGTAAACATTACAGGAAACGTCAGGGCAAAAATGCCCATTTTTCTTTTTGTGGCTTCAAAAATGGCCAGGGATGTAGAGACAAAGATTTAATCTCAAAGAAAGTAATTGCACCCCCCACTTAAATATCTTAGTTAAGTACAATGTTTAAACACACATCATTACTGTATGTTTAACTGAGTTGTAAGATATAAAATAACATTTTTGGGGGGAATAGCAAGTTTTGAGTGTGACTCAGTGCGAGACACTTGATTTTTTTTCCCCTCTCTCCCTCTCTCTCTTTTGGTACGAGGCGTGCATTTTTATTGGAAGCAGATGTTGGCGCTCAACTTAATTTCCCTCTTTGAGTCATTCCTTCTCTTTGCCTTGCTCTGAAGCATTTCTTCTTCCAACTCTCAATAGAAGTGAAAAAAAAAAGTTTGGTGAAGAAAGTTCAGCAAGGACAAAGAACGTATTGCAAGGTCCCATTAAGAGTAAAGAACATTTTCATTAGAATTTTCTTGGCTGTCTGGCTCTTTTTGTATGAATGGCCGAAAGAAGAAGTACTATTGTATTTCACTGGCAACGTATACAGGTCACTAGAGAAGTCATGGTATCTCTTTTACACGAGGAGCGGTATTTCAGTGGGGTGGCCACATGCTGAGGTAAAAGACCTTTGCGCTGCCTGTTTGTTTGTGTCCCACTTTCCCCCTCTTCTGAGGAAAGGATGAAAATCTGGACAATCATTTAAAGCTCTGCATTGCTCCACGGTAAGAAAAAAAAAAAGAGAAAAGTAGTTCCGACCAGATGTGGAACCATTCTTTTCCTTTACTTTAAAGCTGGAACTGAGAATGGCACTTGACCTCCATTTCACATAAACTCAATAGTTTAGAATTCTGCTCGATTTGAGTAACATTTTGAGTTACTTGTGCAGTTTAAGTAACTGTTCTTGAAAAAAATCTCCTTTTGGTGTTAAGAACGTCTTGTAATGGTGACCCAACATGTTCTCACACTTGCAAATTTGTAATGATGCAATTTGCATGAAAAGCTGTGGTATAAAAGTTCTGGCTAGTTAGTTTACCCCTTAATCACCTCAGAATCATTTGATTCTGGGAGAGTTGAGGAAGACAGCTCTCTCTCCGTACAGGTTTGTCAGGAGTTTCCCCACACAGTTTCATTGCAAAGTTGATCGCAAAACTATATAGTATAATTGAAAAATGAATGGCCAGAACTGGCTTTCTCATTACCAGTAAGTAAACAAAGGTATTTTAAAAGTCCTTGAAGAAAACTGTAATTTTCTGGTGTTTGGTGTTTGGTTGTGTTTTAATAATCCAACACCACAGACCTTTTTTACGACCACACAAGATGACAGCCCAAAACTGGTTTATTGTCCTTGTTCTATAACGTACTCGTGTCTCTACTAACCATGGGAACACATGGTGAGAAAACACACTGTCCCTTTCCCATGTAACAGGTCTGAGCTAAGTTTATTGTGAGTAAAAACAATATCAATTCAGGGTAATTATGTTAACAACTGCTTTTGGTAGACTAACCTGCTTATTTTCATTTTTCGGGAAATGAAAGCACCTTTAGACGTCACTGTACTGAAAAGGTATGTTTATCTTGTTACCGTGCCCTGAGCAGAAATTGCAGTTATTATGTGCACCTTCCATATGCACAGACACCATTTACTGTATTTTCTGCTCATCTGTTTGCAGTTTGTTAACGTGCCTATACCCCATCTATGAGTGGAAAGGGACCACTAAAAGGACCACGATTGAGCTGATATTATTTAGGCAGTGAAATATTCTCAGCACAAACTTGATAATGAGAGGAAATGTAGGTGCTCTGGTATAAGTGCTCCTGTGCCGGTCCTTTTCACAGATGGACAGGATATTTCGAAGAATTAACAAATTATTCATAGATGATTCAGACACTAATGGTTATAGAAACAAAGTGAACTGCTCTTACAGGTACAATTTAGCCAAACAAACTGACATCTCAGCAACATAGAACATTGTTACATGGGATTTCAGATACTGTATATGATAAAGTTTTGCCATATTCTTCAGATTGTAAGTTATAAGGTTTTTTATAAGTTAAGTTTTTATTTGTCACATATACATTACTGCACAGTGAAATTCTTTAATAGAGGCATGCTTGATCTGTGTTTGTTTATGTGAGCCTTGTACAGTATATTATAAATGATATATAATTGCATTGTACTGCTTTATCAGATAAATCTGAGTTGTTTGTTTTATACAGTCAATATCATTACATTTTCTTTTGGAATAGCTTGTTATGTTGCACAGAAGAGGATGTTTAGTGTTTCTCAGTTTATTTCTTTGTTACTATTTACATGCTCTGAGTTGTGTAGGCTCAAGAGACCAACTCAATTTCATGCAAGCTCTTGACTAGTGACCTGAACAGAGAAATTCCTCCAGAGGTATTTGTATGTATTCGTCTTCCCTCTATTTGATTTGATTACGTGTCTCTCTGGTGATGGATTGTGTGTTTGCTGTGCAAAGCCAGGCTATGACAGCTCAAAGTAGAACAATTTGCCAGTACCTGTCTAAGGAACATGTGGGAGTCATGGCAACTCTCCACAAAGTGCACTGTGAAAATCATCTGTCCTTGTTTTCTTATTTTTTTCACTTACATTCCTCTAAATCTCACTCAGTTAGGGATGACTAACTGTTGACTGGAAATAAGTTGGCAGTCCTTGTTTTTTTTTACAGCCTGGCCAGACCAGACCTCCTTTGAACTAGGAGCAGTTAGCTATGCAATGATGTGTAGCAGACACATCTCAATATCAACCATTCAGATGAGATTATTGCATATTTTGGATGCCTTCAGTATTGTTTTACGATGCAGAAAGAAATAAAAATCAGGAAAGACCATTGAAACAGAAAGTGTGTCCAAGCTTTTGACTACTAGTGTACTGTATATCAGCCGATACCAGGAGATTTGGTTAAAAAATCACATTGTGATTATTTTGACACATTACGATTGCGATTTAATCTGCGATTTAAACATTTAAGTATTAAATATGGTATTTTTTTTTATTCAAATGTAGTTATCCAGACTAAAAGCAAATAACAGCACAAACGACCTCGTTAAGAGGATGTTTAATAATATCTATTTAGCACTTCAAAGGTTTTTTTTGTTTTTTATTTTATATAAAACAAACACATACTTAAGTTTCCAACTGTGCATACATTTCCTGTAAAAAAGTGCAGCCTTTTGCAATTAGATTATTGTACTGGTCCACCATGAAATGAAAAAAATTTATGCGATTAATTTGTGCCGTTGTATTATTATGCCATCTTTAATGAAAACCAGTACTATGAGGTCACGAGTCAAAACTGTGGCTTGAGTCAACCACGTCAGGCATTAAATTTACACTAGTTCCCCAAACTATACCACACTGTTTTCTCCTCTATACTGTAAGTTAGCAGCAAGTAAAATGCTACCTTTTAACCCGAAAATAAAAACCTCTCATTACATTACAGCCTGTCATATGTGTCCCAATGCCCTGAGGAAGCCTGTAACTCCTGCAAACAAGGCCACTTTAATGTTGGTGTTAGCTTGATTGCTACCCAGTTGCAATAGCAAACTGTTTAATACTAAGGTACAGTTTTTGGAGAATCGAATATATGTGGTCATAGACCTTTCTGTAACCTTTGCAGTTTTGTTTGGGGTTACAGCTAAATCTCCACCCACAGAGATACTTGTTGTTTGGAGACTTGTCCTCTGTGAAACATTCCTGGCACAGTGCTGAGGTAGATGCATTTGAGCTTCCAGGCGTTTTTTTTTTTTTTTTTCTTCTTCTTCTTGATGTGTGTATTTAGGGATCTGGACAGCCAGTGTGAAGAGAGAGGCATAGAGCCAGGGAAAAGGAAAGCTGCTGTTTACTGTACATTCATTGTTCTCCAGCATTGGACGTATCCTCAGAGTCATAGCTTTAGATCTAGCCCTCTTGTTCACTTTCTTTTCTGGAACTAGATCCAATGGGGCTGAAGGTCATATCAGGCCAGAAATGCAATAGGTGTAAATATGAGTGTTTGATGTGGGGCCTAGTTTAGACGAGGAAATGCCAGAATCATTTGTTTCAGCGAAGTAAGCGGCTTTAAAGCGAAGTTGTGTCCCCAAATGACTTCTGAAGCATTCTTCAGAGTCCTGAAAAAGAAAAGAACATACTTTGAACTAACAGCAGAGGTGTTTTAAGAGTTTGTTTTATAGCCAGTCTATTAAGATGTCGCCAGGAAATCAAACTTGGCATTTCAGAGCCTTTGCCAGTCTCTTAGTGTTATATCTAAAAATAAAAACGTTGGACGTATTCTCAAGTTTGTTTTTGTTGGATAAAAATGATCAGATGCATTTGACATATTCATAGCAAATAAATATTTTTTGATTGTAAAAAAAAATAAAAAAGCAGATCTTGAATATCTACCGTACTGTATATGCAGAGGGGCACACACTTCAACATGAAATTATTGTATATATGCCTCTCTTATGACGGTCACATGATAGCATCAACAAAGTGGGACAACTGACATCTTTAAAGGAAACATAATACTACACAGTGCTGCCATAATCCAATTCGAGTTTTAAAAAGGGCATAGATAACATCTATGTCCGTTTTTTGAGAAACAGTGGTAAGAGTTTTCTCATGTAGAACAGGGTGGAATTTGTATGAGTTTGGCTAATTAATGTCGCAATATGTTGCTTCCTCAATCTGTACGGGAAATGCATCCGACTTTGTTGGAATGTTTCTATGACTAAGCACAAGTCAAGCGTCTTTCAAGACTCTGTTTGGTTCTCCAGCTTGAAGATCTACTCTCAGGTTAGTGTAGTTTTGACAGGAGTGTTGGCCTGTCTTCAACCCCTGTTGGCAGTATGTCGGTCAAGCACTTCAGCAAACTGTTACTTGCCACGCTAACTTCCCTTTCAGAAGGAATTACCTCAATATACGGAATCAAATAAGAACTCGGAAGCCATTTTACGGCTCATGAACCTTTCTTTATTCCTTTCTCCGTAGATGTTGTATAAATGACTGCTGTTCAGATCAAATGGAAATGAGGCAGATAATGTGGCTTATGGTGTACATAGGCATGTAAAACTGTGTAAGAAATGTTGGGAGGCAAATGACTGGATAAATAGCTATAGAATGGCAAAATAATTTATTAAATCAAAAGCTTATTAAGTCAAGCTCGCATTAGCAGACTTCACACTACATTAGATAAAGCTGTTCATATGGAAAAGTAATGAATAGATATAAAACTAAAATAAAAAATAAAACTATAGGATCATTTCCCAAGAACACTTGACCCCAAAGTCTGGACCTGAGAATGGAAATCATAAATCCTCCGAAGTCTCTGTGTGAGCCGTAGCTGACAAAATAGGAAGACGCACAAGAACGGCTCACAAACCAAGTAGGTGCATAATGCCACCTCTGGTTTGGAGAGTCTAAATATGCAAGCGCACCCAGGAACGGAGACCAAAAACAATGTGACCGCTGACCAGAGGTGGAATGGAGAGGAGGAGGGAGCAATCGTTCCTGGGCACGGTACAAATCAATGAAGTGATCTCACAATTAGTGTGAAAACACCCTAAATGTGTTTATTTAAGTAAAACAGGCAAGACAATACAACAAAAACTGTATCTGCAGCTCAGTATAAACTACAGTATATTAAGCTGTAATTAATTAGTATAACATTTGAAGCAGTTATTCATATGATTGCATGCTATTCCTTCAAAAGCATGGATATCTGTAACAATGCGTGCAGTTAAGCGTATATGTATACTGTATATATGCAGGTCTGCTTCATGCTTTTGTAATTCTTTCAGTGCCTGGTACCAGCTCTCAGGCATGATTTAGGTTTGCACCCTTCCAGCAAGAGTTCAATAAGAACCATCTTTGCATACAGCTTTAGAGGATTAGCTGTATCAGACTGAGAATTCTCATAAATGTCCTGCCAGTGCCTTTCTGCCAGCATACAGTACCATACTCTTTAGTTTTCTTTAGATTTAGATTTCACAATTTATTCACCAAATGATCCTTATCCTATTTCCAAGTTATTATTAGTCTCTCAACGGTCACCAACTTTTAAGACACACGCTGCCCATGGAGGATTTTGTTTTGCACACCATGTACCCCTTTATAATATAATCTGATCTGCGCGTATAGTCTTGCAGCTCTATTTACATACAGTACTACTTGCTAAAAAAAGCTGTGGTTGTGAATCGGTTGCTGCTCAGTGAGGTGCAGCTGATTAAAGCATGCAAAAGGAAGTGTTAATGTCAGGTGGCAGACAAAAGTGCTTATGTTCACCCAGGCCGAAAAAAGGACAGGAAAGGAAAGTGGGTGCGAGATAATAAAGGATGACCTTTTCCATTTTGGGAAAAATTCAGGAGAGTTTGTCCGCTTTGGGAATTACTCGTCCGTAAACGAGACTTCTCAGAATGCAATCCAACTTGTGTGTTTAGCTAAGCATTTGTAAATCCTGTTTCTTAAAATTCGAGAACATTTCATTCTCCTTACTCACAACTTACACTGACGTCCACAAACTCCCAAGTATACAATACAATACTCTGAGATTAATGATAATTGTCGCACTGCTTCCACTGAGAGCAGAGAAGCGTATGTATAGAATGTGCATTGATTTCCTGCTCTCGAATAAGTCGGCACGGGCGACAAAAGGAAAGACGGCCCAAATATTTGTGCAAAGGCCTCGCTCTGATTTCCTAGATTGAAAACAAGCGCAAGAAAACAATCAGCCTATGTTCTGAGTAAGGTGGAGGCTCTATGGGTCCCAGATGCAAGGGAAGCTCCCATTTCCTTCAGCCACATATTTGGTGACGTGTTTAATAGCTTGAATACTAAGGCAAAGGATATTGACAGCATATGTTCTTTTATCTGTTTTAATACCAGCATTTTTATCTTCTTTTTTTTCCCCCTGTTCTTATTCTACCTATTTATACGAATACAATTATGCAAACTTTTTTTTCCATTTCTTCAAGGTGTGTTAGAGATTATAGTAAGTGTTATTATAACTGATAACTTGTTGTTAACTCTAATCCAGCAATTACAATTTCCACCAAGAAAGAAAGCGACATAAAAACAGTTAGGGAATTTATAACCACAGCAGAGCTCGCTGCTTAAACAATGGCTTTGTTAGGACAGAGGAAACACGAAAAAGTGTTTTGAGAGATAAGCCAGCTGAATGTGAGGTGCGGTGTAATAAACAATGAAAAGTATATTCTTATAGCACATGTGCACAGACATTTTTGGTAACATTAAATTCAGGAGCTTTGTTCAGTTTTTCTTTTACTCAGGACCACTGGTTTCTGCGGTTATACACTGATGTAGTGGGAAACTCTCTGCCACTTATGTATGCTTTGGTACCAGGATAAAACTTATCTATCCATCTGTCTGTCTGTCTGTCTGTCTGTTAGGGGTGTTTTACACATTCCCAAATTTGATGCCTAACCAGTGCGAAATTGAGATTGTAAAAAGGGCCTTTGTCAGGAGGTTTGTCTGAATTTTGTACAGTGTGTTACATTGTGCAAGAAATCGTTTTTTGCGCATGCTTGAAATATTCCAAGGTAATCACAGGCTATAAAACACACATTCGTAATGTGTAAATCATTTGTAGGTGGATCATGGCACCCCTTCAGGACTTCGTAGGTGGTTCTTGTCTGTCCAAAAATAAGCCAAACTTATACAATTTGCTCCTATTCAACTATGAACCTTCTTAAAAGTGTCACAATTTCAACTACAGATCAGACAAGAATTGCCACAGTCCTGCTTTGAACATCACATCCACCCTCATAATCACATGGAAAGGCTGGCTGGTGGAGGCAGAGATTCTCAAACAATACAGTGTTAGCTAACTTCTCCCCGTTATAATTTGTAATGTAGTGCATCTTATTTTCAGCAACTTTGTAGTGTGCTTACTGTATATAGGGAAGATGAAGAAATTTGAGGGTTGGTCCTAGACCTTCTGAGATTAAGTATAGCTAATAATAATAATTTAAAAAATCGAATTTTTCGACAGAAAAAATCGACAGATGTTCATGAGAAGGTATCCAAACCATGGATATTTAGCTCATTAAGAGGATTCAGTATTAAGAGGTAAGCCGACAGGACATGAATGGAAATGGGTTGCCTTTAATATAAGACATAACCAAAAGCATATAGGTTTGAAAGAAAAGCATTGCAGCAACATGGTTTACAAAAAGTATGATATTATAGTTCAGGAATGTGTTCAGGAATGTGTAAAAGTCTCCTTATAGTCTTTCTAAAAGTACGAGAAAACAGTTATAAGCTGCCCTAGCGTAAGAGTAAGTCGTTTTTACTCACTCAGTCTCACAGCACTGAATGAGTCAACTTTTCAAAAGCACTTCCCGGATGAAATAAAGAAAAACAGCAAATTACACAACTATATAATGAATATTTATTGTAGTCTCACGTCTCATGAGCAATACACAAACACTTTCATGAACACATTCCATGTGATTTGAGAGCATTAGTGCAAAAAACGAGTGAAATATTTGACCTGGGTTTTGAAGCAAAAACATTACTGGCAAAACTTGAATGGTGTGGAGGTCAAGTGTTGTAGCAACTAACAGGATGATTTTATCCTCAATTTACATTTGAATGTGCTGTATATTATATAGTAGTTGTTTTGTTGGTATGTAAAAAAAAAAAAAAAGCAAGGCAGTACAGTGACAGTGACGTAGTTGTTACTGTAACATTGTGCCCTTGCACCTCCATGGTCAATGCCTGCCTTTGGGTTTCTGCGCTTATTCCTGGGTTTCCTCATTGTACTTCAGTTTCCTTTCCACAATCCAAAGATATTTAGGTTAAGCTAATTGGCATTGCCAAATCCCTCACTTGCGTGCTCATTCACACATTATGGGCGATTTGGCATCGGCAGGTCTTTAGACTCTAGGAGGAAACCGGAGTACCCGGAGGAAACCCACCAAGCACGGGGAGAACATTCAAACTCCATGCACACAGGCCCGAGGCGGGAATCGGTCCCGCATCTTTGAGGTGCAAGGCGACACCACTAAGCCAGCATGCCGTGGAGTGAGAATGTGCATTCTTTAAACTTTGCGTTCAGTTGGCACATCCTACAGGATGTACCTCGCCTAGTGGCCCAAGTCTCTCGGGATAGGCTCAGACCCTGCAATAACGTCTGTGGTTTGCAGTCTTATTATTGCTTACTGTGTGTAATGGCAGGAAAACTACAATGGCAGCATTTTCAAAGTCATGTGCCTTGTCAAGGGCCGTAATATTTTTCTTAAATGCGTGTCTTTATAGTGGTAGCTACTACATCCATAACAGATAGATGCTGTACATTTATTCTGTAGAACATCCTGATCCTGAAATAGCTATCTGATATGCACTTAGCTAAGATAAATTGTACAGACAAGCTATTGCAAATCTTTAAACTCCCAAGACATGTTTATGTGTCAAGATTTATGATTTATACCAGGGTGAGTCTAAAAATGATTCGGATATATTAAAACTTCTGTTGGTCACTGCTGCGCAGGTGTGAACGTGTTACATCAGTTCATTTGTAACTGCGGTGCGAGCAAAAATGGATGCCCCACTTCCACGTGATTTGCATGAAAGAAGAGCAGAGTGCAATGATTCATTGCTTTCATTGATTCTGTGGGTGTACCTGGTGCCGTTATTTATGAGACTTTGTGCACAGTATGGAGAAAATGATTGTTATTTTATTTATATTTGTACGTGCCAAAATCGGATTGTTTTTACATAAATTTATTAATAATATCACATCAATCATGGCGTAAGTGCTATTTTTTAGTAACCACTTTTAATCATTTTCTGTCAGGAGCTTTAACTAGTTAAGATTTTAAATGAATATATACTTTCACAAATGTTCTAAATTAGAACCTCAGTTTTTCCCGTCTGTAACATCGCAGTGAAGCCCCAATTGCAGTTCTTCCAAACAGCTCGCTCTTTTATCCTCGCTTCATCTTTTTTTTTTCTTCTTCTTTTTTTTTTTTAACTGAAATTCTTTTGCTCAATCTTTTCCTCTCTAATGTCTCCCCAGCTTATGCTTTGCTGAACATGACCCACTGCTGAGTCAGGCTGTAGCACGCACACTACACAGTGGAGAGAAGGACAGAGAGCTGCTTTCGATCACCCCGTCACGTGAGGCTGGCCTCAAAAAATGTCTGCAGAGGTGGAGTCCGGCATGCCTCCAGCCGAGCAGGCACCCGTGAAGACGCCGTCCAAGAAAGAGAAGAAGAAGGGTATGTGAACTCGCTCAGTGCTGAGGGGTTACAACAGGGTACATGGTTATGGTTATGGAATTTGCACACTGTTTTTTTTTTTTTTTTTCCAACTTCATCTTTCTGGGTCATGTGCAGAGATATGGTTTATGTAAGGTTTTCTAGTTTGACGTACAGATCGCCGAACTAAGATTGCGGTTTGACATTGTGTTATGCGTCCTCTTTCTTTTGCAATCCTTTTCCCGTTTCAAAAAAGGCAACGGACATTCCTTATTTATGACGTCCTCTGTTTTGCTGTGATGCAAGACATTTCAGGGATTTATAAAGCGCTTTATTAGTTAGCTAGTGTTGCGCAATATATTTATATATTTGGATATGTCGATGTTCCTTACATAGAGGAATACATGAATGAACAGACTTGTAATGTTTAACAGAAACCCCATTCAGCTTGACGAATACAGGACTTCTCTTTTTCTTGTTCTTTTTCCCTTTACGTGGAAAAAGAACCCACAAGGTCATCAGTTTGACGGGGTAGATGCCAAAAATACACCACAGACGCAGAATAATGCTCCAAGTATTCACAGTATTTTGATGCCGAAGGGTGTTCATTAGGGATCATTACGTACTTTTATTCTGTAGAACATCCTGATCCTGAAATAGCTATCTGACATGCTTTTAGCTAAGATACATTTCACAAGTTATTCTAACTCTTTAAACATCCAAGACCTGTTCGTGTAATAAGATTTATGTTTTATAAGATAAAATTATCTGCACTCCGGTTATAGTAAAACCTCTTGGAACGGAAACATCCTCAATGGCCGACCAAGGAAAAGTTCAAAATCATCCACTAGCAGTTTTCTGGGATTCTCAAGGGCCAGTATTGGAACATTATCAGGAAAAAGGTTCAACAATCAGCAGTGCTGTTTACAGTGAGATGCTTATTGAAGAGCTGACCCCTAAACATCGGACCATGTACAGAACATGGTTCCTTACGTTTCGAAAAAGGTTTAGAATTCTGACGGAGTTTGAGGCAGGCAGAACAGTTTCCCCCCACATAGCATGTATAGCTCATGTCAGGCATCTCTTAGTGTTGTAATGTTGTCAATCTGTTAAATTCTTTCAGAAATAAAGGAATGAGATGCATCCTAGCTCCAAAATTACTCTACAGTTGTTTAATATTTGCACAACCTGCATCACACCCGGTTTCACTAAGTCTTATCTCATCAATTTTGTATTATTTTTTACTCTTTTTCTGTAAATTGCTGTTGTCCAGTATTTTCTGTGGTGCTTGTTCTTATGGACGGCTACTAGGATCAACATCATGTACCGTAATGATCCACTGCAGCGACTGGAGTTCAAGTACTGCTCACATCAATGGTTTGCTTTTGTTGGTATTTTTGCAACACGGTGTTGGATGCATTCATTCAATGTTACCCCATCGTTATCTAGTCAGCGTTGTTCCAACATCATTTCATTAAGGTAATTCTAATTTTCAAAAACTACCAAGTAGGGTGGCTTAGTGGTTAGCACTGTCGCCGTGCACCTCCAGGGTCCGGGTTCATGGAGTTTGCATGTTTTCCCTGTGTTTGCTGGGTTTCCTCAAGGTACTCCGGTTTACTCCCTCAGTCCAAAGACATCCGGATTAGGTAAATTGGCGTTCCCAGATTGCCCGTAGTTTGTGAATGAATGTATGTGTGTTGCCTGTGATGGATTGGCCCTGCGATGGGTCCAGGGTCTACCCAGCCTCGTACCCTTGCGACCCAGTATACAGGATAAAGCGGTATAGACAAAATACTCAGGGTACAGATTAAAAACCGTATAGTACATTATAACCACTGATTATGATGGAGTTTTTTGTGAGGAGAGGTTAATTTAGTATGTTTAGAAGGAGTCTTCAGTGCAAGCATTTTTAACAATAAGAGGTTTTTGCAACAACACAAGCACCATTTTTTTGTTTCAAGAGAAAAAAAAGAACATCAATTATGTAGGAACATTTATACATCAATAAATGAAAAAGTAAAAGTTTTGACTTTTAGTTAGTTAATAAAAATTGCCTCAGGCTACACTGATTATTCATAGCTGATTATTTTTCTATATCCTTATACTTCAGTTTACTTCTAACCAGAGGATAAATGAAGATCTACTATACCTTCCATATTCCCTGATCAACCACCAGGTCACCGCTATATTTCTCTACTTCGTAAGGCTACAATTGTGCGCAGACTATAAAAGCCTCTATACAGGATTCTGTGGGCCTACTTGACCCAATAGTTCTTTTTGTTAAGCGAGACCCAGTGCACGGCGATATTGTTTGTCTTTGCCAGGCTCGCTCATGGTGGAAGAGTGCACCGGTGATGGATTCCATTAGGGCTGTCTCTACAATATCTTCCAGCTGCAAGTGCAAATCCCTCCCCAGCCTGTCTGTTTATGATCCCTTTTCACAGGCCTGAAAACAAGTGAAGTGTTTCTCCCAGTTTCATGCTGGGGATCTTAAAGTGACTTGGGTTACAAAGCGCATCTGGGCCATCCATGCCGTAATGCATCATTCAAAAACAAGTGCATCTAGATCATGTATGATGATAGGGTGTCATGTTATGGTGTCCTAGCTTGCCCTAGTTTGCAGAAGACAAATCTGATGTAAAACGGCCGTGGCATGACTGTTCCAGTTTTTACATTCGCTTAAAAGAAACTACTTGTATCACATGCTTGTATCAGCAGGCTCATTTGTAAAAGGCTGGCTTTTTAAGTACTTGTCACTTGGCATCGTCAAAGCACCTCATATCAGGACCACAGTGGGAAATGTTTAGTCTGAAAATAATGCAGTCTTGCACACGAGGAACTTAACAGGTCAGAGGTGACGTCGTAGAGAACATGTTCAGTTCAGGTTGTGTTTGCAGACAAGAAGCAGTAATGGTTGACCATCTGAAAACCCCAATACATCGGCTAGGAGAGTGCCATACAGTTTTTTTTGTTTTTTTTTACATCAATGACTCATTCATTCATTCATTCATTTGTTTGTTTGTCTTCAGTAAGTGCTTTCAATTAGTCAGAATCGCACTGGATTTGGACCATTGGGTGCGAGGCGAGAAAACGCCCTGGATGGGACACCAGTTTATTCAGATACTTTTAGACAACTTTGCACAAGTGTCCAGATCATCCAAGAGTACGAGAGTACCAGAAGGAAACCCATGCAGACACAAGGAGAAAATGAACCTGTAAGGTGACCATGTGTGACCAGTGATCTTTATAACAAATTTCAATTTCTTTGTCAAAAATTAACAGATAAATAAAGAATTACAATCATAGCTCCCATGGAAGTGAGAAGAAATACCTTGAGCGGTTTTTTCTTTTTTTTTTTTTTTTTTGCCAAACATTAGCTAACTGTCCGTGCTTCATTTTATAGTAAAATTTTTACACCAAGCCTTGAAACTTTCCTTTTTATATGACTGGCCGGAGTCATCAAAGCCAATTGTGTCTGATCTGTTTTAAAAGGTGGAGGAAGTGCCTGAAAGAGGCCTGCACATTCACTGGTGTGGGGGTTGTCCCGTGTCCCAATGATAATACTGGAGGGGGAAACCGCCAGTCCTGCATGGTTTACAAGTCAATAGCATCCCTTTGCTTGTTCACAAAATGTCTGGCTGTACCCATTCTTTCACTCCCTCTCTCCGCCCCTGCCATCTAAACAGGGCCGACAGTCGAGTGGAGAGAACCCCGACACAATTAGCTGAGCTCTAAAGAACGAGAGGGTACAGAGAGAGAAGAGAAAGAGCCAATGGACTTGGACAAAGACAGACAAGTCAAATAAGATGAAAGAGTAAGATGGGAGAAAAGCAATGCCAGATAGGAAGAGAGTGAGCGACAGATCAAACGGGAAAGTTATGCATGTTCAGAGACGAGTCATGCACCTGCTCAAGTTGATTTTTATTGGGTACGTCAACCCCATTTTGTATAACACATGCATCTAGTTCATACCTCCATGTTTTTTCCTGTTTTTGCCTTAGGCAATGGGAAAAAAATCAGCACCGTAGAAAATACTTGTTTTCTTTGCTGTCAAATATAATTTGAAGTGATGTAACATTATTATTATTAACATATACTAATACATACAGTATGTAACCAAACGGTGGGTAATAATAATTCATGGTCTATGAGTCATGCAGAACAGGATAGCTTAAAGTTCCTCAAAGTTTCTGCCTTATATATTACGTCTGAAGTGAGACTTGCTACTGTTGCTGCTCGATCGCTCAACAGGCATCTAAATCTAGATCTGGATTTCAGTAAGTTGAATTTAATTGATTCAAATTTATTTCACTTGAATCAAATTGTGTGAATTGAAGGATTTCTGACGATGGAAGAGGTCTCTAGACATTGCCATGCATGATAAAATGGTTATAGATGATGAAGTTGCTTTTTTTTATGACACTTGATCCACGTTGACCACATGAAGCAGTTAAATCAAAGTCATTGACATGAGAAGACCTTTTAAAGGAACTCCAAAGGTTGCCTAATAAGCACCTAATCTAATGATGGGTTGTGGGAATTGCAGAAAAGCTGTTCTCCAATTCTGAGCTATTAAACAGACAGACTAAGCCAAGAAACACGTAGCATTTGGTTTCAGTCTAAACACACTATGCTGAACAGTTTGTACTTTCTCACTCTTTCTTCCCTTTGATCAGGATATATGACTCAACAAATTAAAATACTGTTTAGTTAACAATTTAAGGCAGAATAATTTACAACCCTCCCCTTTTTTTTTTAGCTGTAAATTCATGCTTAATGTGGTTTTGGATGTCATGCGTAATAACAGTTAATCCACATGAGTAGCAAAAACATAATCTTTTGATAAATATTGGTTTTCCTATGAATGGGATGCTTTTAAGGAGCTAAATTTTATTTTCGTAGCTTTTGTTTTTTATTAGGAACAAAATCACGAAGTGACTCATCTTTTTATTATCCTTATATTGCATAAAAATATTGATATGCGAAATTTGTGTTTCAAAATCTCAATTGAATCTCAGTTGTCAGAAGTCAGGGTTAGAAAGTGTCCACACTAAACTGTAAGTATTTAAGGGAAAAAACAAAACAACCAGGATTTTTTTTTTCTCACTGCCAGATTCAGTGCATGACTCAATTTGTATTAAACGTTTGATTTTATTAGATGTGGCATTCAGAGTGGAATTTAGCAGTCATCCTTGCATGTCGGAATTCATACACTTCAAAAGAGAGCAAGTGGGACTAAAATGCGTGACTTCTTGTTGTAGTTACACTATTTTCGCAAAATGTTCGGTTAAATATACTTGCCTAATATGATTTAAATTAACAGACTCATGACAGGTATCTGGGCACAAAAATAAGTCATAATTAATTAAGTACTAGTTTAAATGAAATGTGTGTAATCTACTGTACATTGGCCCTATGTGAAAAAGTAATTGCCCCTATAACTTTGCCCCTATAATTGCCTAATAACTGGTTGTGCCACACTTGGTCAAACTTTTGCAATAACTAGCAATGAATCTTTCACATTGCTGTGGAGGAAGTTTGGCCCACTCTTCTTTTCTGAAGTGCTTTAATTTAGCTATATATGCCAAAATAAATAATAATTATCAGGAAAGGGAAAATACTTTTTCACAGCACAGTATGCTCAAATAATGAAAGTAATAATCTCTGCTGCAGTTATAATACATATGTATGTATTATATAATAGCTTGTGTCAAAGACAAGAGGGCAAATACTTTTTAAAATTATGACAATAAAGATAAGAATAATTTGTTATTTCATGCAATAAAATGTCTATACTGCAATTTATATTTAGTATGGAGTGCTTTATTCTTTAAAACCTGCTTGATCTGAGTGGGCACAGAATTAAAGAGACATCTGCAGTAGTTTGGTGTCACTTGCTCAATCTATGCCTGCTTAATTGCTTCCTGAAGATCATGTACAGAATTTGCTACAGACGTTCGCAGTTCACTTGAGAATTCCCTCGTTTTAGCCATTTTTTGCAGACACAGACGCCCCAGCTTCAGACGCCCCAGCGTATTGCCACACATTTGTCTAGTAACTATACAGTATACTGTAATACCTGGCATATGTCTTTGGCATTTTACATCATTGTATATGACTTCATGTCTATGCTAAAATCCTAAAAAGTGTTTATTTTATTTAATATTGGATATGCATATCTTTCTCTCAGCTTTAGCTACACCAGAGAAAACAGATGAGTTCCTGCTGGCCAGGTTCAAAGGTGAAGGTGTTCGGTACAAGGCTAAGCTAATTGGAGTGGACGATGTGCCTGAGGCCAGAGGGGACAAAATGAGCCAAGACTCCATGATGAAACTGAAGGTAGGTGAAATTTAACAAAATGCAATAAAAAAAAAAACTGACTTGAAGTGTTCTAATTGTGTCATTGTTTCAAATGATGAAAAAAATATAAAATAAGTGGCTTATTCAAATTATAAATTTTTTAATGCTCAAGAAAGTGCACAAATTATCAGGGCGTGGATCTATGACTCCGAAGTCACTAGGTACATTAAATGAAAGAAAATGTACAGTATGTCCGATTTGTAGAAGCCTAGACATACAGTGCTGTAAGAAGGTCTTAGGCACATGCAAAGAAATTCTATATTTGAAGACGCCTTAAAAATATATAAAGCACTTTTGAGTAGGAAAAAAAATCCACTTTTATAATCAATAGCCAGTATCGAACTAAATATAGTCAGCATTACGCGTTTGTGTTTAAAAATGCATCATTAGTATAGAGTCTGCAGTTTTATATGGAAAATAGCTGCTAAAAGTTTTTCTGAGGATTTTGGAGAACCTGGTATAGGTTTTTTTTTTTGGACTCTCTGACTGACATATCTATTTCAGTTTTGCAAATAAAACCATGTGATTTTTGTCTGACAAGAGGTGTATTAGAAAAACTGGGTGCGTAACTATTACAAATGTAGTACAAACGCGTAATTGACAATTCTCAGCATTTATCTGATGGTAGGTAGACAACGAAAAGTTTTTTGTTGCGAAAATATAATATAAAATGTATGAAAACAAGGATACATGCTTATGGATTATGGATTATGATGGATTCAATATATTTATTTATTTTTACTGTGGTATTAAATGAAAATGGGGAAAATACCAATGTATCGTTTTGTTAAAATTCGGTGTATTTTTGAGTTCAATGATGTGAAATAGATTTTGCCCTTCATAAACTTGTCTGTTTCTTAGGGCAAGGCGGCAGCTGCTCGCTCTCAGGGCAAACACAAGCAAAGGGTTTGGGTGAACATCTCTCTCTCAGGAATTACTATAACTGAAGAGAAGACCGGGGTGAGTCTTCTTTGCCATTCATGGCCATAACTGTGTGCCTTCTCACTTTAGAAAAATGATTGGTTTTCTGCATGAATTATATGCGATGCCATCTTTTCAGGCAATACTGATGGAACATGCAGTGAACAAGATCTCGTTCATAGCTCGCGACGTCACAGATAACCGAGCGTTCGGCTATGTATGTGGTGCAGAGGGCCAGCACCAATTCTTCGCCATTAAAACTGCACAGCAGGTCTGAAGGGGCTCCTAATTTACTTGTTTTTGCTCATTTTTTCTTTCTAAAGAATAAGCTGATTGTTATTTATTTATTATATAGACTAACAGTTATGTTCCTTTTCAGGCAGAGCCTCTTGTGATTGACTTGAAGGATCTCTTTCAGCTCATCTTTAATATGAGGAAAAAAGAAGCAGAAAGTTCAAAGAAGGTACAGGACGTGTTTATATTGGATCACTGCATGCATGGTCACGTCCCGAAATTGCAGTTATACCTTGCTAATTACAACTTAAGGAAGCAGCTATTCTTATAGTGTCAGAATAGGTTTTATGAGAATTGTATATATAGTAACAAAAGCTGTCAAGCCAGACACCCAGACCTTACCGCCTGTTCTAGGTGTAGAATAGTTTTTTTGAACACACAAGTCTAATACTAAAAGCTTGATTTGCACCAGATATTAGAGTAATGTTTACTTTATTATGTTCGAAGTAAACAAATTGACTCAATCTCTGAGGGACATTCTAGACAACCTGGGACTTGGGATGAATTTCTTTGTGAATGAAGGCGTAAAAACAGATTGACATTCACAGAAGACTTCAAACACAGTAAGATGATGATACTCTTAGCCTCAGTAAAACATTTCAATGGTGAAAACGTTTTAAACAAAGCCATATGTGCTTGAATAATGATCCTTGGCAAGATTGCTTGAGCCTACTACAGTCGTTAATGTAGAATTGAAGATTCAAGAATTTTATTTGTCACTACATGGTTGTACAACAGTATTAACATTCAAATGCGGCTGTGCAGATTTTTTTTTTTTAAATCCTATAATAAAAATAGGAATAAAAGAATAAGTATGTACAAGTTGTACAGTGTACAAATATTTAGCTAGCGGAACACCTGATCCTGACCTTTGTAAATTATTGCCACATACAGTCCTGACCTCACTCCATCATTTCCACATTTCCACATGTTTGGGCCAATAAAGGAGTTCCAGGGAGGCCAGTGTTTCAGACATGAAGCTGGCAGTCCGATCATTGCTCCGCCGTACTGAGAAATCTTTCTACCTTGACACACCTAAGCACTAGTCATACGCTAGGATAAGTGCATTAGTGTAGCAGAGGATTATATACAGAAGATAAATGGAGTTTTTATTCACTATAATACTACACAGAATATATTCTGGATGTGTTTACTACTGTACACTACTATACTCCTGTACTGTGTTTACTACATTAAATTCCACTGTTAACTAAGGAAATGTCTGCATCGAAGTTGTATATACAGTACGTATCACAGATTGCTGTATTTGGCGTGTTTAATGTAGCTCTTATGTTTTGTTATATTTTATATATCGCTAATCTGATATCATCTCCTCTTCAGGAAGAAACAACCAAACCGGTAGAGGTAAGCATCAACCATTACTCATGTAATAAAGGAGTAATAAGGGTTTCTACTTCTAGTGTAACAGCATTACTTATATATGACACATTTATTGAAACAATTGTTGTCTTTCTCCCCAGAATGGAAGCGATGCCTCACTCAGTAATAGGAAAGTAAGTATTCGTCATGTTGTGTTTTTGTGGTTTAGGGTTTGAGCCAATGGCTACGCATCATTCAATATGACAATAGCATCTTACAATCTAAAGATCATTTTTTACCTCAGTTCTGCCAAGATTACTATCTCAAACAAAAGCCATCAAGGCAAGGCTAAAGCCTAGAGCTCTAAAAGTGACCCTGTGACTGAATTTAAATAATTAAACTAGAAAACAAGTCAGTGACACAAACCAACGATATGACTTGAAGGATCTCTTTTCATCTTCATAATTTCATTTTCATAATGAAATCTTGCTTTAGACCGTTTGAAAAATACAAAATCTAATTCCCTTTTATTCCATGACTGACATTTTAAGTTCATTTTTTGTTGTTTTGTGGCTGTATAAACTTTGTATGACTTGTAGCCGTTGGCCCACATTTACTCTTAAAAGTAACTCATAAAATCTCCTGCTTTCTGCTGTTTCCCTCCACCCCCATCCTATTCCCTCTAGGGTGTGGAACAGCTGGACCTGTTTGGAGACATGTCAACCCCGCCAGACATGAATTCTCCATCGGTAAGACAGAGTCAAAACAGCACCATGTGGTCCACTTTTGCTTGAGTTAAAAAACAGTAAACTTACTAGTAAATAACTAGTAAAGTGGTGCTTAAATAAAAAAAGTGATACTCATTAAGTTTGTTGTGATCAAAATGGAGCAAGATTCTTGTTTTTCTCTGCTCTTTACCAGACCCATGGTATGTCAAGTGAATTAGACATGTCTGGTTCCAGTTCACTTCTCCAGCTGTGTTTTTGGACCTTGTTGTCCAAACTCTGGTCTGTTCACGAAATATCAGCTATAAGGAAATGAGGTTTTTGGAAGAAGTAGAGTTTACCGCCAAGAATAATAACTGACGTTGTAACTTACACAAGGCTCAGTTGTTGGAGGTTCTAGCACATGAAACAGGTTTTTTATTTCCCTTTGACTTTAAGAACAATAAGCAGAAGTGTTGATTAGTCAGGACGGGGTTCGTAGAAAACGCTTAATTCTCTTTCCCTGAAAATTAATGAGAAAATTAATGAATGTATAGTTAAATAATAACCATAAATGACATTGTATTTGCATTGTATTGTTTTTTTTATGCTTAGTCCTAATCAAGTGTCTATTTTTTTTCTGTCAAATTGCAATAACCATGAGAATTAAAGTTCAGGTAATATTCTGATGAAATAGATGTCTGTGAAGTCATTACAGTGTTTTAACATAATTTTGTTTTAATCATGATTGTGCATGAGAATTGTAGAGGTAATTTACTTGGACAATCATTATAGCATGACAATATCAGTTACTTCATATCATGAGGTGAAGACATACTTCATTTTTATGCCTGGTTGCATGTTTTTTTGTTCCTTGACATCCCATTGGATATGTGCCTGGACCATTGGAGTGAATAGAAGTATTATATTCCTTACTGATAAAACTTTTTCTCTCAGGAATCTAAGGACATCCTCTTGATGGATCTGTCCACTGAAATAGACAGCAACCAAAACTGTGTGAAAGCCAACCCTTTTACCAACTCATCTTCTACCCTCAGAGCCCAGTCCAGCCTCTCGCCTGAGAACCCCTTCTCCTCTCAGCTCAACTTTTTCCCCACCCCTAGCCACGATCCCTTCCGGGATGACCCCTTTTCCAAAAGCAGCAACCAAACAGCCAATCACAACTCCAACTCCCACCAGTATTTCAATGGCGACCCTAAAAACGGTGACTCAGACTATTTGGGCCAGCAGTTTGACCAGCTCTCCAACAGGACAATGGTCCAGGCACTCAGTAATGGCCAGTGGCCACTAGATGGCAGGCCAGCAGAGACAAGTGCTTGGACTCAAAATAAAATACCAGAGCAGGAACAGAATGGCCATAGCGGAAAAGTGACACCAGATCCATTTCTGGACACTGCTCAGAACGGTGTGAAGCATGAGAACGGAAGCAGGCCTGAAGTTGCTGTCAACCAAGCCAAGGATTCTATTATCATAAGTCCTCCACCTCTAAACACAAAAGCTGGCCGAGGAAGAAGGGCTGTGAAGGTGAGTACTGAAATATATTCCTCTTTGACATTTAATTTTATTAATTTATCTTTTTTTTGCTGTTTACTTTACAAACACACTACTGTTTTACATGTGATTTGAGAAAGCTCCAGATCTTATTTACCCTGGTTTACATACAGTTACAGTAACATAATATGGTTACAATGAGGTTTTGGCTATGCATTTTGCCAAGCAGGTTGTCAATCCTGTCCCAAACAAAACAAGGCTCAAAAAAGTAAACCTGTTTAACTTAAACCACAACGTTATCTTAAGCATGTAATAAGCTTCTAGTTGCAATCATACAATTTTGTGTCTGGAAGCAATTTAAACCATTTATTACAATAAGTCAAAGCCTATATCAGGTTAATGGGAGACTCCTGTGGGTGTAATGAATAGTTACATTTTTTTAAAGACCCAGGAAGAAGGCTACACACCTGGTAACACATCAAAACCTTCAAATTATAGTATATAAAGAAATAGAAATATATAGTCTTTTTTTTGTAAAAAAAAAAAAAAAAAGTAGTTACTTACATGCTAAATGTTTAAAACAACTTTTAAAACAAAGAGTTACAACGGTCACATTCAGCATTACAGTATAGTTCCAAGGTCTGAACATGATCTTTACAAAGGTCCATACATCATGTCCTAATGATTTGATCTGATCTTTTAATGCTTCAGTGAATGAGAGAACATTAGGTAAGAACCGACTTGATGTCTTGAACTGATTTAAGTGTTGCACTTAAATTATTTTACCTGTATATATATTATATATATATATATATATATTATATATAACATTTCAGGATTTTCAGGATTTATAAACTGTACTGCAATTCAACAACAATGTTTTTTATACCTTTACTCCTCAGTCCCCAACAAATGAAAGCCTTGCTGCTGATCCATTCACTTCAGTCACCCAATCAGAATCTCCATCTCCTCCTCAACCGGACTGTACCCCAGTGAGCTCTGTTGGATTTTTCAGCAAGAGCCCCAGCAGCACCTCAGACACCCTCACAAGCCTTGGTAAAATCCTCCAAAATTTATCCAGTTTAACCTTTATATGATTCCTTTGACCTTTTTAACAGTTTCTGGGAAAATGTCACAATCTGGCATTTCAGGAGCAGTTTAAAATTTATACCTAGAACCATCTTGTGTGTAAGTGGAATGTGGCATATCAGCTTAACGGTGCTGTGTCTCTTTTAAAGGAGGGCTGTCTCTTGGACACACATCTTCCTCCTCTAATCCTGGTACAGCCACATGGAACGATTCCTTCTCTTCCGTGTTCCCCAGACCTACCGATGTCTCCAATGCTTTCACGCAGCTTTCGGCCTATTCCACCACTCCAGCACAAAATTGGGGAAGCAGCCATGGAGTTTTTGGGACTACATCCAATCAACAGCTTTCATCCTGGCCACAGAACAACACCCCTGCTTCTAATGGATCCTGGACTCAGCATTCAAATTTAGGAAACCCCTTCCAGTCCAGCATCTTTCTTCCTACTGACAACCTAACGTTAGGGGAACAGCAGAGCTCCAGCCCCCCTCCTCTGATTCCACCACGGGCTGGACCCATCAAAGAACCCTCTAAGGTGGACACAGATGCCTTTGTGGACCTGGATCCATTGGGGGAGAAAGAAAAGAGGGACATCAAGGAAATGTTTAAGGATTTCCAAATGGCTAAGCCACGGAATTCCCTGGCTAAGAGTGGTGAGAGGACTTTTAAAAATGTTGTTGTTTTTCTGTTTTCAGTTTGCGTTTGCCTTGAATTGCACTGAGTATACATCAATGTAGGCAAGTTGTTTTAATAGATGTCGTGTTTTTACAGAACCACTAAAAGTTGGTGGCCAGAACCTGTTTGATAGTCCACTTGGATCAGGTGTTTTTGGAGCACCAGCCACTACTCCAGTAAGATTTTTGATATTATTGAACTTTTATGTTACTTGCACACAGCAAGCTAGACGCTAAACCTTATTACTTTTAACCTTTACTAATTTTTTTTATGTTGTTTTACTATTATATATAATACTAGTTATTTACAGTAATATACTACTAGTTAGCTAGAACTACAATAACCTGTACATTAGTACATACTGTACTTATTTATTCCTTATCAAGTGTATGTAAGGTAATACATTAACTTGCTAGACGTGTAATCTGTCATATCAATGTATCACATGTACAATTTGGTCAAAAATGGGTTGATAAATATCTTATCTTGCTTATCCTTTAACAGAATGGAGAACGTTTTAGTCCTAAACATTCTTTTAAAGCATGTTAAACTTGCATTTTTTTTTGCTGTAAAACTATGTTGCTGGCGAAGTTATTTTAGGTGTAGCAGGGAAATCCTGGTGCCAAATTGAGACTAAGGATTCCCTGTTTCTTACTGCATTTTGATCTTAAAACAAAACTCGCTCTGACTATATCTCAGCAACCGTACATGTTACCATAATAAACTTGGCATCAACATGGAGCTTATTGAACCAGGGATCCGAACATATGTACAGTATGACTCGTATTACTTAAAATGCAACATAATACATGACTTGGTCTCATGGGTCTCATGTATACTGTTCTATTCCCAAAGGTCCTTTAAATGAGCTGCTGCATTGTAGTGAATTTTTCTGAATCAATAAAAAAAAAATGTTCAGATGAAACTTTGACATTTTTGCTGTTTTTATAACAGGAATAAATGCAATGATTGCTGTACATGGCAGCTGCTATTGTACAATTGTTAGCATGAATTATTTAGATTCACAATGCTGGCTTTTCTGTTTCACTGATATATGCTGGTTAAATAAATTGTGTTGTTAAATGTTTAGAGTGCTCCTGCTATCAAGGCCGTGGGATCAGATCCATTTAGAGCCCCATTTGGAAACCCCTTCGCATGATGATCCTTTATGTTCATGGATCCATTGAGTAAGGTAAATACTGTATATACCTGACCAAAATTTGCAACGAGTCACAATGATTTCATTTGCATGATGTTGTCTGTTCCTTCCTTGCTTCATCACTGACTATTACTTGTACAGCTTTATTCTACTCATATCCTAAGTTTGACTGCTAATCTTACAGTCATGTTTTTCACAGCAGCTTCTATCGATGCACAAGGATTTCCAGTGAAGTGCTGCCTTTTCCAATGTATACAGTCAAACCAAGATGCCACCCAAAAGCTCCATGAAGCCCTCCTACTTCACAAACAATATGAGGTGATTTTTCACACAGTACCCGAGGCCAAGACGGCAGAGTGCAAAAAGACACTGATGTTGCTTCATAAAATATATGGCACTATACCAGTGGTTAATGCAGCCATTGGGAAGAAAGCACAAACTGAACCAGACGAGAACGCTGAGTGTCCCTTGCGCAGGTAAAAGGATTAAAAGAAAAGCGGTAACATGAAGTCGGTCAGTTCTGTGTTCTTCATTGCGGTATTATTGCTTGTGTCTTTATTTCATTTACCTCGCAGATGCTTGTTAATTTGCAGATGATTTATCAGACAATAGCCTTTTATGCCAGACTATTTAGTTATAAAGGAGTGCTATTTTATTAAGCTTTTTCCTTTTCATTAATCCACCCTGAAGAATATGGTTAAACTGATATCATATATTTCTGTATACCAGCTGGAATATGTTACTTTCGATGATGGACAGAGTACAGTCACTCCTATGGAGATGTTAGAAAAATAACAGGCTAACGCTGGCATTTTGCTTCATATTGCTCTAGTACTCATCCAACAAAATCATGGGTTGAGTGTTTTACCCCACTCTCTATTGTACTATTGAAATATTATCAAGCTTAAAGTTCGATTTTTAATAAAAATGTGTTCAGTGGTTATGTGTGGATACTGGTCATCCCAAATCGTTCCTGTACTTGACATAAGAAAGTGTATGACTTATATGTATGTATGTATTTTAAAGATGATGGTCAGCCACTCACTTTTTTTTAAAATGACATATCTAAGAAGACATGTAAGCAAGGAGTGTGCTGTGCACTGTGAGATGTAAGGTCTGAGACTTTGATTATCAGCGTGCCTTCACCTCAGTGACTTTAAGGCTCGGAAGGAAGACTGAAAGACGATCTGCCTGTACTGTACTGTACTGGAAGTCTTGTCATAATGAACTTATGAGTTATGTGTGTATGGCACTGTGTATTTTGTGTGTGTGTGTGTGTGTGTGTGTGTGTGTATAAAGAAATATATATACTCTATCGTGCACTATGGCATTTATCTTGTAACTGTAGTTGTTGCAATAAACTGGAATTACAGTTAATAGAATGGGATCAAAAAAGCGTCCTATTTATCTGTAACAATTTGTATTTCATCTTTTCTTTGAGTATGTTAAAATAAAGCTATTTCTGGCTCTTTAATAATGTTCTGAGTGTCTGCGTTGTGTGTATAAACACATACATACTGTACATAGGAACCGAAAAAAGTAAACATGATTTTATTTTTTAACCTTTTTTTTTTGTGATACCTGCTTTTGTGCATTCTTGTCTGCTCAACACAGGTGTAAGAGTGATTATTTGTGTTACTATATTCTTCCTGGCAGCTTGAACCAATCTGGCCATTTTCGTCTGACCTCTTTCCTCAATAGGCATATCCACCCACAGAACTGTTACTAAGCTGTGTTTTTTTCCACCATCAATCTGAATAAACTTTGGAGCCTGTTGTGTATGAAAATCCCAAAAGATCGTCGGTTTCTGAAATACATAAACCAGCCCATCTGGTGTTAATCGCCATGCCGCTGTTAAAGTCACGGAGATCACATATTTTATTCATTCTGATTTCTGACATGACCTTCAACTGAAGTTCCTGAATTTATTATTTTTTTTTTTTGCAATGTGCTGATGTCTTTTTTTGTTACTTCTTACTTACATTTTTTAAACAAAGTTACATTTGCTTTTCCCACACCATGGGGCAGAATGTACAGTACATTGCTGCCATAACTAATACAAGGTGAACATAAAGTCAAGTCTTTCAGCTGCTCCCGTCGGACCATCCCGATCCTCACACAACCTGGCACAGGTTTTATGTCGGATTCCCTTCCTGACGCAACCCTCCAATTTTATCCAGACTTCATCCAGTGGCTGGGTGGGCCTTCCGCATGGCAGGCGAAAAGCCTACTACAGTGTGATCAACAGATTTTTAATTAAAAGTTTTGAAAATACAAGCTATTTTGAAGGGTTTTTTAAAGACAGTTTTCTGTATTCAAAAACTTGAAGCTCTTTAGTTGAAAATAGAGGCAACATTGGCCATAATTTTGGTGTTTCTTTTTGAGGAAATGTGCTGTTAAGGAACTTTTCCAGGTACGTGGTAAAATGAGAGAAAAGGTCAAATGTGAGGATACTACTGTATAGTGTTGCAATAATAATTAGTTGGCAGTGCTTGGAAATAAATGTGTGTAACTAATATGATTTAATATGATGAGCTTTGTTAATTTATAAACCATAGTGTCAAATCAAATTTAGGTAGTTGCACTTAAGTAAGGTTTGTTTACACTTCATGTACATATGATGAATACATCTAATCTAATAAACAAACTGTAATACATCAACTAGAGAGACAGATTTCCTGAAGAAAATGTGAGTGGTGCTTGCCATGGCATCATAGACATAGCTGATGTCATAGCTGTTGGTCTCAATGTTAAAGTCTATGGGACTCCTTCACTTCGCAAAGCACCTCTAATAAATCTAAATAAAGGGAGGATAATCACGACGCGTTCAGCACGTCTTGTCTGATAAAATATCTAACCTTTAAGCTTCGATTACTAGCACACATTAATATGTTTAAAGATATTTCAACACGAATTGGAAAGTAAATGTATCAATAAAATTTAAATAATTTAACATAATTATAGTTAAGATATAATTTTTTTATAATGCTACACAAATTAAATATTATATACTTATTCAAGACATGCATGAAGTCACAACGTAACACGTGCGCCCTATCAATCACCGCTGACTCTGCGAATTCGCTATGACTTATGGGAAATGACGTCTTTTATCTGCTCTCAGAACGCGAACTCACCTGAAGCAAAACTACAATTCCCACAATCCCCTGAACTAGAGTTTCTCAGCTGAGTGCAGCAGTATGAGTAGCCGGTGGGTTTCTGAAAGAGAGAGAGAGCCGGCTAAAACTCAGCTGTTTTTAACACTTCGGCGTTTCAACGTTTTAAAAGCGGTTTGTTGTTGAAGTGAGTCTTAATGTCTTCTGGTTGTCAGTTATTGTAAACATTCCGTGTGTTTGTTTGCCATGTTTGGAGGTGGTAAAGCATGGAGCGTGTGTGTGTGTGTGCTGCTTTATCAGCAGCCCAATTTACCAGTGTTTTAAACTAGCACTCAACACATGCCGTTAACTGTCAGGAGTTTATCAAAATATATATTTTTATTTTTTAGCAAAATAATTTACTTTTATGCAAGTTCTTACATTAAGCACTTATTTAGTAAATATTACAGACAGTCAGGTGTCCTTTTCTGATTTAGTGCTTTATTTCTGCACGAGGGTGTTCAAGTCAAACCAGGACTTTTGATTGTGCTACACTAATATACTTATCCCAGTACATCACTAGTGCTTGGATGCCATCAAGATAGAACGTTTTCTCAGAGTCTTGATCGGACTGCCCGCTTCACATCTGAAATGTTGGCCTCCTAGAACTCAGAGAAAGTATATAATCTGAAATTGTCACAAGTTCTGAAAATGTAATAATATTAAATCAGAATACTTGCAGAATTACAGTGTGAATAGAATCAGCACCTCTGTATTGTGATAATATTGTATTGGGTGCTCCCTGGTGATTCCCATTCTTAGTAACTAGATGAACAATTTTTGAATAAACATTTCTTCTGTTTCTTCAGGATGATGCGAAGGTCTAGAATCAGCGTTAAACCTAACTTCAGGCCTGGAAGTCGGACGGGTGCAGAGGGAGAACGCCTGTCCCAGGGTGTAAAAGAAGCAGGTGAGACCTTGCCAGCAATTAAAGCTGAAGAAGTGGCAGGACCCGCAGCATCTCACCAGCAAAATATCACTCTTAAAGACTCTTCTGAGGATGTGGGTATTAAGGATGCTGCTGAAGTGTCTTCAAACATGAGCCAGTAAGTATTTCCTGCCTTCCAGTGACTGTTTGGTCAATATCGGTTTAAATGTTGAAATAACAATGGAATGGACAATGCATTCTGATCCCCTAGCAACATTTACATTGATGAATTTTTTTGAAATTATTAAACATTTATACAATACTGTTTACATAGACGCTGATGTGATGTGTTTTTACATGCACAAATAATGAAATCAAAACTTGATCAGAAATCAGAATGAGACTGATGTGAAGCATTTAATTTGATGGAAATATAACAAGAAGGAGACAACATTACTTTTCCTAACTTTGAGGTTAAATTAGGCTTCCCATCTTTTCTCACAAATACTGCATTATGATTGGTTATCAGAATTCACACTCATTTATGACTTCACTGCATGTGAAATGTAAGCCAATAAGAGCCATTTTCTTCTCCAAAGACCAGGTGCCAGTGGATGAAAGTCCAAACCAAAGAATGGGAGAGTGTTGTTATCACTGACTTTGCAGATCAGCAAAATTCTCCATCATTTCACTATGGTTACTCCCACGAAGGGCAAAAGTGCACAGAAAGAATCCATTTAGTTCAACAACAGAGAAATAATTGGATCAGGTGTTTACATGGCTAATATTTTTAAATGACACATTATCAAAGGTTTACATAGTCCACAGACCGTTCTGTTTCAAATGAGGTGGTTATGCAATGCATTTTTATTCTGATCGGGATGTTGTTCTGATTATATGGGGAATATTAGGTTCCATAAAACACATTTTGATGTGTTCTGGACGTGTTTTTACATGCTATTGATTAGGGAAGGTATTTTGAGATTTATTCTTTGCTTACTCTTTAATGTAGAAATGATGGAGCACCCTCCAGTGGAGCTACCACTTCATCTACAGCTCCAAATAGGCGAATGAGGATCTCAGCTGCTCCGAAACTTGTCGCGCCCAAAATTACTTCCACACATAGGCCTCGACCATCTGCCAGCTTGCCCAGCTCAGCCCCATCATCCCAGTCCAACGAGGAACAAGTAAAGATCCATGCTTCAGCTTCTGAAGCTCAGGGTTCTTTCACAGTAACCTCCAATGATGTGCCGGAGTCAGGGACACCTAGAAAGTCCACATCTTCTGCAAATATGCCTACACAATCATTATCTCCTTGTGTTCCTTCAACGTCTGGTTTTCCAAAGTCTCCTGTCCGTGGTAAAAAGTCAGTTGAGGATTCTCCACCATCTCCACAGCCCGGTTTAGTTCCTCAGCAACCACCACAAGAACCAGAACCCCCTGAAGATCCATGTTCAACTGATATGCCTTCAGCCTGCATCAAATCTTCACAATTTGATAAGGCATGTTCTTCCGAGACAACTGAAAAATCCTCTGACACAGATAGGATAATAAGGGCTCTTAAACTGAAGGAACTCATGAAGATTGAAAGGAGAAAAGATATCCAGGTAAATTGAATGAATCTAAGAGACATTTTTTTCCTACTGTTTATGTACTATTCTGTAATCCTTGCTAATATTGTTAGTTCCAGTAAACAAGCAAGTTTTCATTTAATGCATTAGATGGGGAAGCGAAAGGTGGGTAATAAAGAGTTCACAGGTTTGGACCGCGGTAAGATGACCATGAGAGACCTTATCTATTATTTACCCAATACCAGTCCAATGAGGTAGGCACGATTTTTTCAAAAATGTGTATATTTATATGAGTTTCTTTAGCAAAATCTGTGTTTGATCTGAGCATCACCTTATGACTTCATTTTTGGAACAGGTCTTCTGTAGTGCAGGAGGAGAATCAAACAGAGACCATTATTCCACCCTCGCCCAAGTAAGTTACAAAACAACATTGCACTAATGTGTGGCATTTTTCAGATTTCCCCCATATTTCTGTGGGCATTTACGATAGTGGCTTCAGCTATAAAAATATACACAATGTGCTTAAGTGAAAGAGCTTCATCATATAGTTTCCTTTGTTAGACTACATAAAGTAGAGGAATAATAGAGCAATGTCCCGCTCTGTACAAGTTTGTTTTTTTCTATAATTTCTCCCCAAAAATGTCAGTACGTTCATTAGCAATGTCAAATTGTGTTCATGGTGGCTTGCGATAGAGTAGCAACTCATTCATAATCTGTTAATGTTATACTGTCCAGATCTGTTGCAGCCCTTTCTAAGATGAAGCACTTATTATGTATGTATAAATGAATTTTATTAAGTGAGTTGATTTAAAAATCTTGTTGCATGTGTCCTCAGCTGTAAAATAAAAATATATACACTATGTGCTTGAGTGAAAAAAGGAAGTATAGTTGGTTATAGGAAGTATAGTTTCTTTTGTTAGACTGTATAAAGTAGAGTAATAATTAATAATAATTGTAATAATTAAAAGTAATACTGTACCGTTCTGTATACAAACTTAACCTACGCAAACTGTGCGAACTCTTTTAGCACATACACAGATGCTGTGTGACTTATTTGTCGAGCACATCCCATGGATGCTCGATTGGAGAACTGGGGAGTTTGGAGGCTAGATCAATAACCTTGAACTCTTTGACTGCTAAGCCATATATGCAACAAGCTGTTCCTAAGTGTACAGATATCTCTCTGTTATGGCCAGTATTAACTTTTTCAGTAGTTTGTGCTATATTAGCTTTTTTTTTGTGGCATAGGGTATAAATAGCCTTGGATTTCCATGATCCTGTCAGGACTAGGAGTCTGAAACATCATTGGAAAAGTAAGATTAAAGTGAACACTGAGTGAATGTATATTATACTTTTGCAATTTTGATGTGTAAAGGGAGCAAATTCAAGGAGAAATAAAAGAAACATTTATTTATCACAGATGCATTATAGCACAGTGAAATTCTGTTCTTCACATATCTAAGGCTGTTTAGAATACTACTACTATTGGTTTCAAATAGTATATTACTAAACTATTCCATAACTTAAAACAATTCAGGCAACAAATAAAAACAGCAGAGAGAGATGATGATGATGATGAAGAAGAAGCGGAATCTGAAAATGAACTGCTGGTGCCGAAGGTCAGAGTGGCGGAGGATGGCTCAATCATATTGGATGAAGAAAGGTATTTTTACTTCATCTCCGTTCATTACATACTGTATATGTTATTTATTAATGTGCTATCAGTAATATCATACCAATGGATTTTGTATTACAGTTTGACAGTGCGAGTGCAAAGAACCTCCAACACTAAATTGGTGGAGAATTCGATGTTTGAGCGCGGCTCTACTACAACTTACTCCAGCTTCAGAGCACTAAAACATGTGAAGACCTGGTCAGTCAGAGGTAGCACAGACAATATTGTAATGTTTTAGACTCCTTGCACTTCCATGGTTGTCGTTACAATTCCAGTTGTGGTGTTGATTTGTAAAATTGTAAAAATGTTTTGTGTGTTTCAGAGACAGACTTGTTCTTCTTGGCCATTAATATGGTGGGAACGGATTTCTCTTTGATTGGCCAGCTGTTAACCCACCGTAGCCGTGCAGAAATTAAGGTATTGTAATATACAATAGTGCCTAATTAATTAGAAATGTCTGATTTAATCGATTTTGCAATATAATCAATCTTGTGTTTAATCTTAAGTTTAATAAAACTCGGTTAATTAAATCAAGTGGTTATTTTTTATTATTATTCAGAATCAATTAACAAACTGAAACTTCTTTTTGGTACATTTGACAAAATCTACAATAAAAAAAAAAATACGTTACAGGTTTTGCAGAAAATATAAACCATGCATTACTGCTTCGACTATTGAGTTTAAAGGTGGTTGGTGATAGACTGCCACCTACTGGACAGGTGGTGCAGAGGGATAAAAGATTATCACATGTGACATTAAAAAAAAAAAATGACACAAGTTACACCACATTTTAAATTTATTTTAGATAGTAATCACTAGTTTGTAATAGTTTAAAACCTGTTAGAAAGATGGTTGCTTCGGCCAAATCAGAAAATAAATATTAGAATAATTAAATATTGAATAAATTTGAATAAAAAATCACAGTGCACAATGAATTGAATCAAATCCGTTGATATGATATGAATACCTCTGATTCACAGCACTATAATTTATGTTACTTTTTTATATGATTAATTTGTTTAATTATATTGTTTGTAGAGCAAATTTAAGAAGGAGGAGAAAGTCAACCCATGGAGAATAGACAAAGCTTTGAGTGAGTGCTTTTCACAAATAACACATGACCAGTTACAGATTCTCAACCTAATAACATGCAAAAAGAATAAACACTAAGTAACACAGTGTAATAAATGTCATCTAGAATGATTATAAGCAGTTACATTTTTTTGTTCTTTCTTTTTTTTTTTTTACTTAATATATGACGATTGCATGTGCTGTTTTATTTTCTTAAGGAAACACGCGACCCTATGACAAGGAGTTCTTTAGCTATTTGCTGGAAAAGATTTTGGCAAAAGATAAAGACAAAAGAAAATCTGTCAGACTGATAATACCAAAAACCAGGAAACCAAGGAAGTCCAAAGGTAACATTGTTTAATATAAATATCAAAAAAAGAAAACTGTTTCCTTTGGGGTATTAAAGTTGGTAAAGTTTTTTGTCTATTTATACAGGAAACAAAGCAAGCGAATGCTGTGTTAGTGATGATGATGATGATGTCTTTCACATGGACAATCAGAAAAATTTGGAGCATGATGGGGCTCTTGGTGTAGAAAAAGAAAACGAAGATTTGTCTAATCTAAAAGAAACAGATAGCTCTGTCCCTGCTAAAAAGAAACGCAAACGCACAAGAGCTGTCAGCGAGGATAAAGACAAAGACAGCTCCACTACAGAGCAAGTCAAAAGAAAAAAGCAAAGAAAATGTAGCAAGAACACAAAAAGAGGTATGCAAATAAAATGCTTACCCTAAAAACCTATAGTTGGCTCAATAATATTGGGCAACATTCTTCATTAAAATTATTAATTATTATGGAAACCTTGTAATTAATGGTATTTGGTGCAGTTCAGTTATTTTGGTCTGTCATTTTAGACGCGAAGGATGGCACTGAGGCTGAAAGCAAACTTATTGCCCAGGGTGATACTATAAACTTAAATAAGGAGGATGAACTTAATAAAAGAAACACTACAGCTTTGAAAAGAAGGTCCAAGAGCTCAAATAGTGGTGATGAGAAAGAAAATGAAAAGGGAGTTAAAGGAACGAAACGCAAGCAAATGAAGAAATCATGCAAAGGTTGTGCTTACTTAATTTTATTCAACATTTTCATTTTGTAATGGATGATTATTTTTTGGTTTTTAATCTTTGTGACTATTCATGATAAAATTGACAGTTATCTCTGACAATGAAGAGGCTAATGGTGAACATGAAGCAAGCAGTGTTATGGATAAAGATGGCTCTACAACTAAAAAGAAAAGAAAACGAGCTGAAGAGAGCGATCTCAATGGAGATGAGACTGCCAAGAAGAAAAAGAACACAAAGAGAAAAAAGGCACTGAAAAGTAAGTCATTTCTTCTTAGAGCCTCCTTATCCAGGGATCTTTCAGCTTAAAATTTTTTCTTTAGGTACAATAGAAGACGAAAACGCTACAGAAGAAGGAGAAGGAGCTTCAGCAGATATACAGGAGGCTGAAAAGTAACAAAAATATTTTTTGTCCTGAATGAATCAGTACACATTTGTAGATGGTCCACATGAAACAAATTGTCTGGTTTATTCATATTTTTGAATTGGCTAGGCTGAATGCTCCAGTCACAGCTGAAGTAATAGATAATGATCCGTCAAAAACTTCCAGGAGAAGTAAGAAGGTTTCGCCTAACCTGGCTACAAGACAAAAAACGCAGAGCTGTGAACCCAAAGCTTCTGCTGATGTTGAAAGAGAAAGTCAGGATGCAAACATTCCTGAATCCACTTTGATGGTATGAATTGACTAGAGATGAACGTTTGGTTACTACGTTTTCAATTATCTTCAGCAATTATTCACAAGTCAACTTCTTTTGATTTTTTTTTTCTTGTTGTAGGCAGCAGACAGTCCCGTGGAGGATGAGAGGCTGCAGATGCAAGCAGTGGTTGTGCTGGAAAAGACCCCCCCAAGGCACATTACTCATCATTTTAAATACTTCACCCAGGTTTTTAGTCTTTTTTCCCCCCACCATTTTATTGACCTGACTGTCTCCTTCCAGGCAGCAAAAGTTGCTCAGCCCTTCAAAAGACAAGTGCAAAACTGATGATTTGGAGCCTTCGGGAAGCTCTCCTGCTTCATCATATAGCAGTGAGGGTTCTTCTGGTTCTTCAAGAATGCAAAGGGCAGGAAAAGTGAAGCGTGATCTGTCCAATGGTGGGAAGAAGGGACAAGGAATGCTCGATCAGGATGAGACTGATATCGTAAGCCCAGTAGTTCTGTTAGAGAGACTCACTCAGGAATATGAAGATGAAGCTGATGACCTCTCATTGAATGAGGTGAAACTGGTCATTTACATTACTTATGAATTATGGCACAAGTTCCATAAACTGTCTGTTAAACTGATTGACATCATCTTTCTTTCTTTCTTTCTTTCTTTTTTTAAAATTCAGAACCTGACTGACTTGTCATGCCTACGTGATTTGAATAGTAAGTCTACGTAGTACAATAACATGTATTTTGTTTCGTGCTTATTCTTGTCCTATTGTTAAAGTTAAATCTTCTCCCACAAAAAAGGTCCGATGTTTCAAAGAAGGCCAATGGTGGTGTTATCTCGTGAGGAGGTGGATAAGATCCTCGATGCTTCTGACCAAAGTGCCGATGAGGAGCCTTCTGTGAGCCCTCTGGATTTATCATTAAACACAGAGCTCTCTTTTCCACTTCACTGCAGCAAGATCTTAGATGATGATGATCATGATGATGATGAAGAAGCTGAGGTTGACTGTGTGTTCGAGGAACATGAGGAAAGGACAAATGAAATGGCTTCTTCTGAAGAAAGGAACTGTGGAGAACTAGAGCAAGCAGAGTCTGTATCGGTGAGCAGAGAAGCCGAAATATTAGCACTACTGACATAAAGTGATTATTATGATGATGTTTGCTCAATATTATTATTTTTCTTTTTAAAGGCAGAGCCTGATATCTCAAACCTGAAGGACATTTCTGCCTCCTTAAAACCAGAAGGTAAGGATTTTAAGCTGTGTGATTTATTTTTGCATACTGATTATGCATATGTTGTACTGTAAGTTTCAACATTTCTATTTAGTATGCAGTCACCCAAAAGTGCCCCTAAGCAACATAACACCCTCAAGCCCAATTGAGGAGGTTGAACCCGAGGGTCAACCAATGACTTGCCAGGGTAAGACTATACGTATGACTTAAACTACAGTAGTTCAGATTTTGGGTTTTAACCGTTAATAAAAGAATGAATGTTTTTTTTTTTATAGATGTGACAACAGTAGCAACAGTGGTTGAAGGTTCTCCAACTCTGGATATTCAGGATAATCTAGATCCTGTCTCCACGAATCCAGATGCACCTACGTCCCAAGAAACAGTCACCGCTGAAACTACTTTATTTGATACTTCATTGGGAGTCTCGGATATCATGGAGAAATCTGAGAACTCAATCCCTCCAATATTAGTTAAGGAGTCCGCACAGGCTGCCTCTGAAATCACAGAAGAGTCAAAGCTGACCCTAACAGGAAGCCTGTTGGAATCACAGAGGTCTCAGGAGGCAACTCCAGAAGTTAATGCAGAATTGAAAAGGTCTCTAGAAGGACCTTTGCACACTTTGGAGTCATTGCAGGGCTCATCAGAATATAAGGAGGATACACAGGAATCTGCAAACTCAGAAATAAACACAAGCACGCAAGATGTCACAAGAATACAAGAGGTCAAGGTAGACTCCCAGGAAGAGGTGTCTGTTTCATCCAGGTTTGTAATCACAAACAAATTAGACAATGTAGGGGAAAAATATCAGTTGACGTGTCATGACTCTGTACCTATGTTTAATCACTAGTGCCTCCGTTTCTTCTGAACATGGCATCCAACTAACAAGGAGGAGCAGATTCCTGAAGCCCAAACCTAACCTGAGTCAGAAATCAAGACCCACAGCACTCCAAAACCAAAAACGAGACCCTAAAACACACAGTACTCAAAAACCCAAGAGCAGTGAGACAGGTAAGATCCATGTAAAGAATAATGCACACTCTCAACTTTCAACAATGACTCTCAACTTGTATTGGAAATAACCATCTGTGATCTCCTTATTTTCATTTTTCAGAAGTCTCCAAAGAGACGCTACTGTCCAATCCTGCTAATGACCAGCATGGTGCACTAGAAGACCTCAGTAATCAGAACCGTACTGCAGAAGAGGAGACATCTTTGTCAAAAACAATGAATCAAATGGAATCTGAATCAACAAAAGGTTCATTTACATTAGTTGCCCATCTTGCATTCTGTTAATTTCTGTTATGTTTACCTTTGTGTTATAAATACAAACTAACATTCTGAACCAGATCATGAACATGTGTGTTTGACCACATGTGCAAATTTCAAAGTAATCTGATAATTTGTTTGAGACTGTGTGCTCTTGGGTTGCCTGTGAAAAGCAAATCAATTGAGGAGTTAAAGGACAAGCGATTGGCTACTAAAAGAGAAATGGTCACAAAATCCAATGTGTTTCCAGTTTTTTTTCCTTTTTAGGTTTTTAAAGGAATAAAATTATTGCTTTTTTGACTTATTGGAAAACAAGTGGACATGGTAGAAATAAAAACCAATAAAATGATTAAATAAAAAAAAATAATTCATAAAAATATGATTGAAACCAAACAATTGTTGGAATGTGAAAAATGTATCTTTTGACGAATTATGTTAAGTTTGTTAAATGTGCACCCTTTTTCTTATATTGCCAGATCTTGGTGATGGATCTACAGCAGTACCAGATAAGAAAGCGATCACTTCATTATCTGCCAGTGCTGTTGAGCCTCCGATGGCTTCACAGTCTAGCAGGCGAACATGTGATATTGACTGGTACTGCACTAACATTGCACCATACAGCCAGTCTGTTACAAATAAAACATGAACGAGTTAAAACTGAATTTAAGACTGAAAATTCCTACAAGCCCTATCTTTGCCTCTACAGGATTACACCCTGTAGTTCACAGACAACACATCAGGCTTTACAGTCTGAAGAAAGTACAGGCACAGAGAACAAGGTTATTCCTTCTGAGGTAAGCACGGACGTTTAGATTTTTTTAACGCATTTGTTTACTCAATACAATGAGAACTGATTCAAAGGTTATGTATTTCCAGGATGTCTGTGCACCTGCAGAAATACTTCACCTAAACGACGGTGAGCTTCTTTAGAAAACCTAACTTGATTTCAGTAAAATCAAGGACCTTGTCTTCTTTTGTTAAACGGTCACTGTTTGCATGCAGATGGTCACAATGATGAGGAGCCCACCTTTATCTTAACTCTGTATGAGATTCCTGTCACTCAGTCCCACCTGACTTCATCTAGCAACGACTATGAAATGATCTCTGACCTTGCCACAGTTGAAACCCAGGCTTTTCTGGGTTTTTCAGACCAGGCACACGTGTTACCATGTACATCAGAGTCATCCAGGTTAGTCTCATCAGGCCTGTGTTATTAAAGTCTGTTTCCAAAAGTAAAATTGTGAATATAGTAATTGTTTTTTTGTTTAAAACTTTTTTTGTTTCTTCCTTACAGAATAGATTCTCCTCTCGTGGAAGATAGTGGAACGGAAGTGAGGATCAGTGAGGATCTGTCAGAGAATGGCAAGGAGAAAATCTCGGCACAAGCTACATCTCATGTCATCAGATCACCACATGCAAAGAGTGAAGACTGTGACGCTACTTCAAGTCTCGAAATGTATATTCCGCCTACTGACCCTGATTTAGGGTGCAAAAAGGGTCCAGAATTTTCCCCACTTGATTTGACTTCTGCAATTAGGGTCTCAAACCGGTAAGAAGTCAGATATCTCGATTCACCCTCCGCCAGTAGGAGTTTTTTAGATTTGAGATCACAAGTATTTTTAATGTTTTATATTATGTTGTACGTCTTTTAGCATTACAACATCACCTCAAGACTCGGATGATTCTAAGCAGCACGAGGATGCTTCTCATATTTTTTTGGGTGATGTCTTTGTCCCTGTCTCAGAGGAGACCAGAGACGATTCAAACAAGAACAGGACAATGGCTGTAGAAAGCAAGCTTCAAAGCAAGGACACCTTTTCAGCTAATGTCACAGAAGATTTGGCAGCAAATGTCAGCGAGCAAGCATCATCTCATGAGCCCATATTACTCGACACAAAGGACGAGCAAAGTGATGCTTGTGCAAATCAGGAAACGGATGCTCCACATACAGATGGTGAGTCAGAGCGCGAAAAGGGTTCAGATTTGGCTCCACTTGAAGATTTGGCATCCCAGACACAAAGCACCTTTTCTGGATTTAACATTTTAAAAAGGTAAGAGGCCAGAAAATTTCAGTCTTGTCGAGTGGTATGAGTCTGAGGTCATTGTTAAAAATTATCACTAAATATTGTCATTTTTAGCATCACAACATTATCTCAAGACTCGGAGGACAAACAGCAATACAAGGGGGTTTCTCATATGGTGCTGGCTGACATCTTTGTCCCTGTCTCAGGGGAGATGGGGGACAATTCGAGTAAGAAAGCGTCTTCATCTAGAGTCACTGATAATTTGGCAGAAAATGTCGAGGAGAAAATCTCTGCGCTCATGACAGCTCCTGAACCCATATTACTGGACACAAAGGATGAGGAGGAGAGTGATAATTTTGCAAACACGGAGACTGATATTTCACATTTGGACCCTAATTCTGAGTGGAAAGAAGGTTCAAAAATAGCTCCCCTTGAGGATTCATTGTCCAGGAATCAGAACAAACCTTTTGGGTTTAGTGTCTCAAAATGGTAAGAGGCCGGAAAAATCTATTCTTCTCGTAACGACCATATGAACTTGAGTTTATTTAAATTTTTGTTAACTTTTTTCTTCTATCCCTTAGCGTTGAAACGTTACCTCAAAACCGGGACAACACTGAGCAGTTTGAGCATGTTTCTCATATGCTGCTGACGGATGTCTTTGTCCCTGTCTCAGAGGAGACAGGAGACGATTCAAACAAGGACAGGACAATGATCATAGAAGAAAAACGTCACAGCAGGGAACCCTCTACAGTTAGTGTTCCACAGAGACAAGACACTCCATATGGAGAACTTACAAAAGATTCCACAGAGGAATCAAAAGATACACCAGGTTCATCAGAGGAGCAAAAAGCACCTGCTAGAAGGAGAGTGAGACAATGTAAATGAATGTGTATTTCATTGCTCAAATTTCATTGCCAGTGAGAGTTCCTGAATATATGATATACTTGTCTCTAATGTCTGATTTTTTCATTTTAAAAGTCAAGCCACAACCTAAACTGGTAAAAAGGACACGTGCTAAAGATGATGCCTCAAAAACTGATCAGCTCATAATGGAGCCGCGTCCCTCATGCTCTTTACATGTCTTCTTACCAGTTTATCATGTAAAGCAACACTGGATTTTTATTGCGTTTTTAGTTTTTTAGATTCATTCTCTGGTTATCCATTTAATTGGAAATTTCAACCAAAATTGTTTTACAGGAGGAAAACTTGGCGGGTATTTCAAACACTACTGACGAGAAGCCGGTAGGCACAATGTCCTCTATAAAAGAACACCAAACCTGTGTTGATGGAGGTGAGCAAATAGTACTTGTTATTATAATAATTTTATATTATGTTATTGGTAAATCTGACTGGATCATCGTGGATGCCTTTTTTAACATTATCATTTATTATTCTGTCCAGGAAGTATGGAAGAAGAGCCAAAGTCCATTACAGAGGAACCACCAATAATGTCTCAGGATGACTTGGATATCATGGAGTCAAAGTCGATTTCCACTCTTCTGCATGAATCTGAAGACTTTAAGCTTGAAGAGGAAAGCAATGAAAATTTAACTGGAGAAACTGCAGTTAAGGACGTCTTGGAGTCTTCCGCAGAGGCCAAGGAATTGTCAATACCGGCAAATGTGCAGCCATGCTGTGAGGACATGGTGTAAGAGAGCATTACACATATGTTCAATCATTCTGGGAGCTTTATTTATTTAAAAGCTTGAAAGCTTTGCCATGACTAAACTACTTTTGTTCTTTAGTTCTGACTCTTCCGCTGTGGACTCTGAGGAAACCATGGCTGGAACCCAAGGTGTTTGTCACATGGTGTTACCTGATGTCTTTGTTCTTGTCTCAGATGAGATGGAAGGTGACTTAGGTGAAGACCGGACAGAATCTATAGAGAGCTGTCCACAAAGAGACAGTCTTTCAAAGAAGTCCAGCACACACTTTCAAAAGGTTTTTTTTTTTTTTTTTAGTCGTTGTTGTATGTTCATTGTATCTGATTTCACTTTATTGAAGAAATGCAATGAGAGTTTTACAAGTTCAAATATCTTGAGCAGGAATTGAGCAGAGAAGCCGAAGATCTATCCCAAACATTGGTTGAAAAGTCAACACAGAATGAGTCGGCGTTGGTGGATATTAAAACGCCCGTCAGAAAGAGAGGTATGGAAATGCATTGTTGGAAATATTTACATTTTTATTTTATTATTTTATTTTAATTGGTCACTTAGGTCTGATCTTAACTAACAGGCAAGCAGGAGGTGAAGACTACATTAGCTAGAACTGACTCAACATTGAGTCAGTCAACATCTTCACAAGCCACAACACCATCACACCAGCTAACTACCCTAGCTCAGAATGAGAATATTGTGTTACTTGAAGAAAAGTTAAAGAGAAGACTTCACATCATGCCATGCACTGTAAGACTCTCAAGGTAAAAAAAAAATAAAGAATTTGACAGAAATCCAACTTGTTTGTTTGTTTACTGCAACTTATTGATTTTTCGTTGTCGTTATTTTTCCCTGTTTCAGTCTTGATACTGTAGGTCAGAGTATCAGTTCTCCTCGACTTGAAGATAGAAAGAGCAACGATCAGAGAAGCTCGCCAACATGCCATGCAAGTGTAACGAATCTATCAGAGGAATCAAACACGCCAGCTCTATCTGAGAAGAAATTGCAAGAGGCAGAATCAGAAGAGACATTTTCTACAAGAAGTAAAGGTAAAGAAACAAAAGAAACATTGCCATATACATTTCTTACAAAATGTATTTTTGTCAAATGAGTTCTATTTTATAAAAAAATCTGTCCTCTTGATCAAAACCAGAAATTCAAAATTCAGAGGATGATGTCAGTGATGTAGAAACAGCATTGGACCATCATACCGACTCATTGCCTGTCCTGCAAGTTAAGCTACAGCCAAATGTCATTGAATAGTTAGTTATCATATCTACGTCAATACGTAGTTATCGTATTGACTTAACGTATTTAATTCTGGAATACCAGTAGCAGTACTGGCAGCATTTTCTGGACCAGTAATAAAACTACAAAATTAGTCTGTCTTGTCTTGGTGTTATTACTCTTGGCCTTGCAGACCTAGGGCGATCAGTAATGGAACAAGTTGTTCAGAATCGGTTCCATAGCCTGGAAATTGTATTCCTGACAACTCTAAAGCATCTGGCAAAGTCTAAGTCTATTAAGTCTATCACATGGCAAATTTCATTCAGGAGCATGGCACTCCTAACCTAACCTACGGATATCCATGATAAAGTAACACTCTACTTAGCATGACGGTAATCTTACCTTAGCTGTGTTCTTAATGTGGCAAAGCAAAAAAAAAAGGTTTTACAGTGCAATGTTGCTTTTGTCCATGAGTATATATTTTTTTACTGATTACTTTGTTGTTTTGATGTTATTACTTTTTGATGAGTGTCAAGATCTTTGCAAACTAATAATAAAACCCATTTACTAAACAGGCAAGAAAAATGAATCCTCACCAGATAAAACTTGTGGTCATTTAAAACCAGTTCAAATGCTTGCACAAACTCGGCAGCGAACCATAACAGATTGGTTGAAGAAAAAGTCCCATCAGACTGCAACAAAACAGGAAGGAGAAAAAGGACCTGAGACATCTTCCCAAGTGCAGTCATGCTTAAAAGTTAAAGGAATGCATGAAGCCACAGTTGAGAAGACTAGGTAAGAGAATTTCAGTCTTACTCATTATTGAAGAGTTACTTTCATATGAGATGGGATGGTAAGGATGAAATGAAATGTTTACTCTTAATCTGACACTTCGATTTTGTATTTAAATTTGAAACAGAGATTCAGAGGAACTTGAGGGTTCTCACTTGGCGCTTGCCTTGGAGGAGACTGAAGAAGTGAGCAGGGTCTCTAAAGAGGTACATGATGCAAGAGCATATTGAGTTTTTTAATGCAAAGGAAATATTCTCAACCCTGAATAAATAATTTCTTGTACCAATTTTTTGCTGTAGGTAAAAATGTCATCAGAAGTGGTCACGAAATCTAATGATGTATCACAGGCAAAGAAATCACCTACGCGACGGAGAGGTAAGCCAGTCAGGGACCTGCTTGATGTGCTTGTGGTTTATTATTATTTTTTATTAATTAATAAAAATGTCCTGAATTCGAATCAATCTGACACTTCTGGTCTTTCAAAAGCCAAACTACAGGTGAAACCTAAACTGTTAAAAAGGGCATGTGCCAGTGAACGTGATACTTCAACACCCAATTCACCACAGCCAACACCGTTCACCTCACCAACACGCCAGCATGCTAGAGCTGCCAGGGAGAAGGAAGAGTCCAACAACAAAAATGAACAACCTGTAAAAGAGCTTTCTAATACATCTAGCGTGGAAGAAAACTCAAAGAGAAGAGAAAGGTCTTTAACAAGTGGTCCCCAATCTCCCATATCCCAAGACACTTGGCCAAGGGTTGTTCTGCCGCGTGTGAAGTTATGGACTACAGAAGCAGGCATCTCCTCTCCCTCATCCACGCCTACATCCTCTCCAGCCAGGGTTTCACAAAGCGTCTCTCCTCCACAGGTAAAGATAAGGTTTGCCATAGTCCACAGGTTGCCAGCCCTAGTTGTATACCTCGTATTGTGCACATTTAAGTGTTTGTCTTGGTCTAACAAGTCAGACAAGGGCTGCAAAATAAAAGATTCAAATATGCTGGGAGCAGAGAAAATACTAACATGTGTTACTTAGGGTGTGTTCACACTTGAAGTTCGGCCCAAAGCATAAAATTATAGATTTGTATTGGTTTGATAGTTTCCTGGTTCGCAGGAAAGCAGACTTGATTTGTTTATTTGTCTTTGGTCTGAGCCGCGTTCACAGTTTCAGTTGAACTGAACCTGAGTTTGTTTGTTCTTACTGGTGCCCACTGATGTACAAGTGAACCACACTGATAGGACAACCTCACCAGAGGCCGTTTTAATCGATTCAAACATGTCAAGTGTGAACACAATTAAAGGAGCCAAGTTAGACACCTGTTCTGTAAAACACATAGATTCTTTTTTGCATGAGGACATTGTGAACTGTTTTCACATGATATTCAAATCCATATTTTATTGTCCATATTTTTATCATTCACGTTTTATTAAACTTTTGTTTGTTCATTTATAGCTGAAGAAATCCCCAACACAAAGCAGGTCTCCCACAGACAGTGAGAATCCTGATGATGACCCGTCTAGAGTGTCCCAATTCTTCCTCAGTGATATTTTTACTGAAGTAGAGGAGGCAGAATGATTGACCAATCCAAAGATTCTTACTGGTCATATGGTTGCTGCTATATAATTAAATACTTCTCAAGGAGAGGAACTAATGCAAGTTTTAAATCAGGGTAGTTCATTTTAATACTCATGTTGTATGTTCTCAATTAGTGCTGCAAAACTATTTTGAGACTCCTGGTACATTTCAAGCGAATTGAAAATTGTCTTGTTCAAGTGAATGTAGCTGATTTTTTTTTTACTTTTTGCCAGATTACTAAAATGTATAGTTTTATTCTGTTACTTGTATTTTGTTTTCTTCACATTGAATTGTTACCTCAGTAACAAGTTATAGCTTGTTATAGCATCAGTATAATTTGTTATATAGACATAAATATATATCACATATGTACGATACTGTAAGTGGATTATTTAAAGCCTAATTTATTATTTAAGATTAAACATGTGAATGTCTTAGTATGTTATTTTTGACTCTTGAAATTTTATTAGTGGTGTTTTGTGTCCCCCCCCCCCTTCTTTAATGTATCGCATGAATTAAGAACAACATGGTAGCTCATTATATTTTACATAGAATAATATTCAAATACATGGCAGCATGGTTGCGGAGTGGTTAGCACTGTGGCCTTGCACCTCCCATTTTACAACCGTGGTAGGACCTCTGGTCAACATTCACATATTACATGCAAATTAGGAACACCAGTTAGTCTAATCTGCATGTCTTTGAACTGTGGGAGGAAACCGGAGTTTCCAGTAGAAACCCGCCAAGCATGGGGAGGACATGCAAACTCCATGCACACAGTCCCCAAGGGAATTGATGCTGGAGTTGTAAGGGGACAGTGCTAACCACTCCACCACCATTCCAGCGGATTTGAGTTGCTGTTACAAAAAAAATTGATTAATTTTGATCTGATTAATGAGTCAGTTAAACAGTGATGTCTGTTTACACACACACACATCTCTCTCTCTCTCTCTCTCTCTCTCTATATATATATATACACACACACACACACACGTATATATAAACACAGGCCTTAAAAGGCTATACCTTAAAAACACTACTGTTAAATGCGTATGAAAATATTTTCTCAAAATAAATATTTCAAATTTTTCAAAACGTTGCTTTTCGGCGTTCTGTCAATCAAACACCTCATGACGTAATTTTTCTCTTATAACGATTTTAATTGGCTGGAATGCAGAGGGCGGGGTTTCACCATTCTCACTTGAACGGAATGCATTAACACTAACACACAGTAGCGGTAGTTTTTAATATTATAAAAATTAATGCTAAAAGTATGATACTTCAGACTTTTAGACCGGCTGTGGCCTTTCTTCGTGGAAGGAGCGCCATATGCAGACTTTACCATGCAGATCAAGTGGCGACATTGGGTTCCCAGCAAGACACACAGTCTTCCGTGTATCAGGTAGGCCACAATAGAAGCCTCGGGCTCGAGTTACATCTTGTGCCCGAGACCAGTCAGCCTTATTCGGCGAGAACAACGTCCTTGGACGTTAGCTCTGACTGTGGCTCGATGTCAAATGGCGATGTGTTTAACCTATAGTGCACTAGCTAGGGTGGAAAAACGGTACATTATACCATATATAGATTACGTGTAGAGGCGGTGGGAAGTTATTTGGGATTGAACCAGTGGTTTTCATGCTAACATGAATTAAAGCGTTTACAAACAAATAACTTGTAATACAATGAAATAAATAATGAGGCTAATGAAACTTATAGCTGTAATAATAAACTATATACAATGTATTAACTAGCTATACGTTGTAAATAGGTTATAAATGTCAGGATATTAAAACATGATAAATATTTAACTTTCTCAACAGGAAAACTATGAACGTATGGAAGCTTTGGTCAAGGAGCTGAAACACAAAGCGGAGACTATAAAGCTTGGTAAGAAAATAATTTTAATGAATATGTTTAAATAAACTTGCATTTGACATGATGACCTTAGAAGAAACAGACCCTAGTGTTTACACAATATTTCATATCTGCAGGTGGAGGAGAGAGAGCTAGGAAACTGCACACCTCCAGAGGAAAGCTTTTGCCTCGAGAGCGCATTGACAAGCTGCTGGACCCGGGGTACAACCAAAACACATCTCCAAATATTCTACTTTAGTCAGTGTTTTCGTTTCACAATTTTTTTTGACACTTGTTTTATTTTGGATGTGCAGCTCTCCATTTCTGGAGCTGTCCCAGTTTGCTGCGTTTGAGTTGTACGGTACTGAGGAGGTGCCTGCTGGAGGAATCATCACCGGCATTGGCAGGGTGTCCGGGTAGAGTTCTTTATCCATGTAGTAAATCCATCCCTTTTAATTATATCGCTCTGCAGAGAATAGGAATAAGAAGCGATTTCACATGGCTTATTTTTGCAGCGTGGAGTGTATGATAGTTGCAAACGATGCCACTGTCAAAGGAGGAACCTATTATCCAGTTACTGTGAAGAAGCACCTTCGTGCACAAGAAATTGCACAGCAAAACCACTTGCCATGTATATACCTGGGTGAGTTGGAAATCCATGATCCGTCCATTCATGCATCCATCTATCCATCTACACCAATCTCTTTATTCTAATAGGATCTGCAGCCTATCCCTGGAACAATGGGTGTTTTTTCACAATAAAATAAATGTATACTTTTGTCTTAAAGATTTATTTGGCTTATGTTGTATCTCAAAGAAAAATACAATAAATGATTTCAATGGATGAATGTTAAAACATGGATCAAAATGTTTATGTAAGTAATATACAGTATTTTATTTTTTTATTTTTTATTTTTCCCCGATTTTCTCCCTAATTTAGTCGTGTCCAATTCCTCCCCGTCACTAGGGGGCTCCCACATTAAGGCTACTACATTTAGGCTATTACTAAAACGACTGGAAATACGCAAATAATTTTTGAACGTTTTAGAAAGGTGTACTGAATCATGTGACTAGGGACCGTTATATTTGCGAACAGAAATAGATTCTGCAAGGAATGCAAACAGGTTTTTCATCAAAGTGGCGTTGGCATCACATAATTTTGATTTTGCACTTCAAACATATTTGCATGAATCTTTTTTTTGGCTATACCTATATTTCATGCAATAAGTCACTAGGACACAATATCACTCTTTTCAGTTAGTCTCTGAATCCCTTTTTATGTTGTTGAAGTATGGAAATAATAATTCCTCTTTCTTCCTAGTGGACTCTGGAGGGGCCAACTTACCACGCCAGGCTGATGTGTTTCCTGATCGAGAGCATTTTGGACGAATCTTTTACAACCAGGCACGCTTGTCCTCAGAGGGCATTGCACAGGTACAGATTTAATGGAACTTACAGTCTGTTGTTTTGTATTGCATCATAATGTGACTGAATGTGGGTTGCTTGAGCACTTCCACTGTGTTAGAATTTTCATCCTAAATGTTCAACATTACTGTTGTTTCTAGTTAGTTGATGGAAACAATTTTACATTACTTGTAGCTTTTGCCTCATTTGAACTCCTCTGTGCTTGACTTTCATTCTATTCTACTTGTAGGTCATTTTGTAAGTGTATCAAAGAAATAAACAATTATTATATCACATATCATTCTAATGCATTTCTGTTGTGCATGTATCTCAAAGTAAAGCTTCTTAACAATCTGGGTACACCAAAAGGTTTAAAGGGAGATTTTTTAAAATAAAAGCCTTGGGTGATCTATTGTGCAAAAATTACTTCTGACATTCTAAAGAGATGCCTCTCGTGTGTCTGTGTGTGTGTCTGTGTGTGTGTGTGTATAAAGAAAAAAAGTTTTATTATTGTATTGGCCAGGGCTTAAACAAGCCAAGTAGATTTTGTCCCCTTTTTTGTGACCTCATACTTCTGTTGATGCTGTAGCTCAACAGTAGTTCATTTACATAGTCACTCAAATGGTGCTAATGCAAGGAGAGTGAAACATTTCACATGATATATATTTTTGTTTATGCATCCATCTCTGGCTATCTGTTATCTATTTTTTATGTATATGCTTTGTAAACATCATGAAGCAGAATGGTATCTGATTGCACTCTTTTGTTGCAGATTGCTGTGGTGATGGGCTCTTGTACAGCAGGGGGCGCCTATGTCCCCGCCATGGCAGATGAAAGTATCATTGTGTGCAAACAAGGAACCATTTTTCTTGGAGGACCTCCACTGGTGTGTTCAGTTTTAAGGTCCTGTAGTTTGACCCTCCTCCTGTGTGGGCTTCATTAAATACGTATGATTGTAGAGTCAGATAAATCTGTGTGTGTGTGTTGTAGGTCAAAGCTGCTACAGGTGAGGAAGTCTCTGCTGAAGACCTTGGAGGTGCTGACCTTCACTGCAGGTTGACTTCATTTTTCGATGCCATACTTTTTAAATATTGAATAAAATGTGTAAATTTTCTTCCTGTATTTATTCATGACTTAAATAAATCTTCTGTAATTAATCCTCTGTTCTTTTAGACAATCTGGTGTAACTGATCACTACGCCTTAAGTGATCAACATGCCCTACATCTGGCTCGGAAAGCGGTGCGCAGCCTGAACTACCAGAAGAAACTGGATGTAAGTGTGTTATTGGAGTTTATAGCTTGCTGTTTTGTTTTGTATATGTTACAGTATATGTGCTTGTGTGCCCTACAATGGATTGGCACCCTGTCTAGGGTATACCCTGCCTCATGCTCAGAGTCCACTGGGATGGGCTTCAGGCTCCTCATGCCCCTATACAGGATAAGCGGTACAAAGAATGAGAGAGAGAGAGAGAGTCATGAATTGCATCTTCTTTCTGTGTTTTTTAGGTTACTGTCGAACCTCCCGAGGCTCCATTGTTCCCAGCTGATGAGCTTTATGGTATTGTGGGAGAAAACTTGAAACGAAACTTTGACGTAAAAGAGGTAAATGTTTTGTTTTCACATTTTTTTCCACACAATCTGGATGTATTCTAATAAGGGAGGTGATTTAATTCTGTGAGATTTATGACTTCACTACATATTTGGAAAAAGCTTGTTTTTACATGACTGAAATTTAAAAATGTGTAAGGATCTTGATTGTGATGATCTCAGATTTATTAAGGGTGTTCAAGTCAAACCGGGATTTTGATTTTGCAGAATAAAAAAGCACAGTTATGAGAGCCAAACCTACTATTATTTCTCTATATAATCCCCTGCTATACTAATGCACTTATACCAGCATTTCACTAGTGTTTGGACATCAGGATAAAAAGTTCTCGGTATGCTGCTCACCATTATCAGACTGCCTGCTTCACATCTGAAACTTGAACTGTCTTTAATGGCCCAAACATGTGAAAATAGCTTGGAGCAAGGTCAGGATGTTTCAGGGATGTGGCAAGAGCTGTTCAAGAGGCGGTTTAACTTTAACTCGCCTTGTAATTTGTCCAGCTCATCTACCCAGATAAATACATTTAGTTTCATGGGCATATCTGCTACATTTCCCTTCAGAATACATTATCCTGTTAGAACCAGCAAACATCATGTTACTTAAAAGACTATTTTTAAAAATCATCTTTATAAGAACTGCTTGTCTGTTACATTTGAAGAAAGTATCGGTTGCAAAAAAACACAATTAATGTAGAGATTTGACAGCCATATTTAATTTGCAGGTGATCGCCCGTGTAGTTGATGGCAGTAAATTTGACGAGTTCAAGGCCCTCTATGGAGATACACTGGTTACAGGTGCATAGTTTTCAAATCTTGAGTGTGCTGTAAATGAAGCATTACATTCCAGTACTGTACAGATGAATATGGCTTTGGATTTCATACTTATTTACGGTGCTGTTGTTTGTATCTACGTAGGCTTTGCACGGATATTCGGTTATCCAGTCGGCATTATTGGCAATAATGGAGTCCTGTTCTCAGAATCGGCTAAGAAAGTGAGTTACTCGTACACATTCAGGTGTATCTGTAAATCTGTTGGCTTCAGTTGTCAATCTTTTATTCATTTAAAGTGTACAAATTTTTTGTTTTAAAACAATTCATTTGTTACTGATGTTACCGTTCTTTGTATATACAATATAATGTTATAAATCTGTAATATTTCATTAAAAAGTCAGAGTAAATACTAAACACAGTACTTAAAGCGCAATAGTTTTTATGCGTCTTTTGACTTCCAATATGTATACACATGTCAAGCAACACTAGTTTATTATTAGAAGGGGTTGTTTTATTAAAATAATTTATATTCATAGAACTCTGAATTCCTGAAAAACTGTAACAAACTATTTATTAAACAGGATTAAATTGTTCTCTTGTGGATGATACCAGGCACTTTATAGGTAGAATATTTTGTGTAAGCATTTTTTCACTGGATTTATGAATGTGTATAATTATCTAGCATTTCTGTTTACAGGCAACTCATTTTATTGAGCTGTGCTGTCAGAGGAACATTCCTCTACTCTTTCTTCAGAACATCACTGGCAAGTCTGAACTACAGCAAGCAGAGCTGCACTTTCTGTGGCTTTTCTAGACCATTTTGAACCAATAATTAATGCATTTTATCTGTTGTAGGGTTTATGGTTGGGAGAGAGTACGAGGCAGGTGGCATTGCTAAGGATGGTGCGAAGATGGTGACTGCCGTGGCTTGTGCTAACGTGCCTAAGATCACTGTAATCATTGGAGGATCCTACGGCGCTGGAAACTACGGCATGTGTGGAAGAGCATACAGGTGCTTCATTTTACTTGGTCGATTTATTTTTTGAATGACCAAGGAATTGATTCTTATCTAAAGTGACATTGTGTTTATTGAAGGACAGACTTGTATGCCAGATGCGCTGCATAATCATTAAAGTTATTTATTTGCAACGGAGTAATCTGATTGGAATTAGGGTGTGAATGTGTGTGCCCTGCAATGGATTGGCACCCTATCCAGGGTGTACCCCACCTTGTGCCCTGAATACAGGATAAAGCATAGTATAGACAATGAGTGAGTGAGTAATCTGATTGGATGCGAAGCATTCCACAAGTGGTCACTTAACACAAGGCTGGATCTGAAATCCCACTCTGACCCCAGATCAGGACACCTGGTGGTGGAAAAGGGATTGTACACTCTGGTACACTAGCTTTACCTTTAAAGCTATTTGGGATTCAACCACAGAAACTGGAAGTTATCAGATCTTTTAGAATAAATAGAAATACAAAGAGAAACGTATAAGATTTACATTACTGTCCACCACCTTCATGGATTATTCTCACCTTTTATGTACATAGTACCTGTAAGAATTGAAAACTTACTTTTATCTGTTAGTGTAATTAACTTTTTCTTGCTAGCTGTTGGTCACCAACAAAGCAAAGTCACTGGTTAAATAAACAAACAAATCAATCTTTTGATAATAAATGGTGTTTGTAGAATGGTTGTATAAAAGCAATATAAAGACATCATGCTATCATTGGCTATTTCTCCCCTTTAATTTCATGCCTATTTTAACCGTCTTCTGTAGTCCCCGGTTCCTGTACATGTGGCCGAACGCACGCATCTCCGTCATGGGTGGAGAGCAAGCCGCAAATGTGCTGGCCACCATTAGTAAGGATCAGAAAGCCAGGGAAGGGAAAGAGGTAAGGATAAGCTTTTGTCTCGTTTCATCTCAGCGATGGCTTTGTAATTAGCCAGAAGACCCATTCGAACGAGTGTAGCATGTATAGTTTGCTGGTCAATCATCTTCATTCAACTTGTTAGTGTCTGCTGGTGTCTTTAATTTTTGGGGTTCTATAGAGCTCACATTTGGCACCTCTATCTCTAGTTTACAGCAGAACAGGAGACTGCTTTGAAGGAGCCCATCATCAGACGATTTGAGGAGGAGGGAAATCCATATTACTCCAGTGCCAGGTAATCCATTTCGTACTGAACAATAGTGCAGGTTGAAAACGACCTGTTTCAGTTCGTCATCACATAATTATTAGCAATGTATCACATAGTTCTGCTCTCATCTTTCAAATACCCATGCATAGCTAATAACTACTGTAGTAGTAGTGCTAGTAGTAATTTTAATAATAAGGTACAATTCCGTTCTTTTGAGCAAAACTCTGTAAATCATATTAGCCCATATGGTTACAAAGATATGGCTCTATATACTGCCTGTGATTCCACAGTGTGTGTGAGTTGAGGCACAGAGTATGTATCCAACTTTCATTTCACATCCAAAAGCACTCCTGTGCTACAGTACTTTTACTTATAACTGAGGAACCATAGGTGCCAGTGCTTCAGTTCATGAATGGCTTGAGAGAGGAGGCGTTCAAGTTGTAGGATGTCAAGTGTGTGAATTTAGTTCAGGATGCCAGTTTGTCAAAGTTATCCAGTAGCCATTTTGACTGTTCTCACTTTACAGACCACATTTCTATGGAATTTCTACAAATTCTATGGAGCATTTTTGCAGTGATGATGAATTTTTGCATTTTTGCAGTGGGTGAATTTTTTTGATCGACATGATTTATACCAGCTTAGTAGAATTTTCTGATCAGATAAAAATAGAGTGAGCTAGGAGGCAGGGGAGCAAAGTGGGTTGGCAAGGAGACCAAAAGGATCCTCTTAACTCAAATGGTATGTTGTTTTTCTGGGGGTATGAATTCATTCTTGGGCGACCTGGCCAAATGTGTTGATACTAGGTTCATGGGGGCGCATGAAAAGTTTGGGGTGATTCGGCCACCTAGTCCCAAATCAGAAAAAAAATATTTTGTGAAAAGTTATTTGATTCTTTGAAAGACTAATAGCGAACCCTCTACTGGTACATTCTGCATTAATCGCCAAAGTTTTTGCGCTTTGAAACTACTTTTGAAGATGATAATATGAAAATGAAAATAATAATCTGATACTATTCTCTGACCTGTTCAGTTCAGATCATGTCCAGTGATTAGATAAAATGTTCTTTAGTAATGCTCCTTAATGCAATCCTCTTGTAAGATTTCAAGCGTAATCTGGTGTTCTTGTTTCCTGCAATCAGACTGTGGGATGATGGAATCATTGACCCTGCTGACACCCGCCTCGTCCTAGGACTCAGTCTGAGCGCTGCTCTCAACGCCCCGACACAGAAGACTCGCTTCGGCGTGTTCAGGATGTGAAGCTACAGAGCGTCTCTCCATTTCCTTGGGTTCTTCTGTGATTATTAAGAAATGTATTAAGTAAATAATATCATGTATAATAAGCTAACTAGAATAAATAAAAGGTCATTTCTGTGCTGCTTTTCAAAGTCAGATGTCATTAAAGGCAGGGTTCTTGACTACAATAATCATAAGACTGATATTGAGAGTCTGCGTACTAAATTCTGTAGCGAGCAGTCTGCAAGAAGTATCCATCAGATGTTCATGACAGTTAAGTTTTGTGCACAATGCAGTGTGATAGATTTATTAAGCACAATTGTTACTGTACATGATTAAAATCCTACTTTCCAAATCCTGTTGATTCATTAGTCATTCTTATGCTTGTATCCCCACTTTGTGAACTGAGACAAAATGATCGTATCCAGAGAGGACGAGAAAGCGCAGACGTGTCGCATTTGAGCCGTCAAGCTGCAGAACAACCATTCATAAACAAGTCATAGATTATAATACAGTTTAGCTTTCATAGGCATGATCGAACAGTAATGTAAAAAAAAACCAACTCACTGATATTTCATTGATTTGTAGACTTCCATCTGTTTGTTCAAAGTCTAAAAGAGAGTCAGATTTTATGAGCAATGTTATGTTATTTTGTAGGGAAGAGTATTAGAGCTTCCATGAACAATAAATAAGTTCTGACTTTTTTTTTTCTTTCCTTTTTTTCCCCCTCAGAAGCCTTCCATTTTTATTTTGGATAATACAATTTTTTACATACTTGTCACACTTAAATGACCCAGGTCATCAAACTAATTTTAATATTACACAAAGATAAACCAGAGTAAATACACTCACTCACTCACCTATACCGCTTAATCCTGTATTCAGGGTCATGGGGGGGTTGGAGCCTATCCCAAGAGACTTAGGGCACATGGCAGGGTACACCCTGGACAGGGTGCCAATCATCGCAGGGCACAGACACACACACATACACTCACTCATTCACACACAACGGGCAATTTGGGAACGCCAATTAGCCTAACTTACATGTCTTTGGACTGTGGGAGGAAACCCACCAAGCACGGGGAGAACATGCAAACTCCATGCACACAGAGACGGGGATCGAACCCGGCCCCGGGCGGAGCAAGGCGACGGTGCTAACCACTACACCACCGTGCCGCCAGAGTAAATACAAATTGCAGTTTTTAAATTATTTCATTTATTAAGGGAAAAAAACTGCCCAAACGTACCTGGCCCTATGTGAAAACCTAATAAATCTAACAACTGGTTGTGCCACCCTTGGCAGCTACAACTGGCAATGAGTCTTTCACCTTACTGTGGTAATTGTTTTAATTGAGCCACATTGGATGGTTTTCGAGCATGATGATGATTGCATCATTTAAATGACAAATATGCAAAAAACTAAAAATTCAGTTCAAATACTTTTCCATGACGTACACAGACACACCTATTCACATACTGTATATAGCTCTGGGAAAAAAATAACAGATAGTCCACTGCAAAATAATTAGCTTCTTATGTTTTTTTCTTACAGGTGCACGTATTGTTCTTGGTGAGATGAACAGTTTTGTTTCATGGTTTAATTTTTTTTTCTTCCTTTTTTCACTGGCAATATTTCTCCGAAATTCAAAATATAACTATGGTTATTTAGTTTGCATTAAAGGAAATGACACAAGATCATGCAGTATTTGCCGAGCTTTAATAACTCAAATAAGACCAAATGCAAATAATTTGTAAACACAGTGTGTTAATGCTTTGGCATTACCACTCCACACCATTTACCACTCCTTTTGCACGATGGTTTGTGACCATCCATCCATCCATCCTTTTGATTCCGTAGTTTTCTGTAGTACATTGCAGTGGTCTCTTTTTTTTTTCCAGAGCTGTATATAAATTCACAGGACCTCATTCAGTTATAAGTATTTTGCTGGGTGATGAGTATGGTGTCTGTATTTCTTGCAAAACCTCATTTGCATAAAATAAATAACTAAAACCCATGTACATACCTCTCTCTGCTATGAGTTCAAATTTCTCAGTCTCTTCTTGTGTGCTTTTCTCTATTCTCAGTCGTTTCACTGGAACGACAATGTACCACTTTATGCAATGTTCAGTAAACTCCTATCTATAACTTATGATGTCAGTATAATGCACTGCAACAAAGATTTTAACTATAATTTCTATACCGACCATTAAAACTGTGCACGGAAATGACGGATATTTTCATGTTATCTGGGAATCTGATGATGACCTCTTGAGGAAACATCCCCGTCGACAGCCAGAACGTCTCCATGTTTCTGCAATGGTGGCAAAGAGAAGTTACTTCACAACATAATGTTGCGATTTATCGTGTTTTAAAAGAGAGGGGAAAAGAAAAATTTTTAAGCATAAACTTGAAACTCACCCATCAACCATGTTTTCCGGTGGATGATTCTCGTCGCTGGACGTCGCCAACACAACCTGAGCACCAAACGAGCTTAAAGCCGTGTTTAACATGATTATATCTGCGTTTATCGCGCTCGGGTTGCCAAGCAGCCAGTCAAGCTAACAGCGTCGCATCTTTTTGACGTCATTAACATCCGGCCCATCAGTGCGCACGCTGCTAGACGCGTTTGGGAAATATTTTGCAGTGTGTTTAGCGTGCTGCTGGCTTCTTTTCATGGCAAATGGAACAGGTGAAGTTGTGTTTTGTCGCGGGACTGGACAGGTAAGTGCTTGGTAAACCCATTTACACCTGTTTAATATAGTTAGCTTGGGTAAGCTAGATTTGTTTTCGAGGCTAGTTTTTGCTAGCTGCTAGCTAAGTGACATGGGTTTAGGGTTTCAATGAAACCAGCTGAGTGTGTTATAGTTTATATATAAATGGAGAATGCGTTTTTTTTTTATCTCTAGTTACGTATTTACATCTGTTATTTAACTGAATGGCTAAAGTGAGCTGTTATTACAATTAAAGTGTATTAATTCTACAGTGTGTCCCATAATTCTCCAAGCACTGTTGAAATTAACATTTTTGTTCACAAAATCCCATCTACCTGATTACATGCAGTTTCTTTGTAAACACACACTGAGTCGTTTTAACACACCTGGTGTTGTTCGTCAAAATTATTGCTTAATTATGTTCATTTCCCCCATGAGTGGAGACCTCCTGTAGACTCCTGTATGATTCTTGTCCTTCTTGCACAGAGTGATGACTCGGACATTTGGGACGACACAGCCCTGATAAAAGCTTACGATAAAGCCGTGGTGTCTTTTAAGGTAATCGTGTCATTGTAGAAAATATAACGTCACTTTACAAATTCGTTCAATTGCTTTTTCAGAACGTTCAACACCAGCTTTCCAAAGTGCTTCATGTTTTCTTTCTTTTCATAGAATGCGCTGAAAGGAGAAGACGCTATGGTCCCACATGCCACAAAAGGGAAACCTGGCAATAAACGAAAAAACAACAAGAAGAGCAAGGGGAGAAAGAAATCTAACACGTCTCCTGACGGGGAGGTAAATCACACATGCAAGACATTTGTATTAATGTACGGTATGGTGCAAAAGGCTTGAGCCAGCCTTCATTTTTTCATATTTGATTAAATACATTACTGTGACAGGCTGCAAAGTAACCTAAAGGGTTACAATTTAAAACAATTTCTGTAACAAGCAGCAACCTTATTTACCCTCTTGTTTGTTCCAATATATAGCATACAGCATTAGCAGTATACTGATCACCGTTGTGACACGTGATCTGACATCATCTGCACCTATTTCTCACTGGTTTTTGCCTTAAGTTGGATGTTTTTTAATGTCTGAATGCCTGATTCATAGGTTACTATGTGGCTTGGCGAACAACTGGTCAAGTACAGGGACTGAACTGAAAATTAGAAATAATTCTTCCTCAAGACTACATAAACACAAGTAATTCTGGCTCTTTGGAAGGAAATTATGGAGAAATTAGACATTTGCTTTCTTTCTGCTTTTTAATCCTAGTTTATTCTTTACTACTATTACATCCAATTGTTTAAACACACCCGCAAGATCTGACGTGTAATGAGATGTGGAACTCAAGTGCTGATAATCAAAATAATCTTTTACAGTGGAAAGTTGGTGATGCCTGTTTGGCATACTGGTCTGCAGATGGAAACTTGTACGCTGCTACCATTTCCTCAGTCGACCACGAGAAGGGCACCTGCGTCGTATATTACAACGACTACGGGAACGAGGAGAAACAGAATCTGAGTGACCTTCTCCAGGACGCTGCAGAAGTGGATGGAGAGCCACAAAATATGATTGATGTACGATGTGATTTGTTTATAACTTCTCTTATGTACAGTATATAAGGGTCTATATTTTAATGCTGAATAAATTGCAGGGGAAGGAGGTGGAGTCTTCTACAGAGGAAAGTGAACAGTCTTCTACTCCACATCAGTCTAATCAACAGAAACCCAAAGCTAAAGGCAAAACTCCGGTGGTACCTCCTATGTGGGCTCCTGGCTTCCCTCCTGTACCTCCTCCTGGCTCTCACTTAAGAATGGTGAGTAAATAAATATAAGATGTTTTGTATATGCAGTGGAACCTTAGATTGCAAGTACAATTTATTTCAGAAGTGTGTTTTCAAAAAAAAAGAAAACTCGGATTATTCATTCCATAACTCAAAAAAATAAATACATAAAAATAATTAATAGAAAATATAAAGTAAAAAAATTAACCTGCACTTTGAAAAAAGTAAAAAATAAAGTGTTTTGGACACCCACACACTAACAGAAACACCGCCTCGTTGGGAAAATTAACAAGAAATATCTCTGGCACGCGAGTGTGCACACACTAACGGAATCACTGCTGTAAAGTAAAAATAAAACAAATTAACCTGCACTTTACCTTTGAAAAGAATCGCGACAGAGCAGTGTCCAATGACGCACACATAACGTGCAGGCTGATGGAGAGAGAGAGGGAGAAAATAGATTTTTAACCTCTCTAATGAGACTTTCTTTTGCTTTACATGCACGCACACATGTTTTATAATAAATGCGCACTGTACACATACACACATACAAACACAAAATAAAAGATGCTTTACAAACACACACACGTGGTCGCAGTGTCATAGTAAACAGTACACACATGCACAGATGTTGATTATATCAGTGAGAGACGAGCACTAACACCAAACAGGCGAGACGATTATTACCCACAATTCTGCAGTGCGCGAGAGAGAAAAACCTTTGGCTCAGTTGTGATCATGTGACGCTCGATGTCAAAACAGGAAGTGTGTGTTACATGATACTTGGTACTCATAAACCAAGACTTGCTCGTTTTCAAGTCAAAATGTATTAAAAATCTTTGCTCGTCTTGCGGAACACTCGCAAACCAGGTTACTCACAATCCGGGTTCTACTCTACTTTAATAGTTAGACCTTTTGGTATTAAGAGAATATTTATGATTATGATTTTATATGTCTAGAATGCACTCGAGTCCATGATTGGATGTAACTGTAGCTAACACGGGTCATGTTTATGATCCTGTTGTGTTCTCTCCAGCCTGACAGCAGAAGAGGAGGAGGCCCTGGACCTGCATTTCCTGGCTGGTCCCCGATGATGCCTCCAGGTCCACCGGTGAGACACAGTTGACTCTCACTCAACCACCTATAGCAGAAGCTCAAGCTTTGCTCTCCAGAGAGTAAAAAGCTACTATTAGTAACTACTAGAGAGTAAAGAGCGACTATTCTCTGTGAGAGAGAGAATGTTGGCCAATTTGATGCATTTAATTACCATAACCTACCAAACATCGCAGCTTAAATGTGTGCATCATGAGAGAATATCATATTGCATATTTCTAGCCTGAGAAAAGATTCAAATTCAAAAGTACAGTTTCTACAAAATGTGTACCATCGTAAATCATTGGCACCATCATAAGTCGTGGACAGATGATGAATTAATCTACTAGTCTTTTCCCATTTTTAAGATTCACAAAGTTCAATCTGTTGGCATGTGAAAGCTACAAATATTCAAAAGACCATTGGTACAGAATTAATCAGATTGATACTATAATTAATATAAACATCTTAACTCCAGATGATCCCACCGCCACCACCGATTAGTCCTGACATGTTGGAGGATGATGAGGCTCTAGGTAGCATGCTGATCTCCTGGTACATGAGTGGTTACCACACAGGATACTACCTAGTAAGTAATGACTACATTTACTATGTTTAAGGAACTGAACGAAAAACATGGCATAAGGAAAAAACCTGTGCATTTGTTTTTTAATTGCACTGCTTTACATTGCGGTGTTTTACAGGGCTTGAAACAAGGTCGCAAAGATGCTGCTGCAAAGAAATTGCATCACAAATGAAGTGCATTCTGGTATTTATTTATTTTTTAAACCATACATTAAGATTTTATAGATGCATAATTATAATGTGTGTTTGTGTTAACATGAAGCATACTGTGCTTTTATGAAAATGTACTAAATGTATATAAAAATATACTTCCTTTTCATGGTTGATAAACCCTTGAATAGAAAGTATTTCTATAAATATTTACTCTCACCAATTTATATTTTTATCCTGCTTTTTGTGGCAAACTGTGATTTTGTAAACTCCATAATTATTGGCACCCTAGCAGCAGTACATAAAACCAAGTAACAGTTACGAGTAATAAGTTTATGGAGACATCATATACTTTGCTAATTCAGGTTGTTCTAAGTACTTTAGGTCCAAATTCATCAGCTTGTCTTATAATTTGTATAGGGTGGTGTCTTCCATGGAGAGCATGACCACACCAAGCCCTTAATTTTTTAAGAAGGTTCTACACGTGAAAAGGGATCATGGCGCGTTCATGTTAATCACCTTCTTCAGTTCCAATCAAAGCTGATAATTAATTTTATAATCATAGTATCACAACATCAGTGTATTTCACTCCACTAAAAGCTATGATTGTGTGAATTGAACAAAACTCAAAATAATCAAGAACAACATAAGGATCTTTGTGATCTTTGTCATTTTATACAATCATCTTACAGCCCACTCTCTTAAAGGGTGCCAATCATTTTGGAGTTGTCTGTATTTAATATATTCTACATTACCTAGTTGTTCTTTCTCTACCACAGGTTAAAACAGACTTCAGACTCTGATTATGTTGCTGAAGTTCTACACTTGGGTTCATATTCCAATTGAGGTTTTGTATTCTTTGTACATAAGTGAATTAAATAGTCTTTTTTCCATCTCATGTCTGAGAGTTATCTTTAACCGTGATATTTTGGGATTTGAAGCTGAAATGTTTTTAATTCTCAGGACGAACGAATAGTGTATATAAGATTTTTGACATTTGTAGTACACCACTATTACAGTATGGTGGTCAAATGTTTTTGACTTTGTGACATTTTTTAAAGCTTCATGTTTTGTTCTGTTATCTTACACTTTAGACACAGTGACAACATTCTTCTTTAGGATGGCTATATATATATATATATATATATATATATATATATATATATATATACACACACACATACACACACACACACGTGGACAAAATTGTTGGTACCCTTCGGTCAATGAAAGAAAAACTCACAATGGTCACAGAAATAACTTTAATCTGACCAAATTAATAATAAATAAGAATTCTATGAATGTTAACCAATGAAAGTCAGACATTGCTTTTCAACCATGCTTCAACGGAATTATAAAAAAAAAAGAACTCATAGTTTGGACAAAAATGATGGTACCCCTAACTTAATAGTTTGTTGCACAACCTTTTGAGGCAATCACTGCAATCAAACGATTCCTGTAACTGTCAATGAGACTTCTGCACCTCTCTGCAGGTATTTTGGCCCACTCCTCATGAGCAAGCTGCTCAAGTTGTTTCCGGTTTGAAGGGTGCCTTTTCCAGACAGCATGTTTCAGCTCCTTCCAAAGATGCTCAATAGGATTGAGGTCAGGGCTCATAGAAGGCCACTTTAGAATAGTCCAATGTTTTCCTCTTAGCCATTCTTGGGTGTTTTTAGCTGTGTGTTTTGGGTCATTGTCCTGTTGCAAGACCCATGACCTGCGACTGAGACCCAGCTTTCTGACACTGGCCAGCACATTTCTCTCTAGAATCTCTTGATAGTCTTGAGATTTCATTGTACCCTGCACAGATTCAAGACACCCTGTGCCAGATGCAGCAAAGCAGCCCCAGAACATAACAGAGCCTCCTCCATGTTTCACAGTAGGAACAGTGTTCTTTTCTTGATATGCTTCAAGTATAATTAACAAAATTTGCCTTGGCAAAAAGTTCCATTTTTGTCTCATCTGTCCATAGGACATTCTCCCAGAAGCTTTGTGGCTTGTCAACATGTAGTTTGGCATATTCCAGTCTGGCTTTTTTATGATTTGTTTTCAACAATGGTGTCCTCCTTGGTCGTTTCCCATGTAGTCCACTTTGGCTTAAACAACGACGGATGGTGCGATCTGACACTGATGTTCCTTGAGCATGAAGTTCACCTTGGATCTCTTTAGAAGTCTTTCTGGGCTCTTTTGTTACCATTCGGATTACCCGTCTCTTTGATTTGTCATAAATTTTCCTCCTGCGGCCACGTCCAGGGAGGTCAGCTACAGTCCCATAGATCTTAAATTTCTGAATAATATGTGCAACTGTAGTCACAGGAACATCTAGCTGCTTGGAAATGGTCTTATAGCCTTTACCTTTAACATGCTTGTCTATAATTTTATTTTGAATCTCCTGAGACAACTCTTTCCTTCGCTTCCTCTGGTCCATGTTGAGTGTGGTACATACCATGTCACCAAACCACACAGTGACTACCTGGAGCCCTATATATAGGCCCACTGACTGATTACAAGATTGTAGACACCTATGATGCTAATTAGTGGACACACCTTGAATTAACATGTCCCTTTGGTCACATTATTTTCAGTATTTTCTAGGAGTACCATCATTTTTGTCCAGGCCTGTTCCATGAGTTTATTTTTTTTTAATAATTCTGTTGAAGCATGGTTGAAAAGCAATGTCTGACTTTCATTGGTTAACATTCATAGAATTTTTTAAAAATTATTACTTTTGTCAGATTAAAGCTATTTATGTGACCATTGTGAGTTTTTCTTTCATTGACCGAAGGGTACCAACAATTTTGTGTGCGTGTGTATGTGTGTATGTATATGTGTGTGTGTGTGTGTGTGTATATATATAATTTTTTTTTTTTAGTCTAAACCGTTTTTAAAAATATGTGTAGTTGTAATGATAAAACTAATTCTCATGGTATCACATGATCTTATATACAACTATTCATTTAAAATATAATGGCAATAGGGAAAATATCAGAGGTTTGCAGTAACATGCAATATGCTAGAAAACAAGAACGATATACTTTATCTTGGCTGAAATGACCAACTGGCAAGAAAAAAAAAGATTATCCCCTTTTTATTTCTGAGAAAACATATTTGCAAATTTATCATTTGTGAGATGTTACTGTGTGATGTGCAAAGATTCAGAATATTAATTATTTTGTTAAGTGCAATATATTCTATCCATATATGAAATGCATAACATCATAAGTAAAATAAAAAATCTGAACCTTGCTGATGCGCTCAAACATTCGAAATCAGTCTGTGAATCTGTCAGACTAAGCACATGGTGCTCTAAATGCAGTAGGTCTATTTTAAGGATTTAATGCTGGTTAAACTCCTTTCACTGTTATGTAAATAGTCTGTCATAGTGGTGCGGTTTCTTTCTTGGTCTGAACACTAATCCGTTTAAATTAAGAAATTCTTTTTACAGCAGGAGCCATTAACGTGCTGCCACACACTGGGATGATGGACAACCGGATCTAATAAAAGAGACATTCCAGTACTGGGGCCAATTCAAGGATCTTGATGCTTGAGGTCTTTGGGCTACTCCATCCTTGCTGTTTTCACTTCTGATGAATGGTTCTTAACCTTGATAAAACCTGTAAATACAGTAGCTACTCAGGCCAGGAAACACTTTAAATTGGAGAGAATCTATTAAGCATGTTTAGTTATTCAGATGTCTCTTCAGTGTGCATGTGTTGTATATTATTTGATCTTAAATAAGCTAAATGCAGTTTTCTATAGTGACCTCGTATAAGAATATTCCCTCACCCAGCTGTTGGGGCATGGTTCAGCAGCAGGACAATTACATAGACACTAAAACAGTGCATTTGTAGGAGGTGTTTGAGGTTTGAAAAAGATGCTTTATCTGAGGGATATGGCTGAAACATTAACAGACCCACTTTGGGGGAGCCTATTTCAACTTATTAAAGAAATGGTAAAATTTATAAACATGAAGATGTAATCAAATGTTATGGTTAAAATTATTTAAGGTTTGAAGAAAGGGTTTACATATGTGTGCATATATACATTGATCAGCCATAACATTAAAATCACCTATGTTTTGGTTTTAACCTGTAACTTCTGCACCCTGTAAAGGTCATTTTTAAAGCAGATGTTTAAAAGAAGAAAATATCAGATAGGGTCAGTATTGGTTGATACTCAAGTTTTTGAAAAAGAAAATGTGGTATTATGCCATGTCTAACTTCAGGTAAAAAATGACAAAGGGTCCAACTATGCACCCATTATCTACTGCTTATGCTGTACCTGCGGGGGACCTGCAGCCAATTCCAGGGAACTAAAGGCACAAGGCAGGGTACATCCTTGTAATGCAGTGGCAACCCATCGTAGGGACCCACACACACACACCTAATTTAGACAAATCAACCTAGGAAGCATGTCTTTGGACTGTGACCGGATTCTCTTGCAGAAACGCACCAAGCATGAGAAGAAAACTTGACACAGACTGAGCAGAGGCAAGATTCAAAATCCTAACCGTGCAGGTAGAAGACAATGCTAACCCCTAAGCTACCAAAGGGCCATATTTACCAAAACAAAAAAAATAGTTAATGTCGAGTTTAATCCAAATACATATACTGTATTTCTTCTTTCATAAACTTATTTGTCACATTTTAATGATTGAGATCATCAAACTAATTTTAATATTACACAAATATTACCCAAGTAAATACAAAATGCCAGCTTTTAGGGAAATACAATTTTATGGGGAAAAAGCTGTCCAAACCTGCCTGGCCCTATGTGAAAAAGTAGGCATGAAAACCCCATGCACACAGACCCATGCCGAGAATCGAACCCTGACCCTGGAGGTGATAACCACTACACCACCATGATGCTATAGGCATCATCTCTCATCATCCGTCTCTTTGTTTTTTCTATTTCTGTCTCCGTCTGTCTTTTTCTATCTTTTTTCCCTCTCTCCTTTTTCTGTTAATCAAGTTGCAGTATATGTCTCTCTCTCTCTGTCCACCTTTATCTCTGTCTGACACTTTCTCTCTCCCTTTGTGTTTCATTCCCTCTCTTTATGTTTCTCTCAAGAAAGTCATGCACATTAAAACAAAACAAACAAACAAAAATCTATCTGCCTGCACTGAAATAATCACGTCGTGGTTATAGAATAAGAAAAAGACCCTGACAGGAGTCTAGAGTAGAGTAGCTATAATTAAAATAATCTGTAGAGCGCTCAGATGTAGCTCGACACGGGGTCCACCAGGGGTCGCACTTCAACAAGAGCGGAGTGGAAGGCGCGTGCAGGGCGCAGCCTGCCTGCGAGCTCACTGCGCTACCGTATTGGAGTGTCAGCTAATCAGAGCCCGCGCGCGTGCGAGCGATTGAGACGGTGCTCTCACAGTCTGGAAGCGGAGAAACACCTTCGTCATTACTTTACACTGCTACTTTTCTTTTGAAATTCACCCCTATAAAGTAACACTGTATTCACGCGCAACGTTCTGGAAGTTAATATATATATATATATATATATTAGTATTCTTTTGAAACCTTCAGCATGTTTTGCCGAAACCAGTCGAGCAGAGCGACCGTGGCGCGCGGATCGGCTCTGGAGATGGAGCTGCGCAGGGGGAAGTTCAGACAGAGCATTTTCATGGACACACCACAGGTAGGCTTAATTATTCACTCCACTTATCTGTGATCACACACACTCACAGTCATCAACAAACAGCTCTTTTGCCTGAAAATAAGCAGGATACGCTTAATAATTGATTCCTGTTTTATATTCGGACCTTCTGTTTAGCTCAAGGCTGTGCGCTCTGGGGGTGTGTTTACTTTTGCAAAGTGTTTAAAGTAGTTTAAATTTGTCCTCAACAGCTATCTCAAATCACAGATCGTTTTAATGGCTGCATGTTTGTACAACTGTATTTACTTTACATCATTTGTACTGTATATCACGGCAAAAACAAATGCATCAAAATACAAAACAAACAAACAAGCAAATAAAACCTGGATTTTTTTTTTAATGTGCAAAATCTTAAGTATAGTTCTAAAACTTTCCAAGAGACTATACTGTATACATAGAGACGCAAACTGGTGCACGTGAGTAGCACCTCCAGGGTCAGGGTTCGATTCCCGTCTCTGTGTGCATGGAGTTTGCATGTCTTTCCCCGTGCTTGGTGGGTTTCCTCCGGGTTTCCTTCCACAGTCCAAAGACATGCAGGTTAGACTAATTGGCGTTCCCAAATTGCCGATCATTGTGTGAATGTGCATGTGTGTGCTCTGTGATGGATTGGCTTCCTGTCCAGGCATAGGCCCACCGTGACCTTGTATACAGGATAAAGCGGTATGGACGATGAGTGAGTGAGACCCAAACAAACTAAGAGGATTCTGCAAAGAAAACAGTGACGCACCAGACACATCAATCAAAGTACAGGGTGGGCCATTTATATGGATACACCTTAATAAAATGGGAATGGTTGGTGATATTAACGTCCTGTTTGTGGCACATTAGTATATGTGAGGGGGCAAACTTTTCAAGATGGGTGGTGACCATGGTGGCCATTTTGAAGTCGGCCATCTTGGATCCAACTTTTAGTTTTTTCAATAGGAAGAGGGTCATGTGACACATCAAACTTATTGGGAATTTCACAAGAAAAACAATGGTGTGCTTGGTTTTAACGTAACTTTATTCTTTGTGCTGCCCATTGTGATGGATTGTCAATGCAACCCTCTTCTCCCACTCTTCACACACTGATAGCAACACCGCAGGAGAAATGCCAGCACAGGCTTCCAGTATCCGTAGTTTCAGGTGCTGCACATCTCATATCTTCACACCATAGACAATTGCCTTCAGATGACCCCAAAGATAAAAGTCTAAGGGGGTCAGATCGGGAGATCTTGGGGGGCCATTCAACTGGCCCACGATGACCAATCCACTTTTCAGGAAACTGTTCATCTAGGAATGCTCGGACCTGACACCCATAATGTGGTGGTGCACCATCTTGCTGGAAAAACTCAGGGAACGTGCCAGCTTCAGTGCATAAAGAGGGAAACACATCATCATGTAGCAATTTCAAATATCCAGTGGCCTTGAGGTTTCCATTGATGAAGAATGGCCCCACTATCTTTGTACCCCATATACCACACCATACCATCACTTTTTTTGTTCCAACAGTCTTGGAGGGATCTATCCAATGTGGGTTAGTGTCAGACCAATAGCGGTGGTTTTGTTTGTTAACTTCACCATTCACATAAAAGTTTGCCTCATCACTGAACAAAATCTTCTGCGTGAACTGAGGGTCCTGTTCCAATTTTTGTTTTGCCCATTCTGCAAATTGCGTGCGCCGATCTGGGTCATCCTCGTTGAGATGCTGCAGTAGCTGGAGTTTGTAAGGGTGCCATTTGTGAGTAGCTAATATCCGCCGAAGGGATGTTCGACTAATGCCACTCTCCAGTGACATGCGGCGAGTGCTACACTGTGGGCTCTTGCTGAATGAAGCTAGGACAGCCACTGATGTTTATTCATTAGTGACAGTTTTCATGCGTCCACATTTTGGCAAATCCAACACTGAACCAGTTTCACGAAACTTAGCAAGCAGTTTGCTAACTGTAGCATGGGAGATGGGTGGTCTCGTAGGGTGTCTTGCATTGAAATCTGCTGCAATGACCCGGTTACTGCGTTCACAATTTCGATCCGCTCATCACGTGTTAACCTCTTCGACGTGTCAATGGCTGTGAACAAAGAGAAACTTGTAAATAACTCATGAAAGAATAAAGTTACGTTAAAACCAAGCACATCATTGTTTTTCTTGTGAAATTCCCAATAAGCTTGATGTGTCACATGACCCTCTTCCTATTGAAAAAAACAAAAGTTGGATCCAAGATGGCCGACTTCAAAATGGCCACCATGGTCACCACCCATCTTGAAAAGTTTGCCCCCTCACATATACTAATGTGCCACAAACAGGACGTTAATATCACCAACCATTCCCATTTTATTAAGGTGTATCCATATAAATGGCCCACCCTGTAGAGTTCACATAGAGCAAGATGGCGATCACTTGATTTTTATGCACTTTGCATAAATGTATAAATATGCACAAATTAATATTCAGCAATGCACTTTTTCTTCATCTCTCTCTCTCTCTCTCTCTGTGTTTCTTTTTTCCTATTTTTTGCCCTCAAGATTCAAGACCAAGACTGCTGAAGCTCAGAAATAGTTAGCATAATGCTAGCGCCATGCTAATATTGTTAGCATCATCCTGGCAACATGCAAATATAATTAGCATAATGCTAGCGAAATGCTAATTTTGTTAGCATAATGCTAGCAACATGCTAATCATGTTAGCAACATGCTACCAGCATGCTAATGATCTTGCTAGGGGGCGTGGCTTATGTGCATCATTATAAATGCAAAAGTCTGATTGATTGCCTGAGTAAAATGAGCCCAGCCCCATGTCTCTAGGACAGTGGGATCCACAGTTAAATTCAGTTTCAAAGTTCCTATGGAATTTACAATTGTATGTTAATTGCTCCCTTCTGGGGCAGTTTACCACTCGCCCATTAGAAAAGTCATGTCAAGCCCCCTTTCCCCGAATAAACCCGTATAAAATAAATTCCCGAATGAACCACACAATTTGCCACCTGTTTCATGGGTGTACAAAGAACGGAAAGTGACGAGTCATCCACCAAATTCCTCATTATAAGTCAATGGGGCAAATTTGGGCCCCTGTTTTACCCCGGGGGTAAAACCTATACCCTCTTGCGGGGTATGTTCCAACACAGATTGCAAGCCTCTACAAATGTGGTAAATTTGAGATTTCCACCAAATTCCTACTCGGCACGTCAATCCGTCAAAATTGATCTCAATGTTAAGTCTATTTGGGGACCTCTATTGCCCCGGGGCTAAAACTTATATGTATGTTCTGACACAGGTTGCAAACCTCTTCAAATGTGGTAAATTTGACCGTTCTACAAAATTCCCTCTCTGCGCTACAAGCCGTCAAAGTTGGTCTCAATGTTAAGTCAATGGGATTTTTAGAAAAGTCATAGCACCCCATTCCCGAACAAGCCGCACGATTTGACACCTCATTCATGGGTCTACGACAAACGGTGCGGGACTAGTTACGCGCCGAACTTTTGTACGGAAGAAGAATAAGAAAAAAAAAGAATAATAAGCCTGTGAGATTATAATAGTAGTGCTTCGCTTCGCAAGCACCGCTAATAATCCTGTCTCTCTCTCTCTCCATCTCTGTTTTCTCATCTCTCTCTCTTTCTTTCTCTCTCTGTATGTCCTTTTCTCACTCTGTCCTTCATGTTTTTTCTCTCCATCTCTCTTTTTTTATAGTTTTATAAGAGTACATCTGGTTGTTTATGGTAACACATGAAGCATACTGTATACTAGTGTACTAAACAGTATGAACATGAGTATTAAATAACATTGAAGACATGAAGGCCTACCCTTTCCACATGGCTTATGGTCTAGTTCTCTAGTATGCTGAGTATAATCAAGTGTCATAAATTCCCCCTTCCCATAGCATGCCATATAAACAAACGTTCAGTGCGTAGAGTATTTTTGGCCAGTCTAATGCTAGTTTTATTTGTTTTGCTTCCATTTTAGGAAAAAACTACACTTGAAAGCAAGCCGTGTGTAACCTCTAATTATTTTTAACCAGGCAGCTTCAGGAAAAGACGGAACGTTTCTTGGACAATGTTAGGTTTCGCTTTCCAGCATGGTGCTGTGTGGGTTTCGGACTATTATTATTATAATATTGTGGCCGTCATCTTATTCTGCAGCAGGTTTTTACCTCTAACTATGACAAATATGCAGAAAACCTTCAAGTCATAAATAATAGTTTTGAGGTTTGCTTTGGAGATTAAATGCAGCCGAGCGTCCAGTCGTGCTCAGACTGTAAAAATCTAATAGGTTTAAGTTGTTATCTCTCGGCTGTGACATTGAACCCGAGGGCCCGTTTACAGTCTCGCCTCCCTTTCAAGTTCTCATTCAATATTCATACAAGTTCATTCACATGGTTCAGCTTGCTAACAATAACGCGCACTTATCTAATAGAGATTGTACCGTATCGGCATTTCCAGATAACTTTTTTTGACGTCATTGTATATTTCCTTACCCCGTGGATATCTCAGATGGGATAAAGCTCGTTTGCTCGGTGAAAAGGATTTTTTTACAGAGTATTTGCGAAGCAGAGCTAGGACGCCATACACTGGCTGACTTGATTGAACTTTTACAATGCCTAGGTTTGTGTACCAGGCTCAGATTGCCATGGGAAAGCAAGGTAAGAGCTGAGAGGAAAAAATCCTTCAGCCTAGAAGAAGATAATGGAGCTGCTGGCTGATCATCAATGATCTTGTTTTGATGGAAGTCTCTTTTGACTTCCTGCAAGCTCCAAATGTGCACGAAGCGTATAGAACGGTCTTGTACAATGACTGCAAGCATCAGATAATTGATTATCATAAAACCTTACTCAAAGGCAAATAGAATAGCAGGCAGAGGTGAAAATTGGTTACGCGACGTATGCAGACCTGATGAAGACATCCATAGACTGCTGCATCAGACTAATGTAAAATATTTCACCATTTGATCATGACCAAAAAGTTGGCCTAATCAATATTCATCTAAAGATGACGTTTCTAGTAGGAAACATCATTTCAACTCCTAGCTACGTAGCTGATTGGACACTTTCCCTTGATATACTCTGTTTTCCCCTCATGACTGATTAACTTTAGTCCTGAGACTATGTATAAGACGTCATCTGCTAAGAATGACCATGACTTCAATTAATTCATTCATCCATCTTTCGCCCACCAAGTATGATTCACAAGTAGTTTCAGCGTCAGACGTTCCGCCCACATGGTGTGCAGCGTCGCATGCTGCAGTCTGATTGGCTCCACACATGTGGTCTCCAGTGTCTTGCTTTTGATCCTGTGTTTGCAAGTTGTGCTCCAGTTTCCAACATCACATTTTGGTGAAACAGATTCACAGAAATCTTTAAAGGGCCCATGTTTTAAACATTTTAACAAATCAATATAGGTCTCAGGGTATGGATTAAGCTACAAGCTAGGGGAGGGTCTTCTCTTATATTAGGGAACGTCTAATTCATTCCGGAGCACACAGGAATGTCTTAACATCCTTAACACATTTGAAAAAGTAAAGTTGATAAGGAACTAAAATAGACTGTCAGCTAATACATTTGTCATCATATAATTAAATATATGTATTCCCAGTAAATTCAATACCTGTTTTTTTTTTTTTTTTTTTTTGCTTTTGCTCCTGTATTTCCACTTGCAGTTCACAAGAAGGTATTTTGTTTACCTTAGGCCTCAACGGGGCGTAATGGTTGGCACTGTGGTCTCACTCCTCTCACACCAGGGTTTAGGGTTCAATTCCTGCTTCAGGTCTGTGTCGTGGAGTTTGCTTGCTGCCTTTCCTTATATGAGGTCACAACAGGGGAAAAATCTAATTGGCTTGTTTAAATTTTTATTTTGTTCTCCTCATATTTTTTGTTCGTACATGCACACTTTTGTCTAAAAATGACAACAAAAAAAAAACTTTCCATAACAGGTCTCCTTTAACCAGTGTGTAATTGTTAATATGGGAAAGTTTGTTATTGGAAAGTAACCATTTTTCTTAACATTATGCATATTTAAGCAGAATCCTCCACTTTGAACACGGTCATCGCCCTGCGTTGTGATAACGAGCTGCAAGACAAAAAAAGGACATACCAAGACAAGGTTATTTTTATTTTCTAAATGTTAGGGGGTTTATTTTTGCTTGAGTAAGCGGTCCACCAAACTATGCTGGCTGCCTGCTAAAGGACTTTTCTGGCTCAGCCTGAAGGAAGTGGTTGGATGTGACGGAGGCTACTGAGCACGAGACACACCCATGTATGTGGCTGCGCTCTCCCACACCTTCTGCTCCTTTTTCTACAGTCAAGCCGATATGGACACATACGGTACATAGATGTAAGGCAAGCGTTGTGATGACTGCTGGTAAATTGTCTTTTGAAATATTATACTCTGGAAGTTACACGCACAGACACACACACTCGTATACATGCACATTTTCCTTGAAGCTTTTATGTAAGTCTGCGGATTTGTATTGTTTGTCGTTACGGACTGTTTACTGAGGCGTTCTTGCCACTGATGGTTTTTGCAGTGAATTTCCTTCAAGTGTTTTCCCATATTTCCGTTAACCTCTTCAAGGACATTTTGTCTCGGTCCGCTCCAGAGGCGTGTCTTCTGTGGCTTTCACGTCAGCATGTGGAAATGTTTAAGCAGGCCCATAAAATCGCTCACGTTTTCATAAGCGGATATTTTCTCATATTCCCCCTTTAATGACGTATATAAACAGAGTGCCAACCCCGAACGGTCCATTGTCTCAAATATCATCACGCCGCAAGCTTATCGCCATTTCCTCTCCTTCTGTAATGACACCAAATGCTCGTATCCGTAGGGAAGGTGCAGGTAACGTGAGACATGAATGAGCTTTTTGATGGTAAAGAATGCCATAATGTCCGTCTCAGATCAACCCTGAGGCCGATGCAACAATGAGGAATCACTCAACGCCGGGGCCTGAACAGGACGGCGTGTTTTAGGGTTGGGAGTGCATAGTTTGGGATTTCAACAGAAGGAACCACGAGTCCCTGGCAGAATGTCCCTGCATGTGAAAACCACACTGGAGGCTAATCGTCTACCCGCGGAGGCCACAGGAGCCCTGCTCCTTTTAGAGCTGTCTTTAGTATGCAGGGCATCGCTCTACCGTGGAGCAGCTGGTCAGCAAAGAGGTGCATTGGGTTTTGTTCGCAGAGTGAGAATGGGTGTTAACATGTCAGCGAAAGCTAAGGGTCCAAGGAACATCCTGGAAAGCCAATAATGAAAATAGCATCCTATAATTGTATTAGGAATATAAAAGAACGAAGAAAGACGGGCACTGATTCCGAATTGATCAGTTAAAATATCTTTGGCAGGAAAGTCATAGCCATAAGAGTTCATGTATGCTACATAGTCATATAGAGGTTCATGTATGCTTCATTGAAGCATTGTGCAAATTTCATTTAATAGTCACTTTTAGACGTTGTCCAGTGTGTGCATGTACCAATTAAAATGTGAGAAAAATACATTTCCTGCATTTTTGTATTGGCTGGGTTGAATTTCCCCCTATTGTGAGTTAATATAAAGCAAACCCTCCCTCTTAGTGCTCAGCTCTACGCTTCTCTCCTGTGGTGCGTTTAAGCAGCAGCTCGTTTACATAGATGCTAAAACGGCGTGTTCGGAGAACTGAAACTGAGGGTGTTTGAGGTATTTAAAAAAAAATGCAATAAATGGAGGGATATTTCAGGTCAGACGTTAACACACTCTTTGAGGGAGGACTAAGACCTGAGGGACTACAGTTCGGAAAGTCCCGGGTTTAAATCCCGCGACCAACAAGTTGTCCCTGTTGGGCCCTTGAGCAAGGCCCTTAACCCACAAATGCTCAGACGTATAATGAGATAAAAATATAAGTCGCTCTGAATAAGGGCGTCTACTAAATGCCTAAAAGTAAGAATTAATTTCAGACATTATTCAGATTGACTTATATTTTATCTCATTATACATCTGAGCAGTTGAGGGTTATGGTGGTCGCTTGGTTGGGTTGTTTGAACCTGGGACCTTCCGGTCAGCAGTCCAATGTCTTAACCACTGAGCTATCCCTGCTTAAAAGCGCTTTTAAAGGCAAACGTTTTGGTTATTTAAAAAAAAAAATGTAAATGCTTGATGGGATGCTAAACTAAATCCAAATCCATTAGACAACAGAAAGGTGAATATTCTATGCTTTATATCCATGTGAGATTAGTTTTTGCTCTCATGGCTTCTGACTATAGTCACTCTGATAGTTCTAGGACTATAATTGTCATGAGCAGTTTCATACCCAAGTTTGCAACCTAAAACAAAGTGCCCCATGTTAACACAACTACTGTTGTACAATATCACTTGTATACAATAACACAATATTGTACGTAGTTAGAGAAGAGATTTATTTACATCCACACTATCCAGTATCACTTAAATGAGAATTGGTTCTCTTTTGAGACTGGTTCCTATCAAGTTTTCTTCATGTCCTCTCGGGGAGTTTTTCCCCTGCCACTGTCGCCTTTCGGGACAAATTAATGATGCTATAAATGTATATTTTTTTAAATGACCTTTTGTATCTGACTTTATCTTGACTATAATGATTTTAGCTCGCATCTGGAAAGCTGGATCGTATGTGAGCTGTGCTTTGGAACATGTTTACGGTATTGTTTCCTGTATCTTGGTTAGCGCCACTGTGGCTGCCAAAGTGAGTAATTTGTTTATGTTTAGGATATAATGCAAACAGGTACAAATGAAATAAATGAGGTGTGGGATTGGTTAGTGTGGGATTGGTCTAGTTATTTAAAAAACTGCTCCTTGTTCTACTGTATAATAGAGGACTGTGTCTTCTGTTCCGTGTACTGCTGCAGCGCTGTAAATAAATCTAACATTAGTTAGACATTCATCATAATGTCACAGATGCTATTTGAATTGAGCTCACATTTCTATAGAACACAAGGACATCAGGATGTGAATCACAGCGTTATCTTTTCTTATCTGAACAGCGCACAGCCTATAGGTGTGATTCTGCCTGGAGGCCAATCGCAGCTGCTTATTTTACTGCAACTAATGTTTGCTAGTCTTTTTCATGGGAAAGTCATCAGAGAAGCCAATCTTTGTTTTCATGCCAAAACCCCAATGTAAACTGACGACTTTAGTGGGTATTTTTTTTAGGAGGGGAAGCACATTCTTCTTTGGAAACAACTGTATTGATTCATGGGTCATTTCCTTCAGTTGCAAATAGACAGCAAAAATAGAGAGGTTCTCCTGCTAAATCTGACCCGATGCCATAACTTCCCACTTCCTTGTTTCTATAACGACTACACGTTATCATGTACCTGCAAGCACTGCTCAAAGTGTCACATGAAAACAATGCAAATAGAGTTACCTGTTAAACTCTGCAGCTATTAATATGCTTTGCAACACCAACACACACACCCTCACTAATGTATTGTTCAGGGCTTTGTCTGCTAGACTGTGTATAGTCTCGATCTGGCTCATACAAAAATAAAGTTATATTATATATTATATAATTAGATATTATTATTTATTATATATTATTAAATGATATATTATATATATTATGGGGAAAAAGCAAAGTAAATTATGTATATATAACAATTGGTCAACAGTTTTTATCTGTGCTCTTTTTAAAATGTTTGATTGATATATATATAATCAAACAACTTTTTCATATGATTTCATATGAGCGTACAGATGATGACATCATCATCTATAACGCTTTATCCTGTATTCAGGGTTGTGGGGGACCTGGAGCCTATCCCAGTAGATTAGGGCATGAGGCTGGGTACACCCTGGACAAGGTGCCAATCTACTGACCATAAAAGAAGATAAAAAAAATAATCATGAAAGAATAATATTTATAAAATGTTATCTTCCTTTTTCTTTTTTTTTTTTGGAGCCCATCTGCCTTACATTGTGCATCATTCCGTGATGCTTCTCATCATCCTTATAAAGAGTGATTATTTGAGTATCTATAATCTTCAGGTCATTCTTGACTAAGCTTTCAGATCAACAAGGCAAGATCTGCCCAGACAGAACTTCTGCTCATTCGATTTTTTTTGTTGTTTTTTTGCACCATTCTGTGTAAACGCCATAGACCAATGGTTTTCAACTCTACTCTTGGAGGACCTCTTGCCCCCTTGTTTACCTTCTCTGACACCCACTGCAGTTCAGAAAAGGCTGTTAATTCACTGATTTGTTAAACAAATGTATGTTTGGAGCAGAGAAACCCCTACAATGTGCTGAGCAGGGTGTCCTCTTCTCACCAGGTTTCCTAGAGTCAACAAAGCCACGTGAGATCACATAATCCCTAGTCTGTTTTTTGATGTCACCTTTAGCTAAAGTTCATGAGTTGTTGCATTGTGCGGTTACCACATGATTGGCTGATTGAAAATCAAAGTGAAGTTATTTCATTCTTAAAATATACTGCTTATCCTGTATAGTCATGACACGCCTGCAGCCTATTATAGAGAACTTTGAGCAAAGGAATTGTACACTCTGAATGGTGTGCCAACCCATTGCAGGGCAAAAGCGTACACACTTGTAAATCTTTATGCAATTTTATAATACCAGTCAACCTATACTCATCTTTGGACTGTGAGAGGAATCTGAAATACGCAGAGGTGAGGTTTGACTTCCAACCCTGTAGGTAACCACTAAGCCACCAGAACTGCCATAGTAAATTACAGATCATATAAATATAGTGATATAATTGGCGAACACTGTACTATTAATGTAAGTGAATACCTCGCTAGAACTAATAGCAAGACCAAATAAGTTCCAGTAAACAGGGTTCTTCACTTTATTCCATTGCTGTTTGATTATTAGTCATGTTCATGTTAATATTAGTGGGTTAAGTATTATTTAGGAGTCTCTGTAAAAGGCCATTGCTTGCATGCCATTGCCTGAAGCAGGAAGTGATTTGTGTGCTCTGTGTTCTTTCCATAACGGGACATGCTTAATCTTGTGTCCCGATCTGACATGCGTTCTTTTATGGTCTATTTCACAGTCCTGGAATTGTTGTTGGTTTTCTGGTGTGATATGTCCAGTGAAGTGTGACTGACCAGACTTGCTTTCAGAGTACACATCGGATGATGTTAAAAAAAAAAATCAACAGGTTGAATAAGAGTTTAGATACGGAAGCTGCCCAGTTAAACATTCTACAAGTGTTGGTTACTTGATAATGAACTTCTCTTGTTCCCATTTAACACAATCCTCAAATTCTCACAAGTTACAGTCACCGTGTAGTGTGTCCTTCAACCAGACCTGCTGTCTGCCAAAAGCATGCGGTTGTTAACATGATGACGTGGTCATCATTGACACACGGAATATCCAACGCTGCCATCCACTCACACACCAAACATTGTCCGAACTGTTAAATGTCCTGACTTCATGATACAAAATCAGCACTGAAACATCTTCTGAGTCAGCTCAATAACCTGTTTAGTGTGTGCTTTGGCCTCATGTTATTTCTTTTGCAATACGTTACATGGAGTTGGGATGCTAAAAATGGCACTGACTCAAATCATCATGTGTCAGTTATTTATGCACGTTGCTAAGCAACCGTATTTGTATGTTTCCTAGTGAGAAAATGTAATGCTATTTTTATGGATGTTTGTTATTTGGCTAGTTTGGTTTGGTCACCCATCCTCATGTAGCCTGATGTAGGGTTTAACCTGAATCAATATTTGGTTGACTCTAAAAAGTGAGAAGTTGGAAGCTGCCATTAAGGCTGTGCTGCTGACTCTAGAGTTACCCCATGGGGGGTAGATTTGTTTGAGAGTTTGAATAACGCCTGCTGTTTGTCGACTTGATTTGCTAATGTGTATAGTCTTCACCCCCTACAGGCTTCTTTTATAATCACTGATTAAAGAGAATGGGTAACTTCTTGCACACACTGTGTGCGTTGGGGAAGTTTCATTTAACGTATAGTTCCCCCTGAACACAAAATGTAAATGTCAATACCTTCCTAAAACATGTGTGATCCTTGCACTAAAAATCAAAATTTTAATGTAATGTGGAAACTTTGTTTGTACGTTATATAAAAGCACAGACATGTGCACAGTTTTTTTTTTTTTTGTGTCTCATTAGATGCATTGAGCCTGTCAGAGGCCAGTCTACATTACTTGAGGATAATGGAGTACACTTGTTTAATGTTTGTACTTTGCTAAAGTAAAGTACTGTTATGTGTACTGTATGACTGTTGTTGCATTAATGATGATGTACATTATGACTCTGATACTGAAAGCCTTTGGTAACAAATATAAGCCAGGTTACTAGCCATTACCTACCTGGGGATCTGACTAAAATAACTTAAATGATAAAAATATTTACCAAAATCCCACTTCTTTTGGACAAATTGGAAGAACTTTGTATTGATTAACAGCAGGGTTGAAAATATTGGACCTTTTTCTTTTGTTTAACAATCAATAATCAATTAATCATTATTCTTGTCTGTGCTGGTCTGGCACAGGTTCTTTTTTTTGTTTTACTCCGGATGTCTTTCTATACGCAATCCTGCCATTTTATTCAAGCTTGGGACTGGCACTGCATCCAGATGGCTGAGGTTTGGGTATTGACTGGGAAACATGCCACTGAACCACCAATGCCGTGATCAATGAATTAATCATTAATGAGTATTAGTGCAAAGATGTACATTTTGTTCTCAATTTAAATGTTATTTAAACAATTCTAGTCGCACAATGCTAACACATTAGTTATGTAAGACAAATTCTAATAATAAAACAAATAATAAGCCTGTTGAAAATACTACTTCTCATCCCTATATCTGAATGAAAAAAATCAACCTGCTGAAAATGTTGACCTCCTGTATGGAAAATGCGCCCTCTTATGGTGGGCCAGGTAATAGACATGTGAGCTATGGAGAAACATGATGCAAAACAAACGAGTTAATGATTTTTTAAACAGGTAATTTCTTAATCTCGGCTGATCGACTAATGATTAATCATTATCATCCCTAATTTACGGTGACTCTTTGTTAAGAAAAATGAAAATACCCAGACCAGCCTAGCAAAATGTCTCTACAGTACCTTTTATTTAATAATTGAGAGACAGGAGTAATTTGAGGCATTTCCAGAGGTTATATTCATGCATATTAGAGATGTTTAAACATTTTAAGCTATAAGAAGCATCTTTCATAGATAATTACTTTTATACAAATCACTGGAATGTCAGTTCAAATCCCAGGCTTTCCAGAGATCTACTGTTGGGTTTCCCGAGCAGGAAATGCATTCTCCTTTCCCAGTCTTAAACTCAGGCTTGTGCAATACTGCTTTCACTTGACCCTTGCTAGTTTTACTATTGATCGTCATTACGTGTTGACTGTGCACGGGGTAGCAGGTTCTTACTTGTTTGGTATCCTGCTTTAGAGTTGTTTCTTAGAAAGAAAGAAAAAAAGGAGCACTAATTCTTAACTAGAAACTTCTTAATGAGGATACTGTACATTAGTAACCTCATAAACAGTTGTGACTTGTGTCTTGGAAAAAACGTAATAAGTTCATCATTGTCTTTGTTTCCAATTTATTAAATTTATCAAACATACAACCTACCAATGAAGGAACAGGGTTTTAATAGAGTGGTTTTAACAGGACTTTTAGAGTAGTCTGAATTGAATGGACTCCTTGATCTTTTTTAGAGAAGCGTATAGCCTCTGGGCTTTGAGCCAGTGTCATTACATCACCTTGCACAACTCTCTCTCTCTCTCTCTCTCTCTGTCACTACAAAGAGTTTGTTCATTCAGTTCACAGCTTTGTTTCCTAGACCTTCGATTCATTTACAGTAGTGCATTCAAATGAAGATATTGCAATACTTTGCCTTCTTAGTAAACCTCTATAGTGTAGCTCAGATCAGTTTTTCTAGCAATGGTGTTTGTAAAGCATTATATTTTATTTGATTACAGTTTGTTCATTATTGAGTGATTCAGTGTTTATTCACCTGTTTGACTGGTCACTTGAATGAAATGTGTTTAGCCCGGGTTTACCCTGTGATCCAGAGACCAAATATTATTGTATGCATGTTTTATATGTACAAATATTTATTTAGGATTATGTCAGTGAATCTGACCTCCGTAGGTTTATTGAGTTTGTAAACACGTCTCAGTTAACATTTATCTAATTGTCTACATTTGAGGTAGATTAGTTTTTAGCTCTTATGATGGTGCAAGAACGAGGCGGTAATGACTGTTCTGCCCTGACTCATTGATTCATCACATACTTGATGCGTCTGGTCTGGTGATTTAAAAAAAAAAATTATCCAGCTGTACCGTTGCACCTGGTTCACGTCGAAAGCACTCTGATGTCAACGGACCGGAAAAAACACAGACGTCATACTCGCTCACATTGCTTGCCTAATGCGGACAGGTGTTGACTTTGTGAAATCATATTGCGTTCCTGTCTGTGCATGAATGCGCTTTATGAAAGACCTTATTAATGATTCATTCTGTTCAGACTGAAGTTGTGTACATTGCTCTCGCTATGCTTGTCTTAGTGTTTAGAGCTCAAACCATGCATTTTAGCACAACCCTCATCATGTCTGCGGACGGGAAAATCCTATGATGTTATCTGTTTTCTTCATTAGAAATTAGTTCTGCTCTTATCACAACTGGTTTGTGTTCTACTTTGCCGTTGAATTCTTTATGCTGATTTGTTTATTTTCTCAAACATTCATTTAAAATGCAATACAAATGACAGTTACTGTACTATATACTGTATATCCATGCATTTGTTAAAATAATTAATTGTTGCTCACAAATATATTATATAACAATTGTTGATAATTGTTGATCCGGTGAAGCATGTAGCAGTTTGTGTAACATTTATAGGAGGAGACTCCAGTGTCAAGGTTTTGTACCAGTCAAGAATAAAGCGCTTCCTTCCTTTCATTTTCCTCCACAGGAAAGTCTATATACAGAACATTGAGGGTTTTTATCTATGTATGTACTGTATGTATGTATGTATGTATGTATGTATGTATTTATTTATTTATAAACTTTTTTTTTTTTTTTTGGTTTCTCACAACAAGGTGGTTTAGCTGTATCACTGTAGCCTCGCACCTTATTTGGTGAGCCTTGGCTCCAGTCTGTGTATGAGTGTGTGAGCGTGTGTGTACTTGTGGGATTGCGCCTGATCTGGGGTGTACACCACTTGTGTTCCATGGGATAAACTCCAGGACCCCTGCGACCCTAAACAGGATACGCACTATAGATGATGGATGGATAGATGGTTTCACAGCAGCATGAGCAGCTTTTTTTTTGTCATATTAACTTTAAGAGAGAAACAGAGAGAGACTGACTGTTTAAAGCTTATAGAAGCAGGAAACAATCAATCTCTGACCTGTCTCTCTATATTTCTAAGTGATAATAGGATGTAAATAGTTTCACAGTTTTTCCACAACAATAAATTTGACACTAAATGTTCCTGACATTTTGTTAAGAAATAAATAAGAAAAAAATGCTGTGGTACACATTAATAACTTTGTGGGTGAAATCACATGATGTGATTATTTTCGTATGTCATGTGAGTGTCTGTCTACATGCTTGTGAGTGTGCGTGCGTGGAATGAGTGAGTGTATTTGTGCGTGTGTGTGGTTTCTTCCAGCTGTTTTATACCCCAATACTGGAAGGGAAACATGACTAAAGCAGAGCCATTAAAGCACCGGCACCCAGTGATTTATTTCTCTCTTAATGTGCTTTGTTGTGGTTTTGATCTTGCTGTGTGTGCAAGAAGAGTGCCCGCGTGCCAGATTAAGATGTCCACATGGGGGAGGTATTGCACAGTCTATCGGTGTAATCTGTAAATATAGGCTCCTCAAAGATAAGAAGATATGAAAATGCTTTGGTTGAATTTATTACTGATTCTAAGTGCAGGAGTGCGGACACAATCATCAAGAGCGGAAATGAACTTCATTTCATTTAGATTCTCTTACACAATACAAATGAAATCAGTGGGTGAACTCTATAGTGAAGAAGTGTATTTCTGTATATCAGCGTGTTTTGCTAAACATCCTAAACTAACCCTATTACGATAACTTTGCGTTTCTGTTTCTACACGTGTATATATATCAAATAAATGTTTGTATAAATGTCCCTGGTCTGTATCCTGTGATCCATGTATCTGGAGAAGTGTCAAATACATGCCAAAGTGATGTAGAGTATCTTAAAATGCTTTGGAAGGACTGTATCCTGGCAAGCCACTTTGAACATTCAAGTTGAGAGAAGGCAGTTGAGGACTCAGCGTCAGGGGCCAGATCACATGTGCTGCAGCTGACTAGGTGCTGGAGAGACTCCAAAGGAAACAAGAGAGACAGAGAAGGAGTGTGGAAGAAGCTGTGTGGAGCAGGTTATCCAAGATGGTCTTAGGAGCCAAGTGTATCTAGTAGCTCTAGTAGCTTAAAGATTAAGCTTTTTTTTTTTTTTTTACATTATTATAAATAATAATATTTTATTTTTTATTTTTTTATGAACTGGAATGAATTAGCATCAAGGTCATGCTGAGGTCATGGTGTACAAGTTGGGTTTCACGAAAAAGTTACAGTAAGCTTGTGTAACTCTGACATCTGCTAACCCTTTATCATCGCTCATCACTGATGAATTTGGACTCATCACATGGCTGAATTTCGACACTGTTCTGAACCTCGTGCCTGCTGGACTAAGCGCCGACATCATAAGATGAAACAGGTGTCTCTTGAGCTCAAATGATTCTCTCTCTCTCTCTCTCTCTCTCTCTCTCTTTCTTTCTCTCTCTAACTCCAATTATCTCTCTAAACTTTTGAAGTGTGTGTGCTGGATGTAGCTATCCAGGCATTTCTCTGTCTTGTGGCCGGGACTCGGTTTACAGTCGGGGGTGTGTCACAGCAGAGGACCTTTGTAGTGGTTAGAGGCCTTGCTGAGGCCACAGCCCATCTGTTTGCTCTGCAGATGTGTACTAAAAATGAGCAGCAGTCCCAGAAGTGCACAACACGGTTAATGGTTACGTAACGACACGTTTTTATCTTCTACTCTTTAAATAATCCTTTATCTTCTATCTGTGATTTACTGAACTTACAAATGTAGCATTTATAAATGAAATAATGCGTTTGTACTATTACTGTTTGTATTTCTAGTCAAGTATGGCATTTTCCTACCCCACCCTCAAAATTCCTTTAGCATGCCACCTAAGCAACTATGACTTATCAGCCTCCTATACTTTTCCTTGATTAGAGAAAGGAAATGCCTCCCCCTATATATGGTACCCGACATCCGCTCTGGAACAATGGCCTGTCCAGCACTGTTAATGCTCCCTAAAACAGATCGACAAGAAGAACATCAAGTTCTCATGCTGATCTCTGGCTGTACTGTGCCATCTGACTTAAACGCACTGCTATCCTGTTATGCAACGTGACCAGCACGATCGGATTAGCATATCGGTAGTGGAAATGAGCTCAGTACTTGGCAGTCTCCTGAGAGCTCTGATTCACAAGAAGGATATTCAAATGTGTGTCATGTTTGGTAACTTCCAGGATACCACCATGCTGGCAGCTGTACAAGATGACACAGTGACTCTAAGCAGCTCATTTGTCCTGAAGGTTGCAGACTAAGCTACAGAAAGCCGCATCTCAAGGGGAAGCCCGCTCACACACCCTTCAATTTGGATAATAGCTGTTTTGCATCGCATTCACAAGGGTTATTTCGGAACCAGTCTAAATTGGTATTCAGACCTAATGGTATGCCATGTTCACATATTAGATGGCATTGTACTGCTAATATACCAAAAAAAAGCTGGTGATTGTTTAGCTAACTGGGTAATAGAAAGCTTTTTTTCCCCACAGCTCTATCAGATTTTATTTTCTTGCATAATAGTATCAGCACGATTTGGTCCTAGCTGTCTGTTTTAAATGTTGTGCATCGCAAAGCCTCTGGTCCTGTAACATTATAACCTCTGTGCATGTCTTTGCAGAAGAGGAATGCCGAACATAATTCGGTGTCCCAGGTGGTTGATCGGGTTTCAGTGATGAACACAGCAGTCGAGACCCTGTGTCTGCTTTCACAAATAGAAAATAGCACTCTCCTGGGGTGGTTCTTTGCTGGGCTGTTTTTCTTTCCATCTCCCGAAGCATCCTAGAGAATAATAAATCTCCCATCGGGGTTCCCAGCGTGGTGTATTGCATAATCTGGTGTGGCAAAAACGCTTGAGCTGGAGTTTTAGTTTCAACACTGAAACGATCGAACAAACTTCAGTTTATACAGGAATTTTATCAGAAATGCTGAAACTATATGGACTGTCTGGGATGTGCTACCAAACAAACTATAAATGTAAGGAAACACCTTAAGGTTTCCCCCAAACATCTGTTAAAATAATAACTTCCACCCATCAATTTGAGCTGCCATTGGGAAGAATATTACTTTCAGATGATGGTTTATAGATTTGTTTATATCCTTAAATGTTATACTCACAGTTAATTCATGGCTTTGTAACACATCTGTGTGTGATCTTTAGCATTCTGCAGCCTTTATCAGCTTGCTGAAATGTGTTTAGAGCTGGAATGTAATAAAATGTGGGCAGGCTTGGGGTCTCTGAGGAACAGATTAAAAATCTCTAGGCTCATGCAATTGGATTGAACTCCAAAAAACTTGACTGAATTATGCTTGCTTTTAATAAATTGTAGGAAATTAAATATTTATATGTTTATTGTGTTGTGTCTGCTTGTTTTTACCAAAAATGCATGTGAAATATGATTTCTATTTACACATCCATAATCTGTTAGACTTTTATTTTACTACTTTGGGATCATTCATGGTAAAATCTATTATTTGAAATCCAGATTGGTCATTAATTAATACAGTGCCAGATTGGAAGACATTGTGATAACGATATTCCTGGTGGGACATCATTAAGTCTTGGCCTGCACTGAGATAGCCACAATGACACCACAAAAAAGCTATCTGAAACATGATTAGTCAAAGTGTATAGTTTGTTAAATTACGTATTTTCCTATGGTTTCTGCGTTTTTGTTCCAATAGTATTGGAAAAGCTAGTATTGTGAATACTTTTTAACAAAATGACATATGGTGCAGCATTGAAGGACTACTGCTAGACCTGGCACTGTCGTGTTGTCTGGGTGAGACAGATGGTGTCTTTGTCTCCTCTGGTTTTACAGCTTGGGCTGCGCAGAGCCGTTAGTGCATCAGCAGGGTTTCCTCTTAGCTTATGGAGAATTTTACATAATTAGCAGAGTTTTGGGGTTGGTATGGGGACAACAGAATTCAAAACACGCAGGGTTCGAACCAACACAGATTCACCAAGTGCTTTTTTGGATCATCAGTCTGTGTTAGAGGTTTTCCAAAAAATCTGCACATCTGTATATACCTTCTGTATATACTGTATCTTAGTTACATTATTCACGCTGTACATAATACATGCTGTATTATCAGCAATAATACATTAATAAATTAATGTTTACTTTAGTTCTAGTGTCTCTTTATGAGTAGTTAAGGCTTGGATTTAACATATAAAAAGACACAAAAAAAATCAGGAGTAACAACTATAATACATTGAATTATTATTATTATATGGTGTGATTCCCCAAACTGTAAAAAGTGAACAAATCACAGACACCACTTTATCAATCTTGATTCTAGAGAATGTGCTCTGAAACTAAACTAATTAGCAAAGTGACTTAAATAAACTTTCTGGTTTTATAAAAATTGCAGTTAATATTGATTGATTTTAGTTCTTTGCTTTTAGATTAACCCCTTTCATTTTAAAGGAGCCATGATAGCTAGTAGTCCATCCCATCAAAACAGTGGTTGGCTGCGATGACCTACTGTATGACTTCGCGCCAGCGGTCATTGCTGTAAGGTGAAAGTGTATCTCTGGTAACAGCATACACACCATTTATACGCTATGAATAATTTGGAAACACCAGTTAACCTACAGTACAAGGCAAATCTTTGTCAGGAGTACCTGGAGGAGTCCCCCAAAGCGTGGGGAGAACATGTAAACTCCATACACACAGAGTAGAGGTGAGATTTGAATGCCCAACCCTAAAGGGGTGAGGCAATAGTGCTACTAACCTCTGGTGTGTGCTAAAGATTGTGCCACTAGTTATAACTGTAGTAGTAACAGTAATTACCACCACTATTATACAAAATAAATTCATGGATATACACTATATGAACAAAAGTATTTGGTTAATTATAAACAGGCCCCTTTTCGCTAGTGAAGTGCAATCTTAATACTTCAGCATTCTACAACATCCTGGACGATGCTGGCCTTCCACCTTTGCGACAACAGTTTGGGGAAGGCTCTTTTCTATTCCAGCATGACTGTGCCTAAGTGCACAAAGGACTATAAAGACATGGTTTGGTGAGTTCTCTGTGGAAGAGCTCAACTGGCTCGCACAGAGCCCGGACCCCAACCCCATCAAGCGCCTTTAGGATGAACTGGAACGCAGATTGCAAGTCAGGACGTCTCATCCAACATAAACCTCATAAATGCCCTACAGAATGAATGAACGCGAATTCCCCCAGAAACACTCCAAAATCTTGTGGACAGCCTTTGAAAAAGGGGGACCAGCTCCATATTGACGTGAATGTATTTGGATACAATGTCGTTGCAGGTGTGGCCGAATGCTTTTGTCCATATAGTGTACATCACAAACAATTAGGAGTCCTCAACAACAGTCTGACAACAATGCATAGAGTCATCGGTTGTATGGTTTGGATGTCATTTTTTATGCTGTTGTTTACTCTCAAATGTAAAAAAATAAATAAATAAAATAAATAAAAGTAATAGTCTGGAGTGAGTTTGTTGGTTGTACAGGATTTGGTATTATCTGTGGTGTGTGGTGGTCTTGTCCGTGTACATGTCTCACAGTCAACTTGTGCGCGTGAGTATGTGTGAGTGAACGAGAGGCGGGCTCGTGCCCATATGTATTGAGCACGCGCGCGCACGCTCGCGCGCGCTCCCTGGGCTGGGGAGAGTAGAGGCGACTAGTTTTATGGTGCTAGTGTAGTAGACACACAGAAAGAAGAGCTTTCTACAGGAAAAGCGATTCGGTGTCTCGCCTCAGCATTTGCACCAGTTCCGAGAGTGTGACAGTCTGTGCGAGTGTGTGCGCGTGTATGAGATAGAAAAGTCTCGCGCGCGCTCTAGATTGGACTTTAAATGTAAAACACGCTAGAAAAAAAAAAGTTTGCGCGACTTATCTCACATAGAAACCCGACCGGAAACCGGACTCGTGTGTGTGTGTGTGTTTTTTATTTTTGAAAAACATATATTTAATTTATATCGGGAATTTTCCGAAGTGATTCACTGAATGAGCAACACCAAGCATGGCTCTGAGTTCAGTGTTACAACACCGCTAAGAAGGAGGAAGAAGAGGAGGAGGAAGGCTACAAAGTCTCAAGCTGATTGTGTTTGAATAATGCCGATAGAGAGAGTGGACATGGAGGAGAAACTGCGCATTTTGGAGGACCTGAACATGCTGTACATCCGCCAGATTGCCCTGAGTTTACAGGTAAAGACTTGTACATTTAATCAGTGTGTGACCTGGTGCAAAGCCTGAGAGTTTGTTATTACACACACTGTCATGTATAAACCGAGTTCACATTTTTTGATCCCAAATCACTGGGTGTGAGAGCTGTTTGCTGTACTGGATGTCTGATGTGGTGAAGTTTTGTAGTGGAGCTTTTTTTTTTCTTTTCATTCCTCAGTGACTGTGGGAAAGTGATCCTGACTAGTGTATGGTTTTATTTTGACATGGCATGAATTGACGCTCAAATGACGATTGATCATCAATGATTTGGTTGAAAAGAGACAGAATACAAATATTTTGCAAAAAAAAAAAAAATTCTTCAGATGTTAATTGGTTATAATTAAAAATGGTTCGATTCCCGCCTCGGGGTCTGCGTGCATGGAGATTGCCTGTTCTCCACATGCTTGGAGGAAACCTGAGAACCAGGAGGTAACTCGCCAACAGTCCAAAGACATGCAGATTAAGCGGAATGGCGTTTCCAATTTGCTTGTAGTGTATGAATGTTGAGCGGAGGTCCCACAACGGTCGTAAAAATGGGAAGAAATAAAATGGTAATCATTCTTGCCGTCCACAGTCCCTAGTTGAATTATAAAGGTTTCTAGATTCATGGATGGATAAACACAAATAGTTTATAATTTACTTCCAAACATATCCATGAGAAATATGGCATGGAAAGGCTTTATGACAAAGGACAACACATAAGGTCTAAAAAAAAATTGTTGCTGATTTGAAGCAGAATGAATATTTTCTTGTCTGTATAATTCACATGTTCTCGTACAGTATGCGCGCAAACTTCAGTATCTGTTTGCCTCACAGGGATTTGGGGTGAGGGGAAAACTATTGTCTTCCCACCTTTTTTTTCACAGCCCATGCTGAGATCACTCTTTACAACACTCTGGTGTGGAGAACAGGCTGTAGGGGAACACCAAGCAGCCAGGTGGCCATGCAAACACACACACACACACACTCCATGACCTTACAACTGTCTCACAACAGATCTGTCTTTCCCAAATTAGAGAAAGAACTTCACGATGTCAGCACTGACATACAGAATGTTCACACTGGTGTGTAGGATGGTGTAAATGGCCCCGTCTTGGTTGTGATTATAGATAGCAGTTCATGTTTTTTTTTTCTCTATTTTATTGTCCAAGAAATTAACATAAAGCCATTTGATATTTCTCAGTTCTTATTTTTAGTCTACGTTCAATATCTCTTTTTATGGGCTTGTTGTTGTGTAAAGCCCACTGAAACCCCGAAAAAATGTATTGCTCATAGTTTAACTGGAATCCTAAAAATGACTAAAGAAGCATCATACAGCATTACACCCGAGACTTATCTCAAATCTGTCTGATTTTTGCTTTAGAGATGAAAAGATGGTATCTACTGAATGATGTAAGAAGAGTTTGCATTACTGCCCCAGCTGATCCAAGTTTAAACATGTCTTCTACTTTACTGCTTTTACTACTACACTCTCCCAGAGTATGCCTCCCTAGTGTAAACAGCCTTTTGTTCCTGGAATGCCACAATTCCTACCACGCACATTTGGTTGAGTGGAACAGGAAGTGTTTGTGAGGGAAAAAGCATCATTCCTAGCTGATGTCATACCTTACGTCTCATATACATGATGCACGAATGCATTGTTGGTCTGTTGTTACTATTCTGTTTGATTAGCTATGGAATAACGTTGAGGATTGTTGATTGTCGCTATTAATGTCGGATTGATGATTGCCCTTGACTAGTACATGCTTTATGTTGCACGCCTGCGGCTGTTAGTTATTGGTGTTTCCTTTCTCATGTTGGTTACAGATTGTTTTTTTTTTTTTTGAGAGTTTTCACAAATCAGGAAGTTCACAGCATTTCCATAGTTTCCCCCATACAGGAAACCCAGCAGCTGGGTCCACATCCTGTCACCATTCACTTTGGCACCTTGTACCTATTGTCAATATGTCATAAATAAATCCTATTTTGTAGATTTAAAGCACTGCGCAGGTACTTCACACCACTGAGAACTGCTTCATGAAATATTTTATGTAGTGAATTTAGCTCTATTTTGCTCCCAAGTAAAGTTTTCAGATTTTTTTTTCCATGATATGTCACTGACCCCTGCTTCTAAGATACAGGGGTTGCTTTATAAGTATACACAAAATATTTGCCATGAATATTTGCAACGTTTGTCCAGTTGCAGAAATCTCATAGCTCTTAAGTCTTGAAGCAACGCAGGCTGTGTTCCTATTTATATCTATAAGCATCAGCACTTTCTCTGGCAAAGCTGTGAATTTAAGATGGCAACCTAAAAACGTTCAAGAAAGACCTGAATGTTAAGAATGGGCTTGTCAGCAAAGTAATTAGTGATCTTTTGACATCAGCCTGCACTGTTATCTGCTGTGAAGATGAACTCTGAAAGGGCATGAAGAGACTGGACCTCTTATAGATTTATGGAGTATCTGTTTGCTCCAGATAAGTGCATTATTACTATTGTTATGCTAAGTGTTGAGCTGAGGCAAAGGATTAAGCATCTTTTGTGAGTTTAAATTGTCACATGAATCACAGCCTGCCTTGAAACACAGTGGTGAATTGCTCCATAAGAAGGTCACTGTGAGACACCAAGCTTTAACTATTCAATAGGACACTTCAGGAAGCCTAACTGTTTGTAAGAATCCTAAGTGTAAAGGTCATTATGGACATGCAGAGGTCATTCGGTCAAGCGTTTATCGTTAACAAGATTTAATCAGGCTTTATGGTTACTTTGCTTCCAGCAGTTCAAAAGGCAAGTCTTCTTCATCTGCTCATCCATGGAAATAGTATATTAATTACCAGCTTGTTTGTTTGGGCTTTGCTCTACCCTTTTGGACGTCTTGTTTACTGCATCACGATGCCCATGTGACTGCCTCTTTGTGACTGAATCGACTTGCTGTAAGCTCCTGGCACTTCTTGCTTGTTTGGAGGAGTGTCAGGCATGGGCTGCTGGAGAAAGGAGGCATTGTGCGCCATCACCCACGCCCCTTCTTAGCCTTTTTTGCCTCTGGCCAGAGCACTGGCGTGGTCAGAACGCGCACTGAAAAGGACAGCCTGTGCTCAGGAACCAACCAAATGCGCCTACTCAAGCCAAGCTTCCTTTGAAAAACACCACCCAGGAGCCAGGGTTTTTGGAGACCACAGCTCCAACTTTTGGCTTTTGGCCCAAACCTGGCACAATCAGATCAACAAACAGACAAGCACCAAGCTCTAACTATTATCCCTTATGTAGGGCAGAAACTCCTTTTTGTAAGAAAAAGCCAACTGATTTCACAGCAGTTTAAAATTCACATGCTGCCTCAAGGTCTCATAAGTTTCCTGCCTCATCAAAGTCAATTTATTATCGCTTTAACCAGGTCAGGTTATACCACAAGAGGAAAACATGATGAAATATGGAGCTGTCATAAAATCCAACTTCAGAAAACATTGCAGCTCTGTGTTACTGTACATTCGAGGGTCGTTTTTCTTCCAGTAGGATGTATGCTAAACTACCCCTTCCTGGTCTCGCTGTGGTAATTACTGATCGGCTGTGTAATTTAATTGTGCCATGCAATGAAATCGTACAAAACAGCAGGAGTGTTTAAAAAAAAAAAAAATTTTTTAACACCAGCCTAAATGATTTCCTCACCACAGACTCTCAAGAGGAGGGGTGGTGTTGGGAGATGGGAATTTCAAAACACTCTTGCAACACTTTGGATGTTTTATTTGTTCATCTTTTGGTTTGTCGAACTGTATCTCAAAAGATGATGATTAGAGTGTGAAGTGTGTTTTCACAGATAAAGTTGAAGAGGAGCCTTTCTCAACCTGGTACTCCTTGGATTATAGATCATGAGTCTGATGGCCTGTCTGAATGCGTTCTCATTACATTTGTTTAACTGTATTTTTTTCAAAATTGTTGTCTATGACCGAATCTGGGGAATCATGTGTTTTTAATTTTGCACTTTAGAAATAATGGGAGAAAAATGGGAGGGTTGTGAAAGCAAAGGATTTTTTAATTATTTCATTATTATCTTATAATGGAAACTACAAAGCACTTTTGTAAGTCACTTTGGATAAGAGCATCTGCCAAATGCCTAAATGTAAATTATTAAGTCAGTACAAAAAAAATCTGATGTCCAAATATTACTATTCTAGCAAAAAAAGGAAAGTGTAATCTTACAGGAAATTATCTGTAGGCCAGAAAAGAAAGCAGCATATTGTGCAAAATGCCTCTTTTCAGATAAAAAACAAAAAAAAGAAGAAAGCTTTCGCATTTTTCATGCATGAAAAAAAAAGTCCTCAGAATGACCGTGCCAGGTTCTTCAGGATGTTCAGTAAAAACTAATCAGCTAATTTCCTTATCAAACTGCACACATTCTATCTGAGACTAAATTTTTTACGAAAAGGGTCGTCACATATATTATTGACTTTTTCATTAATTACTGTTTACTACTTTTTATAGCATTTTGTTGAATGTAGAAACTTTTTTTGAAGTCATCCTTGCCAAATGTCGTGGCCAAAAGTTTTGAGAATTACATAAATATTGGAAATTGGAAAAGTTGCTGCTTACGTTTTTATGATAGCAATTTGCATATACTCCAGAATGTTATGAAGAGTGATCAGATGAATTGCATAGTCCTTCTTTGCCATGAAAATTAACTTAATCCCCCAAAAAAACTTTCTACTGCATTTCATTGCTGTCATTAAAGGGCCTGCTGAGATCATTTCAGTAATCGTCTTGTTAACTCGGGTGAGAATGTTGACGAGCACACGGCTGGAGATCATTATGTCAGCCTGATTGGGTTAGAATGGCAGACTTGACATGTTAAAAGGAAGGTGATGCTTGAAATCATTGTTCTTTCATTGTTAACCATGGTGACCTGCAAAGAAACGCGTGCAGCCATCATTGCGTTGCATAAAAATGGCTTCACAGGCAAGGATATTGTGGCTACTAAGATTGGACCTAAATCAACAATTTATAGGATCATCAAGAACTTAAAGGAAAGAGGTTCAATTCTTGTTAAGAAGGCTTCAGGGCGTCCAAGAAAGTCCAGCAAGCGCCAGGATCGTCTCCTAAAGAGGATTCAGCTGCGGGATCGGAGTGCCACCAGTGCAGAGCTTGCTCAGGAATGGCAGGAGGCAGGTGTGAGCGCATCTGCACGCACAGTGAGATGAAGACTTTTGGAAGATGGCCTGGTGTCAAGAAGGGCAGCAAAGAAGCCACTTCTCTCCAAAAAAAAAAACATCAGGGACAGATTGAACTTCTGCAAAATGTATGACGAATGGACTGCTGAGGACTGGGGCAAAGTCATATTCTCGGATGAAGCCTCTTTCCAATTGTTTGGGGCATCTGGAAAAAGGCTTGTCCGGAGAAGAAAAGGTGAGCGCTACCATCAGTCCTGTGTCATGCCAACAGTAAAGCATCCTGCGACCATTCATGTGTGGGCTTGCTTCTCATCCAAGGGAGAGGGCTCACTCTCAATTTTGCCCAAAAACACAGCCATGAATAAAGAATGGTACCAAAACACCCTCCAACAGCAACTTCTTCCAACCGTCCAACAACAGTTTGGTGAAGAACAATGCATTTTCCAGCACGATGGAGCACCGTGCTATAAGGCAAAAGTGATAACTAAGTGGCTCGGGGACCAAAATGTTAAAATTTTGGGTCCATGGCCTGGAAACTCCCCAGATCTTAATCCCATTGAGAACTTGGGGTCAATCCTCAAGAGGCGGGTGGACAAACAAAAACCCACTAATTCTGACAAACTCCAAGAAGTGATTATGAAAGAATGGGTTGCTATCAGTCAGGATTTGACCCAGAAGTTGATTGAGAGCAGCCCAGTCGAATTGCAGAGGTCCTGAAACAGAAGGGCCAACACTGCAAATACTGAATCTTTGCATAAATGTCATGTAATTGTTGATAAAAGCCTTTGAAACGTATGAAGTGCTTGTAATTATATTTCAGTACATCACAGAAACAACTGAAACAAAGATCTAAAAGCAGTTTAGCAGCAAACTTTGTGAAAACTAATATTTGTGTCATTCTCAAAACTTTTGGTCACGACTGTACATCAGTGATTTACTTTTGCACAGTACTTTGTCCGATCTTACAGATCACATAATCAGCTGTAGTGACTCCAGGATGAAAGCGACTAAGACCATAGCGTGAAAAGAAGCTCAGTCTGATCATCTTAATGTCTTGTAATAAGCACAAGCTACTGAAATTTGATGTACAGATTACATGATCTCCGTTATTTATTTCAGTAGTATAAACTAAACTGAACACTGATGTTCTGATGTTAAATAAACATTTGATGAAGTTCTTTTTTCAATATTGATGTCTAAAGCAATCCATACGAAACCCATAAATAAAAACCAATAAAAAACAAGTTATTTAATAAGGGCAAAATAAATAGTGGTGTCTAACAGGAGGAGTTTGATGTGGCTTATGAAAACATTTACACATAAATATATATTAATGACGCCTGTAGGGTTGTGACATGATTCATTAGAATGTTGGTTGGAATTGGGCATGAATCATAATTTGTATCTAATGATTTACAGATGTAGTAATGTATTTTCCTACAGTTTTGCTTTTCCCCCCCTAACTGATTGCACCAGGCATTATTATTCTTCCACTCCACAGATAACACGATCAGATTACACATCAGCCTCTTAATAAAAAATGTGTTCTATGTTTTTTCTTTCAAAACCCAGCTATTACCTAATAGTTCACTTTCCAACAGCGGAGCTGCAGGTCAGTGTGTTCTAGCGCTCAGTTATCTGTCAGTACATGCAAGATTGATGTTCTTCATCCCAATGCCTTCATGTCTTGCATTATCACTAAATGGTTCCATTAGATTTCTCAGCTTCCTTAGCGTAACCGCATTTCCCATGTGCATGCCTTAGCTGCGTCAGCTTCTAGCCCCATCGATCCTGAGGCTGCCGGGGTTGTAGTAGCTCTCAGCTACTCATTTTCAGCTGAAGTCCTTTGTATGTGGATCATCATGCTACTTTTTAAAATCTTTTTCCTTATAGTTTTAAGACTGATTTCAATGAAAGCGAGCTTGAATGTACTGTAGCTTGGGGTCCATGGACATGAAGTGTATTAAATTATACTGATTGTCTCATGCTGTGAAGCCCTGTTGTTTGGGATGACGTACTGTACAGGAGCATGCCCCTCGGTCCAGAAAAAGAGCCTCCTGTGTGGGCTAGAACGTATGAGGTGTTAAAATAGTAGTTGAAATAGGAGCCTTAGTGTACACTTGGGGGCAGATACACATCATACACAACACAAGGCAGAATTCCACATGGTTGCTTTTTTTTTTATGTGCATGTGCATCATGTTTTGGAAGTTTGAAATATTTGCTGATGTTGCTGATAGCGTGCCGTTTTTAGAAAAAAAACAAATATGCAAAAGATAAAGGATAACAGCAGAGCTTAATTTTTGTGCTATTGAGAACGACATTTGGCTTAAGACATTAAATAAGAGTTATGAGAAACTGAACACTATTATGTGTCATAGTCTGGGTATATAGGAAGAATCCAGAGAGTACCTGTACAACATGTGAAATTCCACACAATAGCGCTGCATGCTGACCTGTTGTTGTAATAAAAAAAATCAATTTTCTATTTAAAAAACACTTGAATAGAAGCCATTATTTGATTTTTTGGACAATGGTGTTATTGCTGGAGGCAGTGTTGTGTAGTGGCTAACATTGTGGCCTCTCACCTCCGGGGTCGAGGGTTTGATTTCTGTTTCGGGTCTGTGCATGGTGGGCTTTCTTCGGATACTCCGGTTTCCTCCCACAGTCCAAAGACTTGCATATTAGGCTAATTGGCGTTTCCAAATTGGCCGTAGTGTTTGAGTGATTGTGTGTGACTGCGTCCCCTTTGATGGATTGGCATTGTGTCCAGGGTGTACCCCAATTATTCCCAGAGTACGGTATCCTCTTGGATAGGCTCCAGGCCTCCAGTGCATCCGCTGTACAAGATAAGCGGTATAGAGAAAGAGTGAGAGAGAGTATTATTGCCTAATGGTTATGCTTTTGCTATTAGCGCTAAGAGATTCTAGTTTCTACGAAGCAAGACGTGTGTTTTTTTTATTACTAGAAATAGGAAGCTCCACCCCATGAGAGAAGACTTTAATGAAATTATGAAATCATTTTAAAGCTTGGTTTACATTCCCAGATGGTGATTTCTACATAATGCACCTGTCTGAACTACAAACATTTCCATGGCTACTTTATAAGTAACTAGCTTTGGAAGCATTACATTGTGCTTGTGGTGATGCTGATTAACAGTGAACAACTACTCGATACGTTTCCTGTTTAAAAAATTATATAGTTTATTACATAGCCGTAGATCTAAAAAAAAAAACAGGTAGCCCAAAGAGTCCAGTAGTTATGATTTTGTTTTGTGACACAAATACATCTTTAGAGCATATTTCTGATGCTTACATCAAGGAAGGAAGCAAGTTCTCGAGTCTGACTTCTTAGTAACAGGAAACAAGATTTTGTCTGTTTAGAGAAAGGGTTGTTTTCTTTCAATGAGGAAATAAATAGAATAAGGACGGTAAGATGTATGATAGCTTTGCATGCATGCGAGTGGAATAGGATGTAGTGATATTGTTCTCTTTAATTCACTATTTCATACAGCGAGGAAGGCTGAGACTCTGAGATTAGTGTTACCATTCTTGTCCTGGACTATTCTTATCCTAACTGCGTGAGTGTCTTGTGATTCGGATTGGCTTCTTGCTCTGGATGCTACTGTTGTAATCTGATTGACCTCAGGGTATATACACTGTGGAATTTTATTTGTATAGCAGCCTTAAAGTCTTTACTGAAGTCAGGAGATTTGTAATGAATGGGCCAGTGGAAGAGAGACGATATGATGATGAGTTCTCTTTTGAAGCATAGTCAAAAGACAACACATCTTATCTGGGTGATGTCAGATAGTGAGATTATAAATCATTACAGTATCTTGCTGTAGACGGGTAAAGGTAAACAGTACTGTTGAAAGGATGTTCAGGATGAGCATGTGACTAGGAGGCCTGGGATAAACACGAGAGTCTTTACAATTGTAGCGACAGCTCTTGGGTACAGAGCAGCATTTAGATAATGGGGAACAATCAATTCAGTGATGTATTGTGATTCTTTTTTTGTGCCAATTCATGTATCGTCACACTGACTCCAAAAAGTGATACTTAAAAATGAATTTTAAGTTTATATATGTTTGCATTTGAGATGGTAAAATGTTGCAGTTTTAGATCTCTGAAGTGACATCAGAGATATCAGTGACATCATCAGAGACGTCTAAGAAGACTTCTTTAAGATTCAGAGCCTGTTCTTCTGAACAATTCTATCTGACTAGAAATGCAAGCCTTTTGTTTGTGTTCGCACTTCACCTTCAGTCTCCACCCCCCCCCCCCCCCCCCCCAACACACACACATTTCCCCCATGTTATGCTTCACAGCTACAGTATGTGTGCAGCTGTTCATTGCTATATCTTATTACTATACGAATGGGGACTGATTCTTAGAAACCCATGCTCTAAATTCTGTACATGATGATAGGTTTTTTTTTTTACATTTTAGGAGTTAAGTAATCACCCCATCCCAATAATTTTACTGTTATTATACAGTAACATTACACATTATAATGCTGTCCTGCCTCTGGCCATGTTTATGGATTTGTGGAAAGTACCTTATTCCTCTGTGCATTTCTCCACCTCTTTGTCTTACCTTGCCATCTTTTATTTTCTTGCATGTCTTTTTACAGCTCACCCACACTCCCTTTACAATGCTCACACAAAACGCCTCTCTTTCACCTATGCTGCTTTTCTCCCACTCGCCATTTTTCTCACCAAAAAAAATAAGGCCAAAACATCTAAAACGGAACAAACTGTAGCAGTTAAATGGTCCACTTTATGATTGAATTCAGTGCTCTTTTTTTGCAAGCTAATGGAGGTTTTTGACATTCATTCTTATTCAGTAATCCTCTCCATAACCCCCCACCTCATGTACTGCCACATAGCCGTTTGGGATGCATCTCTCGAATGTTGGCGTGCACTGCTGTTTTCCACCAGGCTGAATAGTGCCCACTGTTCATCCTGGCACAGTATATCAGAAGCATCTTAATCTTTGTATGAGTGTGTCAGAGCCTTGGCAGTCTCCATTCTCCAGCTGCCCACCTGATCAAACACTCGAGAGGCGGCCTGTTATTTAACCTGATCAAAAACAAGCGGAGACAGTGTTACAGGAGTCAGTTGCTGGCATCAGAGGCTGTTGTTTTAAAGGCAGTTTTCTATATCTAAGTATATTTATTTTTGAATATTGGCTGTTATGAGAGTAACGACTATTGACACACAGCCAGAAGCATCAGACCTGAATCAGTGTACTGCTGTGTGTATTATTTCCTTTTAAGAACTAATGGACATTAAATCTAAAAGTAAAATGATAAAAATAGCATACTTATGTGCAATTTAAGGTTGTATTACTGAACATTATAATCATAATCTGAATTCTTTAGACTCTGATGTATCTAGGCTTTATTAGAGATGGTGAAAACTCTAATTTAACTACAAATAGCACCAGCCATTATTTCAAAAGCAATTATAGATACCTTTTAAATTAATTAATTCTTTAAAAGTGTCAGTGTCTTTAACTGGCAAATTGACATGGACCCTCAGTTTCATACAGAATTCCAGGATGCAAAGAAGGTGCAATATTCCCACCTTGAAACATCTGTGTGAATGGGGCTTCTGTTTCTAATAGGTTCCTACTGTCTGTGTGCAGCAGACCCATATGCTGATTTGATTGATAACCATAAATCTATCCAAATATGTATCTATGTGCTTGTGGTTGGATAGATAGAACAATGGATGAAAAAATTAATAGGTTTGTGGATGGATGGATGGATGGATAGATAGATAGATAGATGGTTGGAATAATGTCTGAAAAGATTGATGAAAGATGGATAGAAGAATGGATTAAAGATGGATGGAAAGATGAATGTGCAGATGGTTGGATAGGTGGTTGTGGTAAGCTAGAAAGGTGGATGGGTGGATAGAGATGGATGGTTAACAGGATGCATGGATGGAGGGGAAACATTGATGAAAAGATGAAGGTTGGAACAAATAAATTGATAAAGGGATAAGATCTGGATGAATTTATGGAGAAGGATGAATGGATAGTTGAATGGGTGGAGGGTTTATATGAATATTATTGACATGTATAGGTGGATGGATGAACAAATAGATTCATAGATAGATGAAAGATTGAATACATGGATAGATAGATGGATAAATAGATAAAAGTGGAATGGAACAATGTCTGGATATATAGATGAAAGATATGTCGATGGTTGGATAGTTGGTTGAGGATGGATAGATAGAAGGATGGATGGATGGCAGTGCCGATGGTTAGACAGAGATGGATGGTTAAGAGGATGCATGGATGGAGAGAAATATGGATGAATATACGGTTGGAACAATATATGGATAGATGGATAAAATTTTGATGTGTAGATGGATGAAAGAAGGATGGAATGATAAATGTATAGACGTTAGAATGGTGGGTGTGGTTGGATAGATGTTTGATTGATGAATGGAAAGGCATGGCTGGATAGAGGTTGATGATTGGTTGGATAGATATGTATACTGTAAAATGTGTGGATAGATAAGAAAAATGATAAATAGATGGGTAGATATATTGATTAATGGATGATTCCAATATTTGATGGATAAAAAAACTGATGATTCCAACATAGGATGGATAAATGCATGAAAGATGGATGGATATCTGGATGGGTGGAAAGAGATTGAAAGATTGATGTGGTGGATGGTTTGATTGATGATAGATGGAAAGATTGGCGAGTGAGAGAGAGACTTCCTTGCAGCACCTGTAACACACTGTACCACACTGGAGCGGTAACAGAAGCTGAGCGGAGAGCCCGAGTCCTGCATCGAGGCGAGCCCCCACCTCCTCTCCTCCTCTTCGGTCGGACCGTGTGATGGTGAGAGCTGGGAGAAGCGCTGCACTGACCGTGCTGTACTCTGAGGTGTCGTCCGTATGCGACGATCTTTCTCACAGTGCTCCGTTCGCTTCAGTGGCGGATGCTCAAACAACGAACGTGCTTAGGAGCGCAAGCGCGCGCGCGCGTGTGTGTAGTATTGCGCAAGCGGCGTGATTTGGGACTTTTCTCTGCCTCAGCGACATGAATAACTCAAACAATCACCGAGTAAGTTACTTCAATAGTTACAAAAGTGAATCTTTGTGCGGTATATCTGTCAGTTGAATGAATTTGCGCTCATTGCGAAGGAGATGTTTACCTCAGCAGGATGTAAATGCTAACCGCTAACGGTAGAGGAGTAACGGTTCTATATCGCGAGCGCTGCGTATATGCACGCGCCCTGCGCTCTATACAAAATCATGGCTTTGGCACAGAGCGCGTGAATATGTGGTACAGCGCGTGCCATGATGTGGTATAGAGTTGCGCGAAGGTCAGTGTGCCGCAATGTGCGTGTGTGTGTGAGAGCGAGATGTGTGTATTATATATGATGTCCCTGCTTTACTATTGCACATACTGTAATTCTGTTGTGTGTTAACCTATGACTGTATAGCTTGCCGCATGATGGATTGGAAAATGTCACGTGGGTCCAAAAAGGTAAAGAGAATACAAATCGAAGGAAAGGATAATGTCCTATAATAAAACAAAATCCGATATCCAAAATCCTGAAAAAGTTGGAGTTATGAGATTTTATTGTACACGCAGGTCTGAGTTTGCACTATGTCTGAGTTACTGTGGCTTTTATCTGTTTTCCAACAAATAAGCTGATTCATATGGACACTGTCTAAGGATTACATCATTGATTATGTCAGGGATGTAAATCATCAGTAACTCCTCATTATGTGATTGTAGTATTGCATGGAGTATATTTGTTGGTGATGTAGGATGTGTTGCAAGATCAAACAATATTACATTCCAGTGATGCTTTTTCTTAATTAGGGATGCACGGTTCATTTCCAGTATCAATAGCTAAGCTTTGCGTACCTGCTGATGCTGATCTGACATTGACGTTTTCATAATTTTCACATTCGGACATGCATATGTAGTGCTTCACTGATATTTCAGACAGAATTGGTATAGCAGATCAACTGCAGTGTATCTCATGCAATGTGGCCTTTTTTGTGTGTTTATACATGCACCAGTACCACAGTGCCTCAGAAATACCCATTATGCCTTCGGTTTTCACTTTACCTGAAACTGAAACCCAATTCGTTCAACACTCTCTTCCAAATACCCGTTCTGATGCATGCATGAGATGTGTGTTCTGTTTATGCTAAATCTGCTAAATCAAGTCTGAAAATACTAGTTTAAATATAGAGAATGTCTTTTTTTTTTACTCTTTGCAAGGTCAATGTGACCCCTGAAGCATCAGCTTTGTTCCAGTATATCAGTAGATAAGCATTGAATCCTTAATATGTGACCACTTGTATCATTTGTCTTTATTTCTTGCTGTTATCACTGTCTGGTCATGTATTCCATCGTGGAATTAAAACTGCTAGGAGGAATGCATCATGTATCTGTTGCTAAGTTGTTTTCAGAGTGCAGGGTAATATGATGTTTGTGAATTTTTTTTTTTTTTTTTTCACAATGGCAATAACAATTCCCAAACTGAGACTGTGGTCTAGTCTGGACTATACGGATCTGCTTTATTCAAATGCAATATCTAAAGCTAAGGAAATGACTAGATGTTACTGAACCTCCTACGGTGCAATACGAATGCCCCCAGCTGTTCCTCTTAATCATGGCACATTCCATTATTTCTAGCTCAGGAAGTCAGGTGAGTTTGGTGGCCCACTTTGAACATTCCTATTTCTTTCAAAGAAAGCACTCCAGAGGCACCGGACACCCTGCCAACGGCAACCACCCCCACGCTTGAAACAACCCACCAGTCAGCAAGGAGCCTCATGAAACTGATCATGGTTAAATAGTTTTCTATGCAGACTTTTAATTATAATTAAGTGTGGAAACTATTAAATTATATTAAAGCATTATTTAATGCTCAAATTTAATTCCCACAACCTCACGGCTTGTGCACCCCCTCATAATCTTTGACAACCCCTTGAGGGGTGCACGGACCCCAGGTTGGGAACCACAAATCTAGATTTGGTTTGCTGAGTCGACCCATCCAGGATTGTCTTTGAGTCTGATGCTGTAAATGCATGCATCTGTCCCAGTGCCCCCAGGAGGTAGGGGTGGGTCAGTAAAGTTTGCATGGATTTGCCTTGGAATTATCACAGTTATCCAAATATCATGCGGAGTGATTAGTGGAACCATAACTGACCTAATGAGCCATTCGCAATTTCACTGTACCGACCATGCGAAACTTCTTCTGTTTCTCTCCCCTGAAATGACCAAGGCCTGGTTTTATCTAGGACAAATCTTATGTCATTGTAGGATATGGCACAGCTGGAAAATCTGGGTCATGTCATTCTTCTCAAGGGCATCAGAGCATGATGGTGTGTGTGCTGTACAGGTGCAGGTGCATATCAAAATAAAGAAGAGAGGGACACACTGACATACACCACCCCGGTTCCCAAAACTCTTCACCCTTCTGCTCTTTGTCTCATTTCTGCTATTAGACTGTGGTGTCATTTCTGCTCGACTTGTCCAGATGCAGTTTTGAAAGAGTTGCTTTGCTGAGCATACCGACTCGCTTATATGTTTTTATCTTAGAGACTACAGCCAAAAATGGAAAGATGCTACTGTTTGTGGATAATGCAGAGAGATTGAAAGAGTAATTGTGTCACTGACTATGAGGGACGAGTCTGTCATGCCTGATAGAGTGCAAGGCACATGAAAGGTAATCAGCTTCTTTTTTACACTGGCCATATAGATGTTTTAGAGAAAAGGGGAGAGAAAGAGAGGAGGGAGGGAAGGAGATCAGGACTTATTAATAAGTTTGCTGGGTGATGTGCTAGATTGACTGACTAAAGTTGGTAACAGATTTTAATATAGGACTCGAGATCATTATGGGATTGCACCATGTTTCTGCTAGATCAAGTTGATAACACAGAGGGGGAGTATGTTGCATATGATATCTGCTGATCTGCTTACTTTAGTACTACTGTATGTTTTCCTCAGGGTTTCTGTTGATCCGTAGTCATGTAGTGTAGCATAATCTTGGTTTATAAGCCTCGGAGTTGATCATGCGGTTATTAATTCACCTCATGTGTAATTGTAAGCTACAGCCCTGGCGTATCTGTTGATCAGATTAAATATTACTACACACTTATATCAACAAGCATCTATTTTTATTTAACAAAGTCAAGTCAGTGGGATTAAAATGGGGTGTGGAGGTCACTCTCATCAGTTTCGAGATAAATGCATGTTGTGATTAACATTTCATAGACTTTCCTTCAGTTGTTTCCCTCCTAGCAGGAAGCCTGAATTGATGTCCTATTAGGAGTGTAACAATCTCTTATTAAAAAAATAGATAAATAAAATGTTTCATACTATTTGCTATAGACAGTGCTGTTACTGTTCTTAAACAACTTGATGCACCTAGATACCCAGGCATAGGCATTTTTTTAATGTTTACAAGTTAAATTCTCAATAATTGACAAAACAATCTCTTACTGTACTGAAACGTACATACCCGTGTGTTTTGTACAACGTTACACCCCGATATTCTATTGTTTGTTTTTACTTTTTTTTTCCTGCAAAACAAGATAAACGATGCTTTGTTTAAATTTTACAGCCCACACAACACAGGCTCTAGATGTGTTTGCTAGTTCAGCCATGTTGATGGAGCTCCTGATTAATGGGCTCAGTGGAAAAGCTGCTGATCAACGAGGGTCATCTGCCTCACAAGCAGAACAACCGCTGTTGGTTTCAGTCGGATAGAACCTTGCGGTTTTTCTCTTCAGTGCCCTAATAAAGAGGCGCGCTTGCCAAGATAAGCTTATGTAAAATCCCGTAATACTTCTACTTGTCACGCAGCATCAGTTAAGAAGAGGAGGACGGGCTTACAGGCTTTTATGCATTTTTTTTTTTCCCCTTCCCCCTGAGGCTTTGGCTGAAAGAACCGATGGAGTCGACATGGCCTGAGGAGTTGGAGAAGGTTTCTGTGTGGCTGAAGAACAAGTGACGTTTATTATGCATGCAGAGTAACAGCTTTTTCCACCGATTTAACAGCGTGCTATAAAACTTCGTTGACGTGGGAAGAACTGAATTTGACAACCGAAACGCACCTTACTTATGGGTCTTGCTGGGAAAATAAATTTGATTTCACACACACAACACGAAACCGTAAACTCCAGAAAAGGCTGTGACAAATAGGCAAGAATGCATGAGTGTTTGGAGAATTAAAAAAAGATGCTGCAGGACATGGTTTTAGTCAGTCTAGCATTAAATTCAAATAAAAGATTCTGTTTTGTTGAGAACATTTGAAAAAGATTTTCGTTTCAGATGTCTGCATTTCGGGATGACGAGGTGTTCTTCGAAAGCAGATTGTGCTTGAAGATTAATTCAATACATTTGCTTATTTATACTTAAATGAAAGGAAAAGTTTCTTGTTCTTCTCATATCCTTGCAGGTTTCTTCCTGTGCCTGTCTTGCTTTTAATCTTTCACCCCTTTCATATTCCTACACACGGGCCTTTAGGAGTAATGCGAATTAACCGTCTGGGTACAGAAAGGCCTGTGTGTATCCCCCTGGGAACACAGCTGTGTATGAGAGAGGTCAGCTCTACATTCTCACACACTCTCACACACACACACACACACACACACATACTGTATATATTTATATACAGATGTTTCAGTCACTTCCTGAATTCCGTTGCAGCGTGTGTGTTCAAGGACTCATCTCACAAAGAGCTGTAACAGATCAATCTGCTAGAAATAAAGTGTTGAAAAGCTTCAGACTGGTGAGGGTCAAGATTCAACGTGATCACCAGCTGCACCAGCTGTGTGTGTGAGTGTGTGTATCGGGGGAATATGTAACATCTGACAAGATGGCGTTTCCAATTTGTTCCCAGATACATTTAAGAATCAAAATTTAATTTTTTTTCCCCTTCTTTTCAGTTGTATACCTATTATTCCTTTCTGTGAACCTGCACTGAACCTGGGAGAAGGTTCCAGGAAAGATGGCTTTATGTCAGCGGTGTTCATCACAAATACGTTAATACATCATTTCATGACTTTCTGGGAAAGCTTTAGCATGCATATGCGCACAAACACACACACAAAGATAGCCAGATGATTTCTCGCTGCCCCTGAGGTTTATCCAGGGTTCACAGAATCAGTGATCGGAGAGCTGCGCAAACTCTGTGACCAAAAACCTTTTCTACACAATGTATTGACTAACATGAGAGAACCAGTGACCAGAACAACCGCATTATAACCACACCTTCTCAAATCAGCTCGAGTTATTAACTAAATTTAGAGCCGGTGAGAGGGAAAAAAATGGTTGAAATCATGAATAGGTATTTCTGCGCCGTTCCTGAACGTTCAGTTCTCTAATATGTAATTGTACGCTTGTTTTCCGCTTTCTTTCCTTCCTTACATGACTGGTTATACTCTAAGAGCAGCATGTACGCTTTTCCCTAGTGAATGTTATGCATGAGCGTGTGTGTGGGTGATAGAAGAGTGCCTTAAGCTTCATGGTTCGTTTCATAGTGTCAGGACATCAGTTCCAGCAGTTAGGGAGGGCGAGACGAACCTCTCCAGTGATCCTTTATGTTTCTAAAACAATCATGACGCGCAAGAGTGTCACTTTTCATGGAACTGAATGCCCGTGGAAGCTCTGTTACTTCTGTATCAATTTTCTGTGCCTGAGACATTAACAGCAGCATGAAAACAGATGTGAGGGATCTCCACACTGCCATGGGAGTGAATTATTACTGTAGAAATCATAATAAATTCGAACAAACCTGTAAATTATACCTGGAACTACTGTCCGAGCTGCTGCTGTTAAAAATCTTTTCACCAAGATTGATAAAAACGTTTTTTTTAATAACAAATACGCATTTGCACTCACCAGCCAATTAAATAGGAACTAAGAACTGTACAGCTTTATGGGTTTATGGCTTTTTAGGTTCGTATGAGCCTATCCCAGAAGACTTTGGGCTCAAGGCCGCCCCCAAGCATTTTGGGAACACCAATCAGCCTCATTTGTGGACTGTGGGAGGAAACCGGAGTTCTCTGAGGAAACCCACCAATAACCGGGAGAACATGCAAACTCCATGCACACAGACCCGAGGCAGGAATCAAACCCTCGACCCTGTAGGTGTGAGGTCAGTGCTAACCACTATGCTGTGCTGCCTAATAGAAACCCATTCCGGGAATTTTACAGTCGGCCAATGATGTGTCAGCAGACATGAAGCCATACACAATACAGAAAATCTGACTCTTGTATGCGAGTCTACACCAGAGGTGGGCGAAGTACACACTTGACTAAAAGTGGAGATACCCTAGGAAAAGTATTACCAAAGTAAGAGTAGAAGTGATATTTGACATGAATGAAATCTACTTACTTCCTTTCCATCACCTCATTACCACAGAGTATTATAATGTCATGTTGTCGCATTGTCACTTTGTCGCTCTTGTTTGCTCATTTGCACGTACACTTTATGTTGTCTATTTTGTATAAAAACGTAGATAGTTCTCTGTTTAACTTAAAATGTGAATCTGTCTTGTCCCAGCTTGCAGCTAATTAGGTCACCAAGTTACTTTTAGCTAGTTACTTTTTGTTCATTTATGGTTTTTTTTTTTATTTTCTTTTTTTCCCCCTAATTTAGTCGTGTCCAATTCCTCCTCGTCACTAGGGGGCTCCCACATTAAGGCTACTGCTATCACTCACCCGGGAGGGTCGAAGACTATCATGTGTTTCCTCCGAACCACGTGACGCCAGCCCACCGCCTCTTTTCGAACTGCTCACTCGCGCACCGTTGGGGGCGTAACACACTCGGAGCACTCCTTCCACTTGCGTGAGCTCACGGATGCCCCTGATTGGCTGTAGAGCCGTGATTAATGTGGGAGCACTAAGTACCTCTCATCCCTACATATGTTATATGTAGCACCTTGGTCCTGGAGGAACGTTGTTTCGTTTCACTGTGTACTAAACTGTATATGGATGAAAGGACAATAAAAGCCGACTTGACTACGTGACTTGATCTCTGGTCTACACGCAATGTTTACAGTTTACAAAGCAGTTCTGCGGCCAGAAAAACACTGCAGAGGTCAGAGGAGAAAAGCCAGAGTGGTTTCAACAGACAGGACGTCTAGGGTCACGCTAATAACCGGACTTTACAGCCACGGTGAGCAGAAAGGCATGTCGGAGCGCACACGGTGGACGAGCTACAGGAACAGGAAGCTGGAGCTGTAGTAGGCATGGAAACACAGGATCAAACCAGCCCTGTCTGAGTCTTGTGCCAGTGAAGGAAATAGATATTTCTGCCAGACTCGCATTCTTATCTACATTTATAAGGCAGATCATACAGGATGTTTTTTGTGGTTTGGGATCTCTGCCTGATTCACTGACATAAATACGTAGACACACTGTGTGAGGCCTTTTCTTTGCCTTTCTTAGTGCCGGTCTTCATGTGGTTCACGTCCCAAAATTATTTGCGTGTTATTGGGACACTTCTGCGCGGTAGTAAGTCGTAGAACTGGCCTGTATCTCTCTCCATTCCTCACGCCACTCATTGTCCTTCAGTTTCTTGAAACCACTTCCTTGTTTTTGTAATAATAGCATGTAGAATCTGAAAATATATGGTAGATAATGTCTGCTCTGTTTCTTTTGTGGTTTGTATTTATACCGCTGCTCTGTGTTCTCTGTGCTGCCATTCTTCCTGTGAGTCTGTCTTTTTTTCTCTCTCTCTTTTTTTTCTGTCTCATGTTTGTCCTGTCTCTGTCTGCTGTCTGTCTGTTCTCAGAGCTTCAGTGTAGCCGCTGGGAAATAAAGGCTGCAGCTGGACAGGGGTGTGTGCGCATGCATGCAAGTGTGTGTGCACGTGTACAGTATATCTGATTTGTTGAGCATACAATGTTTGTCTGGGTGTGAGTGTGTGAATGACTGAGACTTGTGTGTCTGTGTGTGTGCGCGCGCTGTGGAGGTGCGCTCAGAAGGCATAATTTTCCTCTAAATGCATTAATTCCTGGACTCAGTCGTCAGTGATCAGACAGAGGAGCTGATATCACTGCACTACAGTCTATTAGTAAGTATACGTGTCGTGTATAGTATAGTATAGTATATATCTCAAACACTATACATATGATCTACCAAGAAAACAGTCACATGATTGTATTTCCGGGAAAAAATGTCGTATATTTAAAATGAAAGTGTTGTAAAACATTGCTGAAACATTTTTAAAGAAACCTTTTCTGCTTGAGAAATGCCATTCCCAGCTCTCATGGCTTCATGTCTGCAGTACGACAATTACATGAAGATACACACACACACAGGCAAAGTACACACCCTGTTCACAAAGCCAGTGTAATGTGGTGGGGAAAACGGGCTTCGTCGTGGTCATGCCTTTAACTGAGATGGTTTCATGCAAGACGAGATCTGTGTGAAAGGAAGAGTCCCCCCCACAGATATCTGAGTTTACAGATATCTCATACAGTGGAACCTCGGTTCACGAACGCCCCACAGTACCGCCATCCCACGCTACCGCTATCAGCTGAACAAGGCCATGATTGTGCCACGCGGCACAGTCCACAGTCATGGATCACGCACATGATAGAATTATTTTGCACAAAGTGGAGTGATGAGAAGCATCATGCCAACAAAACTGTGGTGAACAGACTGCTACTTCTTATGAATGATAACACTTTATCATTTCAGTGTCTCATATCAGTGTCTTACTTTAGAATAATTGTGCAGCATGGAAATAAAAAAATTAAAAAAACCAAATCTCTCTGGATAGAGAAAAGAAAAGGAGAATTACTGAGTGTTATTATAGAAGGGGACTCTCCTTCCTAACATTAACCTGCTCCCCCCCCCCCATCTTCCTCTTCTCCATTCTTTCACCTCAGCGAGTCTCCCTAAGAAAAGTGAACAGTCCATGTATATGTAAAAATAAAGTGTATGCTCTCTCCAGTAGTTTAAAACCCGCTGATGTGAAAGAATGCTCTGTAAATCCTTCAATCCGAGGTGCTGTTAAACTGGTGATTTTTATGGTTGGTAACTCTAAATGAACTTCTGCGAATGCACTGTGCCAATACTGTTCTCGCAAGAACTGTTCCTTAATTACCTATTGCCATATGTGTTATTTCATAGTTTTGAATCCTAGAATGTAGAAAATAAATCCAGTCTTTCAGTATGTCCAAACATTTGACTGGTACTGCAAGTGTGTGTGTGTGTGTGTGTGTGTGTGTGTGTGTGTGTGTGTGTGTGTGTGTGTGTGTGTGTGTGTGTGTATGAGAGTGAGAGAGAGTGTGTGAAGCAGCTGGAGGAAGATTAATAGTGGAAAGTGTGGTTTCTGTCACTGTAACAAAAGGCATGCTCTGTTAAAGCTTAATGCTTTTTCTATCTCCGAGTCGAAGATTCAGTGTTTGTGTAATGACCTGCATGCCACCGAGTCTGATTTCTTTGTTTGGATTGTAGTCTCATGTAGTCAAAGCCTGAACAAATGAAGCAAGTTACTATATGCTTTAACTCAAACGTCTTCATTCAAGCGTATTACGGTGCAATAGAAAGGCGTGCTTTAAGGGCATGCTCAAACTAGGCGTGGTTTCCTCTTATACTGTGCCCGAGCTTTAAAACTAAAACATTAATCACAGTTTTATTTTGTTCAGGTCAAACTTCATAACTGATTTGTTGCAATATGTGGATACCTGCACATGGCCGTCTTCCGAGAAAGCACAGCTCAATTTCTTCATCTGGACTTTCCACTAGCTCGTGAGAGTACATCTTTTCACACCCTGAAGCAGCGCAGAAGCCTGGGATTAACTGCTATCTGAGATGAGCCAGTGTTGGCTTACTGTTCCCCCTGTTAGGATACAAATAGCAACCCTCTTCCCCTCATTTATAGACTCGCGGGCGATCTGATAGACGAGAGAGGTACGAAATGAAATATAAGGGAGATTTAATGAAAAAAGACATCAGCAGTGGGTAAAGATTATGGATACACACATCACGTTGACATTTCTTTATCTACCTTAAGGTATCACTTTATAAGCTTTCTGTCTGACTGAAGCATGTGACGAAGCCTCTACTTGTGTGTTGCTAATTAAGTTGTAATATATTCTCTCCTGTAGCATAATTACAATCATGCTCCAATCAAGGCTTGCTGTGGGTTCATCCTCCCGAAGGAAGAACGGATGAAAATGTCCTGCATGTCTAGTCCAGAACAAGGTCCTGATTTTTAGAAAGCACAAGCAGCGACCCATCCCTGTCTGCACGCTCTTTGTGAAGAGTCATACACTTTTTTTGCAGTGCTACTTGTGAAGCTTTTAATCCTTTATCATCTTTTTACCTGCTTAGTAGTTCTGTAGCTCTTATGCATAACAATTTTTTTTTCATTTACTGACTGACCAGTTTGAGGGAGTAAATATACACTCTGGAATATTTAATGTAGTACTTAGACACTTGTAAAGGGTGTTACTATTTCAGGATTTCTTGGGCCTGCTTTGGGATTTTTTTTTCTTTCTCGTCTTTGTAGCCAGCGTTAATGTTCAGAAGAATTCCCATACTGTCTCGCACTGTACTGTACAGGCACATACTGTGTCTGGTCCTGGAGGAACGTTGTTTCGTTTCACTGTGTACTAACTGTATATGGTTGAAGTTTCACTAAAGTCTACTTGAACTTGAACTTGCATGCAGACTTGAACTTACTTGAATGTATATAAATAAGTGAGGGTGATTATGGAACTGTATATTTTCCTCAGATTTTTTTTCATAACCAACAAATGGGAACATAACTACAAGCTCTTTACACAGATCATTTCTTTCCTCTCATGAAACAGTTCTATTCTGATAAAGGGAGTGGCCTCATCCAGGTGTCAGGACACGAATTTGATGATGATGATGATGATGTAAGTCATATCTGATTCCAGTCGCCAACTTTCAACCCAGTGGAACGCCTGTGAGCGATTTTGGAGTGACCCCATCTCTGTCATCATCATTATCATCATCATCAAAGAACCAATTTATACCATTCTGGACTGAATTTCGGTCTTCGTCGCCCACGTACAGTTTCCAAGAGAGACTTGTGCACTCTGTACAAAGTTGGACTGGTAATTTGTGTTGACCAAAGTTGGCTTTTCCTTTCATTCGCTATTGATCTACACATGTGGGTTACACGTTTGATGCCTTGCAGTGATTTGTCAAGTTTGGCTCGAGAAATAATGAGTTTCTGATTCTTCCACATCTCCAGCCAGTACGCATCTGTGCAAGAAGCCTGTTCTTGTTTGCGTGGAGAACAGCTGGCTGCAGTCTCAAAGGCGCACAGCACGCATTCGCAGATAACGCGCGTACACGTCTCAAACGCCTCATTGTGCTCATAATAATGAGGGCAGTGTGCTGCTGTGGCTCTGACGGAATGTCGTCTCAGCCTACATAATGCCTGCTAACTAATTGCATAGTTATTTGTTGCTGAAGTCTTTTTACTTACTGTTTGGCTGTAGGACGCCAGCTCTCCTTTGGCTGTTTTTTTTTTTTCATATGGAAAGATTATAACTGTTGTGCCAGGCGTGTATTCAAAAGCAACGAACAAACACGTCTTGGCTTTATTAAACCAGCCAATGCAACAACAAAAAGTCTCCAACAATAGCGTTTTATGCTGTTCTTCAGAGAAACTGGGCATGATCGGGGATTCGTGTGACTCAGTGCAGACTTTGTTAAAGTTTTGAGCATGTGGGAAAGGGGTCAGGGTGTGGGTGAACAACATGGCGAATATAGCTCATCTTGATAACTGAAGATATTTTTGTATTGCATGACAAAGCTGGGGTTTTCAACAAGTGATATGCTAGTGGCTTATTTAAAAACCTAAAGACTGTTCTGTTCCTATTCAGTATATACTGATGTAAAAAAAAAAGTACATTTTAATGTCCAAACAGCTCCAACAGTCTTGGATTTTTTTTTTCAAAGTTGGGCAAATTTGTAGTCAGGATACCAGGATATAAAAATGTAACGTCTGAGGTATTCATAGTTAACCACTTACGAGTATCGCGTATTACATGATTGTCGTTTTCTACCAAAGACCAGTTGGAATCAGACGAGCCCATAACCAGGGCCGGGGGTCTAGTAGAGCAATTTTCTAGTAGAGAATAAATTCTCCAGATATGTTGCACCCCTTATCAAGACAATAAAGACACTGGCTTCCTGCACCTGGGGAAATCTTTGCCGTTCCCAGTGAAAGGTACCGTAGGAATTGGCCAAGACTTAATGAATCTGCTTCTGACAGATGCGATGGACGCCCATGCTGTAATTGCTGCAGCCTTCAGCTTGTTAAGTGTCCATGTCGGAGTCATTTTGCATGCATGGAATACAAATGATATTAAGACGAGGAACAAAAAAAATGAAGAAATTCTGTTGTATAAATCACCAGTCACCAGGAACATGTATTAGGATCTTAAATCTCTCTCTCTCTCTCTCTCTTTTTTTTTTTTTTAAAGTAAAACTCTTAATTCTCATAAAGCAAAAACTTTGGCCAACAACTTGCAGATGCACCCAAGATGTGTTGCATTAGAATAGATGAATATATAATTTATTAATATCAGAGAGCTTGGCATATGCTGTTACATTGTATTACCATCTTTTAATTAATCTGTTCAGTTTCCAGGCAACCAGAACATGAAACTGAGCAGCAGGCTTCCCCACTGTGCCGGTTAATACTGTAAATGTAACATTTATTCACCAGCATTACCAGTTTCATCCACCAGCTTCAGTTCTGAATAAGAGAATGAGGCCCGCGATCATATGTGTGTGTGTGCATGTGTGTGGGTGAGTGAGTGCATAACTGTGGTCAGCTAATTGGAGGCTGGATCTCCCCGGTCAGTGCAAGCCTGCATTTTGGGTGTGGGCAGGAATTTAGTCTTGCTTTCTGTGTTTTGCTTACGGGTGTCACTGTAGTTTGTGCACTGTAAGAGCATTGTGTAGGTATAATTTGCACTGGCGACTCCAGCTTTCCTGCAAGAGAGTCAGTAATGAGAATTAGCGCACAACTCCCAGAAGATTTTCCCTTAATCTTGAGACACAAGAATGATGCTTATGTCGCTTTATCGCCTCGTAGAATCACAGCCGAGCGATATCATATATATTATACTCTCAGTCAGCCGCGTGAGTGAAAACTCAAACTGATTTCCCGTTGTTCGGTCACGAATAAATCATGAATCTTGTGTCGCTCGGGTGGCTGAAGATTCAGTATCCGTCTCCAACCATTAAAAAAAAAGAAAGAAAGAAATAAACGTTTTGCTCATGTTATTGCTGCAGCTGCTTCATAAACTCTTATGAGGTTTGCAAAAGGCTAATATGCCGGCGCAAGTGGACGCATGCCTGCGGAGAGTGATTTTTTTTTTTCAGTACCTCTTCAGTTTAGTTTACACAGATGTGCGTTTTATGCTGTCAGTGTTTCTCTAATTTCCACTTTTCCGTGTTAACCACTTCACTCTCCCTCTTTCTTTCTTTCTCACATCCTTGTTTTTCACCTCAAAATCACAGCAAAACCATGATGAAAGCCAGGTCAGCCAGGCTCAGGGTTGGATGTGACTTCAGAGCGCTTCACAGATTGATCTGAACCGTCTGAACCAAAGCTGAATTCTCTAAGGAGAATATGTAATAAAAATAAAATAATATATTTAATAATAAAATATAAGGTACTCACTTTTGTTTTTTGAAGCGGTATTAAACACCATGTCATCCTAATTGTGATAAAATGCAAACAGGTCATGTTGTCGGCTCACGTCTGATAAATGATACCTACGCCGCAGTGACACATCACACATCATCGCCTTTAATTGCTCACGTTTATCAACCAGGACATTTTCATGCAGCAGATACATCAGACTGTCACACAAAGTGGCTCTGCGTGAGGCCTCCACAATGAATTGCAGTAACTTTAAGTAAATAAGTATATACATGAGGGCGAGTCAAAAATGATCTGCACTCTGGCACAATTCCGCACAATTCTAGGATTATTATTTTATTTATTTTTTTTTTTTCCCCGATTTTCTCCCTAATTTAGTCGTGTCCAATTCCTCCCCGTCACTAGGGCGCTCCCACATTAAGGCTACTACTACCACTCAGCCGGGTGGGCCGAAGACTATCACGTGTTTCCTCCGAACCACGTGACGCCAGCCGACCGCATCTTTTCGAACTGCTCGCTCGCGCACCGTTGGGGACGGAGTAACACACTCGGAGGACAGCGCTATCCGCTCCCTCTGTTGCGCGAGCTCACAGACGCCCCTGACTGGCTGTAGAGCTGTGATTAATGTAGGAGCACTAAGTACCTCTCATCCCTCCCCTCTGAGAGAGCTCGGCCAATCAGCTCTCTCTAGACCTCCGGCTGCGAGAGGTTACAGCACCACCCGGGATTCGAACTAGCGATCTCCGGATGATAGGGCGAGCGCTTTTTCCACTGCCCTACTCGGAGGCCCAGGAATTGAAATTTTTTATTAACTTTTACAAAAGCTAGAAAATCTGTCAACAAGCTTTTGTGTTCATTCCCTTATTAAAAAAATGTTTTTGGCTGACCTACGAGCCACGACTGCTTCTGCATGCTTCATGCGTCTTCATCCTCGTAAGGCTGCTTTCAGGGGACAAAAGAGGTGAAGGTTTGACAGAGGATGATCAGGACTCTAGGGAGGACGTTTATCGGACGTGGACAGGCTTTCGGCTCCTCCTTTTAAGGGCTACCGCTCGTGCGACTATTCTTGAACTTCTCTATCCGCTTTTCCGTGACAAAACACTTCATATGTACTGCAAGTTTCCAAAAAATAATGGCACCAGGTACACGATCAGTGCACGCTGCTTTTCCTTTGTGCAAATCACAAGTGGGGCATCCATTTTTGCTCGCACGACAGTTACATGAATTGATGGAAGACGATCACCCCTGCACAGCCTTCAACATAAAGTGCTAACTATATATATATATATATATTACACACATATCTATGAAAAATAAGGATGTTGAGCAACTTCTTTATTGTAAGTGTTTAAGTCTTGGTGAGATTTTATACACAGTTTGTATTTGCTCTTTTGCTCCTCCCGCTCAGTCAGTGTCACGCTCTTATAAAGACATTCCGCCCTTTTCGCTTGTAAAGAGCCGTCGGATAAGCGATCGAGGATTTCCCGAGGAGGAGACTTCAAACCTAAAGGCTATTCTCCAAAGATCAGAGTCACTTCCCATGACTCAGCCCGCTTCCTGTATGAAAAGGCATTTCCGATACAGCCCAGCAGCCGGGTTGCCACAGTCTTACTGCAAATTCTTTAGCAATTACGGTGTAATTACACAGGCTGGGAAAGTGATTGTGAAGTCATGAGCCCAGTTCAAGTGTCTGAGTGTTGAATCATTAAGGGTAATTATCAGCCATTAGGAAGCTAATAACACGCAAAATATTTTTCTCTTTTTTTTTTATTGTGTATTATTGCTTTTAATTCGCCTTAATGATTTAAAGCCCTCTATTAATAACTTCATTTCAAATGTAGTTATTTTCCTCATCCGGTTCTGATTGCTTTATGACATGCTTTTTTTTCTTTGTTAGTTTATTTAAAAGTGGCTGAGCACTTTCTTTACAATTTCTGCCTTTATACAAGGTGATGATCTCATCTTATTCCCATCAGTGCTCACTATGCATTATGTGGGAACAGTAGAGAGGCCGCGTCCTCGCTCTTCTCATCCTTTCACGCCCCAGCCAGGCTCTCGTTCACTCTCTCACTCTTTCTGCTCTGGCACGTTGCCCTGCCTGACACCTGGCTCGAACGATGGGGTGTCTGGCACCAGACTGCGTTTGTGTGTGTGTGTCTGCAGACATGTATATCACAAGCATGTTCATGCTGACTAATGTTTACCTTCAGACAAACGCACTTGCTCAGGCTGTTTCCTCAGCTCTGATTCAGAACGCTTTCAGCTATTATTTACACATCGCTAATGTCATTTTCACACCACTTATAAATGTGTGTGTATACATGCTGACTGTGTGTACGCCTGTTGGAGCAGCTGCACAGAGGGGCTGTGCACATTTCCATCTAAATAGATGTCATTTGCATTTACATTAGCAGATTTGTCTCCCGAAGCTTTTGCCCCGTTCTTAGCCCACGGCCGCCGCTCAAGACAACGCTCACTCTTCTTTAGAAATGCCTCATGCTGGAAATGAATGAAAAGGTTTGCAATGGAAAGTCGTCATTACCGAAGAGGAGCTGAGCCGTCGGTTGTTTTTGGGAAAGCCCCTAGTGCTGAATCCTGCTTTGTTTCACTGTTCTATATAGTGTGAGGTATTCTGCTGGTCAGAGGAGTAAAACTGTAACGCAAGTTTTAACTCAATCTATCAGTTTAGTTCGCCTGAATAAACAGATATATATCTGGATATGTATTTGAATTTAAACCCAAGGTGTGCCATGACAATTTACTTGTAATTAAATATAAACTCTATCACTGTGTCTCCTGAAAACACCAGGGTCGGTATAGTCTGATTCAAGTTCGGCTCCAAAGCAATTCAGTTATTTATTGTGATTCATTTGTGTGGCAATTCATATATCGCCACCCTGACTGCAAAACAGATTTTTTTTTAATTATTATTAGTTTTTAAATACATTTTAATTAACATATGTTTGCAGTCGAGGTTGAAAAATTGTGCTGTTTGTCTATAATGGTAAAGGTGGTGAGCTCTTAATTAAAAAAAAAAAAAAACAACAACACAGCATTCCATGAGCTAAGAACAACTTATCTGCTGGAAAAATAGGATATTTTTGAAATTGCGCAACTTACAGCAGCACAGTGGCGTATTGGTTAGCATTTTGACCTCGCCTCTTCAGGATTGAGGGTTTGATTACTGCCTTAGGATTGTGTGTGTGGAGTTTGCATGCTGTCCTCGCGCTTGGTAGGTTTCCCCCTGATACTTCTGTTTCGTCCCACAGTCCAAAGACATCCAGATTAGGCTAATGGGAATTTTCAAAAATGCCCGTAATGTGTGTGCGTGTGTGTGTGTCAGTGTGTCATTGCTTTGTTTTGCACGCAGAAAAACCCAGAAGCTTTCTTTTTTTGAGTGTGTACTGTATCTAAAGAGGGTCCTTTCCTTTCTAAAGATTTTTTTCGTTTGTTGTTGCTGGAATCCTAATGTTTGGACATTTGTCCTGACTTCATGATAAAGTTTGTAAAAATAAAAAGTTTAAAAAAATGAAGTGGGCAGGAAATCTACTGTATATTTTGTTTTATATCACAGGTTGTTTGAACGCGTCATAAATCAGACACAAATTTGTACCTGTGATATTTCTAGTGCTTCAATCTGCACACTTGATGATGATGATGATGATGATGATGATGATGAGGATCAGAATTAAAATGATATTTCTGAGTGTATATATATATATATATATATAAATAATATATATATTTATACCTTTTACTCATTTCACTTTTAAGAAATTTCCAGGTCTCTTATTATTTGTTTTGGATCTTTGCAAATCTTTCTGCCAGTTATGTCTCTGACTCGGAGACCCTGCCAGGGAGAAGAAGAAAAATGTGACGGTTTTACCTCTGCTCATGGCGTCCCTGAATACTTGGATTTCGCTTTATTCCCTCTAGTTCTGTGAAGGCTCATTAGCGTTTCGATATGGGCTATTTTCCTGATTCCAATGATTTTTAGCAAGTAAGTAAATAAGCGCTAACTGTTTTTAACTCATTACACACGTTAAGGAGGTAGTGTAATGAAGAGAACTCCTTACTTAAACAGAACGGCTGATGTAATGCCATTTAATTGTTTTTTTGTAGTTAAAACCTAAAAAAGAGAGAGATTTAATTTTTTTTTTGTTTTGTTTTTTTGGTCAAGAAATGGTTATATTCGAGTAGCGACTGCGATCATACTGTCTCTATAAACATTACAGGTTTGATTTACATCCTTACACACCTTCTTTAGAATATTTTTCTTCAGGAGTGGTTTATACATCATTAAGAAGTTTGAATACATTAACATTAGACAATACACTGGATTATGTCTTCTGTGTTATGAAGTGGACAGGAAGCTGTGTGTGCGTGTGTGTGTGCGTGTGTGTGTGTGGAGCAGTTACGTTCTCCTAATTAGAGCCCAGGTTATTCTTAACAAGCTCTCCAAGCCCAGGGTTTATGGGATGTCGCTATAGCAACACAAGCCCATTAAGTGGACGAACTGGTCTGAATTTGAAGCAGCACAGCAACACACAAGCCAGTCCGGCATTACAAGACCTCACTGCTCTCTGTCACAAGGAGAAGCCTGAAATGATCACTTAAAGGTCAAAGTTGAAATATCTGTGCATTTTTTTTAACACAGCTGTTGCCCCTTGTTGCTTCTTTGTCTTTGCTCATCTCTTCTCCCAGCTAGTCCTTCTCAGCAGGCTTTAATGCTTCCGCCGAACAGTGCTGAGCAATTTGACGTGTAAAAAAAAAAAAAGAAATCTGAAAGTCTGTCACAATACACTCTTTTGGAGAGTTAATTTTCTGGATTGCAGCAGTTTGCAGCAAATGTGCCAATGCGTAATAGTCTCTGTACTACCCAAAGTTCCAGAGACATCCTCAGCTTAGCAGCGACTACAGTACGCTTGTACACAAACACACAACACAGGATGTGTAGTTTTAGCTTTTCCCATTCCTCTGTTGGAGATCCTGAATAATTCATCATGTCCGTGTCTGCTTCAAAGCAGGTCGTGCTCTTCCGCCGGGTTAATTTCTGTGCCGTCCTTCATGCATGACTGAACAGAGACATTGCCCCGGTGTGGAGCAGACAGACATGTCAGGGAGTTAGGGAACGTTTCCTAGGAGAGGAGGAGGTCTGTGTCTGTCTGCAAAGGGAACTTCCTGGTTCTCGTCTTCTCTTGTGTTTAATGGTGGCTCACGAACCATAGTGCGTACTACCACCTGCTGTAAATATACACGTGTACACCGAGATCGGAGCACAAAAACCAACGTGAACGCTGGCGTGTGGGAGATTATTGGGGAGGGCAGAGCAAATTAATCGTGCCTAATGTGAAAACGCCCTAAGAGAATGGCCTTGACATTCTTATGCTAAACTTTTAAGTGCAACAGTCTACTAGTCTAATAAACCTTTTTGTTGTTTCCTGTCTTGTTTCAGGACAGCGACATCCAGAAGAAGATCGACCATGAGATCCGGATGCGAGAGGGAGCGTGTAAACTCCTGGCCGCTTGTTCACAGAGGGATCAGGCGCTGGAGGCGTCCAAGAGTCTGCTCACGTGCAACTCTCGCATCATGGCGTACATGTCTGAGCTGCAGCGTATGAAAGAAGCGCAGGTCATGCAGCGGGTGGCACGGAGGTATGACGTCAGGTTCAGAAGAGGTTTCTGGAGTGATGATCATTTTCATTATATTAGACGGTCTTTTTTTTTAATTTATTAAATTTTTTTAGTATCTGGAAAATTAAGTAGCTTTACAGGGTCATGAGGCATAGTTCAGGAGGCCAGAGAGTTCACATGGCTTTAGAGCTGGATCAGTATTTAGCACGAGGTCAGTGGATACGCGATTCGGGATTGCTCACAAATAAAGAAAACCAGACATGCGCTTGACTTGTTCCTAGAAAACTGATAGCATCAAAATAAAACTGAGAAGCCTGGGGTAATGCATGATATTAGTTACTCTTAAAAATAAAATAATTCTACAGCGGTCGCTTAGAGTTCAGGACTTCAGAGTAAATCTTCGGTGTCCTCATGCATGACGAGCACGATGTGAAATAATTCTCACACAGTGACTGTTTACACACATACAGGAATATTATTAGTGCAAATATAAGTTCTAAACACTATACACCCGTGACAAATCTGCATTTACAGTACGTGCATGCTGCAAGTTCAAACCAGGTAAACAGGAGCATTTAAAGCCAATATTATTGTTCATGATGGGAGGCACGGTGGCTTAAGCCTGGTTTATCCTTCTGCAAGTGGCCTACGGCAGTGTGTGAGCGTTTATACCCAACTGTGCTCTGTATCGCTTTGCAATTACCCCAGATGGGCTTTCTTTGCAACTTTACTGTGTCTCTTCTCCGTTGTCTGAGAAGTTTTTTTCTTCTTCTGATGTGTAAAACATACACCAATAGTGAATGAAAATTGACGGATCTTTTTGGGGTTGGAGCTTACAGATGTTGAAAAACAGATGTTGAAAATTCAGAAATGAGAGTCGTTGAAAAAGATAGTCAGTCCAGCTTTCAACTCCGTTGAAAACATTGCTACGTGGATCAATCACAGTTTTGTTGTGATCTGCACCAACGAGACATATGCTTACATTTCTAGAAAGTGCACGTCAGACTGGGTCGTAGGTGACGGAGCAGGGTATGCGGCTTCAAGAGAGCTATGGCATATTCTTGAATCAGAAGCATAAATCAGCCTGTAGTGATCACTTTGCAACCTCCAGGGCTGATGCTTTGAATCTCGCCTCCGTTCTTTGTGCATGGAGTTGGTGCATTTCCACTTGGGTTCTCTGGTTTCCTCCCACAGTCCAGAGATATGCACAGTAGGTTGACTGGAGTTTCTAAATTGCCCATGATGTATGATTGGAGTGTGTGTGTGTGTGTGTGTGTGTGTGTGTGTGTGTGTGTGTGTGCTTGTGCCCTAAGTTACCTGGGATAAGCTCCAGCGCTGTAGAAAATGGATGGATTGTTTAGATGATGTTGAGGCGGTAATGCACAAAAAATAATCAGATCACACTTTGATTCAGATTGATTACGATTACAGATCGGTTTAATCAATCCTGGTTTTGATGTGCGTGTGCTTTTCTTTTTATTTCAACTGTGGAAAACTATAGTAACCGCTCATTAGACTGCGTTTCTTATTCAAAGCTTACTCATTCTGTATTCTTGTTAAATATGTTAAACAGTGTACCCAGTTTAATGACACTTCAGATAATGGTGTGTTACTCTGTGTGTGATGATGAATACGTGTTGCAGGTCATCGGATGCAGGACCGATGGACGATCGATCTCCATGTAAAGGCAAAGTTGCCATTTCGGGTAAGTTTACAGACTTCAACGGGTTGACGAACATATACATAATGTTACCTAAAGGCCTGCAAATGCATGTCTAGCCCGTTATGATTCACATATCTAGACTTTCTGCATGACACTGTGTGTGTGTGTGTGTGTGTGTGTGTGTGTGTGTGCGTGTGTGTGTGTGCGTGTGCGTGTGTGCGTGTGTGTGTGTGTGTGTGTGTGTGTGTGTGAGACGCGCTCACATTCCTGACCCCTCTTCAGGCTCCATTGTGCTTCTACGCTACCATGCTGGTTTATATATTAGCTTTGCACTCTAGTAGGTTTATGATGCCTCCTCCCACTCTACATTCTCACACACTCCCCACCGCCCCCCCATATCACCTCTCTAATATTTACTCTCTCCTCCTCATACTGGCTAAAGTCAGTTCAACCTGTGGCTCCTGGCTGATATAAACTGTTATGTGTGTGTTGGAGTGTAATGAAATATTGCCCCAGGCCTAGCTCTGCCCCACGGAGGTCATAGTGAAGTGATTAAGAAGGTTCACAGTGTGGGAGGTTTAGTGTTACTGCTGGATAAGATATATACACACACACACACACACACACATACACTATCTTTGTGACATTTTTATCTAGCTGGCAGGTTATACAGTACTACATCAGGAGCCTCACACAAACCCCATAATTCCAAATATATAGTAGCCATGATCTCTATAATTATTTCTTAATGGTTTCATCTTTATTAATTAATGTAGCTTTGTTTTGTTTTTTGTATTTAGAATTGTAACAGAATAAACCTGTGAGGATGAGTAGGTGGGCTAGAGAGATAAAATGATTCACTGCATGAAACATTCACATTTTCGCCCACACCACTAGCTGGGTAGTAACTGCCTGCTGCCAAGAGATAAGAGGGTGTATGTGTGTGTCTATGTATGTGTGTGTGTCTCACAAGAGTAGAACAAATGTACAGTAAGGCCTGATTGAAACTAGTTGCACAAGCACCTGTAACCTGTGTGTGCGTGTGCGTGTGAGTGTGCGTGAGTGTGTGTGAGAGAGAGAGTGTGTGAGACTGTGTGTGTGTGTGTGTGTGTGTGTGTGTGTGTGTGTGTGTGTGTGTGTGTGTGTGAGAGAGTGTGTGAGAGAGTGTGTGTGTGTGAGAGAGAGTGTGTGTGAGTGTGTGTGTGAGTGAGACTGTGTGTGTGTGTGTGTGTGTGTGTGTGTGTGTGTGTGTGTGTGTGTGTGTGTGTGTGTGTGTGAGAGAGAGTGTGTGAGCACTCATGTCTCTAACTTGTCTGTGCATTTCCATCTCAGATCTTCGAATCCCCTTGATGTGGAAAGACACAGAGTACTTTAAAAACAAAGGAGGTAAGAATCAGTAATATCAAATGTATTAATCCTCAACAGATGCTCATTAGCGGGTTGCTCTCATATTAGATTATACATACTGTACTGTCTGGCCAAAAAAAAAACAATAAGTCACTATTTCAAAAGGGCCAAATTATTGGGCTGCTTCAAGCAAAAGAAAATAACTAAGGAGATTTGAAACGACTGGAACTGGGTTTTAAAAAAAAAACCTACACATTATCAAAACCTGAAAGGATAGTGCTGAACTGTTAACTTTGTGGAAGTCATGTGATCGGAAAATAAAAATAAATGGAGATCAATTAAACACTTGGTGAAGTTGCCTGGTAAAAATAAATCAACAGTACAAACCATAGCTATGGTGAAAGTAAGAGCATTTCCACACACACACACACACACACACACACACACACACACACACACACACACACACACACACACACAGTGTCCTGATTGCGACTCAACAGCTGTGTGGATATGAGAAAACCATTTCTTGGTGAGATTAATCAGAAAAAAAGCCTTGAAACCAAGCTAAGGAGAGTAAAGATTGGTCTTGGGAGCAGTGGAAAAAGGTCATGTGGTCTGATGACCCTGTTCCAGAGTGATGTGTGTGTCAGGGTATGAAGGGAACTATAATGCATAGGGGCCACTGTAAAAGTGTTAGGCAGTGTTACTGTAGGATGTTGGTCAGGTCTAGTTTCAGAAACTTAACTGTGTGGCAATAAAATGAAGTCAGCTGACAACCTGAATGTACTGAATGAGCAACTTATCACATCTATGGAGTTTTTCTTCCTTGATGGGACAGGCATATTCTAGGGCTCAAATTGTGACAGCGTGTTTCTTAAAGCATGAAATCAACTGTACGCAAATCTAAAGCTGACTGAATAAAATCCTAGAGTGTGTGACGTTTTTTGGCCATGCATGGTTTTCCAACCCAGATCAGTGCATTTAACCCCCAGGACCAGCCCCATCATTCTTAAAATGTAATAACATAGAAACAACACATGGTTAGTGTAATGCAATGATAATATTTATTATATAATCATGTAAATATATTGGTAGTCATTATTGATAGTGTTAGTAGTTCTGTTAGTTAGTTCTGTTTGTTTATTGTTTCTTGGTTTATTTTTCTCTCTTTTTTTTTTATACATATACATATTATACTGCTGTTATAGTGGCTCTAAAAAGTCAAAAGGCATTATAATGCATGCCAAGATGTTTTTCTCGTATTATGTCATAAAATATTTTCACCATTGCCACATCCAGAGTCACATGTTGTGGCTGGTTATCATGCATTCCTCTTGCTTGTTGTAATGTAGTCCCCTCAAGTACAGACAAAGCTCAATATTTGCTAAAGTTTAAGCTGCACTCTGCCCTAGTGAAAGCATTGTTAAACAAGGAAATGTATAGAACAGCCTTGTTCGCTTCAATTGATTTACGCTCTCTCTCTCTCTCTCTCAGAGCTCCACCGCTGTGCTGTGTTCTGTCTGCTGCAGTTAGGAGGGGAAATCTTTGACACAGACATGGTGATGGTGGACAGAACCCTCACAGACATTTGCTTCGACAACACCATAGTCTTGTAAGTGTGTGTGTATCGAGGACAGGAATCAATACGGAGCGTACCCGATACAATATTATCACAATACCCATGTGCCGATTCTATTTGTATTGCGATTTTGTTAGTATCATGATTTTAGAAATATCCTGATTTAATGTTTAAAGTTGTTACAAGTCTAAACAAGCTTAGCAAATAATTTGCTTCTATCACAAAGGTTGCTGTGCTGCCTGTGAATGTGTGACTAATTTAAAGGGCACCCTCTGTAAGATTACAGAGGAATGCCAAATTAAAAAAATAATTATAAATGTAAAAAATGTTTTGGGGGCCTCCGAGTGGCGCAGTGGTAAAGCACTCGCCCTATCATTCGGAGATCGCGAGTCCGGGCCTAGAGAGAGCTGATTGGCCGAGCTCTCTCAGAGTGGAGGGATGAGAGGTACTTAGTGCTCCCACATTAATCACGGCTCTACAGCCAATCAGGGGCGTCTGTGAGCTCACGCAAGCGGAAGGAGCGGATAGCGCTGTCCTCCGAGTGTGTTACACCGCCCCCAACGGTGTGTGAGCGAGCAGTTTGCAAAGATGCGGTCAGCTGGCGTCACATGGTTCGTCACATGATAGTCTTTGCCGTCCCAACTGAGTGGTAGTAGTAGCGTAATGTGACGGGGAGGAATTGGACACGACTAAGTCTGAGAAAAATAATTTAAAAAAAAAATATATATATATATATATATATGTATATTTTTTAATAATAATAAAAAATTATAATTTTTGGTAGCCAGTGTGGCAATACATGAACTGTGACACAAAAGACCCACTTCATTTAGTCTTTCACATGGAAGCAAGATAGAGGAGAACTCGTTCAATAGAGAAAAAAAATATTCCAGCTTTAATGATTTTGTTGTGTAAAAAGCCATTATGTTACACCATATGTATAATTGACTATGAAGCTCAGTGTGTGAGATACGTGCATGAAGATATGAATGATACTGAATATGTAGATCTTGTTTGTCTAAGAAATGTTAAATCTGGCTAAATGTTCCCCAATTAGCCAGGCTTAATATTTGCCATGTTCATGAAGCTAAACTGAATCTGCAGCATTAATGCAGACAGTCCTAATGATATTATCATAAATCATATTCAAAAATTTTTTAAATATGAATCTCACATAGAATATGTTTCTAATTTGTGGCTGTGTTCAGTAATGAAGCGAGTCCAGGTTTTGAGCTGAGGTTAGAGCTGTACAGCTGCTGTACAGAAGACGATTACTCAGCGGGCAATACACCACGCAAGCTGGCCAGCAAGCTGAGCTCGTCCCTGGGACGCTCATCTGGAAAGAAGATGCGTGCAGGGCTGGAGCCTGGAGCCTGCAGCCCCATCAGCAACGGAGGCAACGCACAACTGCTGCTTCCTGTCCCACCTGTACCGTGAGTATACACAAAAACACACACGTACATACACACTCTAAGTATATATTCTATAGTGTATATGCTATATCACTTAGTTTCTTATCATATCATATCATATATCTGTATATGTACATGTGTGTGTCTACAGAGGACCCAAGTACCATCTCCTGGCTCACACCACTCTCACTCTGTCCCACGTTCAGGACAGCTTCCGCACACATGACCTCACCATAACTGGCAACGGTGAGTTGCTACCCAAGCACCCCTCTCAGCTCACCATAATCGGATTATTCTCCCTGGGTTATTTTTGGTTGGTAGGAATTTAATATCCTGTAGTAATATAGTCAGTTTAGAGTTCAGGTTCTTGAGCATTTGTAGAAAGTAATGGTGTCATTAGTAAAGAATGAGTTAAAGTAACGTCACATGACACATACTCTATATATGAAAATCTTTTTTTATTTTTCCATTTTGTCTTGTACCCATATTATTCTTATCAACCTTAACAGCTGGTGTGCAATGTTTTTTTTTTTCATTTACTTTTTTAGAATTAACAAAAAAGCAAATATATATATAAAGCAGACTGCCATGTGATATATATATATATATATATATATATATATATATATATATATATATATATATATATATATATATATATATACACACACACACACACATTTTAAACAGTGAGATAATGTGAAGTCATTTAGAGCAAATTAGTTATACTGAATGCTTGTTATCTGCATAAGAGCTTGCAGTGTAATTTGCCTGTGTGTAATTTGCTTGTGTGCGTACGTGTGTGTATGCGTGTGTACGCGTGTGTGTGGGTTCTAGCAGTAATCTTCTCTTGAGTATTATGTTGAGGTTGCTCTCATAAACCCAAGTGGGAATTTGTAGTAATGGCTAGTTAATAGGAGTGTGTTAATGACGTGTTATTTAAGGCATGTTAACAGCTCGACAGCGTGCAGGTGCACAAATGCTATTTAGCCTAGTGTAGTTTTTAGGGGGGAAAAATTTTAGTTTTCATTATTATTAACATCATTGCTCTGTGTCTGTAGAGGAGTGTTCGTACTGGTTGCCGCTGTATGGAAGCGCGTGCTGTCGTCTGGCCGCTCAGCCCCTCTGTATGACCCAGCAGATGCTTAGCGGATGCCTCAGAGTGAAGGTGATACATATAGTTTACACAGGCTTAAACACATACTCACAATCTCTTTCACACACCTCAGAATACTCACATCAATGCTGTTTTTATTGTATAGCTTGGTGGGGATCCTAAAGGATGGACGAAAGTTTACGGCATCCTAAAAGGGACAAATCTTTTCTGTTACCACCGACAAGAAGACTTGGAGGCCAACGTGGAGCCGTTATTAACGATCGGTATTAACAAAGTAAGGATCTCCGTTATACTATATATATATATATTTTTTTTTTTATTACGTCACTCTTACTCAGAGGTATTAAAGTCAAACCAGGATTTTTAATTGTGCAGAATGACAACAAAGTTATGAGAGTAAAACTACCTTAATGTCTCGTTATAATCCCCTGCTACACTAATACACTTCACGCTGTTTCCCTAGTGCTTGGATACTATCAAGGTTGAAAGTTTTGTCAATATGCCGGAGCCATGTTCGGATTGCTTGCATCATATTTGAAACTCTGGCCTCCCAGGAATTCCTTGAATGGCCCAATGGCGTATATGTCACTGTCTAGACTGTACGGGGGATGTGGCATTAACTTACTGCCGAATGTTTGTGAATGATTGTGCATACAGTTCCCAAAAAAGTGTTTTACCGTGGCTAATTGACTCATTTGTGCCTGAAATCTTCTGTGAATGTTAATCGGGTTTACACCTTCATTCATGATAAAGTTCATCATAAGTCCCTGTTTGACTTGAACGCCCCTCTTAGTATACTGTCCCAATCACGGTTAAGGGATTTGCCCCAAATGGTACTTGTTGCAGAATTGTTGCACATGCAGAAGAGTGGTTGCAGAGCCTGAGTGTTTGGACTCATTGTGTTTTCTGCTTTTGGCATTGAACCCTGCATGTCATCAGTGAATGAAAAGCAGTGTGCGGTCTCTGTGATCAAAAGTCCTCATGTGCTCGGTGCAGCAGCTGACAGCCACATTGTACAAACGCGGCGCCACAACAACTGTGATTATGGCATTTAGGCCACACACCTCCATCTGGCATAAATTACACATCATGTGGCTTAGCCATCATGTGGTAGAACAGAGCGACTGCAGGGCTTTTAAATCCATACAGCAATACAGCGGCCTTGGAAGTAATTGCTTTGAAGTCATTTTAATAGAAGAATAAGAACATTAATCTGTTTAGATTAGAGTGCTGTAGCACCTCTAGTTTGTTTCCTTGCAGTGTATATAAACTTGTGTAAAAAAATTCAAATATGCATTCAGTATTCATTTTTACATTGCATTTTCATAAAATGTGTTTTCAATGATAATGTACCATAACAATGCAAAATATTGTTATTATGATCATTATGATGATTTTGACTACACCATCCATGACTACTGTAGTGAGTCATTATATCCCTTGACTAGACTATGACCGCTACCAGTGTGTCAGATGTGTGAGTAGTTTCAACACTTCTTTCACTGAGAAGTATTTTCCATTCATGTCCATATACTGGCATTAAAAACTGCTCTTCTCAGAAGGCAGTGCATTCATCTGTCTCAGACAGGAAACCATCTGCATGGCTCGGTTTAATTCTGTGTTTGTTTGTTACAGGAGACGAGAATACGAGCAGCAGAAAGAGACCCCCAAAGCAAAGCTCAGAGTATCTGCATCAGTAACCAGTATGGAGGAGAGGAGGTCACGCACACACTAGTGACAGACAGTCGAGAGGACACACAGCGCTGGATGGAGGCCTTCTGGCAGCAGTTCTTTGACATGAGTGAGTGTAACATCACAGCTTAAGATTTGACACAAGGGGGCGCTGTTGGCATTCTAATATACTGTAGAGCGCTGCTGCATGCGAATAGGGACGGAGATAAAAACATGAATTTCAACAAATGTTCACTGGAATGGGAACAAATGTTTTAAAAAACTAACTAGTAAGTAGGGACATTGTGGTTAGCAGTGTCACCTCGCACCTCCAGGGTCAGGGTTCGATTCCCGCCTCAGGTCTGTGTGCATGGATTTGGTTTGAATGTTCTCTCCAAGCTTTTTGGGTTTCTTTCCACAGTCCAAAAACATGTAGGTTAGACTAATTGGTGTTTCCGAATTGCCTGTAGTCTGTGAATAACAATCAGCATCGAGCTGGCAACCCAACCCCTTAAGCAACTGCCATAGAAACAACAGATGTATCTCCAGGGTCGGGAGTGATGTGACGGATGGCATGTGGACAGACCAAAATACCAAAAAAACAAACAAACAAACAAAAAAAAACCCTAGTAAATAAATAAATAACTTTCTCACGACACGATAAAAAAACTTTCAAATTTAGCACCATCACACGGAGATGATAATGAAATGGACACCTCATGAAAAACTGGTGAAATGAGGAACATGTGGCTGATCGTAAGACCCTAATTTACACCAGATGTTGTGCAGAGGTGAGTCCAACACGCTTCAATGCTCATCAATGTGTCCTTTTATGCTAGATGTACAGTGTTGATGGGTGCATAAAGAATGTTTACATTAAAGCTTAATATTGGCATTAATATTAATGCAGTCTGAATTAGAAACATACAGTAGATACAGAATGTTTATGTTGCGCTGTGAGGTGCATATCCGTAATGCTAGACTTTCTTTGCAGTAAGCGTACTCGCCTCGACTAAAAATTAAATAAAGCTGCTACTGAGCACAGGAGTAATAATCGTACTGGATTCTTTACAATCCATGTGTAATCATATGCAGTGTGGTAACATGTTTTTAATAAAGTCATTGTCAGTAGGACTATTTTATTATGCTGGATGTACTTAACCCAGTGCAAAAAAAGCAAATAAATAATATAAAGTTTAGAACGTTAATCTCTAAATGATTTGTATAGCATTTTTGGTGAACCAAAAAAAGAAGGATAGATTCTACTTTTGTTAATAACAAATATTGACAAATATTTGTGATAAAAGGGCAATGTGCAGTGATGTTACAGTGTTCAAGGGATGTTCAGGGGTCACATCAAATACACTGTTCTTGTTTATTTTAACGCAAGGCATATGTATATGTCCAGCATTTTTAGAAAGAAATTAGAAAGAAATATTTTTTCAATATTGTATACAAATTTGTTTTGGTGGTGTGTGCTTGTGCCCTGCAGTAGCGTTGGCATATGTCTATGCTCCAGGCCCCTCACAACCCTACACACAGGATAAGCGCTATGAAAAATGAATGAATGAATGATTACATCATTATATTTCCGTCCCCACGGCTAGCCATTAAATTGATCAAGTAAGCAATTTCTCGGTTGACTGATCCGCCGTGTCCCCCTGCAGGCCAGTGGAAGCAGTGCTGTGACGAGCTGATGAAGATCGACCTGCCTTCACCACGCAGACCTGCTCTGGTTTCAGCCAAACAGGGATCTCTCTACCATGAGATGGGTATGTCAGGAAGAATGCAGTTTTTCAACTCAGTCTCTATTTTAACTGGGTTAAGAATTGTAACACTCAACATCTGTATTTAGACTTCATTTATGAAAAATTTCCTTGAAGTCAGTGCTGTAGGCAGTGTTAATGAAGTTGATAAGTGGTCGCACCTCTTTTAGATTTTCACATATCCTAAGCTGAGTTTGTCTACATAAACTTATTTCTTTCTGGCACTGACTCTGTTTTTCTGTCTTTTCCTTCTCTTTCACTTTTGTCTTCTCTTTGTTTCTGCCAATGTTCTGTTTCATCTTTGCATTGATTTTTCTCAAAACACCATTTTCATCACCATTCCTTTTTTCTACACACTACCGGACTTAATACATACATAAAAATCGAATTACACCTAATACTTATGCTTAAAAACCATCACATTTTATTTCCTCATATTACATCTCCCTGGTTTTGCCCCGTGTGGTGGTTTTGCCCTGCCCTTAGCTCCCCCTCTGTCTGCCCCTCCGTCCTGTGAGGGCCTGCTGCTGCAGGATAACGCTGTCTCTGCTGAGATCCGTGCGCTGCTCTCTTCCTATTACAGCGACAGGTGACGTAACCAGGCCGGTTGTTTCAGACCTTTATCTAGCTTCCCTGCTTCTGCTGATCCATTCTGTCAAGTGTCCTGCCTGGTTGTGTGAAGTATGTTTTTAAACCTCGTCCTGCCTTGACATTGTACTTTAGAGCGGTCCTGAAAAAAAAAGGAAAAAAAAAAAAAGAAAGCTAGATACAGAATGCAAGTATGATTATAGTTATCCTTTAAAATGATTTCTGAAGTGCCTTTATGTTATATTAGAGACATGTGCTGAAAGTTTGGCTTTTATGGATTAGTTGACAAATTGCAAAGTAAGAGAGAAGCTTGTTTAGATTTTTTAAATAGCTGAACAAACAAACGTTGAGACAAGCACAAAAATGCCTCTGTCTGCATTTGTTCGTGTTGTTTTATAGTAGCTGTGCTCTCTGTTTCTGTCTGCCAGTTATTGACACATCTGATGACATCAGTGCCGTCACCGACATCCTGACGAGGCGTATTGAGGAGTTCGAGTTTCAGACCCCGCCGCACTGGATGTACTTGTTTAAGGAAGAGCCTCCTGGTAGCCCCAAAAACCTTCGGCAAGGCTCTCCACGCCACTCTCCCAGTCCCCGCTGTCACCGGCCTCATGCACTGCTCTCCTCTGAGGCCAGCCTCGCCTCAGACACCTCCAGCCCCTGCAGCTCTAGCCCATGCTCGCCCCACTACCTCGCCTCTAGCCGTTTCCGCCCTCGTACACTTTCCCTGGATGCCAAGCTGTCCACGCTGCGAGGAAGAACCTACGGGGGACTCCACTGTTCGTGCCAACCGCCATCATCCAGCTCGCTCCATCAGCAAGCTCCGCCTCTCTCCTGCTCAAGCTCCACTTCTAGTAACAGCTCGAGCGAAGGGAGTAACAGCCCCGAATCGGATCTCGCCTTCTCGCGACCTTCCGGGGCACGCCGCAGCCTGAGGAACCTCCGAGCAAAGCTGGACCCCAGAAACTGGCTACAAAGTCACATTTAGCTCCTTCAGGTTCCACATTGAGAAAAGAATTTCTTACAAAATGACCTACATCCCAACCATTGTATACCTGCACTCAAAGTGGCTCAGACTCTCAGTTCAGGGATGTTGATGAACAAAGACTGCAGTTAATGGGAGAGTATCTGAAAATGGGTTCTGCAACGTGGTGATGGATAGTTATTTAACTGTGGTTCTATAGCCGTTTAATGTTAGACACAAATCCTGTGATTGTGATCCTGTAAGTGGAGTTCGGTATTTCTAACCGAGGATCTCCTGGACTAATGATCAGCAGAACAAAAGAAATCAAGCTAAAATTTGCTTTACTAAAAAACAAAAGATGGTTTAAAGCTTAAACCGTGCAGCCGCCATTTTATAGCCGCAGTGCTGTGCAAAATCTGTCGACAATGTTATTTTACTATAGTTCAGCCTCATTATACGAATCAAATTAACAGCAGCTTGTTAGATGTTTTTTCATCTTTCATTATTCATTTTGTAAAACAATTAATTAGACCTGTCTCATTTCAATAAAAACAGTGTTAAACAGTACTACATTATCACACGTTATGATGACCAAACCTGATCAGCCTGATTTTGCCAACCAAAACATCCGTCCAGCAGCAGATTTGTATTCCTAAACTGTTAGTGCTGGATGATGATTTACACATTACGTACAAGCTGCAACAAAGTGTTTAAGATCATGACACTGATGTTGTGCTGATAGTCATCGTACTCCCATGTTAGCGTGAATGTCTGTTCATCTGGTGGTCACTTTCCACTGATTGACAATAAGAGGAAAACGGACCTATTGTACCTATTATGCGTATATATATATATATATATATACTGTCACTAATCTACTAATCCTGCTAGTCGTGCACCTTATAGTAAGTGTATGTGCTGTCGGGTTAAAAAAAAAAAAGGTACTGAACTATCCCCTTACCATTCATACGCTCTACCAGTGTCCCTTTAAAAATGATTGGATGTAAATATCAGTAATATGAAAAGGTATAGCTTAGTACTGTCTTTCAAAGAGTGTGTGCGCCACTCGAAACTATATCCACTAAAGTTTAACCTGCTGCTAAATTTCACTTTTACGAAATGTACATTTCTTACAACAGCATTACTGTGAAGTTTTTCACACGCGTGTTCCTTGCATTACACATTAAAAATCAGGAATTTACAGTGTGAATCCAGTTCTCGTTATGTTGCAGGCTGCTGTAGTGAAGGTGCTCCCGATTGCAGAACCACATCGGGTCAGAACGTATCAGGCGTTGTAATATTACCCCGGTATATGTATATGAAACGTACATGACTATGCAAACGTTTCCCAGTTGAACGCGCTACCTGCATCATCAGTGCAGTTTGCTTCTTGTGATTTTAGCACTTTTCATAAGCTATCAGTGGGAAAATTGAGGTCAAACGTATTTCTTTGTCATTTCTATGCTTTATGCTTTATACAGGAGGTCGCTATTGAAATGATCGAAATCTAGTGTATACTACACACCTCCAGTAATGAACGAGCTGATACCTGATTATACATATGTACATCTCAGGATTGTCGTTTTTCCCAGTGTCGTAAATAATAAGCACACAATGTGTTAAATATACAGTAGTGTGTGGTGCGGTGGGTCCGTGTTCTGTTTCAGTTGTACTGACAAATACATCAGTATGGTGGAAGTTATAGTGAACTTATAACACTGTATTACAATACTGAAGTGAGATTATTAACTCGTACTGCTTTTCATTGCTAATTAAGAGCCACCAAGGTGAACTTTGAACCTGTAAAGTCGTTCAGTCTGTGTTGTAAAGTTTTGTAAATTAACAGCTTCCTTTCTTGCCTTTGTCCAAACTGTATTTTATCTTAGCTTTCATTTTTATTATTATTTTTGTTTTGTTATAAATATAGCGATTGAGATATTTTATCAGATGACTATAGGTCTAACTTTTCTGCTAGATAATAATAGGTTTAACGTGGAGATGAGCATCCTGTCAGCAGGCTGTCTGCATGCACATTGCCATTGGAGTGAAAACTAACACAGCATGTAGAATAATAATAATAATAATAATAATAATAGAAATGCAGATTATTAAAAAGCTATAAATAAACCTAAACCATGTGTCTCGTTTTTGATTTAAACTGCTTGTGTTCGAGTGTTACAGTTGGATTTTGATTATGTTGTAATAGCAATTTAACACAGTATTAAGCAGTATTACCATGCGGATTTCTTGGTATGGAGACGTGGTGCCCCCAGAAATTCTTTATAGCTGAACAATCCTGCTTCAGAAACGTTCGATAACATTAATAATGCTATAAATGGGTAAAACCTATGTGATGCTCTTAAACTGAAACACTGCCAGTTGTAATCGGTGGTATAAGAGGAATAGTGTAGTATACGGTAATGGCACACCCAGATGTTGTCTTGATGATACATGGTACAGTTACTGAACACAATTTGTTGTGTTCACCGTCATTGAAAATTGGAAAGCATAAACGTTTATTTGGTTATCATACAATCCAGCCTCAGGGATCCACCTGGGAAACTCTGTAGTCCAACTAGGGGCTGTGGAGGCCAGTGCTGATTACCATTGCATTTAATCCCATTTTACAGCATTCACACACTAATATCTATTAGCCTAATATTAGCCTGTCTTTTGACTGTGGGCGGAAAAACCACCAAGCAAGGGGAGCACATGCAAACCTCATGCACTAAGCCACCGCATCGCCGTAAGAAGGCATTATATTAAAACCATCAACATGGGGTGTGAAACTACAGTGGGTGTTGTTGTTGTGCTGTGATGTCTAGCACCAGGAGCGCATCCCATTAGCGCTCGGACGGATTGGGGTCTGGAGAGTTGGTGGCCTTTGGCTCTTTGCCTGCTGGGCCCCGTGTGTGTGACAGCCTGTAGTGCACTGGGAGTTCTGGTGTCTTTGTGTTGTCTTTTTTGCCGATTTCTGTGGATCAGACCCGACATAAAGTATGCAATTTTTTTTTTACTAATTCAAAATCGATTACACAATTCCAGCATTAAAAAACATTAAAATGTTGAGGATGTGCTGGTGACCAAAAGGTAACGTGTCGAAATGAAGGTTACAAATTGAACTTGTGTTATAGTTTAAAAAAATAAAATAAAAAAGTTAAATACAAGATATAGATCTTTAATTAACTGATGAAAAAGTGAACCACTCACAAGATGCTGTCAGGTGGTCGATAGGTATAAAACAGTAGAGTTGAGTGTAATCTTACGTAGCAGTGATTGATAAAAAATAAAAAATAAAAAAAAAAGACAGAAATTTGAAAAAGGTTAAGCTGGTAAATTCCATGAAAAGTTAATGGCTAGATTTCTCATATCGGCGATAAATCATTTTTGTCATATGTGTGATATTATATCCGTGAGTCTGGATTGAAGTTGTGTCTATTAAAAGGTTTCACTCGGTACAAATACAGTGTACAACCGGACTGCCGTATTTGACCTTGGTTAGTAAAAAGTCATCCTCACCGCATTATTACCCACAAAATACAGAGTGAAGCACAACTTGGGTCTACATTAGGCTTGTGCAATAGTGTGATCGTTCCAACAGAATAATACATAAAACGCCATGATATGCAACGAGGGGCGTTCAAATCAAACTGGGACTTGAGATTTACAGAATACTTCAAGCGCAGTACAGTGATGGGACTCTTCGCCGCAGTAAAACATAGGAATGGTATAAACGGTTTAAGGAAGCTGTGTATGTCGAGCCATTTTTCACATGTTTGGATGTGAAATAAAGGAGTTCCTGGGAGGCCAGTACAATCATGGCTCCGGCGTATTGAGAAAACCTTCGGCCTTGATGGTGAAATATCATTCATCACTGTATGTTTGACATGTGTGTCCCACAAATATCATATTACAGGGGGAAAAAAATGTCTCATCTTCCACTGGCAGCACGCAGTTCCTGACTGCTGATGTTATGAGACTGTAATGGTGGAAACGCTTGACTTTGTTTCTCGATTATTCATTTTTTTAGCCTTGTTTACTGTAAATCATAAGCAGGGAAAATTCAATATTGCATAAGCCTAATGTAAATACAATACAAAGTGGATCAATAAGATCTGCTCAGCAGCGCTTTAAAAACATTATAAGTAATAGGATTTATCCCGATAACAAACAATAAAACGATACGTCCTCTAAATGCAGCTGTAAGGAAGGCTTATAGTTACTATATCTCACATTAGTGTTACAAAGCCATAAATCAGTCAGTATCATAACGACTGATTTCCGTGTTAGAAACATAACCAAGAGTCGAACATACTGCTGAGCCTCATATCATATGTCAGAATAATAAACGAAAACAAGAATCCGTAGATGGTTCGGAATAACTTCAAGCAACCTGTCTCACATCACCAGCTGCCCAAGCACTGATCTCCGATCATTCTGTTGTTGTTGTTGTTGTTGTTGTCTCTTTTGTGCCATTGGTCTATTAGTACCTTCACTGTGGTACAGCCAGAAGACTGGGAGCATGTTTGTAGCTCCCTCTGCTGGATACCCCAAAGCTTTTGGTCCCTGAGCGCTGGTACTGATTCAAAAGAGACAAAGAACTGTCTCTGAAAGAAAAATAAGATCAAATTGACGTCCTTTAGATGGTCTCCACATAGTTGGAAGGGAAGAGACCGTGACGACCATCTTTGCTGAAACCCCTCCACCAGGCCTCGTCCACTGTCTCAACGCCCATGATGATGTCCCCGGGCTCGAAGGAAATCTCGGTGTCGTCCTCTGGAAAGCACAGTGGGTTTAGAGATCAATATGACTACAGTACATGCTGCTTGCATGAACGCTTGTTTGGATTTACTGGTAATATAAGGAACCCTGACCTGCTTGGTAGTCATAGAGGGCACGGACACGCAGGACCGGACTGTCTGATGAGGACTGCGGGGGAAGAAACACTGCCTATTAGACATGAATACTTTTGGTTTAATGTTTATGGTATGAAATAGGTAAGAGAGTTGAAGTTACACTGTTTGTTTGTTTTTTTTCCCTTTCTCTTTTAAACCCTACCTCTTCATTCTCTGCCTCTTCACGGTGCAAGTCGTCTTGCTCATTCTCCACACGATTGACAATGTAAGTGCACTTCTCAGGTGTGCTGTGGTCAGAGGAATCATCATACTCCTTGGCTGGACAGAGGATACAAAAAGTGCAATGCATGAGCAATTGTGGTGATGTTTAGATCCAGAGGCTTCCATCGATCTGAATGAATATTCATTTCTGTTTCATTCACTCATACAATCATGTTTCATTCATTCATTCATTGATGTATGAAACAGGAATGAGTAATGAATGAATGAATGAAACGAATGAATGAATTATTAAATCCTGTTTCATTCATTCACCATTAATTAATACATTTATTTTTGTTTGAGTCATTCATTCATTCATAAATTAATGGATCCATTCCTGTTTATTTATGTGTGTAGGAGCGAATTTGTGAAGTTTGATTAGAACGCTAATCAAATCTGAGGGGAAAAATGCCGAATTGTGATATTTCTAAAATCGTGATGCTTATAGAATCGCATTAACAAATAGAAACGGCACCTACTGTAGGTATCCTGATAATATTGTATGGGGTGGCCCCTGCTGAGTCCCGTCCCTAATTTACCTGTACCATTCTCAGGACATAAACCATTTTGGTCTGGTCTTTCTTCTTCAATCACAAAGTTCTCAGTCTTCTCCACCACATATATGTCTGCAAACATGAAAACAGATGATGAAACACTCGACCCCCACCCATACGTACCAAGGAGCATCCCTGTGCTCCCGTCACGATATAATTACAAAGGAGTCAAAATAACTATCTCAGGATATCATTCTACTCACCTGCTTCACATCTAACATCCACCTCAATCTCTTCCATGAGGGTTTGTTCATCACTGGGTGATGTTTCAAGCTCTGGTTGCTCGCCGCTTGAATTAAACTCTGCTGTTTCTTCAGCTCCCACCAGCTCTGGTTCGTCCTCCTCCTCTATCGGTTCATCCACCTCAATGAGAGGGTAGACCTTCATGGGTTCTGATGGTGGCATGACGGCCTCCTCTGCTTCAACTAGATCCTGAGAGCGGAAGGGTATTTCTTCTGATTGGAGACAGGAGGTACATGGTTCCAAGGGTAATTTTGGCTTTGGAGACTCTGGGCCGACTATGATGTCCAAGTCCTCCATCTCACTTGGTACGCAGGTGTCAAGGAGGAGATCTGACGCTGGTTCTTTGAAGATAATGAACAGACTAAGTTTTAAACAGAATATATAGAATGCAATCTAAAAAAATTCTGTTTGTAAATCCATTAATATTACACTGTAATACAAACAAATGACAAACTGGTCATTTTAATCATGACTCTGGAGCTTGAATCATGTTAGACAGGTTTATCTGAGAACGAGGAATGAGAACTTCTGGACTAAAGTTTTTTTTTGTATTCAGAGCTTACCCTTTAAAGGAACTGGGTTCTCAGGCAGTGGTGCAGATGGAGCATCTGGAATAGCAGCAGGTTCCGGCTCACTAGCTTCTACACTGAATGATTTACTCTCGACCACACTTGAAGATTCAGTGACCTCAGTGACCTGGGCAGCGGGAAGGTCAGGAAGGCAGGACTGAGGCGGTGGAGCTTTGGAATCTGGCAGGCTGGGCAGAAAGCACATGGGTGGAGGAGAGGACCTAACAGGAGATGCGGGAGGAGTCCTCACAGGGCCGCGAGGGCTTTTGGGAGATGTTATTGGACGGAAGCCTGGACTGGTCGGGGACGTGCAGCGATTGATGGGGCTGGTCGGTGTGCGGGAGAAGGGGGAGGTGACGGATGGACTGAGTGGAGAAGTCGGACCACTACCGGTGCTGCCTCGCTCGAAGATGAAGGCGGTGTCTGTCAAACTGCGCTGGTAGCGACGGAATGGAGGTTTGCCTGGATATTTCGAGACAAAAAACAGAATATATAGCCTCCCTCCGTGTTATGCTGCACTTCGTGACACACTGATTTGGACGATTGCTTCTATAACATTTACCTGAGCGTGGAGATACAGGGCTGATGGAGCTTTGAGAAAGTTGCCTAAAAAACTCCCTTGGGTTCATGGAGCGCTGGGAAATGAGGACCGCTGCCTCCTAGTGGTCACAAAAGGAAGCATGAACAACGGAGCTAAAAACTGCCAAGTCTTTTCTTTTCTAATATTATAAAAGGATAAAAAGGCATAGGTGAAGATGTTGGACTGTGGATCAGAATGTCACAGGATCAAACCACAGCACCACCAAGCCACCACTGTTGGGCCCTTGAGCAAGGCCCTTAACCATCAACTGCTCAGACGTATAAGGGTGTCAGTCAAATGCCAGAAATGTAAATTTAAACGTAACGCACTCACGGCTGCTTTTTCTATGGATTCACTGTGTCTAAGCCGAGCCCTCATCTCCTCTTCATGCTCTCTCTGCTGCACCTCCTGTCCATCATACATATCCAGCTCATGAAAATGATCAAAATACAGTATGCACAACCTTTTAAAAAAAAAAAGCGCTTCTGGTTTTACTCACCCATCGAGATTTCTCCTTTTTTCTAAATTCTTCTTGACGTTTGGCATCCAATTTCCTGGGAAAAAAAAACAAAACAAACAAACACCACTTTCAAAATTATAATGGAGTAATTAATCCTGTAAAATGATTCAGTTAGGATCTCAATATTATGATAATAAATTAATTATAAATTTCGTATTCAGGACCTGAATATCAAATTAATTGATTATTAATAGATCATTTTGTTAAATTGATAATGAAGGAACACTGGTTAAACTCAACACACACAATGGGTCTTGCTGAGTGAGCAAGAGGGGTGAGGGGCGTTCAAGTCAAACCGGGACTTGTGATGACATTTCTCATGAACGAAAGCGTAAAACTGATTGATATTTACAGAAGACTTCACGCATAGTACAGTAATGAGACTCTTAGCCACAGTAAAAAAAAAAAATTATTGTGCTAACGTTTTGAAGAGGTCTGTAACTCAGTGAATGACAATCCTGACCAGGGAGCCCACTGTGGTCATTCCCATGACTATTTAGCAAGTCAAACTGCATAATCCTTGAACATTGAGGGATAATTTGTTGCTTTTGTCTGTGCAAACTGTACACACGATAATTCACAAACACCACTTGCACATTACAGGAACTTGACTGGGTTGCCACAGTCCTGACGTCACTCTCAGCATGTTTGAACCAGTTAAGGAGTTCCTGGGAGGCCAGCGCTTCATGAAGCACGCAGTCTGATCATGGTGTATTGAGAAAACTTTCTACCTAAATGCTGTTCTGCTATTCTGCACAATCAAAAATCCCGGTTTGACTTGAACACCACTTGTACTACTGCTATTTACTACCACTACTAATAATAATAATCATCATCATCCTTTTTTTTTTTTTTTTTTTTTGGATTTTTCCCCGATTTTCTCCCTAATTTAGTCGTGTCCAATTCCTCCCCGTCACTAGGGGACTCCCACATTAAGGCTACTATTACCACTCAGCCGGGAGGGCCAAAGACTATCACGTGTTTCCTCCGAACCACGTGACGCCAGCCGACCGCATCTTTTCGAACTGCTCGCTCGCGCACCGTTGGGGGCGGCGTAACACACTCGGAGGACAGCGCTATCCGCTCCCTCCGTTGCGCGAGCTCACAGACGCCCCTGATTGGCTGTAGAGCCGTGATTAATGTGGGAGCACTAAGTACCTCTCATCCCTCCCCTCTGAGAGAGCTCGGCCAATCAGCTCTCTATAGACCTCCGGCTGCGAGAGGTTACAGCACCACCCGGGATTCGAACTAGCGATCTCCGGATGATAGGGCGAGCGCTTTAACCACTGCGCCACTCGGAGGCCCATCATCATCATCCTTATCATCATCACAATAAAGCAGTATGTGGGTCTATAACATGTGTCCATGGGAGTGCTCGTCACCTTTGCTCCTCAACCATTAGCATTTTTTCATTCATCCTCCTATCTCTCTCCTCCGCCTCTTTCGTTTCCTGCATAACCCTTTCTCTTTCCAGGCGTCTCCTTTCCTCCGCGGCCTTCCTCCTCTCCTCCTCCTTCCTCCTCTCTTCTTCACGCTGAGACACAGGACACAGCAAGAGGAACATTAAGAATCCAAACTTCACTAGAGCACTACAATAGTGTAGATTTGAACTAGATGCTTGTGTGTGTGTGTGTGTGTATATAATTTGAAACATTGAATGCGTTTTTTTCATAGAAGTTAGATAGCAGAGGTTTTACAGATAGAGAGATTAAACGTCTGCACCTCCGCACGTGCCCAGAAGGAGTCTCTGTTAATCCGTCTCATCTCCATGGCAGCGTTGGTCTTCCTGTAGTTTGTTCCCTGCAAACAGATGAGGTGTGTCTTACTCATTTCAATTACAAATCTTTAGCAAGGTTAGAAAGAGTCCAATCATGTATAGTCTGTTACCACTGTCTCTTCTTTCTCTGTTGGTCTTGAGTTCCTTCTAAATCTCTCCATTGGCGGCCGAATTTTGGCCAGAACATCTGTAATCTTTTCCTCAGCCAGCTCGTCTTTATTAGAGGCACTGATGAACGCATGGGCTTCCTATAAGACGGGGAAAAAATCAGCTCACTTGAAGACACTTATACAGATTTATTAATAAGGGGAGGAATAAACCGTTACAGGGTTTGCGGTTATAGCAAAATAGTGAATAACAGAGTGTTGTGATAAGGCCCACCACAAATGATTGATTATTTTCCAATAAAAGCATGTATTACCACGTATCTACCACGGAAACCATATCGACGATTACTCATTTTTATGTGTTACTTAACAACACTTTTACACTGTCACGTTAACATCCCTGAACAACCAGTTAAAGCTAAGTGTATACAGTATTATATTAATGTTGCTTTCACACTAGGCATGGTTGCGTTGTACAGTATGGTGCCCGGGTATCACTGCTTCCCCTTCTCCTCCCCTCCCTCCATCACTGGTCACTGATATTTTGTAATAACTGCCAAGAGCTGAGCAGATCAGTGAATGAGACTGGCATGTGCCACCCTAAATTACCACTGTAGGTGGCTTTGATATTTGATTCGAGCTGTGCCATACACTGTACCGTGAGACCTTGAGACCACCTTTTGAAGTATATTGGGAACCGGGCCTAGCAGGCTAAAGTTCTATTACACTGTACAGTGCCATGAAAAAGTATTTGCCCCCTTCCTGTTTGTTTTTTTCCATATTTGTCAAATGTAGATGATTTAGATCATCAAACAGATTTTAATATCACACAAAAATAAACCTTAATTTTAAAAAATCAGTTTTTAAATTATGATTTCATTTTTCAAGGGAAAATAGCTGTCCAAACCTACCTGGCCCTATGTAAAACACTCATTGCTTAAGTTATCACAAACGCTTGATTGTAGTTGTTGCTTTCAAAGGGTAATATTAAAATTAGTTTTAATGATCTGAATCAGATCATTAAGTGCGACCAAAAAAAAAACTATATATAAATATATATATATATATATATATATATATATATATACACACACACACACACACAGTATATAAGGGTGGCACAACCAGTTATTAGGTTTAGGGCGCAATTACTTTTTCACATAGGGTCAGACAGGTTTGAACAGCTTTTTGTTCTCAGTAAATGAAATTATGATTTAAAAACTTGGGTTATCTTTGTGTAATTTAAAAATTTCAATGATCTGAATAAATTAAGTGCGACCAAAAAAAAAAAAAACTAAGGGGGCAAATACTTTTTCACACACACACACACACACACACACACACACACACTATATATATATATAAGGGTGACACAAACAGTTATTAGGCTTAGGGGGCAATTACTTTTTCACATCACTATATATATATATATATATATATATATATATATATATATATAAACACTATTAGCCGCATTTCTTCACATGAATGCTAAACTCATATCTCCCTCAACAGCTTCCTGATGATCCACAGAAACGAAAATAGAAGATATTCTGCTGGCGGTCACCTGTGCGTGTTTGCTTTTCACAAAGTTCAAAGTTTCCTGGCAGGATTAGGGAACATGCTCTGAAGACACTCCAAAAAGCACTACATTCACACACACACAGGGAATCTCTTTTCCAGATGGCACACAATCTCTGTTTGCTTCCCACAAACGTACATTAGACTCCACTGGATTTGCACTGGCCTTCCCGGGCTGGACTTGAAGAATGGCGTGAAATCTCACACTAGTGATCAGAGACAGAGTGCTCGCCTGCACACAGCTCTGATCATGCAGTAGCAGTTCAGCAATGTGCTATACCAGATCAGAACATCGGTATAAGAACAATCAGGTGGATTATAGGGCAGACAGACCCACTTTTTTGTGAGAAACCATTTTTTCATACGTTATAAGACGTATGAAACCTTTCCTCCCTTGTCAATTCCCACCCACCAGCCAGCACTAACAGATACCAACTGGGGAGAGTGAGGGTTAACAGACAAACAGATCTTTTCAACCTCTTCCACATAAGTGCACATGACTGTGACTGCTAGTGACCCTCGGACTGACAGGTGACAGATGGCATGGCATCCCTCCCACCAAAGAAGACTTAAAGTACTAGTCTTTGGACTGTGGGAGGAGGAGGAAACCCACCAAGCACGAGGAGAACATGCACACTCCATGCAGGCAGACCCAAGACAAGAATCGAACCCGGAACCTTCTAAAACAGACAGATGAGCGCGTCCAGCATTGCTGCAGAGATTGAAGGGATGGGAGGTCAGCCTGTCAGTGCTCAGACCGTACGCCGCACACGGCATCAAATTGCTCTGCATGATCGTCGTCCTAGAAGGAAGCCTCTTCTAAAGATGATGCACAAGAAAGCTCACAAACAATTTGCTGTAGACATGCAAACTAAGGACCAGGATTACTGGAACCATGTCCTGTAGTCTGATGAGACCAAGATAAACCTATTTGGTTCAGATGGTGTCAAGCGTGTGTGGCGGCAACCAGGTGAGGAGTACAAAACCTGGTACAAAGACACGTGTGTCTTGCCTACCGTCAAACATGGTGGTGGGAGTGTCATGATCTGGGGCTGCATGAGTGCTGCTGGCATTGGGGAGCTACAGTTCATTGAGGGAAACATGAATTCTAACATGTACTGTGACATACTGAAGCAGAGCATGATCCCCTCACTCCGGAAACTGGGCCGCAGAGCAGTGTTCCAGCATGATAATGACACCAAACACACCTCCAAGATGACCACTGGCTTGCTAAAGAGGCTGAGAGTAAAGGTCATGGACTGGCCAAGCATGTCTCCAGACCTAAACCCCATAGAACACCTCTGGGGCATCCTGAAAAGGAAGGTGGAGGAGCACAAGGTGTCAAATGTCCACCACCTCCGTGATGTTGTGATGGAGGAGTGGAAGAGGATTCCAGTGGCAACTTGTGAAGCTCTGGTGAACTCCATGGAGAAGAGAATTCAAGCCGTGCTGGAAAATGATGGTGGCCACACAAAATATTGACATTTCACATCTTCACTTAGGGGTGTACTCACTTTTGTTGCCAGGGGTTCAGCTATTATTGGCTGTATTTGTAGTTATTTTAAGGGGACAATACATTTACACTGCTATACAAACTTTACACTGACTACTTTTCATTGTGTCAAAGAGTCATTTATGCAGTGTTGTCCTATGAAAAGATAGAACTAAATATTTGCAGAGATGTGAGGGGTGTACTCACTTTTGACATACTGTATAACAGATTCTTCCATCACAGAAACTACAGTGAAGGAAAATGACAACAAAACAGGAGCGAACATTCAAGTGTATACAGAGAGAAGACACAAAGAAAGATACGGCACGTGGGCGTGTGTTTGTGTTTGGGTGTCACTTGAGAACTGGCTGTTTAGAGAAAATGAAGTACAAATCAGGAGAGTTTTATCTCAGTGACCACACTGGTGCAGAACGCCTCACACAAGCATACACTTCAGATCTTCCGCAGCCTGTCACACTCAATTCGGAGGCACTTCAAGCGAAGAGAGCAGGAGGAGGAGGATGTGAGTGTTTGGGATAAAATCTCATCTGTTTGCAGACAATGACAAACAGTGAAAGTTATTAAGAACTCCGAGTCGGATCCGCTGCCAAGACTTCGCTTCCGAGTTACAAGTGTGAATCCACTTGTAATGTATATTTAGCAGAAACATGACAAAGTTTAAGACACAAATCAGACGTTTACACCGTGGACGAACTCTAATTTGCAGAATGTGTAAATCACTAAATGAAGATATACATGCTTAACTGAAGATTTTGAAAGAAGGTGAACAAATAAAGGAACCAGTTCTGATTATATGAATTCTAACCAGGTCACTGGGTGCATTCATACTGTACACGATTAATAAACCTTTTTAAGTTATTCCCAACCAGTGCCATATATAGCACACATAAAGCTCTGCAGATGGAAATATCTGACTTGGTGGACAAGGGGAACAAAAAAGGGGGCATGAAAAGGAACGAGGAACGTGGGTGTGCCTCAGCCTTACGTCACCGTCGCTGTTGGCTGTGGCTCAAGGCCTGCAAAAACCACAGTTTCAGAAGGGATTAGTGCAATGCGCAGTTCTAGCAAGCACAGGCTGCTTCCTCCACACCCACCCCTTTTCTTCATGTCTGGATCCTTCCCACAGCGAAAGCGGCTGGGAGAGCCCAGGCAAGTTAAGACCGATGCATTGGCCCGGCTAATCGAGCGCAATACTTAAGTTCGAACATATGAACACATTTTCCCTTTTCTCCCGTTCCTTTCTTCTTTCTTACTCATCCCTCTTTCAAAATATAAGGAGGGTGGATGACTGTGTTATTACTTGCCTAGATAACAGTGTTTAGCCCTTTGACGTACAGCAACGCCCCCCCCCCCCCCCCCCCCCCCCCAAGGCGCAGCACGACAGATCTGACAGAGTCATAATAACCATGTCAAAGTCAGCACTACTAAAGCAACAACGTTCCTGAGGGTCAAATGTGTATGGGTAATCGTTATACTGCAACAAACAGAACAGTTCACAAAAATATATAACTAGAGTCTCGTAATCCCACTTGTCTACAACTTTGCTTTCCAAACCGTTTAATAACACGGACCACACCTTGAAATGTTTTGCGCATTGCTATTTTAAAAGTGAGTACAATTCAGCAGAGGCACGAGATCAGATTTCGAATCCATGCAGTCGACCACGCTGCTACATTTACAGAACAAAGCAATAATCTGTTTTCCTGCCAATGGGCTGCCCCACTCCACTACGGTATGTGGCGGTATGGCTCAAAAGAAGAACAGGAAGAAGCGATACTCTTATAAAACGTAAGTATTTGCAGAAGATGCAAGCGGTTTCTATTTCCTGCAAAAAAATTATATTTTTTAAAGTCAATTTTCAATTAAAAAGCATGAATTAATTCTGAATCGAAAAACTGACCAGGAAAACACTAAGTCTGAGCCACTTCTACATCAAGTCTTAAATCAGGTTCATATTCAGTATGTGGCCATGTGATGTCGAAATGTTCAGATTTGAATTCGCAAAAGCTGACTAAAGCAATTAATAATTTCCCAAGAAATCGATATGCTCGTTTCGCACGGCAAGTGTGTTCATGTTAAGGACGCTTACAGGTCACTTGTGATTGCAAAAGTCTGTCAAGATCCTTCAAGATCCATCAAGACAGACCATGTCTGAGCAATAAATCAGAATTGTGCAAAGAAGCTTGTCATTTTTTTTTTAAACCAACAATTCATTCCAACCGAGCGATCTGATTGGATGAGAAGTGATAATAGAGCATAACACTGCTGGGACGTTTAATGATATGTATCACTCACAGGCATTCTACAATCATGAAGCACGGGTGAAAGTAAGTTGGTACAGTGCACAGTATTGGAACGTGGCGACAACAGTTGCCTGCCAAAACCCATATCCAGTCAAAGAAGCACTTTCAGCAAGAAAACACATCTGATAAAGTTACGTCATCTTAAACCTCCATCCTAAATGCTTCTATGTCTAATTGCCTTTGAACCATCTGCAAGCTACAAAGCTAACTATTACATTAACTGTTGGTCGCCTGCTCCGTCAGTCACGGTTAGCTAGGTCCACCAGTCGTGGAATTATATGAGTTGGAGAAGCAAAATAACTGGTTAAATAAACAAACAAATTGCCATCTGTTGGTAATAAATGGTGCTTTGGGGAACTGTTGTATAAAAGCAACATCACACAACAGGGAGTTCTGTCGAGCTGAATATCATCATATGGTGATGCATCGCAAGCAGGAGGATGCAGCTTGTGTACGGTCATATATAATATTGGATACAACAGAGGAGTCTCTTCTCTGTCTACTGCACATCACTACTTAATGGGTAGAACATCAGAATCCCCTACTTACAAGAACACACTGATGAAAACACCTCACACACTGTGCACTCGAATTTGCTAAGCAAAGTTAACAAATTTTAAGTCTGCTTGATGCAATACTATGATGCACTACAAATTCTAAAGTTTAGCTTTTTTTTTTTAAACTTGGAAGCAAGTGATAATATAAATAGCATATTTAAATACTGATAGGATGAAAAAGTCCATAATGTTAAATGATGTCCGGCTATAAAGTTTTGTTGTCAGCACTAAATCTAACACTCACTCATTCATCGTCTATACCACTTTATCGTGTATTCAGGGTCGCGGCGGAGCATGGAGATTAGTCCAGGAGACTTAGGGCACGAGGCTGGGTACAGCCTAGACAGGGTGCCAATCCATCGCAGGGCACAAACACATACACACACTACTGGTAATTTGGGAACACCAATTAGTAGCATAATAATAGTTTTCTTACTGAAAACTCCAGTTTGGTCTGAGAAAAAGGCATGTCCAGCTAGTTAGTGCTGGAGAAGAGAAGGAATCTGAGTTACGTCTTAGGTGAAAAAATCAGTGGTTCCAAGAAAATACCAAGTAGAAGCGAACATCTTAAACATCTATTTAGTATCATCTATTTCAGCTTGGCTTATGTTTTGGTAACTAGTTAGAATAACCCTACCCCACCACTATCCCCAGCCCCGAATCCTAACCTTAACCCTACCCTAACCCTAACCTCTCCTCCTTCTCCTCCAGTAACCCTAAAGCCAAACCATATCCTAACCCTAACCCTAACCTCACCTCCTTCTCTTTACCTCCTGCATTAACCAAGATCATTTTTTAGATGATGATTTGTTGGTGGTGTATAAATGGTCAAACAGACACACAAGAATATACAGCTATTTGGTGTTAAAAAACAGTGTATGGAGATGATAATGACATGCAGTTTGGTAACCTCCAGTGTTTGCCATGCAAACAGAATAAAAAAAAAAAAATCAAAGAACAAACCCAACCACTTCCAGTAATTGCAGTGATTATGTGGTGACGCCCATTTTCCCCAGCTCAGCCTGACTGCACCGAGAAGCAAAACAAGACATGAAATAAAAACGAGAAAATACAGAGGAGTGGCTAGAGGGGACTGAAACACCACCAAAGTGTGTCACACTAATGTGGCAGAAGCCAAGGCGGAGAACCTGGTTTGAATTGTAAACCCGTACGACTGAAATGAAATATGTGTTTGTGTGCTCTTTGGAAATGGGGATATCTTAGTCAAATCTGGATTATGGATTATGAAATATGAAGCAAGATCTTCTAGAAGGTTGGAATTTTGAATATGAAAGCTTTTACAAACAAATTCCTGCATACGACTCAGTGTCAATGCCATGAGGCACTATAGCTACTTTACGTCTACTTGCATGAACCCCTGGCATCATCTGTTGGATGCCTTTTGGCTTTGGACTATAGCAGAATCCATCCAGAGCTGCCAACAACAATAAAACGTCCAGCAAGCACAGTAATCTGTTATTAATTCCCGTTATCATTCCAAACAATGCCGCCATCTATGACCTCACCCTCAAAACGTTCTTTACAATGCCAGTCAGAGGTGCCACACTTTGATAGCAGAAGAAAACAAAAAAACAAAACAAAGAAGGCTTGAGAAACTGGGCTGACATCCAGGAGCGACAAGAATGTCACACAGTGCCACACAGGTATGTCAGTGCCACCTGTACAGGACTGGACATGTGATTTGGATGAACGCTGAACAGCTCCCTCGGTTGACGTTATACTGTATGTTTTCATAGTGACGTGATGAATCTAAAAGCTTCCAGGATGCCTTATGTGTCATTGTGATGTTCCAAACTGTGAAAGGTTCAGCTCCTCTGACACTTTAAGATGGTTTTTCCACAGTAGAACAGACATGGCAACAGATAACGAGGCGACGCTGAGCCATTATTTCAGAAACAAATGCAAGCGACATTTGAATTAAGATTTTCTTAATTTTGTTTAAACTAGGTATGACCTGTGACAAATCAATCCAAATGGCAGACAATCATGGCTGAGAAAACTTTCTACCTTGATGGTATCCAAGGGCTTGTGAAACGTTAAGTGCCTTAGTGTCGTTTAGGATTATATAGAGAATTAGAGGGAGTTTTTACTCCCCTCTTGTTCTGCACAATCAAAAGTGCTGGTTTGACTTGGACACCTGTCATAATTCCCAAAACATATGTTTCAGCCTATAATTAATTGACATCTCTTTGGCACACAACTGTGTGAAGAAAAACAATCATTCGGGTTTTTGGGGCCGATCACCGATTACAGAAACCAGAATCGGCCGATACTGATCGCCGATCACAGGTGTGGTTGGGTTATTGGGATCTGACATTTAAAGTGTTCTATTTACTATGTAGTATTATTTATTTATTTATTTATTTATTTATTCATAACTATTCTACACAGTGGTGCACAAATATAATTAAGAACTGAGAAAGAATGATAAATGTAAAACTTTTATTTATTGGAAGGCTACATACTGTATGTACCATATTCCCATTCTCATGTTATGTCATAAATTATAAAGAAACTGAAACCAATAGAATGATCTATGCGCATCTAAAAAGCAAAAATCTTCAATTCCTAAACTAGCATCAAGGGGCCCTCACACGCCGAAATGCTTATCCAAAAATGCGACTGTCCTGCTATATCCAAACGTTTTTAAGGAATTACACACATCAGCTACTTTGTATTTGGCGAGCCAATCATGCCTACTCACTAATCAGCAGCGAGGGCAGGCATTTCTTTATAAACATCAGAATTTTTGCATTTTTAAGAGACAGTCAAGGTCGACTCCCAAGGTTTAGCTGATGCCCTCACTTTTAAAGCGCCTTGGTAATATTCCCAGAGTGGTGACGGAATGTTGATGTGGCTGTATAGCCAATGATCAGCCAGTTGAGAGGCAACCAAACTACAGGAAGTGATTATTGTTAGGCAATTTGGGAACGCCAATTAGCCTAATCCGCATGTCGTCTTTGGACTGTGGGAGGAAACTGAAATACCCGGAGGAAATCCACCAAGTGTGGGGAGAACATGCAAACTCCATGCACACACACAGAGGCGGGAATCGAACCCGGACCCTGCAGCTGCAATGCGACAGTACTAACCATTAAGCTGCCTCGTTAAGAGAAAAACTGTCATTTATAATCTTTAAGTAAATGTGTATAAAGACATTACAAAGAAAAATAATGCTTCAGATGAAACACCAGGTGTCAATGGTCATTACTGTGAGTGTACACAGCTTGTACAGAACTGCTTTGCTAGTACGATTTGGCAATCAATCAAGGTACAATCTACAGTATGAGCAATGCATGCTACTGTAACTGTCATCTGTTATGTTGAACTATTTTATACTGAGCACCCAGTTCTCAACATGTTGCCCATGCTGGAATTTCGAAAAATAATAAGTAAATAGCCAATATGTGCCTTCATCCCCCTATGTCAACAAGGCCTTCCCTAAGAATGGAAGTCATGAAAGGTCCCATGGCGTATATATATTTCACTACATGTCAGAAGAGCCGAAGTGAAAACGGGGAACAGAAGACATTCCTCGGATGCCTCTCGAGCTGACCGGGTGATGCCTTTAAAAGGCAATAAGTTTACAAACGACCCCGTGTGCATTCAATAAACTCATAAAACTTTTCTCTGTGATTATGGAAATGTTAAGCAAACATGGTCTGTCTGGGGAAGCCATGGGAGACCAAAGAGTCCGCGAACGTTCTCACGACATCAGACACGGCTTGTCTAATTCAGCTGTGGACCAACACAGCTCAACACTTCCGCATGCAGAGACCGACGGTGCATTCTTTTCTTTCTTTCTCTCTTCCTCCATTCCATCCTTCCATTCTGATCCTTCATCCTGTCCTGTGCAAATGAGGGCTAGATCGCTGGTATGCTCCCGAGTAGAGCTGAGGAAAAGAGAGCAATCAGGGCTGCGCCTGTCACCAGCCGCTCCGTAAAAATACCGAAAGAGGAAGGAAACAACCCACAAATAGGAAACGGGCTAACAATAGAAAGTGTGTTTTAAAAAGACTCAGTAGGATTGTGCGATCGTGTATAACGTGCCATTGCAGAGCGACACTAGTATCACTTAAGGCTTTGGGGAGGGGGGGAGGGGGGGAGATGGGTGTGGCCAGACACATGTAACACATCATGTATGTCAAGAAATAATATCAGAAGCTGTTTATGAGTCAGGCGTAGCTGCAATCACTAGGGTTTCATTATTAAAAGTCAGGAATGATCGCAAAACTGAAGTCAGGACAGGTAATAAATGTAATAAGTTATTAGCTGTAACTAAGATCATTATAAATACACTACATTTGGATGTGCACTTTGGTGAGAAGCGTCAAAGAAACATTCTGTTGCAGGTTATTAAAGTCTCTATAGGATGCGTTATATGTGAAAAGGAAACCTCCCGCCTTAAAGGGGGATACCATATTCTCTATCTATCTTGTTTTGTGGGCGATCAAATCAATATCATGATTAATTGGACATTTTATCTCGATTATGATTAACGAACAATTAAAAAAAGATTTTTTTTGTTTTTGTCCTCATAGTTTACAGACAGGATTTGTACTATACTATACATATGCTCAACTATTAATGCCATGAATATATATATATATATATATTTTAATGAAATTGAATGAAGTCAGAATGAATAAAAAATTGACATTGGCAAGATTATGTCGCTTAGATATCCTGAATATCTCTTTCGATTCATTTTTCGACTAATCGCCCAGCCTTACAGTACGCAGTGTGCTTATTGAGAGCTGAGGTTGCTGGAATAAACAGCTGGATGGGTATTCCTGCTTTCATCCAAACCACACAACACACCAGTTCTGCTTGTTGCTTAAAAAAAAAAAAAAATCTTGATTTCTTTTAAAAGTGCGCGCAGATAGAGCCAAAGTTTTTATTTCCCATGCTTCTGAAGCCAAGTACAAGACGAGAATCACAGTTACTCAAGTTAGCACAGAAGTCGGTACGAGCTTATCACACCCAGACATGCCTGTGCAAAACCAACTCTTCGTTTTTTTTTTATCACATTCACAAAGCCGATTCCAAACAAATACGACTCGCACACCTGCTCGCGCGCAGGAGGAAACGGACGTGCCGCGACGAACGCGTGCTGATACGGAATGAATAGAGCACTTGTCACTGAGCAATCATCAATCACAACTGAAGATCAACAAACTCGGCGTGATAAACAGACATATTATTGTAACGGAAGAAGAAAATGCACGGCACAATGACTTCATTATCGTTTTACACCCGATGCAGTGCTGGTGGCACTATTGTCCTATATGCTCATATATGCTGTGTGTGTGAGTGTGTGCATGCCTTCCAGCTCACTCCTATCATGTCTGGCTTTTGTATTCACAACTATAGCACGAGGACTGTAATTATTCGGTTTAAAAGATAAAAGAAAAGGAACGAAGAGTTCAGAGGACGACAGAACATTCCAGAAGGATATACGCACACACACACAGGATGAATAAAAATAAAGAAATAAATAAATAATAAAAAACCTAACAGGAAAACGTTGCCCCCTTACTCATGCGAGTCCTGAATGCTTACAAATGGGATTGAGCTGAGCTGATTATTGGGATTCTATAATGAATTCCATGTATTGGTCTTTTAAATCCCAGAGAAACGTTCTGGTGCTGTTTTAAGGAGCACGAAACCAAATTATAAGTGTCATGTTGTGGCTGTGTTTACGGTAACAACCGGGTATAAAAGCATTATTCTTAGCTGCGCACAGCAGCGCGGCTTCCGCTAGCTCAAATCGTTCTGAAGCTGAGGCAACACATGAATTTATTAAAAAGATACAGCTCATTTAAACTTTCTGGATGCACTAAGGTTCAATCATTTTCTAAATTTGCTTAGGAACCATGTTTAGATTTCAAGCTATCAAGACAAACCAGGACTTGTATTGATTGCACAGTACTGTGATGAGACTCTTAGCCGCGGTAAAACATCCGATGCAAACGTTATTAAAGAAGGCCGCACATCCGTGAATGAGTTGTCTCAGAGCCAACTCACTCACTCACGCGCTCATCTTCTATACCGCTTTATCCTGTATTCAGGGTCACAGGGGGCCTAGAGCCTATTCCAAGAGACTTAGAGCACAAGGCGGGGTACACCCTGGACAGGGTGCCAATCCATTGCAGGACACACACACATACAGTACACACACTCATTCACACACTACAACCAATTTGGGAATGCCAATTAACCTAACCTACATGTCTTTGGACTGTGGGAGGAAACCGGAGTACCCGGAGGAAACCCACCAAGCACGGGGAGAACATGCAAACTCCATACAGTTTGGAATAGCAGAACGTATGACCTGGTATCAGTGCCTGATCGCACTAATGCTCTTGCTGCTTCATGAGCACAAATTGCTACAATGGGTTCATTAAGCTTCATAGCGCTATTACTGTACTGTACCTAATGGTAAATAATGAGGTCTCGAAGCAACTTATTAATAGAGGGATACTGGGGTAGAACGGCATTTCACCCACAATCGGAGAAGGACCAGAGGATTGAAAGGCTAAAAGTCAGATTGGGCTGTGGCCGACCAAGGTTTTGTTTTATATCACATAAAAGGCATTAAATATGCAAAGTTATGATATAATAAATAAAGCAAATGAAAGTCTCGGTCTGTGATACATGGAATTTGGATGCATGACAGGATGCATTTCTATTGTAAGACAGACATACAAACAGACATATTGTTGCATGGTATATTTAAAGAGATGGAAATTAGATTACCCCGAAAGGACAAGACACATTTCCCATGGTAATGCTAAGAAAATAAACAAACAAACAAAAAAAAACACTTTTTCAATGAACACAGTTTTAGGCTACTTTTAGGCCTTTTGTGTGATTTGATATGCAGTGAGGCTGGAAATTGTGCTTAAACCTGACAAACCTTGTAATTACAGCATACTGAATCTTGGATGCCGCTGAACACACCACAATATGCTGCGAGAATGTACACTGGACGGCTACACAATGTTGTCGACTCTGAACTGCCTATTATCTCTAAAAATTCAATGCAAAGTCCTGTTCAATTTCATTTAAGCCATCCTACAGTAGGTCCCGAACTGTACAGTACTGTTACAGTATGTACATTGCAGTTTCTCTTTATAAGCACCTGATAACTATAAACTTTTTTAACATCTTCAAACAGGAAGAAGTTTGTCAGAGAAATTATACTGTACCTAATGGTCCTTATATAAGGATCATACAGTGATCATACAGAATAGAAAGTGTAGATGGGTTAAAAGGTCATTTGAGGACATTCAGGTCTCATGAGGTTAATGTCATCGTGTGCCACCAACATCTGTGGTCGATCATGAGAAGTAGGAGAAAATAAAATCGGGCAGTAAAATGCGAAGCGGATCATCTGATGGCGACAGCGCAGCGGCACAGGAGCTCGACTCAGAGCGACACTCGATTAGAAACCGCAATTAGAACTGAGACAGACATTAAATTGTCTTGGTGTTGTTTTAACTTCAATCAACTTGATCAAATTTAAACTTAAATTATCTGGCAATAGCATCAATCAGCAAATGGACGTCATTGAATGATTCGGGATTTCTCATAATTTCTTGCAACAACTTTTAAATTTAGATGGAAGTATGGCACATGACCAAGATATCCTGCGGTTAAACAGTGGAACAAAACAAAACAAAGCAAAAAATCTGATTGAGTTTTATCTTACATTTCCTCATATTTGTAAGAAATAAAAGTGTGTAATGCATGTACAGTACAGTGGAACCTCGGATTGCGAGTAACGTGGTTTACGAGTGTTCCGCAAACCGAGCAAAGATTTTTAATACATTTTTAATTGGAAACCGAGCAAGTATTAGTTTACGAGCGCCGAGTATCATGTATCACGCATGCGACTCTTATTTTGACACCGAGCGTCACTCTCTCACCTTTTCGCGCACCAATGGAAAAACTTATCTGTCGGATTTATTTGTACTTTTTTTTAAAGGTAAAGTGCAGATTAATTTGTTTTATTTTCATTTTATAGATTGTATTAATTATTTTTATGTATTTATTTTTTGGGGCTGTGGAACGAATAATTTGAGTTTTCATTATTTCTTATGAGAAATGATGATTTGGTTTACAAGTGTTTTGGAACACGAGCCCACTTCTGGAATGAATTATGCTCGTAATCCAAGGTTCCACTATATAAGTAATATGAATGTTGTGATGTACTGTTGCACCTAGATAACAATAGCATTTCATTTTGTACTTAAAGAAGAAGAAGAATGGATTTCAAGATTACCTTAAAGAATTGTTTGACGGCAGGCACATGACTTTCACATTCTGTCTTCCGAAACTCATCAACATCCTCTCCAACCTGTGGGGCAGAGTTAGAGGAAGTTCTGACTTAACTAGAATTTCATAGAAATAAATTCACTCTCATAGAATTAAAACAGCAAATACAGTAGGGTCACCACTCTGATCCGAGTACATTTCAAGCAACACCTTTATTAGGATTATACTGTATGTACATATTGTTTTCATATTCTGCTTCCAAAAAGCCAAACTTTCTTGTATTCTTTAATATAGTCTTGAGAAACTTTCCCCAGGCTTCCTGAAGGACTTTTTTTGTCTCTTCTTTTCAGTCCAGTCCCTGTACCTGACCAGATTCAGAGGCATGCTTTTTCCGTTTGTTAAGCCACACAGTGACCTATGAATCATTTAAGTGTTCAAATATCTACCTTAAGGCACGAACCAGTGAGACACAGATGCAGATGATTACAAAGAGACCAAAAGAAGAACAGACAGACAGTAGACAGGTATTTATTGATTCTGAAGGAAATTTCAAAATGATCAGGCCAGTGGTTAGTATACTGGTGATAGTGGTTGGAACAGACGAGAGGGGAAATGAGATCGCTGCTGCATGCTTATGCATTTGCAGCCTGTCACATTACAAAAATATGATTTGTTCCTGTTTCTTTTTAATCTACTATACTTTTGCACATTGTCTATACTGCTTTATCCTGTATTCAGGATCACGGGAGGCCTGGAGCCTATCCCAGGAGACTTAGGGCACGAAGCAGGGTACTAATCCATCACAGGGCACACACACATTCACACACTGCGGGCAATTTGGGAACGCTAATTAGCTTGATCTGAATGTCTTTGGACTGTGGGAGGAAACCAGAGCACCTGGAGGAAACCCACCAAGCACGGGGAGAACATGCAAACTCCATGCACACAGCGACGGGAATCGAACCCGGACCCCGGAGGTGCAAAGTGACAGTGCTAACCACTACACCGCCGTGCTGTCAAATTTGCTTGTTCACTGCATGATTCAGAGGAGTGTAAACAGGAAGTGACCTCCAGTTCCACTGAAACGTCAAGACTTGATTCAAATATGATAAGAGTTAATAATAACATGTTTAGGCAAAAATAGTTGCGTGGCAAGATGCCTTTAATTTAGCTAGAAGAGATAATGGCCGTGTAGGAGGTCATGCCATAAATAACATTAGAGAAAAAAAATGACATATTTCAGAATCGTTTTAAGTTCCATAGAAAGAAACATCCTGTTAAAAGAATGACAATTGTTTATTAGTTGTTTATGTTTAATACAGTAGATTAAGTGTGATATTATCTGACCGGACCCAGATCTGATATACGCCGAGTTTTTAATTGCACTGTTAGCAGGTCACCAAAGCCTTCTTCGTCTTTGCATCGCCTGACTGGCTACAGATGCCACCTCTGACCCCAAACACAGCGCATTCCAGTCTTGTTGTCCCGGCAACCAATGCTGAGGAGGTTACTGGGAAGGTTCCCAGCATGCTTTGCACACTTGTTGTGAATGTATTTGTGCTCCTTCAGTTACAAACAATCTGGGGGTCAAAGCTCTTTTGTGGGGCGCAAACCACCGCCGCATCTCATCAACAGGATCCTCACATACATCCCTCTTTAAAAAACAGCCGTTCCACACACAAGCTCCTCGTGTCTCGACCAATGTGGAGGCACATGAAAGCTCACGCCCTAAGAATAAGAACGGAGCATGGACGATTCACATCCAGTGGGATATAAATGAACGGGATCTCACCCAAAGTAGCGTGGCACTAGGCTGTACAGAAGCTGTCTCACAAAATCTGTTCATATTATCAGCTTACCCAGCATATCAAGACTATCCGTGGCTGTCCCGCTTCAGGCAGTTTGATACTGCACAGTCCATACATGGGTTTGGCGGTGTTAAACTTCTGACTTAATTCTGTCAAGCCGCCAGCTATAGAGGGAAAATAATTTTGAGAAAACACGAAAGATTACACATAATTCTGAAAATTAACAGACTAATAAAAATTATGCACAATTAAATGCATGTGTATTCACATAGTTGGTATCTTACTTCCAGAATCGAAGAGCTTCAGGTTATTGGTGAATCCATCGTATGCGAACAGCGCCCTGGGGGAAAAAAAAAGAAGAAGAAGAAGAGAAAATGTGGTTTATTTACTAGGCTGGAAATAGTCATAAACTTGGGTTCTGTTTAATTACAGTACATGATTACCATCATTATGACGTCTTGGTGTAACCACATTACAGACTGATACAACATGAGAAGATGGTCTTAATGTCAACAGGAACTGTCAGAGGTCTTGGTCTGGTGCACTTCCTGGATTCTCCTTAAAAGCAAAGGTCAGCTGTGCTTTAACTAGTGCCTCGTTCACACTAACGTCAGATCGCAGGAATGTACTGAGTGGGTAGGCAGCTGCGGGAACCATATGCTTTCACACACCCGGCACACCATATTCACAGCGTCTGGAAATGCCCCGCACATGAACATAAATCCCGAGGCTGAACCCTAACAAAACGTCCTGGCCCGTCCCTGGGGTAAACAGACGTAGTGGATGTTCTCACAGGTGAACTTTCTTCTTTCTGCTCCTTAGGCTGTCCGGTATGTTTTCAATTAAAGGGCCCTTGGAAGCATCTATCAAACTCTGCACATTCTGACTACAGGCCTCGACTTACAGGTTTTTCACCGTATTAGTGAGAACTTGCCTGAGTACACACATCTGACAGGTTCAAGTCCGAGCTGGTACTTTCGCGTACTCTAAAGACACCGGAGCCACATGCAATAACTCACATAATTGTAGTGTGTGTGTGGAAACCAAAGGAAGCAATCTGAACCCAGGTCTCAGCTGTTAGTCAGCACAAGGCAGCCAGGGCTACTGTAAGACCATCCTTATTTGTGTGGATCAGAGAAAGAACTGAGAATCTGAGAAAGAGTTTTGCCCTAAGCACCAGGAGAACAATGCAGAAGTCAGAGAAATGCGAGATGAATCATCGGGTAGCGGTTATGACATTTATTCTGTTTGCAGCTCGATATGACAGGATGTGACAGGTCTAGAGCTGGGATATGGAGCACAGTGTCACTTCAGGCCAAACCACACTGGTTTCCTTCCCAGGGCTTATTTATGGTTTTGGGCAGTAGGTAGTAGTTAATGGGAAAGAGTTTACAAATCTCTTTTTAATGGAATCGCTATGACATTCTGACAATTGCTGTATGGGATTGTGTTACAAAATGACATGAGATGAAACAGTGATTCATTGTGTGCGTATATATTTGCTTTGGCTTGGTTGCCAAAGAAACACATTTTACGCCTTGCACGTTAGACTTGATATTCAGTATTCATTATGACACATTTTGTAACTACAGTAGTATCTCGGCATATGAACCTTAAGACATAAAGAACTAAAGATTTTCCGAAAAAAAACTTCCTCGGCATGCAAAGAATTTTCGGCATTTGAGCGAGCCGAGCCGAGCCGAGTCAGTCTCACGTACTTCCAGTTGGCCTTACTTATGGCAGCCAATCAAATCTTGTCTGCCTCAGCGGAAAGCCAAGCGAAGAGAGCTTACATATTTTTTGTGGTTTTGTTTTTGTTTTGTGCGAAATTTAGTGAAGACATGCCACCATGGGTCCCAAGAATGTTATCAAGGACAGCATCAAGAGCCACTTTCAGTTTAGTTTGTAAAGCAGCTGGTGCAGAACAGAATCAGGTTAAGTGAAGTTTAATGTCTATTTAATTCATATTTTATTTCATTTACATGCCTTCTCTAAATGTTTTGTTAGTTTTTATAGGCAAAGAATATGACTATAGTGTTGGAAATTGGTAATCGTTATGGATGGCTGGAACAGATTGTCTGCATTTGCATTATTTCCTATGGGAAACTGCAGAATCAGGAATCAGAAATTCCGCCTCAAGAACTCGATTCCGGAGTACGCCGACGTACATTGAAACTAACAGGTTAAGCAGCCACAAGTCGAGACTGGCTGAAGTGCCCTAGGAGCTTATGGGGTTAATTATGTACACGTAACCTTTTATAATTATATATATAAAGTAACCTTGTATTACCTTGTATTACTTAAATACACTCCACCATCTTAATAAAACAGGCTAACGTTGTCCATGAAAAATATGATGTTGGCTTTTGATCTCGACAAGATGAAATAAACAAACAAACAAACAAACAAATAAAGAAAGAAAGAAAGAAAGAACACCCAGAACCCAATTTACGGAAATTACATAACAGTCAGGTGCTTCTTCTGAAGATCGACACATCAACAATAAATGGAGCTTTTGTTACGTCTGTGTATGTGTCTTATGTCAGTCCATACATAATAAATGAACTAGAAACAAGCATGTTCTCATTGTTGTGCTAGAATTCACTAGACTTCTGCTCACTGGAAGTCATCCAAATGATGACCCCTGTCTTTGACACAATGCCCAGACCTTATCCGTCTATCCGCACACACCTACACCCTTCCTCCCTCTCACTCGTCCTCTCTCACACACAACATGCATACCCACACACACTGACCAGTCTGCAACTCCACAGTCGATAGACCCGATAACAAGGTGGTGTGATAGAGGTAAAAAAGTAAACACTGTCAATCTGCCGTGTGAGTTGAGACAGATGGTAAGTTGGAAATTCGAGCTAAAATGCTAGCGGCGAGCTAAATAATTTATGTCCTACACGAGAACTGGGGATCATGTTGGGGCATATGAAACCTGCTTAAAAATGCTCTTTAACATCATTAAGAAAACATCCTTAATCATCTTAATCATATCGCAAATAAACATCTATTACCATATTATCAGAAAAGATTACATCTTTAGAAGTGGTCTCGTAAATCCCTTTTAAGGCTTCAGCATATACAGTACCATGTACCTTAGATTAATGTCCTCTACATGCCTTGACTTGGGAAAAGACTAATGCTTTAACAACTGAATCTGTAGTACACAATGCTAGGATTTTTTTTTTTTATTGTCATTTGTAACACATGGCCAGACATCACCTAAATCCTCATAAAACCTCAGAACAAGTTCTAACTAAAGCCTTATTCGGACTGGATTAGTTTTACATGCAGACATACAGTACAGTAGCGTATTCTAAGTATTACTTTTTAATCTCTAGGATTTTAATCCTGTTCAAATCGGTCATTTTTTACATTGAAATGACTGATGTGAATGCGTCTCTAAAGATTATTTCCTATTGTAGCTCCTATGAATAGATAGAAGATAAACCACCTCAAGTAATATATATCCAGTCTGAAAGGTACAAGGGCTGTACCGAAAGTAATGCAAAAGCATGCATAACATTTCTATTAACTTATACAGGTCGTTTTTTGTATTTATTTGCATTTATTTCGGTACAAAGGTACTACGTGACATAACCTCCTCCAAAAGCAACACATTCGCACCATCGTTGAAGCCAACTGTGGAATCCTGTTTGGAACAGTGCTATAGAATGATTACGGAGATGACACCATTGACGGGAGTGATATGCACAGATGGATGGAGCAGGGGAAACCTGCATAAAAGACACAACCACGTCACAATGACAATCAACTGCGACAAAGGGGATTTCAAGAGTACAATATGCAAATGCACGTACTGTATTCATGCTGGTCCTATAAAATTACATTAAAACTTGTTTCTGGGAAACTTTTCCCCACCTGAACATTATTTACTGGTCTGTCTTGGGCCCACAGTGGGATTTCTTGGGATTTCGTGATCCAACCCAACGTCATGGTGTGTTATTCATTCATGCATTCAGTGTCAATTCTGTCTGGACCACACACACCTACAAACAATGACGTAATCAACGTGCGCAAACACCGCTGTCTGGACTGCAACACTTTCAGGCTAGAGCAACGTCTCCTTGGCGACAGTGTCTACAACATTAACAAGACAATGCACACCTTGAACGCATTTGAATGAATAGGCAGTGTGTGTTTAGTCCTACTCATGCGTTCCCCCTTAACGACTCCCTAAAGCACGAAAGCACAAAGGTTGAGCCGAGGCAGAATGATCACTAGCGCAACACTAGTATGTCAGCTGACGCCGCAGATACTGTATCGACTTTTGAAAGGTGATCAGTCGGTTATGATTTCGGGTTGACGCGATCCTGTAAAAAGTGTTAGACGCGGCCGTGACCCTGGAATGACCCGACAATTTTCTGCATCCTCACCAGGGGAGAGGAGCGTATCATGGGGAACAGATACAGCTGTTAAGGCGTGCTATAGCTGGGCGTTTCACAACACGGCGAGATGTCATTACCTCATGTGAGTTAGGGCTGCAAACTGTTCGCAGATGCTTCGGGGCTAGGATTGGATTTCTGATGCGCTTGTTTGTGAAATCCAGCGAGGGAGCAAGGGAGGGACAGAGATGCAGGAGAATCAGCAGCATCATCTGTAAGGCATGAAGCTTGGGATTGACAGGGTTGATGTTCTTTAAAACTTCATTTAAAGGAATGATGACAAGGCCGTCCTGCCAGACAGATGAGGTCGTTGAGTGAAAAACAGTGGCTCAGACTTCCTCTCTTCACACATGCAGCTTTGCACTGATGAGAAAAACAGTTCCTTGAAACACTCCATACACCTCCTGGCTCAGGAGCAGAGCAGGGAAGGAAAACTGGGATGCACACAGATAAAAAAAAAACATGAAAGAAATGGAAGGGACGGAAAAACAAGGAGCTAAAAAGGCAACATGAGGAGTTTTATGGACTTTTTTTTTTTTATACTATTTATATCCTTGTTGCATACTGTAGGTGAAAATGGATTAACTTTTCTTTATATGTAGGTTCCTGATGATCACAAAGCAATACATCTCACTACAGTACATGAGAATTAACACGAAAAGTAAAACACTTTTCGGTATCCATCTTTCGGTATCAGCCGGTCTGAAAACAGCTGTAAATCAGCATCTGCTGCCTCGGTGCTGACCTGGGGGCCTCAAACGCTATTTATAGCAGGCTATCCCAGCACAGAACTCCGAGACATAGCATTCAGCATCACTCATTTCCTCTTTTCCTGGAGATTATGCCAAAACCGGGAATAAACGGTCAACCCCCCACTTCACTGTAAGCTCACTGTGTCTTCGTCTGTCTGGATGGAAGTTGACAGGCTGCGAATAAACTTCTCATACTGATCGAATAATTTACTGTAAAAACTACAGTAGAGACCATCTGCTGCGAAACATTTTGAATCATTTTCTGATGATTCGACATCTCCCGGAAAGAAAAAGGAACAGTGCATGAACATGTAGAGAGCGATCTGACAGTTTGTCCTCGCAGCTATCTGTGTATAAAGCTATCCGATCTGTGTAGCCGAGGTGTAATGCAGTGCCAAGGTTTAAAACTGAAGGGGGGGCCTAAATATTAATATTAATCTATGTCTTTGTTTATCTATTTATTTATTCATGTACTTATTTGGAATTAAATATGAACCCCACGAGCATGCCTTAGGAAACATGGTAAAAAAAAAACACTGGAAAATGTTTTTTCATTATCCGTCAGAGATGTGCATGAGATATTTCCAACATGAATTTTTTAAGAATATGGTTGGGTCTATGTTAGAAATTCTAAACAAACCAGTAGAATAATGAGAAATGTAAGCAATGAACACCATATACGCATCGTGCAACTACTGCAAACTCACTATTGTCTTGTGGTTCGATGTGACACCACCTGTCCACATGTCCATTTGTACTGTATCTTTCAATAACACACAATCGATTTCCTCTCTTATTGCACCCTTAAGCTCCTAAGCAGGTCACAATGTACCTGGAAAGATTCGCAGCTCAACAAGACATTCTTCCTCTGTTAGTCCTGACATCACCGTCCTACTTTTGCGTTTGCAATTCAAATTCTTGACTGTTGACAAACAGCTTTTGGCTTCTAGAAAGACGACGTCGTCTTTAAAGAGACCTGTCTAAACCTGAGCATTAATAGTGATTCAGAAGGGAGGAAACTCGCGCAGGTCCAGGGGTCACTAGACAACATGAAAGCTACACAAAACAGCATTTAGTGTTTACGTAAACGCAGTTTGTGGCCACTTAAGAGTAAATCTCTGAGCTTAGTTGAGGCCAGGGAACAGAGTGCAGCACCCCAGGCCCTGGCCTTGCTTTAACTAGCTCAGGCTCCTGCCTGGTACCTGGCAAGCCAAGCCCTATAAAACCCCCACCAGACACAGAACTCCTTTTAATAACCAGACTCAATTTCAAAAAGACATTGCTAAGGCCGACAGCAGTACACTTGTGTGCTACATGTACTGCCTGGGGCATCTATATTGCAGTACTAATATTTGCTAATGCTCAGTCATTGCACACTAAGATTACACTTGAAATCATTTTGAAATGGATAAAAATGATGCCTAATATACTGTAGAAGCTGGCACGACAGTCCCCGAGGTAGCAACTAGAAAAATGCTTTCTTCATGCTTTGGCAACCCCTCCAGGACCCCGGATTAGAGCTTTACTTCTGGCTGTATTGCACGGTTCTCACGATTGAGCCCTGCAATGCTCCTAAAGGAACAGAGCATACAATTATAAGCACATTATACCCGTTATTACATACATATAGTGTGATATTGCATAAGAGTTGGTGATGGATAATATGAGCAAAATATCACATTGCAATAGTTTCTACAATTAACAATATGCTTGAAAATTATGCATTTGCGAAATGTGTGCAACTGCCTGCCAATAGTGTAGTGCTCAAGTACAACCTTTTACATTTTGCAAAAAGACAAGACAATTCAGTAGAAAAACCAGTCAAATAATAATAATTTTTTTAAAAATTATATCTGGAAAAGCTTATGGTGACTTAATCAGGTTATCGTCATACTGAGTTGCTCACAAAAAATACAAAATAAATAAAAATGACAACTCATTACATGACACTAAATGACTAAGTGAACTGCAACAAGACTCACATCCTGTGATCACCATGATCAGGTTTGAAAGTTCTTACGATAACCTTTGAAACACAACGCAGCACAGTACTTCACTCATCTTTCTGTTTTTTTTTTATCTGCCATGCCAGTAGGGGTGTTTTGGTTTGACATAATCTCCTTACCAAGGAATGACGTCAGTAGGCTTTGTATACTTGCTCCAAATATTCCTGAGGTATGACATGTGTTAACAATGCAAAACAGCACATTTGGTTTTAACATGAGCTCACCTTAAAAATCACATTATACTGCAGAATAAGATTCAAACTCCTTTCATTTTTATCCAGGCTTGGGATCGAAGCCTTCTGCATTATAGGCCAGAAGCCTAGCACTGACCCTCCTATGTTCTAACACATCTTCTATAAGAATGACTGTTTAATAGCTGGTATAAACTGATCTGAGAAAAACTCTAGTTTCTTTTTTTTCCTGAAGTATTCTGAACCTTTATTAGGAACACCTGTACTCCCACTCAGTCATGCTATGATATAATCAGCCAGTTGTGTCGCCACAATGCAATGAATAAAATCATGCTGTACGAGCCAACAGCTTCAGGTAATGCTCACAACAACCAACAACCAAAAATGCGACCTCGTGATTTTGACCTCGCCACGATTGTTGGGATTTTTCAGATTTTCTCACAAAACAGTCTCTAGATTTGATGTGCAATAAAAACAATTCTGCGGATGGAATTGACTTTTTGATCAAAAAGAGATCAGCAAAGATTGTCCGGACGGTTCAAAGAAGATAGAAAAACTACAGTAACTCACATAACCACTTTGTACAACAGTGGTGAGAAGAAAAGCATCACACAATGCACAACATTATAATGTGCTTAGCTATTGTGTATAATAAACCATTTTGACTCAGGAAATCCCTACGCTGCTTTAAAACCTCTTTACGGTTCCGGGAGACATAATTGGAATTCTTGGTCAGATGGTCCCTCAACAACTCATCCTCAGTTAAACATGTTGCATTCCTTCATAACATACTCACTGTTCACAGATATTTATTTATCTACTCATCATGTGTCCTTATCTGCATGGACTTGCATTACCTTAGTCTTGCACCAGTCACTTTTATATTGCTGTCACTTTCCATGATTATAACGTATCTCAATTTTCTGTAGTCTATCCACTTACATTTATCATCATTTAGTGACATTTGGAAATACTTTCTTAATATAGTTCATATATTATACTTTTTATTTTAGTCATTTTTGTTGTAGTATGGTTGTCTGTTATAGTATGCTCATTTTTTGACTACACTGTACATGATTGACGATCTGTGATTGCTATTATATGTTTATTGTCTATTATGTATGTACTAATGGATGTTGGAAATTTCCTTCAGGATCAAGAACGTATCTATCTTCACAAATATAGAGATAAAATAAAAAAATTAATAACCATAAGGTCATACACCCTGACTGAATCTGATACTGAAACAAGACACAAGTTGAGGATTTGGTGGTTTTATCTGAATTTATCAACATATCTTTGTGGCTGAAAACTGTTAGATCTGGCTGTCTTTACAAGAGAGAGAAATCCCCTGGATGGCTATTCCGTTAAAATAGCAGCTATTTGTAGAGTGAGGAAGGAATGAATGGGCTTCTTCAGAAGGGGTTTCATTCAGCACATGCAACAAAGTAAGATGACAGAAGATATGTAATAAGTTTAAAGAATGAGACAATGACCTGGACAGGGCTCGACAGGTGTGTGTAAAAGGTAATGTTTAGGGCACTTGCACAAGCAATAAGAAAAAAAGCCCATGGGAAAAAAAAAAAAAAAACAATAGTTGAAAGGCAAGAAAGAATGGGGTTGGTAGTGGTGATCGGGGGGAATAAATTCAAGGGGTGGTGAAGGAAGCGAAGCTAGAATGTGGTTTGGAGGGGGATGGAAATTGTGGAGTAGCCAAACTGTTTTAATATACAATGAACAAACAGGAGTAAAGGCGGAACTCTAAATAGATTCAGACAACAGGAGGGGGGAGGAACCAAGAGGCCTGTTTACATTCAGGGTTTACACCACTTTTCCAAAGTGAATTAAGCACTTTTTTTCATTTTTTAAATTTTTTTAGTGAAGAACAGTAACACTAACAGTAAAAAGCAGTAACAGCAGTTATTTTTTTGATATGGAAACTTTTCTATGAGGTCAACCGATCATCACACCGCATCTTGATTTCATTTCCTGTATGAAATTTTGCTAATGCAGCAGCAAAACACATATTAACCATTCCAAACAAGAGACTGAAGTCTCTTTAATATCTCCATAATATAATTCATATGTACTTGCTTGAAATATCAAGATTTACATGTTATAAACTGTTCTGTATGCTGAGTTAGCAGAGCTGTAGATTAAACTGGAAATGTTGAGAAAACATGGCCTCACATGAACATGCTACTGTATAGCTAGCATTTTTATGGTTTAAGTTATTTAGCCTTAATTATAATATCAATTTATTTGTTAGTAATTTCACTTAAAACATAACTTTTTTTCCCCTCTTAGAGGGGAAAAAGGCAGTAGTGAAAGGAGTGGCACGATATTAGCACCTCATGATAGAGACACTGCTAGTTAACCAGCTATTCTTATGCTAGCTGCTAGTTTTTGTTTTGTACTATTTCGTTTTCCACAATTATTTAATACTGTTGCCATATCTTTAACTTTAAAAGCACTTAATTTTTTATATCATTTGACAATCTAGGAAATGTTTTATCATCCAGCATTAATATCAGAACAAAAATGGTTAAAGTTACAGGAAATGCTAACTCAGTGTCCCAGCTAGTCTTAAGAAAGGAATGAGATACATTTATTTTTACATTTATTCGATATATTTATTAAAACCTACAGTAAGCATATTTTAAATTAAAATATTTCAACTGTATACTCTGCGTTCTATCTGTTAATTTTTTTGTATTTTGTATTCATGTATTTACATAAATCATGTAATTAACTTCAAGTAATTTAAGGTTATACTGTAGGTGCCCACAAATACTGGAATAAATAAAAGTAAAGAAATATAGATATTTTGTTCCGGGAAAGAACAACAAAAAAAAAGTAACCTTAAAAGATCATTTTTGTTATGCTTATTTGTGGGCAGAAAAAGTCTATGTTGTAAACTTGCTAACAGAGGACAAAGTGTGTGGTTACAGAATAGGAACCAAACTGTGTGATGAAAGAGGAGCAAGAAGTCTACAGTTACACCTATTAATTAAAGACTAAGCACAGGCACAGTGCAGTGTGAAACCTGAGCCTAAACCTTGTGAACCACCTTTCATATGTAATTTTATACGTTTGTAGCTATATGTAAGAGATGTGCAGAAAAAGCTCCACTTCAGTAAGTCTTTTGTAGGACAAGTCTGTGCATACATTTCATGATCTATCCTACACTAAGACAGTAAATACTCAGGTCAACATAAGTACTATGCTTTTCTGGACATACAATATAGCCAGATGATGTCTGTAGTTGTGATCATTTCTTATGGCATAAACTATCTGTGTATAAAATCCAAATGGGAGTATCTTCATGTGGTTCTCATGCTAAAAATTCCTTGCATACGGTTACAATTTATTACAACTGATATGTTTTGACCGACATAAACGATTGTTGTAGGTCTTGTGACCACAAGTTGTGCTTGATCATTAGTAGGTCACAAGTATGTAAGTTACATGTGGACATTCCTATCTCTCTGACAAGCCCATTTTAGACTTCTTCTATCTTTTTTCATTTCACATTTTAAGCTCTTTCAAATACATCTGGCTTCGATTGAAGGCAACAGAAAGATAGAATGGAAAACATATTGTTATATACAGGTGGCTTTACAGAGGTACAGGAACAAGATACCATACCTCTGCTATTATTAAAATCTTTTATCTTTGCTCCCCTTCTCATCGTTACTTATGTCCCCAGTTAAGAAGGGAACTACCCTAATTACTTTACTTAAGTGGTTATCTCATCATAAAGGCCAGACGATTACACAGGAACCACTTACTCAAGTCATCCTCCAGCTCTTTCTTAATAAACAGAAGGTGATGAGAACTTGAGCCCTGAGGCAACCAGTCTTTCATCCTTCTTCAACACGTACAGTAGTAGCAATGTGAGCCTCTACATTACTTCTAACGTATGTAAGCAGATACTTAATTCTCAATTACCATTCTGTTATGTCAACAAGAACATCCCAGGTTTTAAGAGTCATAAGCATGTCAGAAGTAAGAGGTCTTGTATGAACCTGTGAAACTGGTTATTGGATTTTACTCGTTTCATGGCAAATACAAAGCAAAAGTTGAGAAGAAATAAAGTCTGTGTCTAGTTTCAACACTGTAGTTGTAAATTTGAGGCCTTCACTGGGTTATGTACCATACAGTAGGATCCTTTCCAGGATTAACTGAAACTTTGGGTCATTGGGTCTCTCCAAGAGTAGACTCCACTGGGACAACTCTGGCATTTCCTGTACAGAATGTCCTACACTGCTACTGGAATCTAAACCCAAACTTTATCTACAAATATCTGAGTCTTGAATGTTCTTCACTCATGTGCATTCACATAAACATTCCTTAGTTTTAATTGGATGCCTGTTTTTCTCTGCCTGAAGTATCGACCTTCTACAGTCAACATTTATCCAATTTGATTATAGAGCCATTTTAGCATTTTAGCACTGAATCCAGGAAATAACTACAGTGCAGTGTAGTTCAGTAATGACAGAAGTATAGTTTCCAAGGAAACAGCTGTGAAAGCAAAATCATTCTGGTATCAGATGGAAGGAATTTTGAAAACTTTGTATGTTACGCTTACATACATATTTACTGCTTAATAACCAATCAAATCATTTTATTATCATACTGCCTACCAAGTAATGAATGAATGACTGACTGACTTAATTAACTAGGAAAAAAGTTCCAAGCCAAATAGCCCATTTAATCATGACAGTAAAGCAACAATCCTACTGTGACATATCATATAAAACAATCACATCACAGGAAATACACAGCAGCTTTATCAGCTCTGGCCGCCATCCAAGTGAGTGTGGTAAACAAGCAGTACATCGCGAAGCGATCTCAGCATTGATAAGAAACATATTTGTTTCTTTTCTTCATTCATGTTCTTGGAATTCAGTTAGGAAAGACACAATTTCATCTCGGAGGTGAAAGGTGCACATGCACATGCATGCCAGAAAGTTAGTACGTCCTCCTTTACTTCAATGTGTTTTGTGTAGAAACATAATAAAAATCATCTGATCATAGCCAGGCTTGCTGTAGTACTCAGAAAATACAACCTCAGATGAACAACAACAACATATAACGTTTTTTCACTGTGCCAAAACAGAAATGATGCCAAAAATAAGAAAAACATGTGGGCAATACTAAGTACCCCCATGATTCAATAACTTGTATGGTAGATCCACCTGTAACAGCAATAATTTGAAGTAAACATTTCCTGTATGACCTTATCAGTCTCTCACATCATTGTAAAGGAATTTTGGCCCATTCTTCTTGAAAATGTGCTTATGCACAAGTCTCTTAAAATATTACCCCAGCTCTTCAGTTGGGTTAAGGTCTGTAGACTGCAAGGTGCCCAGGTCCTGTGCATATATTGTCTTATGTTTCATTGCTTAAGGTTATGGTCAAATAACCAGCCTGAAATGACTCAACTTCTTTTTTTGTCACTGTAATATGACACATATCTGACTTATGGCTGTCTGTTTTTTAAACTGGATCTTTCTTGAGTCACTTATGTGTAGATGGGTTACACATGGAGTACTCGCTGACAGTCAGTACTGGCAGCATGGGGATTTTACAACAGTACTACTGTAGAAATTGCTGCTAAAACAGATAATGTGGAACAACTGGCAAACTTCCTTCTTCTGGACCTCAACAAATACAGGCTACTAATTGATTGCTGTCCTCCAGAGCAAAATCCCAAGGATATTTTTTGCAAAAATAGCACCCATTGTTTGAAATAAATGAATGGTCACACACACACAAGTACTGTATATACACAGTATATATAATGTGTTTTAACCTAAGTAGACGGCATGAGCAAAAACGTCTCATGTGCCATTTTAGAGGACAGACGTGTCCACATGATTATGAATGTGAACTGACATGACATCCTATCTTATATGACCAAAGAAACTGGATGGAACAATGAGCCTGTGATGTGAATTTGCACTTATCTTGGGCTGTTACGTATTCCCACAATGTCTTATATACAGTGCATATTGTGTTATCTTAAATCTCATGCAACCTATATAAAGGAAGGAAGGACAAGACCTGTTGGATATAATGTCCTAAAATACAGGCAGAGCTTAAGAGCAGTCATTCAGCAAATCCCTAACTGAGACATTTGGGTGGTGCTCACCACTTAATCACTTCAGGTTCTCCTTTTCATTTTCATTCGCTGTTCAAATATACGTGTGCTTATTCACTCATGCTTTGACAAGGCTTCATTTTTTTTTATTATTTTTTTTATAGCAAGTACGCAATCATGGGTGATACCGCTCAAGACAAATGCCACACCCATTTTAGAAAAATCCACATGGGAAAGTTATATATTAATTTGATTCGGAATTTACTCTGCCAAACGTTTTTTCAATGAGTTCAATAAAGAGTGCATCCTGTTGAAGACATGTAATTAAAGTTTCATTAATTATTATCTTGATAATAATGTGGAACAATGATTTACAGTTACTTTGGCACTCGCTCACAAACGTAAAAAACCAGGCAAGTGCTTCCAAGTTTTAGCAGGCCTGAGATCTCTATAAATCATCTCATCACTTTACTGCAGTTTGACATCAATCATTCATGTGTTTAGGGACATAAACTAAAGTGTATTAACAGAAGATTTTCATGGACACCTGCAGGTTTGAGAGGTTTAACTTTAACGCATCCACATCCGATCTTGACTGTATGAGTTTTCCTGCAGCCATACCAACACTTCCACTAATACTGTAAGTAGTGGTGTATTTATTAGTTTTCTATAATATTCCTCACAGCAGGTAGAGTACTTGGCTTTAACATGAAGTAAACTGAGCTTTGAAAAGCACCAGGCTTGGAGCCAAATCACTTTCAGGATACTTGAGCTGAGACATCCCCTGACGTCAGGTTGTGCAAGGTCAGTGGATGCTCAATGGCTCACCCCTTGAATGCTCAAGGATGTTCCTTGGCATTGTTGTTTTTCTTTATCCGGCCCGTCACTGGAATGTTTCACTTCACTTCCATTGGCTTTGAGAAGCAACAACCCAACACGCACCTCTTTCGAGACGTTCTAGGTTTAAACAAATCTCGATTCTCTCTCTTTCAGTCAGGGTAGAAAACAAAAAGAACTAACATAAATACGTCAACCTTGCTGCGTTTAAGAGCTTTTACACGACGGCAAACACTGGCCACTGTGACCACACTAAGACACCGGTTCAAAGCAGCCGAGAGGAAATTTGAGCACAGCATGGTGCCTCCTGACAATAGGCGGATATCAAAAGCATGATTGTTAACAACCCCATGAATACACACTGCTCTGTTTGGAGGGGGCGGATGGAATTTATTAACCTGTTATCATGGTGTAACCGACACTTGCATGCTGCTATTCAAGACCTGTGACCGAGAACTAATTCGTCAAAAAGATATTTAGACACTGATGACTGTTTTATTTTCAAGCTGAAAAAATTGTGCACTTGTAATGAGGGAACACCGTCAACTAAAAGAAGTTACTTAATTAAGGTCAGTGATGTCCTGCCCTTCTGAATAAGTGAGTGTAGCCGGATGAACACGACCCATCTGCGGAGGTCATTGTGGCCGAGCACACAACACGCGCTGTTCTCTGAGGATCGCGCCTCTGTTCATACAGCTTCGCGGAGCCGCATAAACATTTTTTCACTGCCCTGAAGTGTTTCCAAATCCACAGAGAAAAGTGTAGGAGCACAACCATCACAGTTATCAATTGTAGCACTGACCAATGAAGGAAACTGTGGGGGCAGTATGAAATACTAGAAGGCCGCACGGTCACCTACTCGTGTGTGTCAGTGCTTCAAGCATTTCTCCATATTGGTTTGTAGCAGGAGGCGAAAAACAACCCAAAGATTATGAATTCGGAATCGCACAGGTTTACTTGTTAACCAAAATCATTGCTAAAAAACCCGTTGATGTTCAAAAGCACTGCATGGTGGAGAACTTCCTTGAAGGCGACACCAAGTGCATCAAGCCACACTAAAGATATAATCTTGTCATCTTGATGAAAAGCCTAAAATTAAAGATTTGTTCTGGCGTAAATAACCCGTCGCATGTTTGATAAGAAATTCCATATCCATTTGAAAAACATTCCGTTGAATTATTAATGAATGCTTTTTGTGCCAGGAGGTTAACGCTCCGAAGGCACATTCACATCCAAACCAACACGTTTTCAAGTGTTTGTTGAAAAATCATTGTTTTTGTCAATGACTCTGAATTCAAACCTGTAGCAGGGCTACAATGACAATCTCGATTCGTGCATACAAGCAATCTCATTTCTGAATGATGCCGATTTACTTGCATGCGTTTCCCCGCATTCAGATCACGTTGCTTATTTACTTCCCAGATTGCTATATCAGTTACACTTACACAGCGTACAAGAAAAAAAAAATCAGGTCAGAGATTAGGGAATGATTATATCATACATCTCAATCACTTCTCATTTATCATGCATTTATGGCGTTCCTATATTAGCATGCAAACATATCACAACACTCATTTTTTCAATTCCAGCCAATCAGAGGCTGGAGAAGGGACAATACCAGCCAATCAGAAATTGGGGTTGGTACAACCTTTTTTTCTGATTGGCTCATTTTGATGCTCTCGTTGTCCCCTTAAGGCGCATGAGTCAAACCATTACGCTTTCTTCTGTTCTTGCGTTTAGCAGCGAGTACATACTTTATCATCTCATGCATTCATTTCTATTAGTATTTTTATCAGAATAAGGAAAATGTCTTAAACATATAAACACACCGACTTGCACAAAGAGACACAAAAAAACTAAAATACATACTACTGTCTGAGCAGAGACAGTTGTATTAGTGAATTAAACATGATGAGTGGATTACATAGAGACTCTGAGAGGACAAACTACCTAAAGAACTCCGTGACATTTACCTCATGCTGATAAAAAAATAATAACAATATAGATATCGATGACGCAATGATGAAGTACCGGAGCTGGCCGAGTTATTTATTAGTTATTTTAAATCATTATTGCTAATATTCTACTGGTGTTCGACAACTTTTAAGTTATTCACATAAAGGACGCTAAAATAAAGAATATTGACTTTTGGTACAAGAGTTGAAAAGGATTGTGTGTGTTTTTTTTTTTAAACCTCAGTTCAAATAATGTTTTGGTTGAAAAAAACAAAAATCGTATTAGGGAATTATGGTCTTCATGGAGAAAAATTGTGATTCATACTTCAGCAAGAATCGTGCAGCCCTAACCTGTAGTGCTGTATTCACGAAGGCAAGCTACATGTGCCAACCTATGAATATAAAGGAATTTTAAATGTTCTGCAAGGAGGAACGCCCAAAGCCACTCAGTGATTTGTGACCGGTGAAATCAAATCAGAATCAAAGCTGCATTTGGGTAACATGAGATTCAGATGATTTAATCTGATGATAATCACTTTGATACCAAGTTTGTTACTGTATCATGTACGGTTGCTGAAACATAGCCAGTGCAAATTTATTCACAAGAAGGGCCTCTCGAGGAAAAAAATATATAATAATAACTATTTTGTCACACAGCCTGTCACAATATTGTCACAAGCCTGTGTATGGAAGTGTATGAAGCACAGGATTGTCTGTGACCCTATAAGCTGGCTCCAGTTCAGGTCCTAGCATGGCAAATTTGGTTTAACACACAACCGCTAGGCCCATCTGGCTAACACACCCCGTCATCATAACGATGTCAACAAAGTAGAGGAGAAGAAAATAGCCCACCATATGTCAATCTTTCCTCCTCATAATTTAACAAAGCTATTCAAGATATTACTAAAAAAGTCTGTAATAACCCTGTTATCTAATCTCTTATATAGATGTTGTTGTACGCTATATTTTAGGTTCAATGAAGACATTTCCTGTTAATGTGTCATTAGAGGAAACTCGGGAAGCTTACGTCTTCCTCGTGCATTAGGCTCTGATCCAGCATCAGCTCTGGCAGATCAAATGTGAGCCAGGCTGAAATCAAGCCTTGTTATTCTCATGAGCTTGGCTTCGTCAGCAAATAAGAATCATAAACACTTACTTTTTTTCACTTTCAGATATGTGAAGAAAGATTAAATGCTATTGTTGTGTGATATTAGATTATTAATCCTTAATATTTAAATTGCATGAGCTCGAAGCGTCATGGCGCTAACGTGGTGACGGAAAGATATCTTAGTGGGTGATAAGACCATTAGAGAATGGGTAAATGAAGGAAAACATTGGATGAATGGGTGAGCTGTGCGGCATATATAATGTATAAAAAAGGGGGGGATATTCTGTGTGCAGTAGCCGTCAAATTTTATTTCGACTACAACCTTGATAGTTAAAAAGAATTGAAATTAGATTGACAGTTTCTAGATAACACCATTCAAGTTAGTGACTCAAGCATTAACCCTGACTGCTTCAAACCTGACTGACAAAATTCACACCTGAAGAAAACAGATCTAGTCGATAACATTGACAAGGCAGGTTCCAGTTGCACTTTCGGTGCCGATTACACCAGACTCGAGTGTTTTTACACTGATCATGCTTTTGGATATAAACACCCTTGAAACGGAGACGCATAGCAAACTGTTGATCTAAGAAGCAAAAAATGCAGAGCTTGCCAAACTCCCAGTTCTTTGCACTCATCTATTCCCCACCAGATGCAGGAAAAGCCTCGTTATCTCCAGGAGTATTGCGTTAAACTGCGAGGATTCTAGTCAATACGCTCCCGTGACACTAAACGCAGCTGACATTGACGCGTTCGTAACCAAATAAGAACAGAAGGACTTACTGAGTGCCATTTCTTCAGCCGTTGAGCGAGAAGTTTAATCGAGCAGTGCAATAAACAAATCTGATTGTTCAGCACCACAAGAACTAAATTCTGGCAGGATTCTTAAGAGTGGAAAGAACAGAGACGTGTCAGCAAGCAGAAAGGGTATATCCATAATCGATGCCCCCATGTAACGACCGATTATTAGTATTCAGAGGGTATACAGTGCAGTAAATGGCGGAAAATCCAAGCTTTAGTGCAGGACATGCAGTTCAACTCGTACTGTGTGATGAAATAAGTTTCCAGTGCGCCCAAACAAATGCCACATGTAATTAGTAACACTCACACAAGGGGAAAAAAGGTCTTAGTAGGTTTATTGGGTAATTTATTGGAAACGTTTTTCATTTCTGAAAAGGCTTGATTTGGAACACTCCTAAAAGTGAAACATGCTTTTCTACTGTAGGTTTCAGGATAAAATCTTGTCCTTAACAGCCTTAAAAAAAAAAAATCTAATAGGTGAGTGTCAAGCTTTTGGAAAAAAAAAAGTGCTAGTGCTCCCTTTTGCAAAAGTTCTCTTTTGGAAGTCACCAAAAATGTCAACTACTGTATGTAATAAAAAATCTATTAAAACTGTGGAATTAGTATAAAACGGCTGAGTTTATGCCTTGCTCAGAATCTATTCAGAGCATACACCATCGCCTCGTTTCAGCGATCCTGGACCTCAAGGTGACTGTCAGAAGTGCTGTAAAAAAAAAAATTTAAAAAATTAAAAAAGCCCAGACCGTGACTGTTCAAGTTTCCACTGGATGGCAGGAACACATGAATGGGCTTGATAGACTCAAGCAGTTTCAAGCTCTCCTGTCTGTTTGCCTCCATGTTTCCACGGAGATTACCCTTGTGGAAAAAAACAGGCTGAAAAAACTGCCTGGATCTTTTGGATTGGCTTGGCTGATGGCAAATCTGTAGGAACCATGCCTGTTAGAACGCTGATGGCATGATAAAATGCGTACTGGCACTCGATCCATTCACTTTACCGGATAGTGATGAGCAGTTTATTAATGAGTAGTTAGTAGTTTAGTATGAGATATACTGTAGTAATACAGGACACATGCACATGTACAGGTATACTAATACAGGACGTACAATTGTACACAGCCTGGACATGTTAGAAATGTTTGGGTTGCCATGGGAACAGGAGGAAAGTGTGTCTGTTTTAACTGGCAAGATTCCCCTATTGTAGTGAAAGAATATGATAATTACCGTGCAAAATCTACTGTAGCTAAAATGAGGTAAATTGACAAGTTCAATTCTTTCAGTGTATTGTTTGTTCTGTTTAGATGTATATGAAAAAAGAAGCTGATACATGAATATACTGTGGGACTAGTGGGGGGAGGTTGTTTCCCGCTAGGTTTGAAGTACATTTAGAATTATGTCATTTAAATTGGCTTAAATCTGTGTTCATTTCTATAAATGAATAAAGACCAGTGTTTTGTCCTTAGGATTCACTTATATTTACAGATTTCAGCAACCTTTTTCCAATTTGCATTAACACTACACACTGTCACAAACATCTTTGCAGAAGTCCAGATGTAGATTAATGTTCAGACCCCTGAATAAGCAATAGCGACAAAAACGTCCCGAGATGGCATGAGGACGAAGTCTTGAGGTGATCCAGACTCTACAGGGAACCTCTTCTGGCTGCCAAACTGATAGTGGGACTATAAATCTTTTTTTGTTTTTTACCATAAAACCAGTGCTAAAAAATCTTGGGAGGAAAGTAACCGGCTAGTAACCCGCATTGACTGTTTCCTGTTTGAGGTAAAAACTTTCCAACACTTGGAAGCATGGAATGACCCTACAAATGGCAGGCATTGTCCGAGTGACGTAAAAACCTTTGCATGTCATGAAATGTCTTTGGGTTTATATATAGATTTAGAGACTTCATTTTGATACGTATCCCCAGTTCATATCACAACTGCTGGTTGAGAAAGAGCCAGTTGAGTCAGCACCAGTGACTGAGTTGCGTTTGTGCTGGCCTACGATCCCAATGATCAATCACTAATCAGCATTGCTTTACTACGGCCAATCATTAATCACCAAATGTTTTGCAATAACCTGTCACTGATCTCTATTCTTTGTGCTACTTCTTTTGTGTACTTCTTTTCCTTACACTGTTTCTTTGTCTGCAATCCTGATAGACTTGTAAGTAAGTAAATAGTCAGATTCTGATGCCATGACCAAAAACAGACTTCTCTTTATCTCTAAATAATCTCTTATTTTCTATTCTGAGTGGCTTAAAAAATCATTGATACAGTATGCAAATACTCAAGACAATTCAATTGTGTTGTTCTTGGTGGCTGCTCCCATCAAGGGCTCGCCACAGCTGACCATCCTATCCTATCCTATCCTATCCTATCCTATTCTATCCGCACAGAACTTGGCACAGGATTTATGCTCTTCCTAACACAACACTCCTGTTTTATCCGGGCTTGGGACCGGCACTGCATCCAGTAGTTGGGGTTTGGGCATTGGCTGGGAATCAAACTTGGGCCTTCCGCTCTACTCAAGACAAGTCAATGAATAGGCAATTTAGTCTATTACATCCCCTGGTGACTTCTAGTGACTTTTGAACAGAGTTGGCAGAACTGCTGTAGGCTGATTTGAGTGCCACAAATGATTCTACATTTTCCCCCTTATAGGCTCGATTAAGAAATCTGACTGAGGCATTTTATTGTGACATTAATTAGGAAACATGGTCAAAGTGTAAGCATATGTTGGGTTAGTCATTCAAATCAGAAATAACTTTATACTCTTTATATACTCTTATTTTCTATGATGATATTTTTTATTTTTTTTAAAAGATCATTATCACGTATCACATTCTCCCATCAAGGGCCGGGTTTCTTATTGAGATCTGTGGGACACTCATAATTAGGTATGATAGCAGCGTACGAAAGTTAAATAACCGGTCATGGGAGACATGAAAGATAAAGAGGGCAGTGTGCATGATTGAAGCTAACCAGCATAAACACAAAGCAGCAGCATCCAAATTGTGCATAATGACATGAACATGCGAATCAGGACGACCACACAAAGCTGTGCAGAAAAAGAAGAAGCACCTTCTTTTTTTTTTCTTTTTTTTTTAGTACTGCTACAGATGTGCACACATGTTCTAACCCAGGATATATTTCTCTCTCTCTCTCTCTCTCTTTTTTTTTTTTTTGTAAACCACTCAAGGAATGAAACAAGAATGTGATTTATATAGCAATAAATAGTTCCTGGAGCTGGAGCATGTAATGCAGTGTTTGCCCAGTCCAGTCCCTAGGGACAGATGATCAGTCCAGATTTGCTTTGTGCTCAGATTCTCTGAAAAATGTCTCTTTTTAGGAGTTACAATGGAACACTGCAATAACAAACTCTTATATGCAACGTCATTTCTAGAATTCTGTCTGACCACGACACACACACACACACACACACCTCTAAACCCCAGTGTTGTCTGACCAAGCGGATTTGATATCGTGCAAACATTTTCGTCAAAGAACTCGTCACTCTTTCCCAGTCTGTTAGTGCGCAGCGCTGAGGAGGAACTGTAAGAAGGAGGAAAAGTAAGTGCGCAGGAGCGCGCGCTAACCAGAGACGCACGCGCTAACAAGGAACGCACGCGCTGAATGTGCTCGAGTTATATATCTATAAACCTTTAGTAGTGTCTCAGGGTGAAGGTGTGGATACACCAGGGTTTCTCCGTACCAGTCTGTGGATGCGCGGCAGTTCAGGATGTCCTCCTTGGCGGTGAGCAGAGACAAGCTGAACGTGTCCAAGTTGATCGCTTGCATCCTGCGTCTCTTCTTTCCTTTTGCACAACAATTCCAGTCTAGCCTACAGATCCACAGGCATTCGCGGACTGATCTGCCGAAATGTTCAGGGAAGTGTCAGGGAGTCGAACTGGACTCTGCATCAGTCCTAATGTGGCAAGGGGGCGGGACGTTTTTGGAAAGAGGCGGCCTTTCAAACGCGCAGAAGCCCCGCCCCGTGGTACCGCCCACCAGCCCCGCCCGCGCCACCTTTTTGACACATGAAGCAACTCTGAGCTGAGCTCGTGTCCCAAAACCGAGGAATTAAAGCATCTGCAACTTGGATCTGGCAGTCAACACAATACCGTTATCACTGCACTGATTGTTCAGCAGAATGGGTTGGAAATGATTAATAATCTGGAATGTTCTTCTGGATTAATAAAGAATCGTATATTCAACATGGTGGACAAGGAACCTGTGGCTTACTGGTTAGCACTGTCGCTTTTGCACCACCAGGGTCCAGGTTCGGGTCCTGCCTCAGGATCTGTGTGCATGGAGTTTGCATGTTCTCCCCGTTCTTGGTGGGCTTCCTCCAGGTGTTCTGGTTTCCTCCCACAGTCCAAAGACATGCAGGTCAGGCGAACTGGTGTTCCCAAATTGCCCGCAGTGTATAAATGTTGCCCGGAGGTCCTACTGCAGTCGTAAAATGGGAATAAACAGGATTTTATGGTAACCACCATTGGTCTGCACGGTCCCTAGTTGGACTACAGATACTCCTAGATGGATGGACAGAGGTAAAATATTTGCAACTGAAACCTTATAATAAAATAACTGACATGAAATGACCCATACGGATAAGCGTATTCAAAGTGGATAAGTTTAACAGTAAGGCAGCTCTGCTGATCATTACACACCTTGTAGAGAGCTGGATTGTATCTGTTAATGCATTTTACTGCGATACCAGTAAGGGAAGTACAGTAGGTCATTGGCTTTTACCCATGAAAACTAAATGCTGCTTCACAATGATTGGAGCTAATACACGTATTTAATATTTAATCTTATTTAGATGCAACTGGAGATGTTGACTGGAGGTCATAAAAATTTGAATAAATACAATGGTCAACATTTGCCGCCACGGTCCCTAGCTGGACTACAGAGGTTCCTAGACGGATGGATGGACAAGAAACTTGCTGAATACATTGCTTGTGTTTGGTTGATAACAGGTTGTCCATAGAAGGTCTTTTAAACTCAATGGTCCTTCATAGGTCTTTAGGTTGAATTAGGGAAATTTGTCTTGTAGATGTTTGGGATGTTAACATTTTTACATTTACAACATTTGTCAGATGCTCCATCCATAGCAACTTATATTTTCTATCGTTATAAACCTGAGCAGTTGAGGGCACCTGAAGATATATTCAATAGGTCACTAGTTCTGAAAACATCCTGCAATTATTCCTGTGGGATGTTGGGAATATTTTATATTCAAAAGGTAGTGGTAAGATCTTAATCGTCCTCGTTCGCAACTGCTCAGGTCAGCAGTAAGGGAAGAGCAACATACTGTAACCATGATGTCAGAATTTCCACAAGCTCCAGCAATGTTCTCCATCCAACAAACTGAATGGTAATTTCCAACCGAAATGATTCATCCTGCTGGTTAATGTGTGGTGAGACCAGGTTACCAGTTGAATATGGGCAATGTTATAATGTCAATTTCAAGATTCGCTCTTACAGTTGACATTTGAGACATTGAAAAATGGACAACACAAGGCTTGCTGAAAAATTCTAACTTTCAACATTGTTGCAATTATGTCGGTCACATCAATAACGTTTTTGTGCACATGGAGACATTTTTACAAAACCCAGGATTGTTGTGACTGATATGACTGTGACATTTTGCATAGTGTTCTTATAGTAATAATAAAATAAAATTGAATTGAATTTAAGTGGCTGGTTTATCCCAGTCTGGGTTTACCCCACCTTGTGCTATTCATCACATTGCAACATCCAAGCACACATTCACACATTTAAGGATAATTTGTCTTAGCCAGTCAACCCACTGGAATGTTTTGGGAAGGCGGGAGGAAAGCCATGAAAAAGGTGGAAAACCTCACAGACAGAAGAACTCTGCACAGACACTAATCCTGGAGGTGTGAGTTGGCAACAATGCCTGCTGTGCCAATTTGCCTCCTGGACAATATATAAATAATGAATACTGTAATGTATGCATTATTAACGTTCATTAACTTGACTCAACAAATTGGCAAAAAAATCTATTACTCTGACCCTGTAATATAAAAACTATAGTTACCTAGAAACCTGTAAACAGCAGGAATTTTCCAAATGGTTTTTGCATTTTCAAACTAGCTATGGCATATTCAAAGCAATTTTGGCTATGGCTGAAACTTTTACAGGATAATCAGACTGTCTCATTCCATGCAAAACACACTTTTATAGAGGCCACATTGTGAATAATGTTTTTTTTTTTTTTTTTTACCCCCTCTAGTTGGTGGGTATTACTATAAGTAGTTGCAACAATGCTGACGAAAACTGGTTTCTTTATTTTAGTCTGTTTATATTTAAACAGACATGAAAAACGTCATGTCTGTTTTTTCAATGATGTTGATGTTGCACAGTGAGCAAACAATGCAATGGGGTTACATTTGACTATAGTGACTATAAGTGACTATAAATTGCTACCTACTGCGGGGAGCTACAAGAACATGAATGAAAAGACCTTCCTAGGCTATTGATTATCAACTGTACTCTAAACTGACCACTTTGAAAAGACTTCCTGCGAAATAATTTAATAATTTATTTATTCTTTTCTTTATTAAAAAGTCAGAATCAGCTGGTGCATTTGAGAGCTTACAACGTCTGTGTGTGTGTGCGTGTGTATGTGCTTGTTCCCTGCAATGGCATATTAAAAATATGTGTAATACGATATAATGTAATGTGACTTCATGTACATTACACATTATGCATTGTATATTTACTATAACACAGTATATCTGGTATATATCTATAGTGACATACACAGATCAGCCATTGACCACTGAAAGGTGAAGTGAAAAACATTCATCACCAACTATACACCAGTAACCTGGTAACAGGATCATGGGCACCCAATGCTCATCAATGCCTATGGGGACCAAAGGCCAGCATGTCTGGTCCGATTCCACAGAAAAGCTAATGCAGCACAAATCACCAAAAGTCAAAGTTGGCAATGATACAGTAGAAAAGCACCAGAACATCAATTTCACCACAGTCAACCCAGCACGGGGCCCAGCATGCAAATATCCCAAGGCCATTGACCCGGCCTCCAAATTCCACACATCCCATAGCTGATCAAGCACCCATGGGATACGCCAGATGAATCTGATCTATGACCCCGCACTGCAACCCAAACCAGGCAAAGGATCTACCATGGATGTCCCAGGGCCAGACACCACAGCATGCTCTTGTGATGCCATGCCCCAAATATGAATTCCCTATTATTATTATTATTATTATTATTATTATTATTATATACTTCTAATGATGTATAATTAGAAGAGATTGTCTTCAGACAAGTGCTGACATTCCATGTTCAAAGTGAATTACATACAAAAGAAAAAAAAACAGGAGGAAGACAAGGTCAGTCTGGAAAGTATCCAGCCATGGATTGCATGTAATAAACTCCTAATTATGCTTTTAGTTCTCACACGGTCAGTCGGCCATCTCTGCTGATTACAGCCCATATGTGTTCAACATTCTCTGCTTGTTGATGTTCTGCTTGTTCAGGCCTTACAGAGCATAGATCGCTTTCGACGTTTTCAACAGATTCTCGTCCTGCATTCTTTGCAGAATTTGTGTCTCACTTTTATTTGCACTGCACTCATTGTATCGTCCCTGAACGCCTTCTTCCTGAAAGTCATCCAGATAGTTTCCATGGAAGGATGTCCAAGCTTGACTCAAAATCTGAGGCAGAATTATTGCTCTTCTTGCTCAGTCTCACACACCACACGCTCACTGAACAACGTCTAGCGCCTCATTGACTGGTACAGTGAAGTCGTCATTGTTCATGCATGTGCACTCCAGTCCACTCTCCTTCGGCTCCCAGGTTGCTTCCATGTCACTCAAACCATTCTCGTGATTTTAACAATGGCTGAACTTTTCCTAGACAGACCTCGTATACCATCAATGTGTACACACTACGTTCTGCCCTCTTTTCATCTTTACGAAAGTAGTGGAAGGTAAATGTAAATGATGTCCCAAGTTATTATTAATTATTAGAGAAAAGAAGAAGCGTGTATGGCAGTCAAGAATGTAGGTCTGGACCTGCAGATGTATCCTGTGTGCTTAAGGGGTTACGGAGTAAAAGAATTTGGAGAGCACTCGTTCATAAGAGGTAATTTATCAAATGTGACAAGTACAGATGTATGCTGAAATAAAATGCTTTTAGGCCTTGTGTAGCTTTTACATATTGATATGTCAATTTTGCTTAATAATTTAATTTAATAAGCCAAACATGTAATTTTTTTGTCATTATTTACTTACATACTTCACTCGAGTGAAAATTCTCACCTTATTTAGAGATTTTTTTTGTGTGTGTTTTTGTATTGTTCTAGAATGTAGAAAATAAAAATCTAAAATAAAATCTTGTGTTTTGACTGGTACTGTATATTACAATTTAGTATGATTAAAATAATAAACAGATACAGATCATGTCATTGCGTTACGCACTTAATATACAGTACACAACACATTCGAGTGTGATAACTGCTTTATTCTCATTCGCTATACCGTATTTGTTGTTGCTGTTGTTTGAATGGTTTTATCATAGAATTATTTTCTGGGTTCCTTGCACAGCGGTTAACTAGACGCATAAAACTATTGATAAATGAATCATGCAGGAATACTGTATATTGAATGAATACTCATAATTGTGCGAAAGGAAAAATCACATGAATCATACAGTACTATAGAGAATACGGTTTGTTCTGTATGCTAAAATAAACTGCTTTTAGGCCCCTGTAGCTTTTACATATTGATGTGTCAATTTTGTTAATAATTTAATAAAATAAAATTTGAATAATTATTTTTTTGTCATTATTTATTTTTGTTCAACTTACATACTTTACTCCAGTGGAAATTTTGACCTTATGTGGAGATGGAAAGGCAGGCCTGGAGCCTATCCCTCAGGACAGGTGGGGTACGCCCTGGACGGGATGCCGATCTGTATCACAGGGCGCATAAGGACATATAAACTCACACACTATGGGGAATTTTGGAAACCCCAATTAGTCTACTCATTGCACACAGACCCAAGGTTGGAATCGGACCCTCAAGCTCACTATGCCACCATGCCTGCCATAAGTACGATTTTATTTACTTTATATGTATTCAATATGCAGAGATTTGCATGATATTGAATATACTGAAACAAATTGCGTCACACATTTATGCAAAATCTCAGCGCTACACCTCTCAGTCAACATTAGAGTGTATTTATTTTCAGATGCCAGTATTCCAAATGAGCATCCTGATCTTTGTTTTCCAGCACTGAATGAGAACCAGAACAATGCTTTGCACATCTAACGCGACATCATTGTGCAGCATTGTGCCCAGATTCCTGAAATACAAAATTGCCCACCTAAAGGTCTCTGCAGTGGAACATGTAACAAGTGTGGGCATACACTAGGGCTTTGTCCTCCATGCAAACTACGGTGTGTAAATCAGAGATGAGCTCAGGATGTTAGAACTCCAAAATCATCCCCATAACTTCCTGTCATTAGCTTTGTGCAACGATCTCTATAAACAGTTTCGCTCAGTACTGGTGTTATGCCTGGCTTCACTGATTCCTTGGAATTTCCCCTTTTAAGACTGGAAGTCTTGTTAGGAATAATTGCAAATGTTTGTTTTCTTTGACAGCAACATTTGGTGACGCCGCTGCAAAGAATGTTTGATTGCAAATGTTAGATTTTTCCACTATAATTACTGGAAAATACCGATTTCATTCTGTTCACAGCATGATAAGCATCATCCTGGGACTCAGTTTGTTTTTGTTGTTTGAATGGTTTTTATCATATAATTATTTTCTGGGTTCCTTGCATAGCGGTTAACTCGATGCATTTAAACTATTGATAAATGAACCATGAAAGAATACTGTATATCGAATAATTGTGAGAAAGGAAAATCACTTGAATCATACTAACAATTACTGTATAAATAGCTACAGTACAAAACATTGCTACAAACTCACTATTAGAGACAACCGGATACCTTTAAATTCTGTTCTAAAACCCACTATATGTCAAATTAGTCACAGATCACCTAATAACCCATTCGGATCCTTCGCACGCTGATATTGACTCATTGGAAAATGTCACAAATTTGTTTTTAGTGAAAATGTAAACCATGTCAACTATTGCTTTTTCCCCCCAGATTTCCATTTACTAGTAAAAATGACCTCTGGGTGAATAACAATCACTCACTCACTCATCGTCTATACCGCTTTATCCTGTATACCCGGGTCGCGCGGGCCTAGAGCCTATCCCAGGAGACTCAGGGCAGGAGGCGGGGTACACTCTGGTCGGGGTGCCAATCCATCACAGGACGCACACATTCACACACTACGAGCAATTTGGGAACACCAATCAGCCTGATCTGCATGTCTTTGTAGTGTGGGAGAAAAGCGGAAACGCTCTATGCACACAGACTCCGAGGTGGGAATTGAACCCGGACCCTGGTGTTACTGTACAAGGCGACTGTACGAACCACTAAGCCACCACAGATAACACTCTAATATGTAACGTCTTTAAAGAGGGAAGGTGTAATAATAAATCCACTAAATCTCCAAAATGCTGCTTGTCCTTAATATGCTACTCTTAGATCAATAAACATCCTCTGACAACCATGTTTCATTGTTTTCAAATCTGACAGACGGGTCAAAGTTCAGCACCACAGAGATATGCACACCAGGCCAAAGGTCAGCGTTCGTTATTTCCCTCGCTTTGGCGATAATGTTTTACTTTCGCTCTTCTCGTGTTCCTTATCCACATGAAATGCCATACGTCTCGAACCTTCATCTGGAACACTTCCCAACTATGGTAGGAATGCTTTATCTGGTCTCTACGGTGCCCTGAGCACAAGTTTAATGCCACCGTTCTCAAGTACGAATGACTGTGAATTTACAGACCTTGGGATCTGGGATGATTTCCTTTCCAAGGCCAACGCAACAGAGCTGAGTTTTTCTTTGATGTGTTTGAAACTATACTGCGTCACTTTCCACCAGCTTTCTGATGCATCTACAGTATAAACAACGCTTCCTACGCGGATCAAATGATTCTGTCTTGTTCTCGTGTCACGCAAAGCAGTGCATACAGACAAACTTTCCCCAAAGAATGCAGGCAGAAGTGTAGGAATGGGTCATGAAAGCATGATTCGAAATGCAATATTGATTTGACCATATGGTTCTTAGGTTTCTGGTAGGCTTTTGTGTTTAAAGCGCACACCGAGGCATGCTTGTGCATGCAGTACTGCTTTCTGTTCCAGCTGCTTACTTCATCCCACTAGAGGATAGGAAGGGAATAACAAGGAAAGTGTTATTTTTCTCGCCGTGTGGGAGATTAAGCCTGCTGATGCTTTGCATCAGAGTGTATCTCCTGTGTTGACAAGCTGCGATAATGAAAAACAAAATTAACCATGATAATTGATTGGGAAAGGGATGCGATTGCATGACTGCACTGCATGCCTGGTTGACTTTAATAGCTTGTTAAGTGTGGAGTATGTGAGAAAGTGTCTTGGTTTTCTGATGTTTACACACTGCCCGGCTTAGAAGAGGGGAAAAAAAGTCGCTATTTGGATTTAAATAAGGAAATACTTAAGAAACAGCTGGTAACAAGTCTGTTAACCGTACCTAATACAGAGAAGATCTTTTCATTTCTTAAACAACCATGTCAGAAGACATATCCCATGCTTGTGGAATAGATGTTTCCGAATGGTTGAAATATTGGCCTGCATCAAGCAAAGAATACAACTACTAAGGAGATTGCTGAAATCGCTAACGTTGGGTTAAGAACTACAGAACATAACTGTCTAATGCATTGTTAAAACCTGGAAATATAGTCCATGATACTCTGATTGGACTGCTTGGTTAAGATGCTTCAGAAAAAAATCACGGCAGAATTCATAGCTATGTTTAATAGCGAAAATAACAGCATTTCCATACTGTATACTGTACACTCAATGTGATGAGAACTCATACTGTAGGACTGGGACTAAACAGCTGTGAGGCCATACACTTATTAGGCTAATCAGAGCTTCAATTGCTAGTCGGCATAAAGATTAGACGCTGCAGCAGAAAAGGTCATGTGATCCAATGGATCCAGATTTACTGTATACTATTCAATGCCGTGGGTGAGAAAGGAGCGATGCACTCATCATGCATACTGTAATATGACCTGAGCACTGTTGCTTCAGTTGCTCAGGTCTAGGCTCAGCAACATTATGTGGTGATAAACGTAAGTCAGTCGATAAGCTGAATGTACTGAATGACCTTGTTACCCCCTCAATAGGCTCATATCGGGAAAGAGAAGACGCAGAATACTTTTCACTGAACAATAATAAAAGTCTCTGTGAGGTCCTGGAGAAGACTTTTTTTTTTTTTAATGGTTTTTATTGTTCAACTATCCCCAAACGTCCAAAATAGTCTTTGGTTAAATGTAAAATGCTTATACTGTACAAAATCATGAAATACTTTATAACATCTAATATCATTATTATAGTTAAAATAATGTGCATGTTATGGACTGTATAACTAAAGATAGGTGAACTCATTATTTTGTCAGTAAGGAGGAGGTGAATTCCTGTTCCTCCTCTTGCTGTAAGGTATGTCATAGTTGTCAGGAATTTGTAAGGCTTGCACTGAAACCAGTAAGTGTGTAAAATGTGCTTGGACTTGGCATGGCATATTTATGGGATAACAATTTGGGAGAATTATAGCTCTAGTTGGGAGAGCGTCGCGCTTGTGTACAGCCCTTAGCACATAAAAAATAATTAAGAAGTTAAATTCCCCAAGCCAATAAGTCCTCCTAGAGCCCGCTGCATAATGCCGGTCAGCTTCTGAGACTTTTAGGATGAAACAACTTGAAGGAATTACTGTACAGATTTATTTGCTGCTTTTAATCAGCCAGCATGCTTGTTTACAGAAGTCAATCCAAGTGAAACAGGAAATCTGGGTTTCTTCAGACTTCTCAAGACTGTGACACCCTGAAATGTGAAAATCGCTGAAATTTGTTTGGATGTTAACACGACGGAGCTTCGGCCTGCCGCAGAGTGCTCTGACGTATGAAAACAGTTACTTTAACTACAGCACGGGGGAGGAATGAGCTCAATGTGAAGGAATGCAAACTCAGAGTTAATTTAACACTTTGATTACATTTGTGGTTTAGAGGTTTTTGAGAATTAGTAGAGAAATAGTATTGAATTTATATGACAATAATGATGTTTAGCGCTGCGGTAGATTGGCACCCGGTCCAGGGTGTACCCAGCCTAGTGCCCTGAGTCCCATGCAGAGGTGGGCAAAGTACACAAATCACAAATACTTGAAGAAAGGTATAGATTGACTAAGACAACTATTATTCAAGCAAAAGTAGAAGTCCTACATTTATTTACATAAGATAAATATAAATGTACATAATTATCAAAAAGTAATCTCACAGCAGCCTCATCATTTGTCCCGCTTTATCCTGTATAAACGTTTGCCTGGAGGACCTGGAGCCTATCAAAGGAGACTTAGGGGACAAGCTTGGGATACACCTTGGACACACACACACACAGACACACACACAGACACACACACACACACACAGACACACACAGACACACACACACACACACACACACACACACACACACACACACACACACACACACAGAGCAGTTAGCCTAATCTGCATGTCTTTGGACTGTGGGAGAAAACCGGAGTACCCGGAGGAAACCCATCAAGCACCCATCAAGGAGAACATGCAAACTCCATGCAATGCTTGCAACTAAGTCACCATGCCACCCGGTAGCCTTTTACATAGTAAAAATCTCTGTCTTTCTCTCTCTGCTTCTGATTTTAACACTAGTAGGCACGTCTCAAATGAAAGGCATTATGCATAATAATAATTATGCATAACAGTCAGCAGGTGCCAAAAGTACAGATATTTGCTGTAATAATAAGCGGAGTAAAAGTAAAATGGATCCTTTAATGAAACTACTTAAGGAGTGTGCAGATATGTGAATTATGTACTTAACTACAGTAAAAAAAAAAAAAAAAGCACACATACTCAGTTACCTCCCACTATGTGTCCCCTGGGATAGGCTCCAGTCCGCTCTTGACCCTGAACAGGATAAGCAACACAGTAAATGAGTGATTCACTAATTAACAAATTAATTAATCAATTAATGGAAAGGAATATTTAAAAGCATATTCACAAATACTTATAATAAATCCAGCTGTTATGTCATGCCAGTCATTACCCATAATTGAAGCCCTCTTTTCTGATACATTCATAAAACATGATCAGTAGTGATTGAGAAAATCACTAAATTGATTTATTCATTTTCCATACCGTTTAACTTGTTTAGGGTTGTGGAGGCGCACAACATGGCCTATTTTCAACAATTCCCAAAATTGTGTCTTGATCATTAGACAATATACAACACTGGATTGACACCTATATGGTTTGCGTCATTTGAAAAAAAAAAAACCCCGGCTAACGAAATATAATGATAAAAAATATACTAAACATATCTTTTATTGATTATGTGTTATTGGATAAATGCATAATAGTTTTATGCCTCACCAACAAGTAGACCTTATAATAATAATAATAATAATAGCAGCACGGCACTGATTAGTAGCAGGACCCTTTTTGCTACATTCAGTATAACCAGTCATCACTACTGACGACACACAGTTTATGGCTGTAATCATTATCGGTGTACACACAAACACACACACACACATACCCACTATGCCTATGTGGGCTTATGGATGCCCATCTACATCAATCAGACCCAAATTTTACAACTAAAGAGTCAATTTTAAAACATCTGTGGCAGGGCTCCCCATCAAACCGTTACTGGAAATTCTGCTGGATATATATATATATGTGTGTTGTCCCACATCACACACTCCTGCCATGGCAACCACCATCATATGTTTCACATTTATGTCATTTAAAAAACCCAGCCTCTGGCCCATTTCAATAAATATCAGATCCAACTCACTAGAAAGTACCATGTCATGGGAATAAAAGTGAGAGAGATAGAGAGAGAAAAAAACGGAGGACTACACAATGTGAATCCTTAATCAAGCCAAGTACCACTCATGGTATGCTGACTCAGCTCTCTGAGTGCCTGTATTGGGAGGGAAAGGACGTGCAAGCAGTAGACAGGAAGATCAGCCTGCCAGACATCTCAGGAGAGTCACAATCTAAGGAATGGCTGGGCTGCAAAAATATCTAATATGGATGAAAAATAAGTTTCATTTCAAAGTTTTGAGAACATTATTTATTTCCAGAATAAACATAATGTTTGTACTTATTATGGGCGAGCTGTATTTGAGGCTTCATTTGAATTGGTCAAACAGTCAAAGGGATTCAGACTACATCAACATGAGAAATGGGTATTAGCATTTGTCTTTCACGACAGCCTCCAATAATGTATCTGTGACCTGAAGCTTGATTTTGGAACTTTCGAATGTGGAAAGAACTGAGCAGACACTGTACACCGACAGGTCCTCCACTAAAGACCCTGGAACGAGTTTTTGGTCGAAAAATGAAAAGCAAGAGGTTGAGGATGCAGAAAATGGTCTCTGGTAGGAAAAGCCCGAGGTGGGATTTCATAGGAAGGAACTAAAAAGGTGGAGTTTCAGGCATAACTCCACACAGTGTTATTGAGAGCGACATCCTCAAATGCCTAAAGAACAGCTTAGCTTTTTGCACATTTTGAGTCACTATATCATATTGAAAAATGTTTCGAACTTGTCCTGATTGAGCCATCTCTACCACATGGTTGAGATATGCTATGCTAAGAGAAAAATATAGTAGACGTCACTGTTCCTTTCGATACGAGGGGTGTTCAAATCAAACAGGGACTTTCCATTGCACAAAAAAATAACAGAATACCGTTATGAGAGTAAAATGTACTTCTTCCAGTATTTCAATCTTGCTCGGATACCGTCAAGGTAGAAAGATGCTCCACATCTGAAACGATGCCAGGACTCTACAGTACAGGGGATATGGCAATAACTCACAGTGAGTTCCTGCAATGTGCAAGTGGTGTTCTTGCACATTGCATTGGATTTTTGCACTAAAAATCACAGCAGTCTGAGTACTCATACCAGTCTGTCTGGCACCAAGTCTCTGAGATCCCATTTACCCCATTCTGATATGTGATGGGAACATCAGCTGAAGCTCTTGACCTGCATCTGCTTCACGCTATGCTTATGCTGTGGTCACATGATTTGAGAGATACAGTATGAGGTCAAGTCAAGTTTTCAGTGTTGTCAGGGCTGCGCCTGTAGTAAGAAGATTCCATTAGGAGCATGAAGCTGGAGATACTGTATGCTACTGCTGCTCATGTTAAAGATGAGGCAGTAGTCAGTGGGATCTGCACTCCCCCTTTAATTACAAGATAGCTCATCATTGCTAGAAACCAACTCTATAATAAGGTTGTCATCTACAAATCCTAATGATGGTGTAGGAGAAATGGGTGTGTATGCTGTAATAGGTGATGGGCAGGTATTGTAGAGTGTTCAGCATACAGACTTGTGGTACTCCAGACTGGAAGTGGACGGTTTTTCATCCCTTTCCTTCTTTTTCTCAGCAAAATGGTATTTGTGTTTTACAAGAGTATAAAGAATAAAATAGGTATTCAATGTGTAGTGCCCTTTCATTTAAAGTGACTGGATGATAAGTAACTGCATGTAAACAAATAACATGATGACAGGCTACTGCACATGGCCAATTTGATGTCCTATTTTATACAAGTATTCTGGGTGGGGAAAATCTGAATGCTTTTATATATTGGGGTATTGTCCTTTGTGGCTTTCATACGAAAGAATCCAGGGCTTACATTCTAAAAACTGAATTCAGGTGGTTCAATTCAATCAAGCCCCTTATCCGAAGTGAAGGGCAATCTCAATGCTTCAGCATACCAAGACATCTTGGACAGTGCTATGCTTTCAACTTTGTGGCAACAGTTTGGGGAAGGGTCTTTTTTATTCCAAAATGACTGTGTCCCAGCACAAAGGAAGGACATAGTTTAAAGAGTGCAGCGTGGAAGAACTTGACTGACTCGCACAGAGCCCTGACCTCAACCCAATCAAGCACCTTTGGGATGAACTGGACCGCAGATTTTGAGCCAGGCCTTGTTATCCAACATCAGTGCCCTGACCTCATAAATGTGCTACAGAATGAATGTACACAAATTCCCACAGAAACACTCCTAAATCTTGCGGAGAGTTTTCAAAAAAGTGTGGAAGCTGTTATAGCTGCAAAAAGGGGGACCAACTCATTATTGAAGTGCAAGTGTTTGGATACAATGGCATTGCAGGTTTGGGCAAATACTTTTATCCATATAGAGTAGCTTGTTTATGTCATACGCTTATGACATTTTTATATGAGGCTCAGCTATTATTGACTGTATTTTTAGTTATTTTGAGGGGGACAATAAATCTCTACACTGCTATACAAACTTTACACTGACTACTTTTCATTGTGTCAAAGAGTCATTTACGCAGTGTTGTCCTATGAAAAGATAGAACTAAATATTTGCAGAGATGTGAGGGGTGCACTCGCTTTTGTGACATACTGTAAATGTGCAATCTGTGTGTATGTGTGAGACAGAATAGAAATACTGTATATTTTTGCATCGTTTCTGATCTTATTATGTGGTAAGATCGGGGTTAACATTGAACTGGAGATGCTTGTAATCTTCGCTGCTGTAAGATCTTGTAAGATCCAATTAATACATTTAAAGCTACTTGATACTTTATACTATTATCAGGCACAAATGATAATAATACTATGAGTTTTCTTGGCACCGTATCTTTGCAAATGCAACAGTAGGTTAGGAGAACAGTTGTTCTGGCTTAGCTTGTAGGATTTTTTTATTTTTTTTGGTAAGTCTTATGTTTTACAGGATTATACAGGAAATACGGAAGTCTTAAATTTTATGCTTTAGTACAGTTGTAGCACGATTTTCCACAAACTAATATTTATCAAAACTAATAACACTAAAATGGATTCATTCCAGCAGTATGACATCATCATCAGGTAAGGAAAAATAAGGAAAATAAATTTTGCCCTTACAATGTCAAGGGATAGGACATACTAGGTAGCAGTTGAAGAGACATTTCCCAAATTTTATGCGTTGGAAACTGATATAGGAAGATGACTGGGTCAAAGTGGACCACAGAAGGACAACCAATGAGCAGGTGACCAAATCATGGGACTTGCTGAACAATCAAGCTCGGTCCATAGAAACCCCAGACTCCTGAACTCCTGGCACTAGATACATCACATTTACAACACATTTAAAGGTCATATGGGAGTATCAGTAAGTCAGAGCTGTTTAGGTCACAATGTGAAACTACACAATATTATGTGGTCGGTTTAATGTAGATCTGACATGGTTCATTGAATTATTGAGTTGATCTCTGGCTCCCTCTTTTGGTCATTGTTTGAAAGAGTCTTAAAAGAGTTTTAAATGACTTACTTTCTTCATCTTCAGTAAATTTGTGCTTTATCTTTGGTCAGGATTGTTGTAGATCTGGAGTCTGTCCTGGGAAATTTGAAAGTGACACGGAAATACATACAACCTGAATGGGAGAACAGTCCATTGAAGAACAAAATGCATGAACAAACTCACATTCAGAGGCAAATTTCTAGTTGTCATTATACACTACCAGTCAAAAGTTTGAACACACCTTCTAATGCTATGGTCTTTCTTGATTTTTTATTTCTTTCTACATGGTACAACAATGCTAAAAGCATCCAAAATATGCAATAATCTCATTTGAACAGTTGATATTGGGATGTATGTGCTAATTATGCTCTGCAAAGCCAGCTCTAAACTGAGGTGCTGTTATGGTGATTTTTGAGGCTGGTGACCCTAAATGAACTTTTCCTCTGAGCAGAAGCAAGTTTTGGTCTTGCTTTCCTGAAATGGTCTTCATGAGAGCCGGTTTCATCACCCTAACATTGATGGGTTTTGCCAATGCACTTGACAATACTGTTCTTGAAAGTACTGTTCCAGAATAGCTGACCTTCCTGACCATTGTTGTTACTTAAAAACAGTATTCCACATGTTATTTCGTAGTTTCGAAATATCCATTATTGTTCTACAATGTAGAAAATAAATTACAAAACAAAAAAAAACATTGAATTAAAAGGTATGTCCAAACTAACGAATGGTACTGTAACCACTTGCTTACTTTTCATATCAATTGTTACATATGAAAAATATGAGCTACGTGATAAAATTTTTTTACAATTTTTTCTATGGTTTCTATGTCTATGGTTCCATCTCTATGGACAATGAACCAACTAATTATGTACTATAGAACATGCTTTGCTATGTTTCATAGATAACTACAAAGGAGTGTCATTTCCTTCTAAATCTTATTTTTATCATTTTGATTAAAAAAAAAAAAGTACAAAAAGCAAACATCAAATAAACCACATGAAGTTTATTAAAAACCCAGTTAAACATTAGAATACTGAAACGGCATTTCCCCTACTTATTTGTTCCATTTTGTACAAATCACAGTGGTTCAAAAAAAGTATTACAAAGGTTCCATTAAAACATTTTTGCAGCATCGCAAAACATTCTGATTGTTGCCTTTCTTAATTTATTATTTTTTTATTATTAAAAAAGCCCTTATAGTGTGTTGTGTGTGCTCTTTTTTGTTTCATTACATCAACAACAATTCAAAAAGGAGTAAGAAGTTAAACAAGATTAACACAAAGTGCGTAATGGTATAATAGTCATATAATAAAGAGAACAAAACAAAAGGAAGTATGGTCATCATCTTTTACTTAGGTGCTCTCCAACATTGAGGTGCACTTTTCGTAAAATTGACGATATCATTCGTGTTAGAATTGGCATGTTAGTTTAAAGAAGGCCACTTCCACTGAAAGTTAGAGAGCTGTATATTGAAAGTTATGATAATAGTAACCCCTTTGCATATTGTTATTCCCCACAGCAGTTTATATAAGATGTATAACTATAAAAAAAAAAGCATAAAGCATCTAGACAACAAACATGTAATGCTCTGTCTTTCTTAGGAATTCACTGCATGGAAAATACAGAAGTGGTTTTACCCAAAAGATCAAATTCTGAAATTGAACAAAATCATCATAATTACCTATGAAGAGGTACGTATACAAAGTGTGAGGTACGGAAAACGAGGAAATCATATTTGGAAGAAAGAACAGTGGAGAAATTTGGAGAGGGGATGCTGAATTCGAAAGGAAACAGCAGCGCTGGAAGAAGCATGTTCAGCCCTTGGCTTCCTGATAATGCAAAAGTCTTTCCATCACACCATAAAAAGTGTGCTGCATAATAAGCTGCATTCAATAGTTCTCATTTGCTTCGGTAGAGGGCATGAGCGTCCAACGACAACGAATGCTTCAGGCTGGACGTCCTCTCCCACTGCCGTACCAGCATGATCGCATCCTAACCCGAAGCGTTTATTTCCACTCAGTTCAGAAAAAAGAAAAAAAAAAAGTGCTGGAAATATTTTATACAAGAAAAGCAATGAAAAGGATGCAGCATAAAGACAGGTTAAAGAACAGTAAGCTGCGCTACATAACGTCCACAGGCACTGACAGTAAGACGGGGAATGGGGTGGTCAGCTGCCTAGCTAAGTGCCTGTGTATGTTTATGCGTGTGCACACTTTTTTTATTATTATTATTTTTTTTTTTACAATTATTCAACATCTAAAGGCAGTAGTAAGAGGCCCCTCTTTAGAAAGGCAACATGATTTTTTTTTCCTTAAAAAAACAACAACAAAAAAAAAAACCCAACAAAACCAAACCAAAAGGCACAGGTAATGCCAGGATACAACACTGAGCCCTATGGAGCATTACTATTGCAACCTCTGCGGGGGATTTTTTGTTTTTCCTGATTAACGACATGATAAGCCAGTTAAAAACTGTATATAAATTTGTCATTAGAGATTACCCCCCCCCAAACATATCACGCATTTGTATATAGGAGAACGGAATAGTGAGTAGTGTACTCCTGATTCTTAATACAACTGTACACATGACTGCATGCAATCATGTCCGAAAGAGACCAATCTTCATGCACATTTCCTGTAAACGTGCATGTCTTACTTAGCATGTTACAAATGTAAAATTCAAGGCAATCGATATAAAATCAGGAAAATACCGTTCACAATTTAGGCTAAAGTGCATAGGCTGTTACACTGCTAATAAGGGCTTATCAATTGTTAGTGCTGTTTGAAAAATCTCAAAATGTTATCCAAGCCATATCTATTCTTAAAAAAAAAAAAAAATCCCAGAACTACAGAAATACATCATACACCCCATATGTTCTTAAAAGCCTTAGCAAAGGCAATACCAATAAAGCACACAGGTAATATACAAAAGACATCATTGCCTTCACCAACGAACACTGAACACAAACAGTATGGAGCTAAAAACGTCCACCTTTCTTATGGAAGAAAATTTACCATGCTACAAAATGTAAGGTCTATATAAATGCTGGAGTTCAGGAACAGTCATTCATGCACGACAGATCCAGACAGAAAATATGTAAAAGACCAAAAAAGAAAAAATTAAATAATAATAATCACCAAGGCAACACAGCGTTCCACCTTCAAGTACAGAAACACACTGTGTAAGAAGTAAACACTATTTTATAGTTGTTTTAACATCTTTACTATTGAAGAGTACTGAGACAATCATTTCGAAGTGCGGTCGTAAACCGGTGTATTAATATATAATAGCATATTAATTTGCTGCATGCAGGTTCATTTTAGATCGCCAATTGCTATTTTTAATTATTGAATTATCTAAAATGTCTTCGCTGTTTCTATGATCTAGCACAAAAGGACCCCTCCTTGTGTTAAAGCATTTTGCTATTTCCTTCCATCCAAAGATCAGCTTCATTCACACATAGGCCTGCTGAGATTCTCTCACATATCTATTTCGGTAGCTGTTGATTATTCGAGCGTGTCTCTAGTGAGAAAGTCTTTCCACATCATATGTCTCCATCTAGCTAACAGCGGCACCTGGGTGCTGCCTCACGGAGGTGAAGAAGCCGAAAGCTAGAAATAGCGGAAAGTGAAAGAAAAAAAAAAAAAGAATCCTGTTTTAACATTTACAGAAATATCACTCTTCAAACTGAGCTTTCAGAATATAGCGCCTTCTTCAGCACAGCCCGATCAAACCAGCAGCTTAGGAGTAACATCGACGTCTACGTTGTAGTCGGTTTTGATATTGTAACAGGCACGTGGCGATAACGATCACCAGATACAATACAACAACAGCACAATGTGTAGGAGAAATACTAGATACTTGATGTAGTGACTAAAGCGGAGATGTTGTAATTACTGAGTTGTGTCATGTTACCACGTTAATACCACATCAGTAGAATATATCAGTATCAGGAATACCACAAAGCCCATCTTCCATTTTGCTACGAGCCTTTCAACTGAAAGTCATAAAGCTTTTGGAAGAGAGAGAGAGAAAAGGAAACAATCTTTTAGCCAACACCTTTGCTTGCTAAATACGCATGATTATTTTTTTTTCATTGTTGTTGTTTAGGATTGTCACACACAAAGTGGGTAATTACTGTACATTAGCAAGAGAAAAAGTACAATGGTCAGAAAAGAATACTAATCACTGTGATGTTTAGTAATTCCAAGCACCATTTTCACCGCATCAAATGGAAATCTTGCTTTTGCAGCAAAAAAAAAAAAAAAAAAAAAACATCTAAAAGACACCACACTGACTGAATCTCGAACTTCTTTTTTGTCTGCAGAGGTAGAACACAGCAGGTTAGGTTAGACTGAGGGAAGCTAATTTAGTTTTTAGCGAAGAGGAGAACGGGAAAAACATGGCAACGTTGTTTTTGGTTATGTTGCAAGTGAGTCGATTTTAAAACATTTTAAACAATTATTTAAAAAAATAAAACCCTGCTTCTAGTGGCTTGGAAAAGTAATTGCAAGTAAAAAAAAAAAAAGAAAAACACCTAATCATTTCCCATAATTAAAAAAAAAAATGCTAATACCCCCACTGGCAGTGGTAAAAAAAAATAAGTGGTAACTAAATAAGACCTCACTGTTATGTTTCTTTTTTTTCTCCCCCACACCAGAATCATCTCTTTGGTGCTTTTTATAGCCTTTTTAGGTTTAAGTTACCGACCAGAGCATCGCACCCTGTTTATTCAGTGTTCTGCTTCTGCCCACAGTCAACCTTAAGTGCTAGCAATACAAATCCCTGGCCCTCATTGATCAGCATTGCGTAGAAAAGGTTTAAACACTTTCATACACACGGTAAAATTGGGATTCGTCAATGGTGAGTATGCCGATGCACGAGTGTGGACTACAAAGCCTATTAATAAAAGAATGCGCTTGGTTAAATACAGGCAGACCAACCATCAACCATATCTATGTTTTGAAAGAAATTTCCTTTCTTAGGCTGAGATGTTAACAGATAAAGTAGGGAATGATTAAACTGCTGTTTAAGATTTTTGTTTTTGGGAAACTGAAAGAATCTGTACCTGAACAGGTATAACGGGTATTGCATTTGTTCAGCATGTTTCTTTCTCTAATTTAGGCTTCAACTTATGCCATAAATTTAGCGGTATTAAGTTTTGCGCTCCTTGCAAATGAGCATGCACGAAAACCTAAGCAAATGCACGCTTTGGTAAATCCCACATGCTGCGTAAACACAATTTCTACATAGATTTGTTAGCAAGCAATGTCAATAAATGAGGGTCCTTGAGAACTGCTTTCCCAATAGCGCATTAGTGGAATTTCTTTTCTTTACTGAGACAACAGGCAAAGGTTATTCATTACTGAGGCAAAAAGCATGTACTATAGCTTGAGTGGATTTACCTTTGTGGTTTACAAAATAATAAATCCCTGACACTGTTTTAGGTGCTAGGTGCAAGGTATTTGTAGCTCATATATGCTGGATATTTTCTCCAGAAACAGGATTTACAGGAGAAGCTCATCACATCAGCACCATGCTCTATGCATGCTCGGGCGCCAGCGCCTAGGCTTGGTGCTGGGGGGTGGGGGTGGGGGTGGGGGGTGAGTGGGAACGCATGGGTTTGTAGTCGTAGCACAAGAATAACAGTCTTAAAAGGTGAAGGCAGATCACTGCCATGAAGACATTCCCTATGTGGTGTCCCTATGAGGCATCCAAAATTGCTGGATTAACACAGTGAAACACACAAGACCGAGTGAGAAATTCTCCCCTTCAGTTAATGAGATACAGACTCTTTTATGGGCCACAGCTTTTTGCCTCAGGCTTGGCATTAAAGCTGACTTGACGAGAGAAGGCAGAAGCACGAGGGTGAAGTAGCCCCAGACAAACGTCCATCAACCAGGACACACAGATTGGAAACAGACACAGGTTCTTCCCTGGCTCAGCTGCGAGTCTTGATGCCGAGACGAGGTGAGCGATTCGGGGTGTGGATGGTGGTGGCTGGACCCTCAGGAGATGTGAGGTGCAGAGGAGGATGGGTGTCTCCAGAAACACCAGCCACGTTTGGTGTGCTGCTTGCGCAGGATTTCTTCCTCATGCTCGCGCTCCTTCTTTGAGCGATTGTAGCGGTCTTCCTCCTTAAGGAACCAGACGGGGGGCCAGCGCTGCTTCTCAAAATGTTTCTGATTTTCTAGCATGAAATATGGACAAATATGATCAATGGACAGGTTAGGGACAAGGTCATCAGTGATGTATACGGCAGGTATTAGGTCTATACCTGGAGACATGGCCTTCATGTCTTTGGGGAATTTGCGACACACGCTGTTGTAGTTGGTACAAATGTGATGGAGGCACCAGGCGGAGAGCTGTTTGGCATTGTGGAACTAAAGAAGACAAACAGAAAGGGATACACAATGCAGAATTGGCACAAGACATCAAACAGTGATTTCTTACAATGGGGCTCATTTGAAAGGCAACGACTCACATCCTTTGAACTGGAATTGGAGCGAGTTATGAATAAATGTTAATTTGGGGGATTAATGCGTTCCTTTTGTTATCTGGCTACTTCAGGATTCAAATCAGTGTGCTCAACAGAATAATAGGTCCATCTACTCCGAAAATGGTTTGATAAGCCACAAACCTAAATAAAGATTACCTGAGCCAATTCTAGGTAAGCCAGAACCTGTCCGTCAATGTCTGCTCCTTTTACTGCCCACTGCAAGAGCTCATCAACCGCATGTTGCTCTGTGAATGACAATACAACACAATACCACTGTTAATATTTTTTTTGCTTGGAATAGGAAACATTTGCCCTAATATTTAAGCCCTATTCTGATTGGAGTTGTTTACACGCAGAGTAACAAAATAATTACCATGATTGTTAATCCAGTGTGTATATGCTTCTGGGGAAATTATATCTCATTTTACCTTCTAAAAAATAACCTTGGGTTATATACGCTGCCCGAACCCCAAAAAAACAAAAACATGCACCAAAGACCCTTCCACTGGATAATTAATGCAGTAATTAACGGTTCAGCCATCCCAGATAGGGAGCATAAAGAATGGACTGAGGAGCATTGGAAAAAGGTCATCTGGTTTGATGCGGTCCAGATTTACCCTGTGAATCACTCATCATGCCTAGTGCCTACTGTACAAGTCTGTGGGGACAGCGTTATGATCTGGGGTTGCTTCTGTTGGTCTGCCTGAGAGTGCAAAGTCTAGGTTGTTACGTACCCAAAAAAAATTAGGTCAGCTGACGATCTAAGTATAATGAATTACTATTTTTTTTCCATGAATATATTGACAGCATGGGCGTATTCCAAAATTCCAATGCCAGGATTCTTCAAGCTCAAATAGTAAAAGAGTGGTTCAGGGAGCACTTCATATCATGTTCATACAGTACATGGATTGTCAACCAGACTGTAACCCCATTGGGAATGTTTGGGATGTGCTGGAGAAGACTACACAGCGCTACCATCATGAATAACAAATCTTGGAGAGAAATTAATGCGACTCTGGATGAGAATAAATGTTGTGATATGACATTAATTTATAACAATTACACCACGGCTGTAACCAAAGCAAAGGTCGGTTCAATAAAAATAGTGTGTGCGACCTTTTTTGGGGGGCCAGACAGTGTGTATAAATGCATCCCATCTGATTTGACATTTTGGTAAAATACCTTTACATGCTGTGGGGGAAGTGTTCTTTTGTTTTGTTTCTTTCCTTTAAATTTTTGTCTCCTGATGAAACAAAGCTGAAGCACCTATTGGCAGAGATGACATTTCAAAAGGACCTGTGAGTTCCTAGGTATAGCCTACATACTTAATAAAGGTCGAAATAGTCTGTATTTAACCCGTCAGTTCGTGCATACTGTATATTGGTACCAGTCAGAACTTTGGACACACCTCCTAATTCAATGGGTTTTATTGTGTGATTTATTTTCTACATTCTAGAACAACATTTAAAACAATGAAATAACACATGGAATTAGGGAATTACAAGGACGGTTTTGTCAAGTGCATTTGCAAAACCTATCAAGCTCCATGATGAAACTGGCTCTCATAAAGTCCATCCAAAACTTACCTCTGCTGCGGAGGAGACATAGATTTAAAAAATAAAAAATCAGCAATTAACAGCATGTCATATTTGCGCTTTTATAAAGGCTTCACCTAGCATACTGTAGGTAGCACGCATATCTCAATATCAACTGTTCAAAGGAGATTATTGCATATTTTGGATTCCTTCAGCATTGTTTTACGATGTAGAAAGAAATAAAAATCAGGACAGACCATTGAATTAGAAGGTTTGTCCAAACTTTTGATCTGCTGGATCAGTACAATCTGTAGTAATGAGTTATGTTTTTAAGTGCTTAACTGCAACTGTTTTGAAGAATGCAGGAACAAGTCTACCTGTAAGAGCCACAAGGCGGGGCAGGCAGAGACGGTTGGCTAGTATTATGAGGTCGATCGGCTCCAAGTCAGGGCAAGGTGTGAGCAAGCCGCAGTACAGATACTCAAGCACAGCTCTCATACAGGCAGTACTGGTATTGGGTATGGACACCTGAAGAAAAACAAACAACAACAAAAAAAAGAATCAAATAAAACTGAATGCATTATTTACCCATATTCTGAAACGATGAAGGTTATCTCCGGAAATCTGTGACTGTTTATTCACAGCTCAACTCTAGCATATGGAAACTCAAGGGGCAAACTGATCCAGTAGTGAAGCAATCTGCTTTTCATCTCTCCTTGTTGATGCCTGCTTGGTCCTGGCACACAACCATAAGAGAGGGCTTCAAGCTGATAACTGAACATGAACTGTGAGGTGGTCAAGAGTGAATGAGAGTGGACATATGTGACAGATTAGGGCATAGAGAGAAATAGAAGGCCAGTGGCCTCCGCGAGGGGTCTTTCATCCTTCAACAGCACTGCATGGAACTGTTGCCATTCCTGATTCAAAGCCTGGGGCAAACGACCCTGAAGGCTGGACGCCATTGGAGACATGACCTCTGTACTAACCACAGTGAAAAAGATGGCGCACAGACACCATGCTTTTGTCAGGCAGTAATGATGGACTTTATAGAGTGTTCCCATTCTGCAACAACACCTTCAAAATCTCAATCAAACTCTAAAGGCCCTTCCAGACATGGACCCCTTCAGAAATTTCACTGCAATTTAAGGGGTCGATCTGGAACAATCTGGAAATACTGCAATTCTAGGCTGGCCCTAGGAACTTTTACGGATCACTTTCGAACTACATACTAAGTCGTGTGTAAAGTGGGACAAGAAATCATGACAGTCTAAAAAATATGGCTGATGAAAAAGCACAAGGCCAGCTTCAAGCAAAGCTAAAAAAGTCCCATCCAAATGTCGTGAAATAGGAATATCTGCATATTTACTGTAATACATCACACATCAATGCTGTTGACGGCTAGTCAGACAGTTTACAAGATGAGATGTGCGAGCGCGTCTCTGTTCAGCGACTGCTATCGCTACCAGGCAATTTTAAAAAGCTCAGGGGGCAGGCGGAGTTTCAGTCGAGCTCCAGGCTTGTGCTTATTCCCTCTGTGCATTACAGTGCACTTTCAAACTTAACAAAACATCTCAATTCAGTTTAAGTGTGTGTGTGTGTGTGATAGAGAGATAGAGTCAGTCCTGGATAGAGCGCGCGGTCATGCTTATGCTGCAGAGTTTTAAAATGAAGACTACGCCTCATCTTGTGTAAGCATTTATGAGCTGAAATTCAGAGTTTCAAGACTTGAACGCCATACTGTACATTCTGCATCCCTCATGCACACTTGCGTACTGTGTACTGTATACATGCGCACACACACACACTCTCTCTCTCTTTTTCTCTCTCTCATCGTTACAAGGGAAAGTGTCAATTTAGATGCTCTTATTTAAACTTGGAAGGAACTACAAACATTGGCATGGATACTGAACTCCAACAAATCAACCACTTTTTTGATATCTTCAGATAGATATCAAAAAGTCTTCTCTTCATGCTGTCATTCCTCCCCTCTGTGCCATTCACACCTTTGTGAATGAAAAAAAAAAAATGAAGAGAGTTTAATTGTCTCTGGATGTGCCTTTTCTAACAGACCTGAAGCTTCATATCAGTCTGCAGAACAGAATCTTTCACTTCTCCTGGCGCCATGAAGACTTATCATGGATGACACCAGGATTATCATGCCTCTGGAATTGGCCTGAAGTCATGTCTGTAGAACTGAAAGTATGACTGGACATGATTCTGTGACGATAATTAACTCGTACTCTATTGAAATCCTGCAAGAAAAAAAAAAATGCATAGTCATGCAGAGTGGAGACAGAAGATCTGCCAGATGACCAAAAGTCAAAGAAGACAAGGTGAGGGGAAAATTAGATGATAACAGAATAGCCCAGGGGTCCTTCTGAAGCTTCAGGGTGCCCCACATCTCCCTGACTAAGAAATAATTAGCAGAATGTCAGCCTAACTGTGGCCTCTAATTACAACTAAAGGGCAGAGTTAAGATGTTAAGTAGTAGTGCAGGAGGTAGCATCCAACACAATAATTCAACAAACTGTCTGGATGTTTTTAACAAGACTGAAAATGTCCAGAAAATTTGTAATTTAGAAAATATTTCAATCTAATCAAAAATACCTTTTTGTAATTTATGATTAGAAAAAAGCAAATATGATATGATTAAACATATTTATGCTTTAAAAATAGTGCAATTTGTCTTGAAAAAAGGTTTAAAATGTTTTATATTTGGTTTGTTCTAATCTTATCGTGATTAATTTGACTAGATTCAAGATATTATATTTGCTACGATGTTACTTTTTGTGAGTGCTTTAGTCATTTATTCTGTCCAGCGCTCTCTGTTCCTCATCTATACACTCTGCTCAGACAGATCAGATTACAAAGCTTCAAACTTTCACCATTGAAGCCTTAATAATCTCATCGTGATCTACAGTACCAGTACCTAATTAGCAAAATAAACCGATCAGCCCCAACAATAACACTCGGCCCGGTGAACTGAGTAACACTGATTATCAATTATATATCAATAAACTGGAGACGGGATCATGGGCACCCAAGGTCCATTTATGGGTGTGAGGAGTAAAGGCTAGAAGGTCCGATCCAAAGGGAAACCAACATAGTACAAACTGCTGAAAAAAGTTCATGTTGGCTATGACACAGTAGAAAGGTATTAGAACATTCAGTGCATCACGGCTTGCAGTCTAAGGGATTAGCAGGCAATGAGTTCAAGGTTGTTGACAAAGTCACTAGATCTCAATCCGATCAAGCATTAATGGAAGGCGCTGTGGAAAGTCTGATTCAGAGAGGCCCCACCTTGCAACTTATAGAACTTAAAATAAATTGCTGCCAATATCCAGATACCACAGCACACCTTCAGAGGTTTTGTGTCTTGAGTTCCTGCCTCGCGAGGTCAGAGCTGTTTGAGTGGCACAAGGGGAACCTGGCTTTAATGTTTTTAATGATGTGTCTGGTTTCCAATCATTTTTCAGGAGCCAACAGTGACATCACTTGCTTTAAATGATTTAAAATTGTGTTTGTTATTGTTTTTATTTTTGCATTTCAATATAAAATATACTATACATGTTTCAGGGTGGACTTTTCTGTTGAACAATATTGCTTTTACAGTACTATATGGTAAGCTTAAATATATTGATCTGCAAGTATTATAATTCTTCTTTATACATTTTCACTGAAATTAATTTATGCATTCACTGGGGCCCAGACCCTATCCCAGGAGACTCTGCGCGTACACCCAGTGCAAATCCATCACAGGGCACACACACACACACACAGACACACAGACACACATACACACATACACACATACACACATACACACACACACACACACACACACACACACACACACACACACACACACACACACACACAGAAAATGAGCATTTTGGGAACGCCAATTAGCCTAATCTGTCTGTTTGTGAACTGTGGGAGGATTTCACTCAAATGAAATTAATCATTTATAGCAAGTCACTATATAAAAAAAAAAAAACGCCAGAGAGGATAATTTAAATATTAGGACAGTCTGTCACAACCCACAATCAACTTCATGCACCCGATTCTTACTGTTCACCGTCATTCCTTTCACTGCATCTGACAGGTTTCCACAGTTGAGCTTTCAAGCTTCCACTCAGTCTCTCGCTAATCAACCCTGCTGTCTTGAGCGCTGGTGCCGAGAAGCGTTTTGATGCCTGACTGTGGGCCACAGTTTCACAGAGCGGGCTTTCACACATGGTGCAACCAGGGGAAAGAGATGTGCATGCTGAAGGGTTCAATCTTTGCTTCTTGAAGTTAGGGGTGGCTGCAAATGCTGAAAATATTAGCACACTTCATTATACGTCAAATCCTAAATAATATCTGCAATGCCGCCTGCCTCAATGAGAAAAGAAAAACTCTCTATTTTTGTGTGGCCTAAAGTCCTTTTTCTATGAATCCCAAAGAGAAACATGAGTGTGTTATAAAAAAAGTCTAAAATTAGAGAAGTGTCACAGATGTGTAAGTGTTGCGGGGTTATTAAAAATAGACGAATTCAGCTTGAAAGGCCTGTGTTGCCCAACACAGTTGCACTCTACAAACTGTGTCAGTGAGCTACTTACATTTTTTCAGTTCTATTTAGGGACTACTTTTATGACTACTCTGTTCATTGGTGACTATGTATGAATTAAAGGACGCTCCTAGGCTGTCGTGGCTCTTATGGCCACTGAGTGGCATTGCGTCTGTTTATACAGAACGCCGCGCCCTGCTTGACAGAAGGCCCAGATCTATTGCAGCTCATTCTATAATTAGTGTCGCGTTCACCATAGTCAGTTGTCATGCTTGTTTGTGCCACAGAGCCTCAAACAATGCTGTACTCACTGTTTACGTCTGGCTTTGTGTCACTGTTGTTTGTTAGCGTATAGCTTACCGCACAGTGGTGCAAACAGCATGTCGGAAAGAACAAGTGGAGAGCTCGAAAAAGTTTGTGGCGAGAAAGTAAAACTCTGTGACATGTGCGGGTTTAATGCTTGAAGATGTCTTTTTTTTTTTTGCAGTTAACTACTTTTCACAATTGGTGTTGCAAAGAAGATAGAACTTGCTACTATAGGTTATACAATAATTTTTAAAAAATCTATCAATGCACAGACTCATAGTATCTGCTTTTATACTTATTATTACATACATGAAATATTTGTTAGCACCGTTGCCTTGCACCTCCAGGATCTGGGTTTGATTCACATGTGCATGGAGTTTGGATGTTCTCCCCATGCTTGGTGGGTTTTCTCCAGGTTTCCTCCCACAGTCCAAACACATGCAGATTAGGCTAATTGGTGTTCCCAAATTGCCCGTGTTGTGTTAATGTGCGTGTGAATGTTACTCGGAGGTCCTAAAATGGGAATAAACATGATCGTAACCACCATTGCTCTGCATGGTCCCTAGTTGGATTACAGAGGCTCCTACATGGATGGATAGAGGTAAAATATTTGCATCTGAAACCTTATAATAAAATAACGACCCTCAAGAATAAGCATATTCAAAGTGGATAAGTTTAACAGTAAGGCAGCTCTGCTGATCATTACACAGCTTGTTGAGAGCTGGATTGTATCTGTTAATGCATTTTACTGCGATACCAGTAAGTGAAGTACGGTAGGTCATTGGTTTTTACCCATGAAAACTAAATGCTGCTTCACAACGATTAAATGCTTCCTGAAAGGTAACAGCCCACTAATGACTGGAGCTAATACACGTATTTAATATTTAATCTTATTTAGATGCATCCACTGACTGAATACGTGCCATGAGACCCAGCACAGCTATTTTGTTCTCCACCACCTCGTATTGCTCTTTACATGTCCTTTCAGCAAATGCTGTCAGAATACTGAAGTGGCCAGCATCTCATTTCTTGCATTGGTTCCCGGTCTGGCTGTAAGTTTAGCTCCCTGTAGTGCCGGTAACACTAGACAAAGTCTTTTTAATCTGTCGCTCTTCAACGTGCCAGGATACCTCAAGCTCCTTCACTGGCTCTCTCGGATCAGTACAGCCCTGGAGCCTGGCCCATGAGGAGTTTATCTTTCCAGAAATTGAGATGACAGCTAGTTAGTTGTCTATAAAGAAATGGATGTTATGAACAGGAGAGTTCTAACTTACTTTTTTTTAAGATTCATATAATATAATTTAGTTCTATACAAAAGCTGGTTGTGTTGTTCACGTTATTAGAAATCAGTGCAGGAAATATAACGACAATAATGATGAACTAAATGAATGTGCAATATAGCTCACAAAAGATTTATATATTTTTTGTTCTTTTACTTTGTGGCTTATCTCATGCCTATTATAGTGAACAGGCATGCTGGGAAGGGAAGTATGCTTTCAGGTCAGGAAACACCGCAACTTCCTGTCAACTTTCTACCTCGGCTATGCGTCAAGTGACGCCCTCTTTATACTGTTCTTAGTGATTCAGCACAGTTTATATTAGAAAACAATTGACCAAAAACCTTTTAAAGGAAAAAAAAAACAGCTTGACAGCCATATGTATCTGATTGTTATTAATAAAAAAAAGGACATTTGTTTGTCCCCCAGATACTAGTTAAAACCTGCTCTAATTACAACAAGGTCAATTGTGCTTCTCAAAACCATCTGATCACATGCCCTGGAGTTGAACCCTGTTTACTGCATGTGTCTGTCAAATTGGTCTGCTTCTTAATCACGTACATGAGCTATAGCAAAATAGCCCCAAAAAACAGGATGTACTGTATATACTACAAAAAGATGAGAAGAAGTGGATGAGTTACTGATACTGAAATCCCTCTCAGCAGTGTTTTGGGAACTTCAAAGTCCGCATGAAGAGACAAGACCCAGACGCCTCTTCTTTCCTTCCGAGAGATTTTCAGACAGCTAGACACAATGCAGACACCTCAGCAAGCAATTCAGTGTGTGTGTGTGTGTGTGTATGCTCCTACTGTTCCATCACCTCCTCTCCTTCACTGTGTTTTTGGTCAATTTGACCAGTTTTTTGGGGGGGGGGTCGAGTGCAGCAGGATGCACCACTCATCTGTGTAGGAGTGATGGTTTCTTGCTGATGGCATTGCAATGTGGGTCAGGTTGCCATGGCGGTAGCCTCATTTCTACTACCTGTGCTAGTTACCTTTAAGGATCTTATGCAGCCCTTGAGAATTATATTTTAGTATCGAGAGGCGGTCAGTGAAGTCACTGGAAAGTTGGTGAAAGTAAAAGTGTGGATTTTCAGTGTAATCGTTAACCGATGTACATCAGGATGGCTGAAGAAAAGCTGTACATTCTAACTCTTCTGATCATGTCATGCACCGATATACACAGCCGTACATTGAAATCTCAGCTCACCTCCTCGATGTAGCTCTCCATGAAAGACCCACGGAACATGGCCGCCATCCAGTCGCAGCTGGAGATGAGCAGGGGCTTGTGGGCTGGTAGGTAACCATCGTCCAATTGGAACACCACATCTAAAACCATTCGGAAAAGAGCACACATCTTGGCGTGTGTCACAGAGTCGGGGCTACAGAGGGGGAAGACAAACAAACACAGAGAGACAGACGGAGAGACAAATAGACAGACAAACAAATAATAAATAGACAGATACACAGGGCTAATAAGAAGACCGAAAAATAGAGGAGGGGCCTGGCACTTGGGGATAAAAATGAATATAGATTTCATCGAGCTGCACAGTCTGAGATGTCATTTTAATCTCTGAAAGTCTGCACAGTGTATTTTCTGCTACGCTAAAACAAATGTATAATAAGCAGTTTTGCAAAGAGCCACAGCCAAATGTCAAGGCATGCAAGTGTCAGTGCTCGGTCATTATTCTAAGTTAATAGTCTAGAACTGCTATATGAAAAAAAAATTAACTGTTGGCGAAGTATTAAACTATAATAGATTATAATAGGGATTTCGAATTAACAAATTCAATTCAAAATCAGTATCCTAACAATACACTGTGAAAAAGTTTTTGCTCCTTCCTGATTTTTTTAAAATATACTTTGTCACACTTGAATGATTCAGATCATCAAACAAATGTTAATATTACACAAAGATAACCCAAGAAAATACAAAATGCAATTTTTAAATGATGATTTCATTTATTAAGCGAAAGAGCTGCTTAAACCTTCATGGCCCAATGTGAAAAAGTAATAGCCCCTAAAATCTAATCTGGTTGTGCCACCCTTGGCAGCGACAACTGCAATCATGCATTTGCGATAACTGGCAATGAGTCTTTCACATCGCTGTGGAGGAATTTTGACCCTCTCTTCTAAGCAGAAGAGGGATTTTGGGTATGAACGGCTTTTTTTTTTTTTTTGAGCCATTCAGAGGCGGACTTGCCTGTGTGTTCTGGATCATTTTGAAGCATGAGGTCTCGAACCGATGGCCGAACATTCTCCTTCAGGATTTTCTGGTAGAATTCATGGTTCCATCAATTATGGAAAGTCTTCAATGTCCTGAAAGTTCAAAGCAGCTCCTGACCATCACATTACAACCACCATGTCTGACTGCTGGCTGGTATGATGCCCTTTTTTTTTACGAAATGCTGTGCAGTTTTACTCTGGATGTATATCGGGACGCACACCTGCCACGAAGTTCAAAAGTCCTGTTTGGTAAATGTGAAATATGCCATGTGTTCTTTTTGGTCAGCAGGAGGGGTGGAGAATTACTTTTTAACACAGGGCCAAGTAGGTATGGGCAGCTTTTCTCCCTTAAAGAATGAAATCATCATTCAAAAACTGCATTTTGCATATTTACTCGGGTTATCTATATGTAATATTAAAATTAGTTTGATGGCCTGGATCATTTAAGTGTCACAAAACATACTTTTCATAGTACACAGTACTGTAAATATGTATCCAGATCCTTGAAAATAATATCATTTAGGTCTTAAAAAGATATTTCGCCATTAAAATATCTTTCCTCTAAGATCAACATTAAGATCAGTAATATCTACTGAGGAGGCTGTATGGTTAGTCATTTGTAACAAGTCACAACTTCACACCTAAATTCAGCATTACATCTTTCATTTGTGCCCCGGCTTTCTGGTGCCCCTCCAGATATAATTTGCACCAGTCACCACTGATACTGTTCACACAGCAAGCGTGTAAAGAAGGAAAAGCATCTAAAACAGACAGTTAGGAGAGATTAAGGATGGCGCTGGACGAACAGAGAGGTAAATTAGTGACACAGCGGTATAAGGGGAAGATGGTTAAATGTCTTTCATGACGTTAAACAAAGACAGACATAAAATACAAGACATGACTGACACAAATAACACTTAGCACATAAATAACATCACACATATTCACACAATGGATCAGACAGACTCTGTGACAAATATGAGCATCACATTTTACTTTGTAACATAAATATGATATAATAATATAAAGATGTAAGAATACAGTTCATCTCTAGAAGACAGTGTGAGCAATTCTATTCGAATTCAACTACTGTAATATAGGAATCAAAATAGAACTGCAGGTTCGACAAGTGAACTTATTAGTCACTTTTATATATGAAATGATTCTACAAGTGGTTCATGACTACAGACTAGTAGTAGATGTTACATGACGAATACATAACATCATACTTACCTTCAGTGGCAAGAACATCTACAGTAACAGGCAAACTGATTTACAACGAAAATACGATTTTGGGACAAAACATGAAGTTGGAGAGGAAGCCAAACGTCAGGTGCCTACCAGCGAAGGTGCCTTTGCTCAGGCACTCTTTGATTCGGTTGGCCCGGCGCACATGGAAGGCTTTGGTGATTTCCTGGTTCATGAAGCTCTCACGGTTCAGCACGTTGGCCACCATCATCCGCAGATCAAAGACCTCCAGAAGCTCAGCAATGGTGGCCACCTGCATCAGGTCACTCCGGCCTTCATCTAAGTGACCTGTGTACAGGTACTGCAGCACCGCCTGAGCAAACGCCAGAGACAAACCTCAGAAGGTCTAGAAATATACATTTAAGGCTATTTTCTTATAACAAGATTTTGAATTGCTTACAATTGCATATGCATATTCATTTTTTCGAAATATCATGTTAATAAAAAAAAGTTAATTGAATGTCTTTGTATAGGACTTTTATGAAGATCTAAAATAAAAATAAATAAATAAATAAATAAAAATTAATAACAATAATAAAAAAATACCCAGACAATGTAAGTTTTGGAAAAAAAAAAATACAACAATAGACTGCATGTTCTTGGCATCTTAAATTTTCATGACAATCTTTGATTAAAAAAATAGTTTTAAAAAAACTCGGTAGTAATAATAATACAATTTTATTTGATCATTATCCTGATTTCTGTATAGGAAATCTTTTGTTCCTTACCCTGAAAGGTGCCTCCTGAATGAGTTCATCCATGGACACAACTGTCATGAGTCTTGGTCGACCTGTTACTGGGTCATCCACCCTTTCCAGGTACACACCGAGAAACCCCCGGCCCCATCCTGAAAGTGGGCGACCCGTTCCCAGGGAACCCAGACAGTACTGGCCCCTGGCTGGGAGGGCATTATCACTTTGGGAAGTCCTCAATGAGCCATGCTCCAGCATCAGCAGTCTCCTGCTATCCTTGGTCCCCCCATCACCATCTTTATCAATATCAAGGCTCTTGGCACGTCCTGCCTGCTCTTTGGCTCCTCTTCGGCTTTGCTCCTCCTCCTCGCCTCCCTCCAGAGTCTCATCTGCTTCCGTGTCGTCCTCTGCAGATCCTAGGTCCATGGTGAACAGGTCGTAGAACTTGGAACAGGAAGTGGCTAGGTAGACTTTATGAGCGAAAACACGAATGGCACCACCTTGGAGAAGGAACAGGACGTCTGAGCATAACGGCTGGCAGAAAAGAGAGTCGGGGCGTTCTCCATCCATGGGAGGTGGGTCAGGGATACCTACTACGGGCCGTGGGGGCCTGGGTGGCAAAAAGGGGGCCTGAAGAAGAGGACGCTGGACCTTCTTTAAATGGGACTTCCAGAACTGAAGGTGGCGACGAGAAATCAGTGCCGCACGGATGGCATTGTCGAAGACGTCCTTGACGCCAAACTGGGCGACGATGCTGGTCTCGTAATAGGGCACCCCTAGCTCTTTAGCCACCTCATGACCTCGCTCTGGTGGAAGGATGTCAGTGGGTTTTATAGGTCTGAGGATGGGAAAAGTAAAAAGCAAGTTAAATTCAAACACGAGTGAAACAAAGGTCGAGAGGGTGTTAAGAGGATAAAGGATTTGGGTCATACTTGGCCAGGGGCCTACGGGCTCGGTTCACTGCTTCTAAGTCAGCATAACGTAGGTCCAGCTGACAGCCTACCAGGATGATAGGGGTGCGAGGACAGAAGTGCTTAATCTCTGGGTACCACATGGTACGGACGTGGCGGAGGGAGTTCGGGTTAGCCAAGGAGAAGCAGAGCACCACCACGTCAGACCTAAAAAAAATTTTTTTTTAAAAGCACTATTTGTATATAGTTTGTAAAAATATGCATTGTTTTTTTTCCCCCTCAGATGTGAAATATTCACACAGACATTGCCTTGATACATACTTTAATCACTGTGTTTGGGCTCATTTTGTTGTGACTCAGTGTATGAACAAAGATTTGTTGATAATAATCATGAATATTAATGAAAGAATGTTGGGAAAAAATACACATGGAGTGTTTGTGCAAATAATGATTTCATGCTAGGCTTTAATTATCCCAGTTTTTTTTTTTTTTTACAGGGGCTTCCCTGTTTGTCCCTGAGACACAAATTAATGAGGTGTTCAGAAACAATCGTGTGCATGCTGCCAGGCATTAAAAGGGACATTCCTCTTTATTCAGTTTTTCCAGTTATTGCAGCCTCACCATGTGAGACATAAACACAAGTACACAAATCTTGGCTTTTTATTATTATTTAACCCTGACTCAGCATGACTGAACAACAGGGCCTGCCCTCAATTGTATTTAAAATTAAATTGTTTCATTCAAAATGATATGATTAAATCACTGCACGGCATTTACACTCACTTGCTGATAGCAATTCCAATTAACACTCAGTCAAAGCTCATTATGAAGCTCAGGGCGCTTTTTCATTTATATTAACATGCACATATGAAAGGTCTGAGTTAGTTGACTGCAGAGGTCAAGATTCTCACACACATCTGTGGACGTGTGCGTGATAGAACCTGTGTGTGAATGACATTCAAACCATACGTCATGACCAAACACAAATATATACCTGACAACAGAAATGATTTAAAAATAACAGTAATAAATACCTTTCACTATTTTTCGCTTTAAAAGCAAAAAACAAAGTAACATGCATTAATTTGTACCATCCCGGAGCATTGAGTCTGAACTTACCCAGATGTTTTATGTATACATAACAGATGGAGTGAATTTATTAGGAACTGCTGCTCTGTATGTTGTAACTTATTAAATATTTAGATTGGGTTTAATGGAGTGAGGAGTGATGTGTTTAAAGTATGAACTGTTACGCAAGGCTTGTGAGGGACTACACTTTCCACATTGTTACTATTAGGAAGTTGACAAGTTCCACCTGAGGAAGTACCCTGGCTCCTGTCCAGGCATTAAGGAGTACCCGGGCATTATCGGTCTCCTCATGTATTTGATGGTTAAACAGAATTGTTTACCAAAAACAACACCCACCAGTGGGTTCTTCTAGGAATTTCCCTCACACTGATTTGATTCTCGAATGCAGCGAGAAATGCTGGCCACCGGCCAAGGCGGGTTGCATGTTGGGTAACGGTTGATGATTTGGTGCTGTGTTTCCACAACAGGACGGAGACGTTAACAGCATGCTCTACACACAAACTCCTGCCCAGGCAGCACAGCTGAGCTGGCAGTGCGACTTATCAGAACCAGAACAGTATGCTTGCACTTTGGACATGTCTGACCGACAAACGTGGGAAAGAATGATGACAGATGTACGCAGACAAACAAACAAATCGCGCAGGATGTCACAGCACTGATGAGAACAATAATTAAATGAATGCTCCAGCTATGCCGATCTTTACCAACAACATCCGTTTCCATGGAAAATAAACGACATGCTTCCTAGTAATCAGAAAATATACATTATACAGTACTAGTAGACAAAAGATTTTTTTTTCATACACTACTCCATTACTGCTTAGCTCTGACATCCTACTCCTTGGAGGGAAGAGGGAAGAGTAACACTTGCGCCAAAAATATCAATACTGATCTACAGATCCTTTAATAAGAGTCTCCACACAGCCTAATTAACAGGATCATGTTAGCAGACAAATCCTTGCGAGCCTACTGTATATGGATCATTTGGTTAAGGAAGATGAGGTATAAGATGGGGTCACGTGGCAGTGCTTGTGTTCTTGGTGGAGAGGAAATAGATTTATGTGTTAAATAATGGCGGAGGGTTTACTGACCTGCCATAAGCAAACCGTCTGTCTTTATGGTGGTCTCCGAAGGTGTCCCACAGCCTGAGAGACACGCTGACTTCGTCCACCACATCTCTAGATCTTTCCAACACCTTGTGGTGAGAGACAATTATGTCTTTATTTATTCATGTGAAAAAGCCCAGGCATGTGCGACATGTATTTTTAGTGTTATATCAGAGACATAGTGCAGAATAAGTACAACATACAAATTTTCATAATATTACTCTTTGGTGCTGAATATAAGAATAAAAGAATACAAATAAATATATGATCTAGAAAATAAAGAAGAAGAAAAAAAAAAACAATTCTTAAAAATAAGTGAAAAAGAATAAAAACTTTTTTTGGTCCTCCCATTCTGTTGTGACAACTTTTTTGTGAGTGATTTTGCACAGTGATTTCAGTCACATTTTTAAAGGGGTGAATTATTTTTGATTGACATGAAGTATGTAACATGTCTCATTTTACGATCGAAAAAAAAGAAGAAAGAAAAAAAAAAAAGAGTGTGCCAGGAGGGATCAAAGTATCAAAGTCTGGTACCAAAAAATGATCCTTATAACTTAAAAACGATGTGTTTGCTTTTATTAATGATATTTTTATTCCAGACATGGCCGGGCATTTCAAGATAAGTTTTGTGGGGGCACGGGAAAACGTCAGGGCATTACGACCACCCGGACCTAAATCGGAAAAATGGGAATTTTGGCAAAACCGTTGGTCTGATCACAGAAAAGCAATGGCATAAATGTCACAGGGGGAGGATCAATGGTGCCAATGGTGTCAGGCCAATCTACCCATTCATGCAACTCACATTCTTCTCAAATGTTTAAAAACAATTGTATAAAAAATATAATAATAATAATAGAATAATAAAAATAATAGGACTTTGGAAAAGAAAGGGGGGAAAAAAAGAAGAAAAAAAACAGTAAATAAATGATGGCGATACTTGAGGATTCTGCATTATCATAGCAATGTAAATAAACACATTATTACTGTGTGATTGTTGTGTAATTGTCATCGGTGGAAGCCACCCACTTCATGTACCATTGTTTCCTCGAGAGCCGCAACAAAAAACGCATATCATATTTGTATACATTCCAATATGTTGTATAGACGCCTCAAGTCTACCCACCTCCTGGCACACACGGTACTGGTCGATGGCCCACACGGTTGGCACGTGGGTGGCAAGCAGCTGGTACTGCGTGAGGGTGGCATTGCACGCACGAGCGCAAATAAGGCGGGTTTTGCCCACTGCGTTATCACCCACCACCACGCACTTTATAGTCTCCACATTAGGCCTTTCATAGTCTGTGTCTATATCCATGGAGAGGGCCCTGAGAGAGAGACAGAGAGAGAGAGGAAAAGGAAACAGATATGCAATAAGAGTTATCGTGGGAAAGCAGTGGATATAAATATACGTCTCTACACTGACACATACAGTACAGTATAATGTCCTAATTTATCAGTCAATATGAATGATGACTAAATGATAGCACCAGAAATGGTGCTCCTAATGTTTACAAACATAGAAATATTAATAAGGGTGCTGTTTCATATCTCCAAGAGAAAGAACAAAAACAGCTCAGAGAAGTGATCACTTGCTTATACACCCCTCCCAGGAAGCAACATAAACATCCTTTATTTCAGCTTTCCTTTTTTTCTGATTGGGACAGCAGCCTTCCTGAGGATCTGTGAGAGACGATGCTTCAAACAGAGACCAAAGCCCAGTGGCGGAGTTTATTTTGGAAAAGTACGCAAGAGTCCCATCTGCTAACATGGACTACATGAAAGCCAAAGCTTTTGCGTGCACACTCTCTCTCTCTCTCTCTCTCTCTCACACACACACACACACACACACACACACACACACACACACACACACACACACACACACACACACACACACACTTGCTTAACTCCCCAGACATTAATCCACACTAAGACAAGGAAGGAAAAAAAAAAAGCATTACCTACTTAATGGATGCTCTAAGATTTGGCGACTGAGCAGCATAGAAGTACATGCTGTAACCTAATATCCATGACAACAACAACAAAAAAGGGCTTTGTAGATCTGGACATGATTAAGCAACGTGAGCTAGTCTCTTATTCCAAAAGAAACGATCGGAATAGGCGATAAAAGTATGGAATGCAGGAGAGATGAGAACCGTTAAGTGTGTATGACAAGCCTAAACACACCTCCATGAGATAGTTGGAAGTCTTGTGTTCAGAAGGTAAAATGAAAACATGGTGATTCATGACATTACGAAAAGCACATTGTAAATCCTTCTACAGTCTCACAAATGTCATTATCCAGAAAGCCATTCATTCATTGAGATTCCTCCACACTAAATTCCCCAGCTCCATACACCTTTCAAAGCGCCCCTCTTGCAAGAGCGAACAAAGCGATCGCCTCGCGATCGGATACGGCTATCCGCATTACAGGCGCTAGAGCGTTCAGCAACCCGGCTCTGACAGGATTCCTAAAAAAAGCGTCTATGAAAGATTGATAAAGCTGCTGCTTATTATGCCATTGACAAAGACGTCATTGCTGTGACCTGCTATGCCAAGCTGGGGGGGGGGGGGGGGGGGGGGTTCGGTGTGTGTGTCTAAAAACAGCTCCTATTCAGAGGGACACATGAGCCAGCTTTTTCAGCCGGCGTGTCCCTCCCGTCTCATCGCTCAAGGATGAGACGGCAGGACTAGCATCGTTAACCGTAAGCCTGAAAGAAGAAGAATGCAGGGAAAGAAAGACACACTGGTCTTCGATACGATGTAATAAGCTTTTCAGCGTACATTAGAACTCGTCTCGGATTTCTTTTATACGGCTTGTGAGCCGCATTAAATCTACGATATCAGTCTTCAAATTCCTTGCAGGATTTAATCAGAGTAGACAACGGGGCTGGTCAAATATGTCAGAATATTTGAAAATATTTTCACAATATAGTCTACAGCGTGATGTTAACTGTCAAAAACAGGTGTTTCCACATGTAAAAATTTTTTTTGTTTGTTTATTGAATATCTATAAAAATTCCATATCATGGAAACAAGCAAACACTAATAGAGGTTTTCCTTGCCACCGTCGCCCTCGGCTTGCTCATCAGGGACAGTCTTATCATTTTGATTCATACACATTGCATACAAACTTACTTCTTTTGATTGTGTAAAGCTGCTTTGCGACAATGTCAATTGTTAAAAGTGCTATATATATATATATATAAATTGACTTGACTTGATTAATAGAAAGAAGGGAAATACCTCGGTACGTATTCTGTTTACAAACAATTCAAACTCATATTTGACATCTTATTTAAATGCATACAATAATATTTTGGGTAATTTTTTTATTAAAAATACTTTTTCCTTTTTTAAGTACAACCCCTTTCTTATTTAAATTGTTATTAGATTTATAGGCATAAACGCTCTAATAATAGTAGCTTGTGATTACCACCACTGTAACAAAATTAGAAAAGAATCAATTTAAGAATCAATTCCTAGCCGAAGAAGACTTGGGGGAATGTGAAGAATCTCTCTTGTAAATGTGTAGGAGGAAGCAGCCTACCTTGATGTTTTTATTCCGAAGTACAGCCGTTTCACCTGTTGCTCAAAGTCAAAAAAAAAAAAAAAAACCTCTACTTTGCTCACACAGGACAGCTGCCAACTGACAAGGATCAACGGTTAACTTGACTTTATGCTAGTCATGCAATCTCCGGATAAACTTAGGTTGTGCCAAGGGTCAAAGATAACGTTTAATACCTGTAGGATGATGGAACCACAGGTGTATTTTTCCATTTAACTCAAATGCGTCAAAGGAAAAGGAAAAAAAATAAAGCTCTTCACTACAACACCATAGGCGTGACAAGTCCGGAAAAGAGTAAAGTCATGCTGTGCTACAGTATGTAATGATTCCTTTTAATCCTGCACCACTTAATCAAGTACTCGGGGCGTTTTCTGATTCAGTGCTTATAAAGCAAGATGCACATGGTAGCTGTGTTTAGAAGAGAAAAGAGCTTGATGCTTACGATCTCTGCAGGCCAGTAATCAGCTTAGAGACAGAGCAGTGTATGATGTAACCAAACAGCAAATACCTTTTTTTCAGGGTCATCAACCCTCCTGTTGCTGTCTCGCTGTCTAGTCTGGACAGCAATCATTTTATTGAACTTGATTGATGATGGCAAATAAATGAATGAATAAAATGAAAAACTAATTACACGAGGAGCATTCGACTGAATCCGGGACTTGTGATGAAATTTCTGGGGAATAAAAATAAAGGCATAAAACTGACTGAAGTTTACACAGGACTCGAGCACAGTACGGTGACGAGACTCATCCGCAGTAAAGCAGCCGAATGATGCAAACGTTTTAAAGACGGCGGTACGTCCGTGAATAACGATCCGGGCCGGGGTGGCTCAGAGCCCACTGCAGTCATTTTCCTGAGAACATTCGGCGACTGGAACGCCTGATCCTTGAAAATCGATGAATTACTTTTGGCCAGATTGCAAGAGAGATGCATCCGGCTGTGGGAACTGTACACACTCATTCAGGAACACCGCTTGCAGATCACTGGGGGTTATTGGCATTACAGGCCTGATCTCACTCCAAGCCATTTCCACATGGGCCATTAAAGGAGTTCCTGTGAGGCCAGTGTTTCAGACGTGAAAGAGGCAGACTGGTCACGGCTCTGGTGTACTGAGAAAACTTTCGATCCTTGATGGTGTCCAAGCACTAGTGGAATGCCGGGATAATAAGTGCATATGAGGGGAGTATATAGAGAAATAAAGGAATTTTTTTCTCATAACTGTGTTCTGTTTGTCTTGAACGGCCAGTTTATGTTGATATTAAATAAACATTAAAACTTTTGCTGAAAATCTTCAACACGTTAAGCATTGGATGTAGGTGATATATATATAAAATATATATATATATAAAATATATATACACACACACACGCACAGACCTATATCATGCTGCAAGCAGATGATCTGAGTACTTGGCAAAATTTCCAGAAACTAGACACCTTCGGACCAGCGTTGAGTTCCATTTCCATCAGCTGACCAACAAGCTGTCTCACGCTACAAAACACACACGTGCGCGCGCGCCTATAGAGAGGTTGATGCAACCCATATCAGTGTATCTCGTGAGCACGGACAGTAGACTGAGTGAAAATGCTCCATCATTGAGAGACGCTGGTGCAGTTTGCTTTATTAGTAAAAGGCTGAGTGTAGAGAGTACAGACACGCTTTGAAGCTGTCTAATGGGAAGTTGGGAGAGAGAAACAGACAGAGTAATGAAGGAATGCAATGAAGGACAGGCAACATGGGTAGGAGGGAGAGAGAGAGAGAGAGAGAGAGAGAGGCGGACGCCTACTCCATTCACAAACATTTCACAGCCCACACAATAGGCCTTCTGCTCAATTCAACTGCGCCAAGCAATGTTTCTTTAATCTATATATACACAAAGTTGCCAGTTTATTAGGTACACCTAATGGGTACAGTATCTACACTCACCCGAACGTTATCAGATACACCTGCCATCAGGATCACTTTGTAGATATATATACGATTACTGAGTGCGCCTCATCTCACCATGAAAAGTCCATGAAAGAGATCGCAAATGGTCTCCTGAACACAAATTATCACCGAATAACATAAGTTAGTGCTGGTTTAACACTGTTTACACTATGTACTTTAAGAGCCTACCAGCTTGTTAGTTCAACCCGTAGGTGTACAGTTACAAATCAGCTTTTTTCCCATGCACTATTTGTTTTCTCTAGTGCTTTATCAGATGTGAGTTTCTGACCACAGGGCCTGGATAATTTTTAGACTCACATGACACTGTACGTATGTGCAATGAATAACATCTGCGCACTGGTGTGCTTGTTCCAGTCCTAGCAACAGAACTGCTAACGTATTGTGTGATGGCCAATCCAGCCAATCTTTTTCAGGGACTACCATGGCTTGAGTGGAACATGCTGACTCCAAATGGCAAGTCGTTTAGTAGTCATGCAGTGTTTGGGTCAGATTCAACTGTGAATTGGCAAGATTGGCATCAGCACCAAGGATGTCTGAACCAAACCCTGCTTTTTTAAAAGAAACCAGCTTGATGCTAGAACGTGCCACTGACTTCCTTGGTATTCTCCAGAAATTTGCAGTCGAATTTAAGAATTTACTAAGTAGAAAGGAGATAACTTTGGAGGACAGGCGATCTATAGCTCTGGGTGTATTTGCAAGCATTTATGCCGACAGTTGGACGTGTGGTCCAACATGTGTACAAAGCACGGAGGAGGAAAATGAAAAATGACTGTGAGATCTTTTGCACAATTTCGCAAAAGCGTTATACAAAAAAAAAAAGAAAAAAAGAAAAATAAGAAAGAAACCCTGTTTCTCCATACATTTGTCTAGATTGTGTATCAACTCTGGCACACTTGAGATATCTGCTCAATTTGAAACTCTCATGGTTAAAAAGTCACCACATGCTACATAATCCAACTGGTTCTGCTTTCACATTGATGTTTACATCAAAAGCAAAAGGAGGTTGCCCTTGATGACAGTCTGTGTGTGTGAGAATGTGTGTGTGTGTGTGGTTTCTAACCACTCCAGTTGCAGACACAGATCAGTCCTTCCAGCACATCACCAGGAAGCACAGGTAACATGGCACCTAAAACACTGCTGACTGTAAGTGTACACTTACAAAACCACACACAATGTTGTGTACATTCTGGCTTGTGCTGTTTCTTGTGTCCGACAATCTTAGTCAAAATGTTGTTCGAACACACCACAGAGCCATGGGGAAGGTGGGTGCTTGAATTGTTAAAAAACAAGACAGTGGCCTGCTAATAACATGCACTTGGCTGGTCAGATATAATCACCGGAGTATGCACATGATTATCTGAATACACTTGTGAAATAAACACTAAAAGTTGAAATATTACAGAAAAAACAGGGAACACTGTTTTTCTTGCATACCTAAAACTTATTTAACCTATATAAGGAAAAGAAATTTCAATGTTAGGAAGCCGTGAGGCCTTGACAAGGACAAAGAGAAAGCAAGCGACTGACTCTCATTTAGTCATCTATCAAACTCCAGACCACATACTACAGGCACCAATTAAGACTCTCATGACTGTACGCTCTGAATGACGTAAATCGACCCTCGGATGATGCGCACGAGTCTGCAAAGACATTTCCTCCATGCACACAAATGCATGCATGCATAAACAGGATGAATCAGGTTGGTGAACAACATAGCAAACTGCTCTGTGATGTTTAACCAGGCAAAACACTTTCAAGGATGGAAAACCTTGCAGGCTCAGCTCAGCTGTCTGATGCTCACCAAACATATCCACACCTTTGCCCTGAAAGGTAAACTCAGCCAAGGACAGGGTAAGGCTCATTAAGTCTGGCCAGGACCGACTGCTTCCTTAAGTTCCACCACCGTTGCCAAAGTGAATTTGGAGGTTGCGTCTCTGCAATACAGCAGACATACTGTACAGGGTGGGCCATTTATATGGATACACCTTAATAAAATGGGAATGGTTGGTGATATTAACGTCCTGTTTGTGGCACATTAGTATATGTGAGGGGGCAAAATTTTCAAGATGGGTGGTGACCATGGTGGCCATTTAGAAGTCGGCCATCTTGGATCCAACTTTTGTTTTTTTTTCAATAGGAAGAGGGTCATGTGACATCAAACTTATTGGGAATTTCACAAGAAAAACAATGGTGTGCTTGGTTTTAACGTAACTTTATTCTTTCATTAGTTATTTACAAGTTTCTGACCACTTATAAAATGTGTTCAATGTGCTGCCCATTGTGATGGATTGTCAATGCAACCCTCTTCTCCCACTCTTCACACACTGATAGCAACACCGCAGGAGAAATGCCAGCACAGGCTTCCAGTATCCGTAGTTTCAGGTGCTGCATATCTAGTATCTTCACACCATAGACAATTGCCTTCAGATGACCCCAAGGATAAAAGTCTAAGGGGGTCAGATCGGGAGACCTTGGGGGCCATTCAACTGGCCCACGACGACCAATCCACTTTTCAGGAAACTGTTCATCTAGGAATGCTCGGACCTGACACCCATAATGGGGTGGTGCACCATCTTGCTGGAAAAACTCAGGGAACGTGCCAGCTTCAGTGCATAAAGAGGGAAACACATCATCATGTAGCAATTTCAAATATCCAGTGGCCTTTCATCATCCCATTGATGAAGAATGGCCCCACTATCTTTGTACCCCATTTACCACACCATACCATCACTTTTTTGTTCCAACAGTCTTGGAGGGATCTATCCAATGTGGGTTAGTGTCAGACCAATAGCGGTGGTTTTGTTTGTTAACTTCACCATTCACATAAAAGTTTGCCTCATCACTGAACAAAATCTTCTGCGTGAACTGAGAGTCCTGTTCCAATTTTTGTTTTGCCCATTCTGCAAATTGTGTGCGCCGATCTGGGTCATCCTCGTTGAGATGCTGCAGTAGCTGGAGTTTGTAAGGGTGCCATTTGTGAGTAGCTAATATCCGCCGAAGGGATGTTCGACTAATGCCACTCTCCAGTGACATGCGGCGAGTGCTACGCTGTGGGCTCTTGCTGAATGAAGCTAGGACAGCCACTGATGTTTGTTCATTAGTGACAGTTTTCATGCATCCACATTTTGGCAAATCCAACACTGAACCAGTTTCATGAAACTTAGCAAGCAGTTTGCTAACTGTAGCATGGGAGATGGGTGGTCTCGTAGGGTGTCTTGCATTGAAATCTGCTGCAATGACCCGGTTACTGCGTTCACCAGATATCAACACAATTTCGATCCGCTCATCACGTGTTAACCTCTTCGACATGTCAATGGCTGTGAACAAAGAGAAACTTGTAAATAACTCATGAAAGAATAAAGTTACGTTAAAACCAAGCACCATTGCTTTTCTTGTGAAATTCCCAATAAGTTTGATGTGTCACATGACCCTCTTCCTATTGAAAAAACAAAAGTTGGATCCAAGATGGCCGACTTCTAAATGGCCACCATGATCACCATCCATCTTGAAAAGTTTGCCCCCTCACATATACTAATGTGCCACAAACAGGACGTTAATATCACCAACCATTCCCGTTTTATTAAGGTGTATCCATATAAATGGCCCACCCTGTATATACTCGCACAGTCATATTTCAATGTCCCAATATCTTTGCTTTATTTTCATGCACAATATGCAGTAAATAAAATGCATTAAAGTAAAATATATGCACAATGATACAATACACTCACATGATGCTGTAGCATCAATGATGATGCAACTACTAACATCTTTAGAGGAAACATACTCCCACTTTAACATACTAACATACTTTAGCTGCCATGATTCTCAAAAAAGGACATAGATAATAAACGTTGAAGTGTGTGTACATTTTTGGGACACTCCGTATTTAACCAGCTATTGATAATATTTTTAAAGAGTATTTTTAGTTGCAATGTCTTGGCGGTGGAAATGGTACAAAGTCATAAAACCACTCCCCCCCCCCCCCCCCCTTTCTCTCTGACAGATCTCCGAGAACAGCATGGAAATTCAGTTCGCTGTAGAAACTTGTCAACAACAGCCTATCAAGTATAAAGGCAGTCATGCAAGTTATGGTCTTAGAAATGTACAGCAATGTTTTAAAACTAGAATAACAGCACGGTGCTGTGGGAACTGTCAGGACACTTTAATGCTTGGTAACAGGGCTGTTCACCTGGACTATTGACTGTTAATTGGGTTCGAACATGAAATCACTACGGTGGAGAAATTAATCTGAGATCGTGGCCTCACTGCTGAAAGAAGAATACAAAAGGGTTAGTATCCTGGAAATGACAATCTGCTTGTGGGGAGTCTTTCCTGCGATTACATCAGGTGAATAGATGCTGGAGAGCTTGTGCGCGCGCGGCCATTGACAAGCAGCGAGCCCATTCATATTTCCAAGCATTGATATTCATTGAGAATGCATTTCATTAAGAAATGCAAATCAATTGCATACGGAATTGGGGTTGATCTGGAGCAATGTTTTAAAACTAGAATAACAGCACGGTGCTGTGGGAACTGTCAGGACACTTTAATGCTTGGTAACAGGGCTGTTCACCTGGACTATTGACTGTTAATTGGGTTCGAACATGAAATCACTACGGTGGAGAAATTAATCTGAGATCGTGGCCTCACTGCTGAAAGAAGAATACAAAAGGGTTAGTATCCTGGAAATGACAATCTGCTTGTGGGGAGTCTTTCCTGCGATTACATCAGGTGAATAGATGCTGGAGAGCTTGTGCGCGCGCGGCCATTGACAAGCAGCGAGCCCATTCATATTTCCAAGCATTGATATTCATTGAGAATGCATTTCATTAAGAAATGCAAATCAATTGCATACGGAATTGGGGTTGATCTGGAGCAATGTTTTAAAACTAGAATAACAGCACGGTGCTGTGGGAACTGTCAGGACACTTTAATGCTTGGTAACAGGGCTGTTCACCTGGACTATTGACTGTTAATTGGGTTCGAACATGAAATCACTACGGTGGAGAAATTAATCTGAGATCGTGGCCTCACTGCTGAAAGAAGAATACAAAAGGGTTAGTATCCTGGAAATGACAATCTGCTTGTGGGGAGTCTTTCCTGCGATTACATCAGGTGAATAGATGCTGGAGAGCTTGTGCGCGCGCGGCCATTGACAAGCAGCGAGCCCATTCATATTTCCAAGCATTGATATTCATTGAGAATGCATTTCAATTGCATTTCAAATCAATTGCATACGGAATTGGGGTTGATCTGGATCTAAAAAAAATTTTTTAACTAAGCTTCTCGGATAGTGGTTTTAATATGTTGCAGAAGTGAGATGCGTGAAAGCAGGATGCAGCAGAGCAGAGCCTTTGAGCCAAGCCCATGCGGACAAAGGAAAACAAACCCAGGTGACAGAGCAGCAACCAAGCAACCAACCAGGCTCCGGTGACATGCTGCAATTTCACTTCAATATATTCATCACTGAATTGCGATGCTCAGAAGGAACAGTGGTGCAGAGCGAGCTCATGAGTGATTTCACTAGGCTGGCTTCTAATTAAAGTCGTGCACGTGATTCACGTCTCCTACACAAGCCTGACACACACACATCCCCCTACCTTCCGACGCTTCCAGAATTGACCCACATGCCAGTCCGGGCGCAGGAGGTCTTTTAAAAAACCACGCGGGATGAGCTTGAAGTTTGTGCTCAGAGCTCGAGCCTGTCACAAAGGAAGCATCTTCGCTCGTGCCCTCGCTGGGCGCAAAAAGAAGTTTCCCGGATGTTTTTTTTTTTTAACACACAAAGACTGTTGAGTGTTCGCGTTCTCTCGCGGCTGTTTAAACCTTCCGTCTTTAACGTCTTTCTGAGTGTGTGTGTGTGTGTGTAGATAAGGGGTCTCGCGTCAATGTTATTGTTTCTACAGTTGATTCCGCGCACAACACACACGCCCATCTAGCCTCGCGTCACGCCGACACAACTCAACCCCGAATCGATGACGTAAGACGAGCGCGAGCCAATCGGACGCGCAGACCCCGCCCCGAGCACGAGGATCTTGTGCTTTGTTAACCCGCGCCGTTCCGCAATCAAGCGCAGAAGCGCGTGCGCGTAGCAGCGCGCACACACACGCACACGCGAGGAGATTACAAAACACAACTCGTTCGTATGATCCCGACAATGTAAAAACACTCAACTGAGGCTTTTTAAAAATATGTTTTTAACTAATTTAGTAAAGTTTAGGCTCAGGCTGAAATTTAGGCTCAGTTCTAGCCTCTAAAGTAAAAAAAAAAGTCTTTGTATTGATAATTAATCTGACAGCTTGCACCTCCAGTGATCGATTCTCGTCTTGGTGTGTGTGCGCGCGCATGAAGGTTGCATGTTCTCTTTTGCTTGGGAGGGGGGTTTTCTCCTGGTACTCTGGTTTCCTCCCACTGTCCAAAGACATGCAGATTAGGCTAACTGCCATTCCCAAATTGCCTGTAATGTGTGAATGTGAGTGTGTGCGCCCTGTGATGGATTGGCACTACATGAATAGAGTGCCCCGCCTCGTACCCTAAGTCTCCTTGGATAGGCTCCAGGCTCTTCCATCTGCAAGACCCTGTTTACAGGATAAAGTGCTATAGACGATGAGTAAGAGTGACTGAGTGAAAATTCATCTTTGAAACCTTTGGTCTATTTTTACTCTCTAGTGCAATTTATTTTCACTGTTGTGTTGTTGTGAAATCTTTCTATTTTAGATCACAGACACTCATATAAGCATTTGAATGCATATTGTGCTGTGTCTAGTTGTGTATGTGACAAATAAAATGTCAGTTTGCTCTGTATTACAATCACCTGACTCTCAATGTGATCAGAAGGAAAATCAGGAGAATATATATATAATTTTTTTTTTTTTTTTTTAGTCCTCTCCTGTCTTAACTCTTGACTCTGGAGTGTAATCATCAAGACTGGCTTTACATGTGCAACACTTACACAGTTACCTGCATATTGCATTACAATATTTATGCAAAAAAAGTGACATTATTAAGAGAATGAAGCAGAGCAGAGTATTTTAACTGTAATATTAGGTAAGAAACAAACGAGCAACAAAATAAAAAAGCAATTGACTTCTTGCATGATGTCACATCTTAGCCAGAACCAAACCCGGTGCAATTTTGATAAACACTATTGTCAAATGAATTTGCTAAAACAAACAAGCACCATGATGAAACTGGCTCTAAGGAAGAACAATCCTAGGAAAGCAAGACCAAAACTTATCTCTGCTGTTCAAAGGAGATTATTGCAGATTTTGGATGCCCTCGGCATTGTTTTACAATGTAGAAAGATATAAAAAAAATCAGGAAAGACGATGGATTTAGAAATGTGTGAGAACTTTTGACTTGTAGTGTATGAGCCCGTTATAAAAATTGACATGGCTGCGCTGTTGTTGTGCATGAGGCTGTAACAAACGATGGGGTCCAAAACCTAGAAGAACAGCGATCCGGCTGGAGAACCAGGATAATCTTTGTGATCACTGGCATGGTGATTTTATAGTCAGCATTTTATCTCAGATATCATAGTCATGAAATTAGACATACCATTTTATACATATAGAATTAAAAGAATTGTTCTGATCAGGTTTCTAATAGCAGTGGATTTAAAATACTATTTAAAAAGCTAATCATACCAGTTTGAGTGCACATGCAGAGCCGTTAGTCATTTGTGCATCAGACAGACAGTACAGACGTTAGATTGACAGGTGGATTCCAAGAAAACTGATCAGAAACTGGCATGCTTGATAACAGATTGTTAACATGTGCTGATTTTCTTCCTAAACAAATGTTTAAATTATAGTTTAACATTTGACACTTAAAATTTAGTGAGTGCATCATCATCATCATTATTATTTGGCTCTGTGGTACAATCTATGGCATATATGATTGCTAGTCAATATGGCAATAAGTTTCTGAAAAATGTCCGTATTATTATTAGTAGTAGTATTATTATATAATACCTAAATGCAGTTACTTTGTTTAAAATGTATCATGCATACATAAAGGATTAGTAATACACCAGTAATTTCAGTCCACTAATCTAACTCAACAAAAGAGTTCCCAAAAGTGCTGATATTTAATATAACAGCATTGATGCATTTTCACATGCAATACTCTACTCACCTGGAGGTTCTTAAGAACTTATTTGTTGGTAATAATATAAGATGAAACAAAATACTTGGCTGCATTTTATATGAAATGTCACATATTATGAATTTATTGCACTATTGTACTGTCACTGTGCTATACAGTCAGATGTGATTACCTGATATTCAGTATAACAGCACCCATGTGTGCAAGATGGTTTACATATAGATCATGTTAGACCTATTTACAAACAGTTAGGTTAGATGTCTAATGAACTTGCTCATTGCTTTTTTTGTTAATTTAAACGCTTGAAGACCCCACTTCTATCCATGATATTTGCTTTAATCCATTAAATACATTTGAATAATTAAAAAAAAGTGTAACTATATCCATTAATTTGGCATGCAGAATTAAATTCCATCATCAGGTATGTAGCTAACGTCAAATCACCATACCATTAAAATATGTAATTTTTTGGGACATCACTTTTGCAGCTATTCAATGCCATTCAGCTCAGTTTAAAAAACACTGACCCCTACTGGTCTACTGGAATATTTCCAATCTAAACCTTAAATCGATTCTGATTTGTATATCAGAGTAAACACTTTAACAGCTTTTTTTAAAAATGCACATGCTCAATAGGCCCACTGTGAGGCTGTGAAGAAGCATGAGCTCATCGTGCAGAGTGTGGCAGCGGTGTCAGTCACAAGCCCGAGCAAGTCGTACTCCTCCTGTTCCCACACTTCGATCAATGCAGACCTTTCCTCCATCTGAAGCCCAGCTGGACACCAGCAGGCACAGCGTTGCCCAGCTCAGCAGCAGACCCTGAGAAAGTGATGCCCTCTTGGCACCCTTTGGCATGTCCAGAAAGGAGAGCGAGTGGGAGAAGTGTATTCGGTGGTCAGAACAAACGATTCACTGGGCATGCTTATGATAATGGACATGAGAATCTAGGGCTGCCTATAAAAGGGAGTTCAGTCATGTTGCGTTTGGTGTAATGTATGTCACAGTGTTTAAACTGGGCCAGACTGAAAGACAGAGAGATAGATTAGTCAGACAGCTTCCTCTGAATGAACGAGAGGAAAACCTGGGAAATATTACGGAATGTCTGCTAGCTGTGTTGGACAAACATAGTCATAGACAGACATCTGGAACATCTGGAAAGAATCCCTGTAAAGCATGTATTCCTACTATATTTGTAAAAGATTTTTATTACGATTCACACTTGATATGCAACACCTTTGTGAGACAAGTAAGAGAGAAAATGCATGGAATGAAACATAGCAGGGTGTGCTGAAAATAATCATGGGGTAATCCCACATGAAATGAAGGGCTGTTACCACCTAGGGCTGTAACAACCAAACAATCCGGTTGTCAATTAATGCGCTGATCAAATAAACAACCTTCCAATGTTAACAATGTAAAGTGTAAACAATGATGTTTATACCGAATATACACTAATCAGTCATAGCCAAATGACAGTATCACTAAGTGTCAGTTGTGTACTGGTGGGGTGGTGACGGTGGGATCATGAGCGCCACACTCGTTGTTCCTGTGGGGAGTCGGGGGGTGGCCGGTCTGGTCTGATCATGCAGAGGGGCTGGTGTGACAGATTGCGGAAGCGGGTTGATGCTGGTTTTTGGTGGAGAGATGGTCGGGCACTCGGTGCATCACAGCTTGCTGTGTGTGGGTCTTGGCGGATGGGGGATTCTAGGTTGTTGGTCTAGCCCTCGAGTTCCCTGGAAGTGGAACAGGAAGTGCTGGACCGGCAGGACCGGTCCATGGGGGTCCCACTTGGCAACTTGCAGCACTTTTACTTGATCGAGTCCCGGTGCTGGATGGTGCGGCATGCTTTTTAGAGGACTGGTTTAGTGTCATGGAAAGGCACATAATGTCTTAATAGCATAATGTTTTGGGGTTTAAATATTATGGCTGAACAGTGTGTATATACTGTATATTTCTCTGCCGAAGTGTGTATCCTCTTAAATTGGACAATAAGGCAAAGCGCCAGCCAAAAAAAAACAAAACAAAAAAACAAGCGGATAAACGTGTGTGTTGTGATTGCTTTGGATTTAGAGAGAAAAAAAAAGATGGACAGATAGTGAAACCCCTTCGTCATTTGCAAAGAATTTCAATACAAATTAAAATACTTGGAAAATACCACAACCTTATAATGCCGTATATTCTGCTGCTCAGGTTCACGTAAGAGAGACTCTCTCAATTACCCTGACCTCCTTTTTCACTTAAAAATGTTAAAAGATTAATAAAGAACACATCTTACTTTATTTGCAAGAATTTGAGGTTATACAGCGTAGGCAAAAACAAATGCTTTCAAGAGCGAGTGCATACACTGCAGAACAAAATACACCATTCCATCGAGGCCACATGCATACCGAGACCTGCATACCGAGGCAATACTGTCAACCTGAAAACGATATTAAATGTGACATCTTGACAAACACTGGTATGACATGCTAATCGTATCAATACAAGTTGGTTTTGTTTATTATAACTTGCAATTTATACCCCCATCACTACCCCGAAGTTACTCCCGTCGAATAACAGCATGCCTGCAAGTGTTTAATTCCTTGCATACAACAGCCAACCTCTGTAGTAAACATGCTACGTAAACATTTAGTCTTACATTTCATGTTGTGGAACAACCGCGAAACAGTTACAGTTGTCGCAGTTACCTTATGGCGGCTCTCAACAGTCAGTCGCTCACATCGGGAAAAAAAAAAAAAACGCAGCTCGTCACATACTGTAACAGAGAAACCAGACAGCACAAAGTCCTCCATCATAAAAAAAGTGACTGAATGAGATTCCTTCCATAAACGTTACACAAATGTCTCCTTATAGGAATCTTATTCCAATCAAACGTCAACACTCATCATCTATACTGCTTTATCCTGTATTCAGGGTCGCAGGGGGCATGGAGCTTATTCCAGGGGACTTACGTAGGGCAGAGGCGGGGTACACCCTGGACAGGGTGCCAATCCGTCTCAGGGCACACATACTCACACACTCATTCTCACACTACGGGCAATTTGGGAACTCCAATTAACCTAATCTGCAGGTGGGAGGAAACCGGAGTACCCGGAGGAAACCCACCACGCACGGGAAGAACCTGCATACTCCATGCACACAGAGACGGGAATCGAACCCGGACCCTGGAGGTGCAAGGCGACAGTGCTTTTTATTATTTATTATCCATTTACATTATTATTATTATTTATACATTTACTATTAATCTTACTCTTCTCGTGGGAAGGAATTGATTGGATTTGATCAATGGCTTCAGACAAGATTAAGACCAAAAAGATTTATATCCACCACTCCTCATATACAGTACTGTATGGAACTTACACAATGTAATAGACAGAAAAATATGATGTCTGCATATAGGGACAGTGGAGTCTCATGAGTTGAAAGCGTGTGGACAGACCCTGTAAACGATACTGTATTAGAAAGAAGTGCTGATTTTAATTACAGACAGCCACTACTGTCAAAGCAGCTAACTTATAATCGAGCAGATGATTTAACGGTGCTCTGTTATAATTAATATGAACACAGAATAATGGTTTTCTGTGAACAGCCTTCAGACAAAAAAAAAAAAAAAAAAAATCTTTGATACCACAAATCCCCCACCCCTTCTTCCTCACACACACACACACACACAGACACACACAGACTCCACGCCAGACTCCCCAGTCTCTGTAGGGGCAGGCAGGCTGACAGCAGGGTTTGTGAGCTAAATCGGGCAGAGGAGATAGCAGACATTTAGGGCACCACAGCTGTAGCGAGCCACTCATTTGTCCCGAATTCACAGCCTGCAAACCAGCCCTGAACTATCACATGCTTCACACCTACTCAACCTCGATACAGCGGACACTCTGTGCTACACCTTCGATCAAGGCGTTGCGTGTGCAGGATGCTGTCCTTCATACACGAGTTCCTGTATACTGTATACAGACGTCTTTCCCATCTCTGCTACAAGAGAAGATGAAGCTCTGTAGTTTCGTGTTATCAGGAGGATGGCGTTGTATGTGAGCGGCTTGTTAGTGTGTCACTGTGTGTTCAGAACATCCAAATAAGATAAGACCAAAAGGGACACTAGAGATAAAGGAAGAAAAAGGAAAGGGGGGGGGGGGGTTGTGAGAGAGAGAAGTATGTGGGAAATAACCACAGGACAGGGTGTGTAAAAGAAGAAATGGAAAGAGGACAGAGATTGAGGAAGATTTGAAAAAATGTGGAGCACAAAGAAGCTGTAGAGAGAAAGAGTGACAGTAGAGGGTGTGGAAGAACAAGCCAGAGACAGCGGAGGAGACGGAGGCTGCGAAACCAAGGTGGAAAAAGTGAGGGATCAACATAAGAGACTGTAGAGACAAATAGGGGTGAGGCTGAAGTAAGGACGCAATTAAAATAGAGAGGCAGAGGCATGAGATGAACAGGACTTCAGTTGTTTACCCCGGTTTATCTCATTGCTGCAGGACCGGGGCACGCCATCTTATCGATGCAGAATTTCAAGCTCTCCAAGTATGTTGGTAGCGAACATCCAGACCTGAGGTTTCTCCTAATTATCTACTAACTGCTCCAATTCATGTAAGGCTGAAATGTCAAAACAAGGACAGTCTCTACTGTTTGACTATTACGCTATCACCCGATGAACGTACGCCACCGCTCCCAGACAACTCCTATCACAAACAAAGTGGATTGTTGTGCGATGTTCATTTTGCCTGCGTAGTACGAGAGAGATTTGTAGCTATCACAGTTCAAAATGTTCTATACTGTTATATCCCTTTTTTTTAAAAAAACCTCGGAGCTGTTGGATCACTTGATCAAAGTGCGTGGATCGTTATTCTTCTCTGAGCTGTGTGCTGCTGGAATGGGTGCCGGTGGCGAAGTGGGGCAGATGTTTGCTGAAAAGTGCTGTTGGCTCGGGTGACACGTTGCAGGTGCCTGAGAGCACTGTCAGCACATGCCGAAACACAAACACGCGCGCACACACACTCACAGACACACACGCCCAGATAACTCTAGTAGCCAAAAAAAAAAAAAAGTTCTGCTCTGTAATGCATGCACTTGACTTCACACACACACATACACGCACACATACACGCACACATACACGCACACATACACACACACATACACACACACATACACACACACATACACACATACACACACACACACACACACACACACACACACACACACATACACATACACATACACACACACACACACACACACACACACACACACACACACAGTTCCTCCTAGCACCATCTCTTGACTGCAATTTTCTGTTCTTAGGGTTAGGTGAGTGGGTGATGATAGTGAAGAATGCATTCATGTTGTTACCCCTGCAGCAACGGCTTCCCTGAGCCCCAGTGCTAATAAACACTGGAGGGCGGGTCCTGTTCCACTTCCAGCCTCCAGTAACATCTCACTGATTTATTGCTTCTGAGACTAAGCAAAGAATTATGGGAGGTTGGAGGTCGAGTGGGGTCAGCAGATAGTCCACATTCTTTAGGAGCTTAAAGCATTTCTGATGGAAATGAAGATGGAATGAACTTCACTGAGATGCAGGTCAGCCTGAAGATTAAATCAGATATCCGATTATAAAACCTTGGGAAACAGTGATCATTTGTTCTAGTGTCCCTAATATATTTAGACATTGGACAGAACACCAGGCTTTGTGATAAGGTATTAGACTTAACAAAGAAGATCTGATGTAATCTGCTCAAATAGTTCTTTTCTTAACGGTGGTAACCATCATGGGTTGGATACCGAATCAAATCTGATGACGTCAGAATTCCTATCTGTGTCTGTTTTTTTTTTTTTTTTTTAACAGCACGTCAACACTTCAAGTTTATATCTTTACCTACATTACAACGGCAACACAGGAAAACCGAGGCACATGCACAATAGCTAAGATTCTCAGCTGGACATTGAACAGAGGTTAAACATGAGGTTCTTCAAACAACCTGCTCAAGTGAAGACGCTAATCTTGTTAAGTCTTTCCCCAGCTGCCCCAGCAGGAAGGCTTAATCACTGGACTGCACTACGGTTGAGTACCTGGGCATCTGATTTACAGCCTCTTTCAGGCTTAGGGCTAATTGGCCTGCAGATGAGCTGAGTTCAGACACAGAGCATATTGTACATATATCATCATTGATTTATCTGTTATAATGAAGAGGCCTGCAGAAACAGTGTAAAACAAGAAGAAACAAAATAGCAAATGGATTTTTGTGCAAAAAACATACACAGCATCTTATTTCATAATCATTGCTTCCCTGATTTCAAATGCATTCCCTGTCCAAACATGTACACTACAGTAGACCCCATAAGCATCACAGAACACTAAATATACCGTCAAATGTACCTGGTTTAAGCTATTCAATCCCAATCAGGTGCATTCCATCCATCCATCTACTGTAGGAACATCTGTACTCCAACTAATGACCAAGTAAGCCAATGGTGACCATTGGAGGCCAATTTATTCCCATTTTCACAACCATGGTAGACGACCTAGACAAAACAAAGCCTGAAACAATGCATATTATAGCCAGGCTTCGATAATCACTATCCTGAGGTACAGGACAAGCTGTTGTTACTTGGTATTTGCACTTGTGTGCTAGTTGCAGGAATGTTGGATTCTTCATGAGGTGTTAGAGTTCTGGATAAATATTCACAAAATCCTCACAGTTTGATGTGTGAACAGTTCAAACTAGATGACCCAACTGAAGTAGCAAAGAGAACATAATGGAACACAGCAAGAGTTCAAGTAGGTCGTTTCAACCCCCCCTCAAAAATCGTGCACTTGCGGGATTGAGGGGAAAAAATGAAGACGACATATCAGGAAAAGCTGTTTTCAGTTAACAGGTGGTATCTTTTTCCTTCATAATTAGCCGTATGTTGAGTATAATCCTTGAAAGCTGTATAAAGCCTTTTAACAAATACTAATTACGACACACCTAATGCAACTCAATTTGCATTCATACTTTCTGTAAAGAAAAATTATGACAGGGAGTGGAGAGGGTGTAAAGAAGGGGTGGATTGGACAAACAGGTTGATCAAATACATGGCCCTGCCAGGGTAAACACCTCAGGAGCTCATGCTGCTGGCACAGCAGGTCAAACTTGGATCAGGCCGTCCGACTCTGGGGGAGCAGAGGAATGCCGCAGGGCTGTAGACAAGGCCCGCTTTAATTCTGCCCTGCATGGAGCTTGGAATGAAAGATAGAATGAAAGTGCACACATCACACTCTCACAAAGACATACTGTATGTCAGTTCCATTACTGAGATGCTCCTATAGGCCATAGAGCTGTCATCGTGGGCTGACAGAGCAGGGCAAAGAGAAGCAGCTAGCTAAAGTCAAGGAGGCTACTGTTTCTTTACTGTTTCTTTTCTGCAATATCTCTCTATTTGTGTGCGTTATTGACACTGTTGCACTCTTTGTCTGTCTTCCCCTTACTGCTTCTCTCATTCTATATCTCTGGTCTATATTCTTTATTATAAGGTAAACACCGGGAGGCTGCTTTTTTCCGAGCTCCGGCAGACTGACCAATTTTCCAGCTTAATCCAGATTGACGTTCTAACTTTTTGTCTTCTTACGAAGAGCAAACATATAACAGATAAGTATTTATAATATATTCATTCGAAACTCCTGTTATATCGCTAAGTTTTAATAGTTTTGCCACGCACCCACGTCTAGCCGGCTATCCCATTAGCATCGCTAGCCCGGCTATCACAAGTTTGCCTACGCGTTTTCCACACCGATTATCTCCGTTTTTTGACACCATGTCGGTTGTGTGTCTGCCTCTGAGTGCAGGTGAGGACACACTGGAGCTTCACTCGGCGGATTTGGAGATGGAGGCCTTGGAGAAGCAGATCCGCGACCTACAGGTGAAGCTGGCCCAGCTAGGACAGCGGAAAGCCGCGCTGGAATCGTCACGGACTGACGCTCACCTGTCCCAGGTAAATTCTCGGCATGACACACATCCTTCCACAACCTCTACTCCGCATGTTTCTCTGTCCAGGTCCAACGCACCACGAACGGAGCCCGCCCAGGTTTCCTTCATCCCGGCGCCGGGATACCACGAAGCCTGGATACAGCAGCAGCGGAAGACGCGCACTAGGCCCCGGACGAGGACCTCTCCCCCTCCGCCGCCGCCTGTCTTCGAGATCCCGACCCGAAACCGCTTCGCTCCTCTTCGCGAGACGGTGCACGACACGCTGGTCATCGGAGACCCCATCGTCCGGCACGTCCGTGCTACCACGGCTAAAGGTAAGGTTCGCACTCGCTGTTTACCTGGTGCTCATGTTCTTGATGTTGCTGCACAGGTGCCTGCGGCCCTGAGGGAGAACTTTGGAGCTGTGGTCCTTCATGCTGGCACGAACGACACCAGGCTGAGGCAGACGGAGATCCTGAAGAAGGACTTCAGGAGCCTGGTTGAGAAGGTCCGCAGCACATCACCCTCGACAAGGATCATCATATCCGGACCGCTTCCCACATTCCAGCGAGGAATCGAGAGGTTCAATAGATTGTTTGCTTTTAATGAATGGTTACAATCTTGGTGTCAACAACAGAGATTACCCTTTGTTGATAATTGGAATGTTTTCTGGGAACGTCCTAGGCTCTACCACACCGATGGCCTGCACCCTAGCAGAGCTGGAACCATCTGACTGGCGGTAAGTCGTGTCTTAGATTCCAAACATAATAGCCACATTGCAACTCACCATACTGATAGATGCGCACACATAGCTTGTCCTATAGAAACTGTGTCTGTTCCCCGAATAGGGAGAAAAAATAATAAATTTGTTAAAATCGCTTGAAACAATCTAATAACTATAAAACCAGAAAAAGGCCAAATAAGTAATCAAAATATACCTCTAAAGTTTGGGCTTCTCAACATCAGATCCCTTGCGCCTAAAGCACTGATTGTTAATGAAATTATCTCAGATTGCTGTCTTGACGCACTCTGCCTTACTGAAACCTGGCTCAGACCAAATGAATATATTGGTTTAAATGAGTACTCCGTCAGGATATTTCTATAAGCACGAACCCCGTCAAACTGGTCGTGGTGGTGGTGTCGCAACTATCTACAGTGATGTTCTCACTGTTACTCAGAAAACAAGGCCCAAGTTCAACTCGTTTGAAGTGCTTATCATTAATGTTGCACTCAGTGAAATACATAATAAACCCTTGCTACATTTTGTTCTGGCCACCGTGTACAGACCCCCAGGGCCATATGTCGATTTTCTTAAAGAGTTTGGACATCTGCTATCAGACCTATTGGTTAACTCGGACAAAGTGCTGATAGTAGGAGACTTTAACATTCATGTAGACGATGCTAACAACGCTTCAGCACTCGCATTTATAGATTTGCTAAATTCCTTTGGGGTTAAACAAAACATAAATAGACCAACTCACCGCTTTAATCATACGCTAGATTTAATTATATCCCATGGTATAGCTGTCTCTAATATAGACATTCTACCTCAAAGTGATGATATCACAGATCATCATCTCTTAGTATATACTCTACCTGTAGAACAGCGTAGCTGTGCCTCCCCACGTTATCAATTCAGTAGAAATATTAATCCGACTACTAAAGACAAATTCACAAGTAATCTGCCGGATCTGTCCCAATTTCTTATCAGACCCCTAAATGCAGACGATCTAGATGAAGTGACTAGCAGCATGGGCACTATTTTTACCAGTACATTAGACACTGTTGCTCCCATCAGATTAAAAAAAGTCAGAGATAAAACACTTGCACCATGGTACAATAGTCATACTCGCACCCTAAAGAGAGCAACCCGTAACCTCGAACGAAAATGGAGAAAAACTAAATTAGAAGTTTTTAGAATCGCGTATAAAGGTAGCATGTGCAGCTATAGACGGGCTCTAAAAGCGGCTAGGGCCGAGCATCTGAGCCGACTCATAGCAAGAAACCAAAACAATCCCAGGTTCCTATTTAGTACAGTGGCTAGCCTAACAAACCCTAAGATGCCTGCAGGGAGTATCCCATCACAGCTTAGAAGTGAAGACTTCATGAACTTCTTCAATGAAAAGATTGATAGTATCAGGAAGAAAATAATGGAAATTCAACCTCTAACAACATCTCATGATCCAGTCCAGTCTAAAGCTTCACAATTAGATTTTCAGTGCTTTACAGGTGTAGGACAGGAAGAGCTGTATAAACTTATCACCTTGGCTTAATCAACAACATGGTTGTTGACTCCAATCCCAACTAGACTTTTAAAAGAAGTGATAAATATAACTGGAGCGCCCCTTCTAAACATTATCAACTCTTCATTATATCTAGGTCATGTCCCTAAACCTTTCAAGTTGGCAGTTATTAAGCCTCTTCTTAAAAAATCTAATTTAGAACCAAATGCTATAATAAATTACAGACCAATTTCAAACCTTCCGTTTATATCTATATTCTTGCAGGAAAACGATATCCTCGAGGAATTTCAGTCAGGTTTCAGGCCCCATCATAGTACAGAAACTGCACTAGTTAAAATTATGACTTGTTTTTAGCTTCGGACCAAGGCTGCAATTCTTGTCTTACTTAATCGTAGTGCTGCATTCGACACTATAGATCATGATATTCTCATAGATCGCATCTGCCCTCTGCACCTGCTGACTCATCCCTGAGCTGAACTGGACTTTGTGTTAATTTAAATAACTTCTATTATATCGAACTTTCAGCTGCATAACACACATGTTGTTATACAATTTCTGTTATCTGTTATCACCCAGATGAGGATGGGTTCCCTGTTGAGTCTGGTTCCTCTCAAGGTTTCTTCCTATTGCCATCTCAGGGAGTTTTTCCTTGCCACTGTCGCCGTCACCCTTGGCTTGCTCATCAGGGACAATCTCATTATCTAGACACATTTTTCTTACACATATATGCATTTCCATAAGTCTTCTTTTCATTTTCTTTTCATTTCTGTGAAGCTGCTTTGAGACAATGACCATTGTTAAAAGCGCTATAGAAATAAAATTGAATTGAATTCTGAGTCTGTGTGCATGTGTGTGTGTGTGTGTGTCTCTCTCTCTCTGTGTGTGCACTTCTGACACTGTCTCTCTCCTGGGACATGGGCTTTCAGTGCAAACAGGAAGGGGCTTTGTTGGGATGACTGTGCAATGGTGGACTGTTGACTGGGTGATGATGTCACACTCATGGAATGCACAGGAACAATGTTTAAAATGTGGAGCATAAACTTCTAATGAGGCACGGACAAATACGGTTACTACTATACATGCATTCGGGTGATAACAAGCTCAGACACAGTAGGTCATGGGGCAATCAAACACAAACATACAAACGTCCTGCTTTGTGCCCTGTAGAACATTTCTAAAAAGCAATGGAAAAATCCATACTGTTGTTAGTTACGCGCCTATCACCAATAGGCTCCAAGCAGCCACCAGTGATGGAAAAAAGTGCACTGACACCAGGGAATTAGTATGCTCTACAGTATGAACAACAGCGCTGCTTTCACAGGTTGTAATGTAGATACATTACTGTAAAACTAATAATTATAACTGACGGATACCTTTATTATTAGTGGTGCCTGCGAAGCGAAGCACTACTATTATAATCTCGCAGGCTTTTTTTTTTTTTTTCTTATTCTTCCGTATGGGGTGCTATGACTTTTCTAAGGGGTGGGCAGCTATGACATCAGCTATATCTATGACTATGACATGGGAAGCTCTATGACGTCAACCGCCCCAAAAAGTCCCATAGACTTAACATTGAGACCAACATCAGCTATCCGCCCCAAAAAGACCCATAGACTTAACATTGAGGCCAACATCAGCTATGACATCAGCTACATCCATGACTATGACATGGGAAGCTCTATGACGTCACGGCAAAGCACCACTCACAGTTTCTTCAGGAAATGTGCCTCTCTAGTTAGTGGTGCTTGCGAAGCGAAGCACTACTATTATAATCTCACAGGCTTATTAGTGGTGCTTGCGAGGCGAAGCACTACTATTATAATCTCACAGGCTTATTATTATTCCCTTTTTTTTCTTCTTCCATGTGAAAGTTTGGCGCGTAACTAGTCCCGCACCGTTTGTCGTAGACCCATGAATGAGGTGTCAAAACGTGCGGCTTGATCAGGAATGGGGTGCTATGACTTTTCTAAGGGCCCAAAAAGTCCCATAGGCTTAACATTGAGACCAACATCAGCTGTGACATCAGCTACATCCATGACTATGACATGGGAAGCCCTATGATGTCACGGCAAGCACCACTCAGTTTCTTCAGAAAATGTGCCTCTAGTTATTTTTTTTTCTCTCTTCTTTTTCTTATTCTTCCGTATGAAAGTTTGGCACGTAACTAGTCCCGCCCCGTTTGTCGTAGACCCATGAATGAGGTATCAAAACGTGCAGCTTGGTCGGGAATGGGGTGCTATGACTTTCCTAAGGGGTGGGCAGCTATGACATCAGCTACATCTATGACTATGACATGGGAAGCTCTATGACATCACAGCAAGCACCACTCAGTTTCTTCAGAAAATGTGCCTCTCTAGTTATTATTATTATTCCTCAGTCACAGCAAAATGTGCTTGGGCTACAACAGCAGATGAACAAATCAAGGTTCTGGTCCTGTCCGCCAATAAGGCGAATCTACAGGACTTTACAATGAGCACAGACTAACCAAAACTGGACAGAAGAAAACTAGTCAGATATCCAAACCTAAACTATCCTGTCCTGACTTTTATCTGAATGATACGAGTGCATTGCACTGCAGCTGATTGTGGTTTGCTTTAGTGACCTTGTCTACACTTAATGTGTGTAAAGTCGAGAGAAAAAAAAAATTCAATAGTATGCTCATTGTGCATTGTACAGTTACACCAACAAACACTGTAATGCAAAATATAACTGCATTCCATTGTGAGCATGGGAGGTGTTCTGTGTCTTATTTTGATTGCAAATTTCTGAAAAGGGCTGTGGTGGTGGTGGCCTCCCAGTTATAGCTGTTTAAATGTATTATACAAATACCATTCTGGCAACTCCCAGTTTGAAGCAGCCAGCCAAGCAACATTTATTCGAAGCAAAACATGACCCATGGTTCACGGTTGCTCTGATGTGCAAGCATAATCATGTCTGTGCATTTTGTTTGGAGGTCTGCATTATACATTTCCAAAAAAGAAAGGTCTATTTGGGTCCATTTTAATTCTATTACAGTGGTCGAACTCTGGTTGAATGACGACTCCACAGGTGGTCCACATTGCAGACTGTAGACAGGAAGAAAACAAATGTGTTTTCGTACAATACACATGCGGTCGGCAAACTAAATTTAGTGAATTGAGCAAGATGCTAACACAGTTACCGTTTCCCACTCAGGCGGCTAAATTGTTGGAGCACAAATTCTGTGCTTCAAAGATAGAAGAAAACAAGAGATCTATTTATTCTTTTTTTTCATTTATAACACTAATATGAAATTAAAAGTCGGCCAAAAGAATTATACACTCTCTCAACTTTTGATGCATCTTAAGATGCAACTACAACACTTTGTTTCAAGCAATCAAGCAAACCCTAATAAAACTAGCAACGGACATTAAATATCTTGGGCTGTGAAGGATTTCGTGGTGCTTCATTGAATGTTGTCCTCACTCCAAGTGTTGATTTTGGATCTGATCCCTCTTACTCCCACTGACTTTACATAAGCTCTGTAAGCCCAAAACCGGATACTTGATCTCTGTCTACTCCCTGAAAGTGTCTTGCAAGTTACCCCTCCATGCTGTGTTTCTGGGTGAGTATCATCTATCAGTATGCATCACAAAGTAGAAGTACTGTACAATTAGATCTATAACAAACGCTTAACTCGAAGAAGTGTAGAACATCTGGATATAGACACGGATACTGAGAGGTACTCATGAAGTCCATTCGTTAATTCACAAACATTGAGATAAAAGTTGAAACAATTATTATCTATCCTCTCACTCACCGACTTCGTTTCTTGGTTTCAGTAACCACTTTATACTTGTTAGGGTCATGGTGAGTCTGGAGCTGATCCCAGGAACAACAGGCATAATGGATGGAGAAATAATGTCTATCCGTTGCAGGGCACCATACAGTGCTGTGAAAAAAACAAGGGGCAAATACTTTTTCCCAGAGCACTGTACACCTACACATCCACATACTGGTACTTATTCACCTAGAGGCCTTTCTTGCCATTTAACATTACATTGGAACCTCTGCCAGTCCAGGTCAAATGCCATCCCTTACGAGTTTTCGCCTTAAGAATTTAAATTTGCATAAGCATACACAGCATTTTCTGCATATGAACGAACTGAAACAAGGACCCATTTCCAGAAAAAAATTTATTCGTATGATGAGGTTCCATTGTACTGCAATTTTTGCGTGGTAGGGGGAACACAAACAAAATTCTCTGCTTCAATATATTTTATTAATTATTTAATGCTCTGACAGATCATCATAAATCAATTTAAAGACTAAACCATTTTAGTGACACCATAAAAAAAAAATCCTGTATTAAAATTTTCTATTAAACTGGTTGTATGTTAGGTAGCTAACAGGGATCTTAGTAGCTACAGTGTGCTTGATGTTTGACTAGACATTTTTACATTATAATAAATCTGGCTGTTTTTACATATTGTGGTGTTGAGAAATATTTTGTAACAAGAAAAGCCCTAACAATGAGCAATCAGGAGCAACCCACAAAAGTTGTAGCTAGCCAGCTAGCTAGCTAAAATATGACTAGCCAACTAATTAGCACTCTAGGGTACATGGCTACAGGGAGTGCAGCTATCACCATTTTGGGCAGAAATTAATTTACTACAGTGTATTTGGTTAAAATATTAATCCACTTAGTCATTTCTGATTGTTGCAACCATGACAATTACAACGTAGCCGATAACAGACCAATTCAAACATTGCAATTTGTGTGTGTTTGGGTCAGTCAGTCAGGTAACTGTATCCTGAACAGCAGCGACCCCAAACCCAGTACAGTCGATTGTAGTCACCAGGAACCCTGTTTTCATCTAAGATAAGGATACGACATACTCATCTGCACGCCCTAATTTTCAACAGCGCATTTTCAGTTCATAGTGATCACTTTACAATGAAAACAGTCACATCAAGCATTATTTTTAAAGCAAACCAAATACCATGTTATACCGCTCAAGCATCAATTGTACCCTATTAAATCAACTGGAACCTCTTCATCAGACCAGATTACAAGTGTTCTATTTTTTCCGATGTAGTTGTGATTTGTGCAAAATATCTTTCATTATCAATTAGTCCATATGTATAACATGAAAGACAATGCAGCTGGCATGAGTAATGTGGAATTTATAGATGGATGGGTCAGTCGTTTTGAATCCACTACCATGTTTTATGTTTTCCCACCAATAGCCCACTTAAATACTTTACTTGATATGGCGTTTAATATACATTTTCTACAGAAATTTTAATATTTCTTCTCCTTCTGATTGATTTATATCCGAGAATGGTGTTGGTTAAAACAAACCATGATTACATCGACTAATTATGCAAGTTCGGGCAGGTTTGGTGGAATGAGATGTAACAGCAGTAATGAACTGACAGGTACGCCTACATCGGCGACAGGGTAGAATATCGTCTGCTGTTCAACAGACTGACTTGTTTGCGGAAGTCGGCATTTGATTGATGTTCGGTTGCCATCATTGTGTCGACACAAGAAGTCATAACATTTATTTTCGATGTCCACTGTCATCCATGTCATTCAGTGTTTTATTGCTGCTTTTGTTTTAACAAAAATGAAGCATATACAGTACAGTACTCTTCATAAATGAACACTAACCAGCATGGTTCTGTTTGGGGCAGGTAGTGTTTGCATTTCATTTAAGCCAAACTTGTGTGTCAATATATGTATCAGACTTCTCTGTTACTGTTGGTAAATGTTTATAGTGCCACTGATCCGAATAAAAAAAAGTGTAAAAAAAAGTTCCATGTTGTTTTGTCTTTCAGTTGATTTCAGCAGAAATGTTGTTTTAAGGTGTGTGTAAGGTGTGGAAAGCAACAATGCTACGGTTTCACTTCAGTCATGTTGGCAGTCCGATGCTGTTTTGACACAAAGACATACCGATGGACAATTATCACTCTGCAACATTAAAACAATTAATATTGTAAATTCTTCTCGGAATACAATGCTCCAATATTTATTCCTGTCGAGAATGGTGCGGAAATCAAATTTGCCAAGATGTGTAATCATATGTATTCACTGGAACTGACTACACCTAGACAGGATTATACTTCATTTGATTTCAGTTCGAATGGGCCGGGGGGGGTGGTATGGGGCTTTAGAAGTTAGCCTTGTTGCTTCACACCTCCTGAGCAGATGCATCAAATCTCATCTCCGGTGCAGGTGTGGGTGTGTGGAGTGTGCAAGCTCTCTTTCTGCTTGATGGCCGTCCCTAAAAGACGTGGGCTATAGGATGCCTGCTGCTTCCAAATTGCCCGTAGTGTGTGTGTCTGTGTGTGTGTGTAGCTGTGATCTGTGATGAGCTGGCACTCAATCTAGGGTTTCCCCTGTCTTGTGCCCTAAACTCCCTGTAATAGACTCCAGTCCACTGTGTGACACTACGCAGGATAAGCGGTGTGAATAACTGACTTAGATAAAGATGGTGGCTTGTGTATACAGTCAACTTGGACATTTACCTAGAATGTAGAGTGAACTAGAGTGAAAACAGACAGCAGAAGGACAGAGAAGTGTGTATAAGGTCATTGCTCTTCTCTGTTCTGGCACAACACCTCCCAGTGTACACATCTCTCAACAATGTGACACTGACCGCCCCCCCCCCCCCCCCACCCCCCCCCCCACCTCCCTCCATTGAGACTAGAATAATGTGTCTGTAAGGTTCGTAAGTAAACCTCCCCGCAAACTGTGCAATGTTTTATGTTGCAGACTCACAAAAAAAAAAAAAAATATATATATATATAAAATAACAGTGAGTATAAGAGCCTTTTGAGTATAAGCAGAAGTACCCAAGCCTGCTTCTTTCTATTAACCTACTGACCTGATAAACTGGTTCAGGTGTGTGAGATCCATGATGGAACTCACCTGTAAACAGTGCAGTCCTTGAAGGAATAGTCAAATACAACAGGACTCTAGTTCATAAACAAACCACAATGCAGTGTGGTGTCTTGCGTTTTTTTAAAACATTACTACGTTTTTGAACACTGCGTCACAAATGTTTGAGATGTTGACAGATTCAGGTCATTCATGTCATTCTAGAAAAAGCTTCTCCACATACTGTACATCAATATTAAAAAGGTAGTCAAAAGGTAGTAACAGTTCAAGGCAGCTCTCGTTTCCATTTCTACTCCTTTTTTTTATGGCTCCATGTCATCGCACTTCTTTTAAACATCCTTTCTTAAAAACTCCTTATTTCTGCAACCCTGTCTTTGAATCTGATCGTTGTTTACTTCATTTCTCTTTTGTGTCTAATTCCAGGAAGCACCCCTATCTCAACCCTTTGTGCCTCTTTTACAGGATCAGCACTCCTCCTCCTTTCTTTCCTTCATTCCTCTTTTTCTTTCCCGCTATCTGTCCATCGCTCTTATGTCACTCTGTCACCCACAGTGCTCTGGCCAGAGTTTTTTTGCACATGGACTCTTTTTTTTTGACAAAAACAACTTTGGGTGCAGCCAAGAGAGCAGAGAATAGAAAGAACACTGGACAATGGCTTTCTCTTTTAACTGCTGTGCTCTGGAGCAGATGAATATCTCGTGTTTTGGGGGGAATGACATATTTATTTTTCCTTATGTGCACAGGCAGAAAGGCAGCTTATGATATGCATACTTCGAAGCTGCTCTGAGCACATTTTTAGCCCGTCGTGCATGCTTGAGTGTGTGTGTGTGTGTGTGTGTGTGTGTGTGTGTGTGTGTGTGTGTGTGTGTGTGTGTGAGGCAAATGGGAATTGCCTTGATTTAAATGGCACGTTGCCCTGTTAGACAGACTGGAATGCAGAGATCGGTTACCCCGCCCCCCCACTTCCCCCAAGTGCACCAGGGTATGGAGTTTAAGGGGAGAGAGATATTGCTCAAGATGCAGAGCCTCAGAGTCTTATAAAGTTCCCAGCTGTGCAGAGCTGGCCAGCTCCTCTGTGCTTGAGAAGGCTGGAATGTTTGGAGTGTGAGCTCTCTGGAAAGCTCAAGTCACCAACAACAACCTCAGGGCAAAAAGGAGACACAAATGAGGCGGTGGGAAACACATGAGGAAAGACTTGCCTCACCCAGGCGAAGAAACTTTCTCTTCCAAGATGTCTTGCTGGAGAAGTTTGCTTCTGAACCGACAGGACAGATCTCTGGTATCTGACTTACCATTTAGACGGCGGGTCGAATGCATATGCAGACAACTATTATTCCGATAATTTGATAATTAACAAAAAAAATTCTTGTTTTAAAAATAATTTCTTTACATCGGCTTAGATGATGAAGAATACGAAAAAAAAAGCATTTTTTTTCTACAATAACAAATGCATGATAGAAAAAAAGACAGTGAGGCAAAATCAAGAGGATACTGAACCCAGAATAGTGTTTACGCAGCTGTGTTAAGTTAACCAAAAAGAATAATAGCCTATAGCTCAACTTTGAAGAGTGTGCAAATCTGCCCAGCCCTGCTGAATTTGCCTCCAACTGAATATAAACAAGAAAACCCTGAGTGTTCAATTAACTTATTAGCTCTTTGTGCTTCCAGCTGGATTTATAAACCCTCGGTGCGTTCATGCAGCTTGGTGTACCAGCTATTCTTTTTTGTGACCCACCAAAGGTTTGTAATAAAACAAGCAAAATTATATAAAGGCTGATCAACTTACTTAACCTGCTCCTAGAGCAACAATCCAAACTGAATCCAAGATGTTCTGCTGCGGGTCAGGCTCTTACGATCAACCAATGTCAACACCAGATACACACTAGACACTGAGGAGCTGAGTTTCCTTTAGTATTACTCTGAGATGACACACCCACAGTTGTTGGGACACTTTATCAGACCATTGCATGACATATACCATCAGTCACGCCTTTCAGATTCTGATTGTGAACCTTCAGCTCAGAAAACTATTGCACTCATTTTTACATCCCTACATAGGCTTTAAAAAAAAAAAAGGTTCACATGGATCAATCCGACACAGAAACTAGTTCCTTAAAGCAAGCCTCACACAGACACGCGCGCACGCACGCGCACAGCCACCGTAACCACGCGCTTTGAATTTAATCATAAACACAACAACAACCCAACCTTAACTGGTGTTTAGGTCGATTTAAATCTGTGCAATCCACCAAAGCGCTTCCCCGTTAAGCAATCTGATCCACGTGTGGGCTCGAACAAGAGAAGCCGATGTAGTTACCAAAATAGAAATCAGACTGCGAATGAAACTTGGGCAGAAGTTAAACTTCTTTCGGTTTTAAACGACTTACCTTCAATGAAAATCGCCGAGGAGGAGGAATATTTCTGACTGATCTCCTTGCAAGTCGACACACTTGTTTTTCTTGATCTATTGCAGCAACTCCATTGTCTTCTTTCTCTCCATCAAGCCAAGAGATGAGTCCCGTTAAGACGCGTCCGCATCAGAACTTCGGCAACATTACGCAAATCCGACACCACACACTCCGACTTTGAGACTCCCAGACTTCGCTTCAAGTGTCTTGCGATAAGTTCTGATGAAAATTCCAGTGTCAGCCAAAGAATAATAAAAAATGCGAAGTACTTATTTACGCAGTGTCTGGCATATTTAAAGTGTGCCGTTTTAATTTAAATCACTAATCACACAACTTTGTTTTTCACAACACGTTCTTTATTACCTCATTACAGGCCTATAGTGCGGCAGATGGTCGCGAGCGCTGCTGACGTAGGCAGCTCGGGCAGACAGCACTCACCCTGTCGCGTGCAGCTCCGCGTCTGTGACGTCGCGGTCGCGCGCGGGAGCCTCGACCCTCTCGCGCTCATGTCATCGCGCCGTCAACACGTCAGCGGATATCGTCCAGCGCTGTGACAGCGCCTGCTCGCGACCCTCACTGCCACACCCATTCATTCATAAAGCGACTTCGGCTCGCGCCGGAGCACGCGGGCGACCATCGCGGGCTCGTGCAGAAGTACTTCCTAGCATATAAAATTACACACATTCAGGTGCATATTAATGGTCCATATAAATGGTGCAAATCAATATATTAGAATATCCTTAAAAAAATCTAAATTTGAACTGAATTACTGTAATGTCTGTCTCTCTTTGTATATAAACAAAAAAGACAGACTTTCATAGTATTGAAGCATATGCTCACTCACTCAGGTCTATACCGCTTTATCCTGTATACTGGGTTGCTCTGGGCCTGGAGACTCATGGAACAAGGCAGGTAACACACTGGATGAGCTGCCAATCCATCACAGGTCTCACACACAAACACACACTCACTACAGGCAATTTGGGATTAGCATTTAGTCTATTCTGCATGTTTTGGGCTGTGGGAGGAAACCAGAGCACCCGGGAGAAACCCACCAAGCATGGGAGAACATGCAAACTCGATGCACACGGACCCCGGGGGGGGGGGGGGGGGGAATGTCATTAGAATGTCACATTCTAATCAAACTTTGAATTATTATTATAAACCAATTCTTTAAAACATATCAGCTTTTTACTCATCCTGTATTTCTTTAAAAAATTAAAATTTAAAAAGCTACTGCATCTGTCATCTGTTAGTGCCAGATTTGTGGTTAGTCTGCGGCCTTTTTTTGGCGCTGACCTTGCATGGTAACATGCACTATTGACTGTTCTCTTCATTCCAAAGTCTCTTGCCTAGCACTTTTTTTTTTGTTGCTAATACTCAGTGCTATTGATGTGCCAAGGGCAAAATGGCCAGTAATTTCAAATGCTGTGCAGTCCAACACTACTCTCTCTCTCTCTCTTTCACTCTCTCTCTTTTTAAAGTGCTGATCAGTGCATCAGAAAGGCCTAGCGTAGGCTGATTCAAACAAAAAACAGGCCCAGTTTTTGACATCCAGTTACCACATCAAAGGTTTGAAAGGTTAAGTCCAGTCAGATCTGTTTTCTCTCAGTGAGTTTCAAACTAACTCACAATGCCCAGCTTTTTGTGGCATATTCACCAAACAGATCCACCCGACAAAGACCTGCTGCCAAGGTGCCAATTGAGCTTGAACAATTGCTCACAAAGGCAGGACTCAGTCTGAACCATTGTGGTCACTGTTGTCCATTTTTATTATTTATTTATTTTTATTTTTTTTATAAAGCTATGTGTACATTTTGGAAGATTAATCAAGTTGCCAGTCACACCAGTCAGACTGTACAATAACATTATCTCTTAACTAGTAATCTAAAGTTATAGTCATATTTGTTTAATGAAATTGCTGTAAACCAAAAATGGGTGTAACCTTAAAAATGAGCTCTACCACCATGTCCCTGGAAAAATTCCTGTGGTAGAAACACAAGCACTGTCATCATGGTCTGTGAATTCTGACTTTGACAGTTCCTTAACCGCACACCACTCCAAAGATGCATTTTTAATCTTGCTCTGGACCAATATCTGAATCTTCACATCGCAGTCCAAATTCACACTAATCTCCTATTTCTGTTTTTATTTATATCTATCTAGAACTCGTTCTTTTGTTTAATCTGAATTGTGTATTTTGGTTACATCCCCAATTTACAGCATCATCCAGTCAAGTCAGCCAGGTTGTTGGGATGTCAACGCTCTGGCTTAAATCTTGTATCAAGTACTGTATGCCGTCAGGTATCATCAGTATGCTATCATCAATATGAAATGTAGTGCATATTTCTTTATGATGATGATGATGATGTTAACATATAGCTTTTGCAGTTAAGGGCAGAATGGCAATGAAATGGTTAGGACTGTGTGGTATGTTTTCATACCTAACATATGCAACATCAGGCATCCTGTTTATCATTGGAGTGTTACTCCTTGGGCAAAAGTAACTCCTGCTTCTATTCTCAACTCCACATCTAGACTCACCCCAGAATCTAGTTCTTCTTTGGTGACTCAATGTCTGCCTCCTGGCCTACATTGTCTTGGCTTACTTAGGTGTCATAAATCTCCTGGACTTTTATCTTTTGTTGGTAGGGTGGCAAAACTTGTGTGGGAAATAAGAACACAAAAATTGGAAAGTGTGTGTGAGAGAGAGAGAGTGAAAGAGAGAGAGAGAGAGAGAGAGAGAATAACATCTCACACTTTTTTTTCTAATCAGGCAATAATACCAACATACAACAACAGTAGCAACAACAGCAATTTTAACTGTAACAGTAGTAATTATGATTGCAGAAAATTATAAGGGATAGGAAAAACTGTCAATAAATAAGATGGGAAACAAAAATAGATAAGCAATAAATATTCCTGTGAAATTATACATTTAAACACATTTACTTTACACATTTATTTGAATTGTATTACAGTATATTGTAAAAAACCAAACAAACAAAAAAGTTGTGTGTATTGTAATTCTACAATAACACATTTGGATGTGATACAATTACAATCCTAAACACACAAGTTACACTGCATGAATGCATTTACTGGATACGCACATACTGTACATACATACATACATACATACATACATACACAGACACGAATGCAATCTAATAATACTAATAATAACAATAACAATAACACAATAACAAATTCAGCTCGCAGAAGTAGTCACATAATTCTTGACCTGTTTGGAGAGGCTGGGCATCAGGTGTGAATTACACTAGAACAGGACCACATGATGAAATTTGGCACATGATGGTGTGTGGAGTCGTACACCTGCCCTCACCTAGTCCTCTCAGTTTGGTCTGTTTTTCCTCGGTGAAAGGAGGTTCGAGCATAGCAACATGCTCCATATGGCCCCACCCTGAGTGTGGCTTGCCACTGGGAGCTATGAATAGAAGTCGGGCAAGTGAGTGAAGAAGGAACATGAAAAAAAAATGAGGGAGTATGTAAATAAAAAACGTATTATGGACGTTGTGGAATAGAGTGAGAGAAAATCCGAAGTTGTGAAAGTGGGATGGACAAGGAGAGAATAAAAAGAAAAATGATTTAATACAGAGAATGAGTGTGAAAATGACTTTGGATGGAAACGGAGAGGAGAATTTGGCATGTGTACCCAACTGTTTTGCATCCCAGTAGCACTTTAGGATCACCATGGAAACGGGGATGGGTTACAGCTGCTGCTTCTTCTGAACACTCATAACACTCATAACACATATAACCCTCATAACTAACACACACACACACACACACACACAGTCTATTTAAAGTTTAGTCAAGGGCAAGGGTCAAATGCGACTCAAATGTGACTAGGCTAGAATTAAATTAAATTATATCAACTTTTCATGATCGTTCTTATTATTCCTCTGTCTGACTCACATTTTAAACTTTCCTAATTTACTTTCATTTAATTTTCCCCCTTTTTCTATTACTTACTACTTCTGCATTTACTAAATAAACCATACAAGTTAGTGATTAACATACTTTAAGTAAATAGTAAGCAGAAGGCTTAAAGCCTAGTTTAAGGGTTTAGTTGAGGAGCATACTGTATAAGTGCATTACCATAGGTCTTGACCGTTATACATTTTCCTGTTTTGCACACCGACCATGGAGCATGCGTACAATGAAAGTAATCAGAGACAAATTCCAAAACCTTTGTTCTGTGCAGATACTCATTCCAAAGTTCAGCTGAGACTCATAGGAATCTTCTGTCCAACTGAGCTAAATCAAGCTGGTATCTTTCAGAGTTACAGTGTATTTAGTACAGACTTAACACGTCTTCCCCCATATGGCTACAGTAGTTCTAGGGAAAGATTATTTTCATTGTACCTCCAAGTGTGATCCAGATGACAACCTTCATGGTCAGTGTTCAGAGCAGGAAAGTGTAGAACAACCAAGACCTGTTGTCTTGTGTGTCCTTCATAAGTGCTGCAATTGTTATTTAAGACAGACTTGAAAAACCTGAACCATCCTTTAAACATCTTATGTCTTGAAGTTTAAGACAAAAGTAAGTTTGGTTTTAGATATTATTTCTACTGAATTGTATATTATGAACTATTTAATCTGTCCTGAAGTAAATGAGTATTTCTGGATTTTGCACTACATAGCCTTTCCATATCCTATGTATAGAAACAGTTTATGTGTCCAACTAAGAAGCCTATATTTTGGACCGCATAACGCTGGTTTTGGATGTTTTACAGAGAGTGTGGGTGAGACAGACTTTGCTTTTACCCCTTGCAGTTTATTATTGCCAAGTATGTCTAAAACACTCACACTCTTATTAATGAATTTATGTTTCTGGCCGACAGTTTGCTGTTATGTATACAGGTTTGCATGCATAATACATAAATACTAACAAAGGACTTAAGCATTTCAGATTACATAAGCAGATGCATAGGTTCATATATTCTTAAATGGTACAAAATGCTCAAAATGAGTGAATATATCCATACAAGTTTAATGTAGTTTACAAATATAATGTACTGTACAAAAGTCTTTATAGAATTTTTGTCTTATAATTGTGTACTTTATACATCAGTAACTGACAAACAAACACAACCATGAATCTTACATTGTATTTTTTCACTTTTATTTTCCACTTAGTGATATAATAAAAGGTTATGTGGAGGTTAGGGTATAAGTCAAGATTAAAGCCTGAATCAGTTCAACACATGGAACAGGTCCAGTCACACTTTCCTCCCCCTACGTCAGGTCGCAACAATGTTAGTCCTCCTAATGGACAAATCTGGTGATCTTTACACTTTTCCTAAAAGCTTTGCTCAGTGGCTATGCTCGAAGACCCACTGAAAATCCCAAACAGCCAGACTGAGGGGTTTGTTTTTACGCTTCATTTAGACCTCAGTGTTTATTCAGTTCTGTACATCATAGGGGTGAGGCATGGTACATCTGGAGAACTCTTTGAGCCTGGTGAAATGGACAATACTCTAATTTACGTTCATGCAATTTGTAGCATTTAAAAACTGGAAAATAAGCATTGTGTCACTGTATGTCATATAATCAGAGATAGTAGTGATGTGAGCAGGTGGTTCATTTTCACATGGCTTTTTTTTTTCAGCCTTGTACAGTGCTATTACAGGGCATCCCAATGCCACAGCCATGAGGATCATGTGACTGTATTGTAATTGAGGGAGTGTATTACAAAGAGAGGGGTGTGGTCAGTGCATATAGAGTGTATTTATTTTTCTGCCTTAGTTGTCATTAAGCGGTACAAGTAGACATAAGTTGCAAAACAATTGGGTCATAAAGAGAAAGAGAGAGAGAGAGAGAGAGAGAGGGACAGAATAACATCTCTCATATTTTCCTAGTGTCCTCTTCACTGCATATTCATTTAAACCTGCATGCACGGCTACAACTACACTGTCAGTGACAGAATGAGACACCTACAAACATACCCAGCAAGCAATATAGAGAATACATTAGGAAACCCAGACCACATCCGCATACCTGCTGCAATTCTTACTAGAAATAGTTTTACTAGTGCACATTTAATATTGAATCTGTGCACATGTCAATCTGTGCAAGTGTTTGATCCAGCATGTTGATAAGACTCCCATGCGTTAGTTAACACGTAATAACCGTATGGATTCTATTAAATTTTAACTCATGGAACTATGTTACACATATACACTGTGTAAATCCTATATGCCTTACGGAATATTCTGTATAATAGTCACTTAAATATGGGCATGCCAAGACATTAAGTACTTTTTAGTACTTCTCCTGCCTTTAAAAACAAAAAAATAATAACTAATATGAATATTCAATAATGTGACCTGCCGAGAAAAGATTTGAACACATTAATATACCATTGTATATTTTAGATTCTTAAAAATAGCCCCTGTTTGCACTGTTAACAGCTTTACCATCTCTGGCATTCTCTCAATCAGCTTCATTAAGTCCCGTTCCCACATTCATCATTTTTCCCATGGATTGCCCCGGGTGCTGACGTCATTAGTTATGGTGCAGCAATGAAGCAATAAATGCTAGATGTGATTCAAAATGCTAGATACATACTGTACAGTATGTTGCTTTATTTCTCTGACATTTAGCAGATGCTCCTATCCAGAGTGACTTACATTTTTATACTGTACATCTGAGCAGTTGAAGCCCTTGGTCAAGGGCCCAACAGGGACAACTTGGTGATCAGGGGACTTGAACCTGGGACCTTCTGAACCATAGTCTGATGTCTTAACCACTGAGCTACCCCTGTACACCTATAAATACCACATAACCACCAGAGGCTAATAATTTCAGTTGCATATCTTTTTGTATGCATGCGAAGACCTTGTTTAAAGTCTCAAAGTAATGATATAACATAGTATTAAATATAAATACCATTGTTAGATGGAAATTCTTTCCTTGTTATTTTCTTGTTAGATTCTTGTCAAATTACCAGAAGCAATGAGCATGACCGTTGATAAACATATTTCATAATACTATGGGAAATCAACATATCTTACTAACTGAAAAGGTGTTGAGAGAATACTGCAGCACTTGAACAGAGGCAATTTTAACTCAGTAGACAATGAACAAGGTGCAGTGACATCAAGGTAGGACTATTGTAGACATTCTGGTGCAACACACCTCTAAGTAATGACTATGAGACAGTGCTTGCAAAGTGACATGTCATGATAGGGGCTAGAAATTCAGTTGACCTCAATCCCCCTTTCTCTCAGTAAGCATCTTATGGGTATACATATGTGCTGTCTTGAAAGCTTGGCTACTGGGTCATTGTGTCATCCCAGTAAGTAAAGACCTCACCCTACCTTGACCCACCTTGGTCATTGATGATTTTGACGTGGTTTGTGCAGACCAGCAGATGGCAACGTTGCAGGAAATGACCAAAACAACAGGTTTTCCAGAGTTCAAAGGTAACACACCACCCCTAACCAGTGAGGAGGTATTCTTGGTGCCTATATGTCTCCTGCACCAGGAGGGCACCTTTGGGCACCAACCCCAAAAAGATATATTTTTTTTCTGCCTTGTGTTTCCAGTGAGATACATCTTGCGTGCCACTCAGTAAAACATGAATGAGTCCCTGTCTGGGGAAAATGGGTTTTTTCCCCTGACTAACATACAGTACTTCTAAAATTCCAAGGAACATGTCATAACACAACCTTAACACTCACTCACTTACAGAAACTGTTTTGTCCTGGGCAGGGTATCATGGTGGATCCAGAGTCTACCCTGGGATAACTAGGTAATGAACAGTGAATCAAAGAGCTCAATCAGTTTTTGTATTACTGTAACCCTGTACTGCTCAAGGCCATGCTTAACACACTTGTATTCATTTATACAAACTGTGGTCTGCCAATCAGAGAGTTCATTCCCATATCCCAGCATCTCCTTCAACAATACAGGCTGAATAACCCTGTCAAGTCAATTAACATAATCATTACAGTCTGGCCTGTAGTGCTAAAAAAAGAAGTGGGAAAACTATGAATTATGTGATCTAGGTAAGGCAGACTACATCATACTGGTAAAAAAAAAGTTAGAAATATTTATTGGGAAAAAATGGTAACTGAAGTTGAAATTCATTGTTAAACAACAGCATGAAGGCAATAAACATAGTAGTCCATAAAGTCTATTAAACACTATTATAAAACAACGTGAGACAGTATGGAAGATTTTTTAACATCAGCCACCATTTAAAGATAGATGAAAAAATCCATCAGGCATTTCATTGAGAAAAAAAAGAAGGAAAAAAAAAATCAAAATTATAATTCACATCACTACCTGGCTGGATCATTAACTATTGATTAATTAGTATAGGTGCTTCTCAATAAGCTTGAATATCATCAAAAAGTTGATTTATTTCAGTAATTCAATTCAAAAGTGAAACTATTATATAGATTTATTATAAATTGATGACTGATATATTTTAAGTGTTTATTCCTTTTAATTTTGATGATTATGGCTTATAGCTAATGAAAACCCAAAATTCAATCTCAATATCTCAATATCAAAATGTAAGTATTTGTTAAGACCAAGAATTTAAAAAAAAGAAAAGATTTTTAACATAGAAATGTTGGACTACTGAAAACTATAAACATGTACAGCACTCAGTACTTGTTCGGGGTTCCCTTTGCATCAGTTACTGCAGCAATGCAGCGTGCCATGGAGGCGATCAGTCTGTGGCACTGCTGAGGTGTCATGGAAGTCCAGGTACCTCTGATAGCAAAAACAATTCATACACACTTTAGGAAAAGAAAAGTAGTATGATGTATACAGTATTATATAAATGTAAGATTAGTTAATTTATCATATTATTATAAAAAAATATTATCATGTTATATATAACGTATAGTAATAAATTATATACAGTATATATATTTCACTTTGTGCTTGAGGTGTTTGCTGAGGAGGATTGCCATTTCCATGCTTCAAAAGTTGTTGTATATCCATGTTGTTAATATTTTCCTGATCAACTGGGTGACACAGGAGTCAAATGTGACTGGTCAAAGCTGACGTTTGAGGTAACAGATTAAGCAGCATAGTATAGAATTCAATCTGGCAAATATCAGTAATCTAAGTTGTGGAGAGACTTCTCTAGGAATACTTTTTCAAAAATTTTTAAATTTTAATTGCTAGTCAGAGGTGGGTAAATGATGGTCAGAGGTAGGTAAACACTAGTCAGAAGTGGGTAAACGCTAGTCAGAGGTGGGGAAACACTAGTCAGGGGTGGGTAAACGCTAGTCAGAGGTGGGTAAACGCTTGTCAGAAGTGGGTAAACGCTAGTCAGGGGTGGAAAATGCTAGTCAGGGGTGGGTAAATGATGGTCAGAAATGGGTAATCGCTAGTCAGAAGTGAATAAACGCTAGTCAGAGTTGGGTAAACGCTAGTCAGGGGTGGGTAAATGTTAGTCAGAAGTGGGTAAATAATAGTCAGAAGTGCGTAAATGCTAGTCAGAGGTGGGGAAACACTAGTCAGGGGTGGGTAAACGCTAGTCAGAGGTGGGTAAACGCTTGTCAGAAGTGGGTAAACGCTAGTCAGGGGTGGAAAATGCTAGTCAGGGGTGGGTAAATGATGGTCAGAAATGGGTAATCGCTAGTCAGAAGTGAATAAACGCTAGTCAGAGTTGGGTAAACGCTAGTCAGGGGTGGGTAAAGGCTAGTCAGAGGTGGGTAAATGTTAGTCAGAAGTGGGTAAATAATAGTCAGAAGTGCGTAAATGCTAGTCAGAGGTGGGTAAATGCTTGTCAGTGGTGGGCAAATACTAGTCAGAAGTGCGTAAATGTTAGACAGAGGTGGATCAACGCTAGTCAGAAGTGGGTAAATGCTATTCAGAAGGTAAACGCTAGTCAGCAGTGGGTAAATGCTAGTCAGAGGTGATTAAATGATATTCCAGAAATTTAGGAGCACATAAACACCATTTATGTGCATTTCCCTCCACTACAGCCCTGATTGCAGTGCTGCCTTTTTTTGTCCAAATGCAAGAATGCTCTATTTAGCAAGTAGATAAATCTATCATCCTTTACACTCCTATTCTAACATGAAAATTGCATGGGGTCCATTGATAGTGTTATGAAAAATGCCAAGGGCTGCACCAAGTTCAGGTTTACCACTAGCATTGAGTTTAACTTAACTTCATATCCAAAGACAAGTGTTAAAAGTACCAATGAATTAGGTCACAGCAGTGACAGCCTCTCTCACTCACACACATGCACACATGCAGACACACATGCACACTCACTCACCTTTGAACAGGGGGCCACCTGTGCAAATGTGTTAATCCTTCCTCCGGTTCTTGCCAAAGCCCTTGACGCAGTACCCGACCTCACCACACCTTGAGCTTTATCATGCTTGGCACGCTGCACCCAAAGTTGGACAAATGAAGCGAGAATGCAGCCTGATGGCATTCCCAGCTTGTGAAGAGGCCTGGTTTAATTCAGCTTAACCTTGCTAATAAAAGAAGCCATGAGAGGATGATATTGCCTGCTGGCAAAAGGATCCCAAACTGACACTACTGATTTTTTAGCTGTGAATATAAACAGTAGTGATGTAGCTGTGACAAATGCAAAGAGCAAAATGGTCTATCTACAGTAATTCAAAACTAAAGGCAGTAATATTTTTTTTGTGCCATAAAGCACAGTTAGATACTTGATGACACAAACATAGATAATTGTTACGCATTAATGACATATATCCGCAGTGCAATCAGCTTTGTTTAGGGATTTACAGCTGTCCCACTCACTAATATTACTGTTAGGTCTTGATTTATTCATTCAATGAAAGGGTCCATTAATAAATGGAATGCTTTGAAACACATTTAACATGTGGCCTATCCTATCTAAAAGTAATCAAGGCAAATTCTTCAGCATGCATGTCACACCTTTACTTGCTAGGAGTAAATTCTGAGCTCACACTTTTCCACATATGCTCATTATAAGAATGTTACATGCTAATTTCCCTTCCATCTACGTTGCACGTTCTCCCTGTGCTTGGTGGGTTTCTTCCGGTTACCCCGGTTTCAGTCCAAAGACATGCAGGTTAGTTGTGAGAGTGTGTACAGTATGTGTGTGCCCTGCGATGGATTGGCACCCATCCAGGATTAACCTCACCTCGTGCCCTAAGTGTATTGGGACATGCTCCAGGCCCCCCGCGGCCCTGTATACAGGATAAAGCGGTATATAAGACGAGTGAGTAAAAACTTTAAAATGAATAACTATGCCTTGTGGTAATGTTTGCTGTTGTAAAATTTACATTTTGCCTGATAAATTCTTCACCTCACAAAATATGATTTCCATTTTAACCAGACATTCTCAGTCATTCAACAGTCAAATTACCTACAAGTGAACATAATTTATTTGTTCAGTGAAACGTGTCAATAATCTGATTTGCTCAATAGTGGTATCAAGCCGGGAATGACTTGATACAAACCAGATCTACTAGAGTTAAAAACCTCATCATATAATGTACAGTAGGTAAACTATTCTGGACTAAAGAAACACTTAAGTTTTTCTAAAAAAATTAAGTTAAAAAAAAAAACCCAGTGAATGTTGTTTTAGGTCTTGGTTTGGAAAAGGTTCTACTGATTTCTGAATGCCTGGTCAAAAAATAAATACATAAATTAAAAAAAGCTGCACACTAATATTTCTTTCGACGGCCTTTATCTTTGATTACAGAGTTCAGAGTAGTAGCCAAAAATGATTCCTTGAGTATAGCAGTGTCATTAGGTAATTAAAAAAAGCATACACATGATAACCTGGTCATTCAATACATTCCGGTTGTCAGCTGACTTTATTTATTGCCAAATAACGTTGCTGAGTTTCGACCTGACCAACTGAAGCAAACCCACATCATAACACTGCCACCTGAGACTTGTACAGTGGCCACTATACATGATGGGTGTATAGCCTCAGACACTTCCCTTCTTATTTTACTAATTATAGTACAGTAGATGACCTTTTTCCATCTAAATCATCATGCTCCCAAGCAAACTTAAATATTTTCCTTTCTGATGAGTCATACTAACAAGTGGTTTTCTTATCACCAGACAACAGTTTATTCCCAATCCTGTGAGTTCTCATTGACTCATTGCTCTTACTTTCGCTATTAAACATAACTGTTATTTCTGTTGCATTCATGTGATCTCTGAACACGTTCATGCATATTTGTTTTCCTTTTCTGACCACATTTCTTCTGCAAAGTTGATGATTTACCAATATTCTTACATATCCTTATACCATTGGTGGGATTGTGGATGGCAATAGTGATTATTACTGTATTCATTCCCATTTTATGACTATGGTAACTGTGGTTGACCTCCGATCAACATTCACACACACATTCACACACTATGGGCAATTTGGGAACGCCAATTCGCCTAATCTGTATGTCTTTGGACAGTGGGAGGAAACCCACCAAGCACAAGGGAACATGCAAACTCCATGCATGCAGAGGCAGAGGCAGAGGCAGGATTTGAATGCTGACCCTGGATGTGCAAGACAACAGTGCTAACCACTAAGCCACCATGCCGCCTAATAATGTGTTAGACAGTTCTTAACCCAATCCCAGTAATTTTATGGTTTTCTTTTCTTGATGCAGAATAATTTGCCATGGTAGTGTAATAAACTAGGACTAAAACAGTTATAGACCACACAGTCTAAGAGAGCACTATTAATACCAAGATTTCATGCTATTATTGTGTATGCAGATGCAGACTTCTCTTTACCTGACATTTTGCTATATAATATAAAAACTAACCAAAGCAGAAATTAACAGGAACTATGGCTGTGAAAGTGTGATCCAGAGCTAAAGACTCATGCTAAAAAAAGAGAGAAAAACTAGAAGCGATTAGACAATTAGTAACAGGTGCAGATAAGTGAATTTGACCAGTGGTGACCCCGACAGGTTACAGAGAGATGCCATTTTCATTTTTAATTAATGACACTGTCTTTATTGATTAATAGCTCAATGTAGAGTATATACCGTATGATTTATTCTTTTTTTTTTGCATCCCCATATTTGATATGATGAAGTTACATGAACAGATACATGGAACGCGTGTCTACTTCAACTGAATGTCCATTATCTCTGTCTAATCTATGAAAGGGACACACCTCATTCCAAATGTGTTATTTTCGCATAAAAGAAGCTAAACTGGCAGTTTTGGAGGTGGCAAGTTTTGGGGTGTGGCAAGGTGGAAAGTTTTGGAGTGTGTGGAAATTGTGTGTCTCATGCTGTAACGACTAAATTGTGGAGGCTGTGTGCTCCAGTGTACGTGTGTGACTGCATGTGCACCGAAACCAGCATGATTCACTGTGTAATCCTGGTGCTAGACTGGTCTAAGCCTGGGAATAAAGGGAAAAAACTAGACAAACAAATAAACACACACTGAACTGATAGGTGGTTCTTGCGGAAGCAGCGTGAAACTAGGAGCAGCCACAAGTCTTACTTGAATATCTTGTAGAGCGTTCAGGATGGTTTTATCCAACCATTATTTTCAGAGTGATCGATGCAGTAACGAACAAAAAGTCCATGAACCATCAAACTATTTTAAGTTTATATATGAAAAGAAATGTATATATAAGGAAATATACTACATTAAGACTTCCCAATACATATTTCTATTAATTTACCGTGACAAAAAATAATCCAAAAAAATGATATATTTTTTAATTATTGTAATGTTATAGCATGCCAAATATTCTCTATAAAAACATGTCAAGTTTTCTCAGATTACATGGTGAAAGTGTTTAAATAACTTAACATACTCTATAATAGGTACATGCATGCAATTGCTAAATTGTTTAATCCTTGATCACTGCTCATCTGACTTTGCTGAGATTAAACTGGTTAATATTACAGCACTATTTTTCCCACGTATGGAGTCATCTCTGTCCAGATTACACAAATATTGCTATGAAACTCCTGATACAAAAACGGAAATACGTTTCAACTTAAATGATGGAATGGATGGATGGATGGATAGATAGATACTTTATTGATCCTGATATGTGTCTGATAATCTCAGTATTTTATATTCAGTTCTAACATGCATGATCATACACATCCATCTGCAAATGTAGGTCAGTTAAACACAGAAACCGGCTGCATGAACAAAAACATTTTGGCTTGTTTTTTGGTCTCATATGTAGATAGACCAGATGGAGTTCTACATCTTGCCCCTCTCTTTAATTCCCCACCCCACCATGGTGCTGATGGAACAGGACATGAGAAGTGTGTGAGACAGGAGGAGTGCACACGTGCTTCACCCTCCAGAGAGGCCAAAAAAAAAAAAGCCAAAATAAATCAAATGAATCATCATCCGGCCAACGGATGGCGACTTCTTTCTCAATCCAGCCCAATCATTCTCCTTTTCCTGTCCTTCTCATTTGGATTTCCCCTTAATGCTGGCTTCTCTGTGTATACTTCCTCATGCATAAGTCCCTTTTCTCCGTTCAGTGCCAGAGTATTAGATTGTCAATCCTCATGCTGAAAACTCTTCCCAGCAAGCTTAGCCCGAAGGATGCGGCATGCTCCCGAAACTCTGAAGAGATGACTAGAGCTTGGCACACTGTCCTGCAGACATCCCTGAATTAATCATTCACAATAACAGGATGTGTCCAGAAGCTTTTGTTTACCAAGGCTTGTATTTACAGGTCATTAGGTTTGGCCATGGTTGCAAAATGCTGAAAAAACAAACAACCAACAACAACAACAACAAAAAAAACAGGTGAGCATTATTCAACCCAATGGTCAGATTCATGAACAGATAAAAGAAACAATAGGCGGATTTGATCGCGCACATGCGAGGGAAGGAAGGTTTAGTGTCTCTCTCTCATTAATAAAAGATGCGAGTTTGTCTGCTGGGTTTTATGAATGGGGTCACCACGGCCCCTCCTGTCTGCAAAGCATGAAATACACTCTCGTACAGTTTTATACACTTTTATAACTTCATCTTCTCGCTAGGTCATATACACGGCTGCATCACAGCATATTTTCCAGTCAGCATAACGAGCCACATGGGATTTAAGAGGAGTAGTGCGAAGTAGAGCTGTAACTAAAATATCCCTGGAAACATGTGAAAACTGCTCATTTGAGTCTTAAACAAACGTGTGGTCCCGCTATAAACTCTTGGATATCACACAGAACCCATTTCTAAATCCAAAGCTCCGATTTGGAATAAAGGGTGACCAGCTGCTCTGGTATTTCAGTACTGAGTGGGTTTGCACAAGGCCCCTGAGGCTACAGTTTGCAGAGAGACGAGGACACTATTGAATTCACTGCCCTAATCCAGTCAAAGCGTTCATTACCTTACTACCCAACATGCCTCTCCGTCCCTCTTCTCTCTTTTTCACTGCTGTGAAACAGCATTACGTAACTCCATTAAAGCAGCAGCCATTGGAATACTCACTAGCTTTCTGTCTCGCTCTTGTTTTTTTTTTTTTTTTAGTTCTAGCTAACTCCAGAGCCAACGTGCACTGATCCCGTCACTCCCCCTGCTGCTCCTTCAGATAAGCTGCCCCTAATGTCCAGGTCCGCTCATGCTCATGCCCACACGTACACCTAGTGAAATATTACACTAGGCAAAAAGTCTTACATAAGATCCTGTGGTTTTTGCATGAACTTATCCAATGAACGGGAAGACTAGACAACCCCAGCAGCAGCTTCGCCTGTGGACACGTGTATTTTTGCCAAAACAAAGCCCCCCCCCCCCAGACAGTAAGAAAAAATATTTATAGGTTTATAAAATTTAAAGGTACTAAGGCCGGTCTAGTCCAGACTATATCTTCACACAGTCTGTTAGCAACCTCATAGAAATATTCCACTGACATTGATTTAGGAGGTGTGTTCAGGTCAAACCGGGACTTTTGATTGTGAAATCAAATCTTTCAAATGCGGGAATTTTGCGTGTAAGGCAATTATGCGAGGAAAAACTACATTAATTCTACACTAATGCATAGTGTTTCACTAGTGAACATTTTCTCAGCACACCAGAGCCGTGATCGGACTGCCTGCTTCACGTCTGAAACACTGGCCTCCCAGGAACTCCTTCAATGGCCCAAACATATTGAAATGGCTTGAAGCGAGGTCAGGACTGTACGGAGATGTGTCAAGAAGTTCCTGTAAAGTGCAATAGTTGTTTGCGAATGATTGTGTGTACAATTCACACAGCCTGATGTGTCTCTTCTGCATGTTGGCGACAAGTTATCTGTTGATTTTCACTGAGACTGCAGTGGGCTCTGAGCCGCCTCGGGCCAGGATCTTTATTTACAATACAGACACATGGCCTTCTTCAAAACATTTGCACCATACAAATTTCATGGCACCTACTGTACGAGTCTCATCACCTACTGGGCTTGAATGCCTTCATCATGAGAAAGTTTATCAGAAGTCCCAGTTTGACTTATACGCCCTTCATGTTTTTACATTTGCACATCATCAGCAGTGGTTTTAGAAAAACATGTTGAAATATGTTGTATGTTCGATACAGTTGCAGCTGTAAGAAACATAAATTCACTGGATTAGTTACTGCAGCCTATTAATTGATTTATTAAAAATGCATGCAAAAAATATAAAAATGTTTATATAAACAAAAGGCTTACAACCTTTTCTTTTGTGTGTGTGTTCATATGCATCTAATAACTTGCAGTTCCTCATACTTATTATTCCACCAGAGACTTCTAGGTATTGCTGGATTGAAGCCCTTCCAGCTACTGTAATAACACATAAATCACTTGGCATTTGTAATAATAATAATAATAATAATAATAATAATAATAGGCATGATTTATTATTATATATTAAGGATCACAGGGCACTATGCATAGACAATTTTGCACACATCCACACTTACATTTTTGGTTACAAATCAACTTACATTTGCTAGGAGAGAGGAAACCACAGGACCTGGCAAAAACTCTCAAAACACAAAGAGAACATGCACAGAAACTCTAGACAGACAGTAACCCAAGCTCATGATTTATCCAGATGCCCTGCAGGTGTGAGGCAGCAATGCAACCCTTGCTAAATTATACATGTGATATAGAAATAGCAATTCATTTGAGTTGTCATTTATACCAGACAGTATGCTGTAGATACATGTTTATCTCATATAGAGTACAATATAGCACCATCTACTGGTGAAACTGGCAAAACACACCCAAAACTACAACAAATGATGGATTAATTGTGATTAATGTACACAAACTTATTTTACAGCACATAAGGTTTAATATATATTATTAGAACCAAAGAAGCATACCAGATAGACATTAGGAAAAACTCATATATCTTCACATTGTCTGTTTAGAGTACAAATATGGTGGCCAAAAGTATTGAGACACAAGTGAAATTCAGTGTTTTAAAGAAAATCAAGATAATAAAAATAATTAGTTATTTTTGCAATTAAATTCCAATACAACAATCAATAGTTAGCATGAAGCTGTTTAACTTTAAAACCTGCTTGATCCGGCTGGGCATAGAGTCAAAAGAGGTGTCTGCAGTACTCGGGTGTTGCTCAATCCATGAAGATCATGAAAATAAGAAGGTTTCTTGACTGCTAGTGCCTTCTTCACCAGTGTCCAATGTTTTTTTTTTTGTGCACAGTGAGAACTAATACATGCATATGATGTCTCACATTATTTTAATTAAAATTACACATTAAAACGTCTGTTGGCCGCATTGTCTTATCAGCGCTTTTCATTCAATGCTAGTGTCTCTCCAGTCACTGCTGCGCAGGGAATGTGTTACATCAGCTCATTTGTAACTGCGGTGCGAGCAAAAATGGAATGAGCTGTGTGCAATGATTAGATTTGTTTAGTCTGAGGGTGAAAGGCTTTGTGTACACAGTATGGAGAAAGTGTTTTGTCATGAAGAAGTGCGTATGAATGGATAGAGAAGTTCAAGGAGGGTCAAGTGTTAGTCATCAAGAAGGAGCTGGATGCGGATCCATGTCCGCACACTTCGGCCAACACATACGCCATTCTGCAGAAATATCCTTTTTCATGTGTTAAAACATCCTCCCTATAGTCCTGATTTGCTTGTTTGGTCTCCTGAAAGCAGCCCTACTTTTTAAATGAGGGAATACGAAAGCTTGTTGACTGTTAACTTCTCAAGTGTATTGAAAAGCAAGGAGATTATGTCAAAAAATGTGTATTTGTCTTTTCTAAAAGTTAATTATAATAAAACAGTGCAGATAATTTTTGACTAACCCGTGTAAATTTTATACTCTGTGTGCGTAAGTATGCAAGTGCCCATGATCCTTTCACCAGTTTACTAATATAATGTTATTTACAGTACCTGGAGGTGGCGTTAATGTTATGGCTGATTGGTGTGCACATATGGACATATAGCAAACTATGAACATACATTATTGAAATGAGGGACGCAATCAATCATCTTTTGCTTTTAATATTTTAAACATTTACATTTCACTGTCTCATCCATTTTGTCCTAATGGGAATGTAAACTTTTGCACTCAACAGTACATGCCACAGACTTCTTCATAAGAGCACTATTTGCGTTTTGAAAAAAATTGCCATTACATTACAGTCTGGCTACTCTTTTTAACAAGGTCACACTCAAATGACTTCACATAAGACTAAATTAGACCACATGACCACATTAAGAGCAAAGCAATGGCATTCACAGGCCTGTGTAGAACCGATGTTCAGCTCACCATGCAGTACAAACAGTCTGTCTGGCTAGCCACGGAGTTCCTCTAATCTGTTCCAACTCACAGACGAACAATTAAATTGTACCAGCTGAGTGTTGGGCTTTTTGTAAAAGTTCTACTGGGGGAGTCATTTATGCCTGTGTGTAGCGGATGATCTCACTTAGGTCATAGCCAGTGACGGCGAAAGCAAAACCGTCACCATCGCAGAACTTAGCGCCGCAAATCTGAGTGTCAGTCACACATTCGTTGTAAAGGTGCTCGATCTAGACAGGACAGAGGAATAAACATTGTGGATAAACTGACTAATACATAGTGACTAGTAAATAATATCTAGTCAAAGTAAGCTACAGTATAGGAGACACTTAAGGCTGTTTAGCCACTCATTTCACATAATTTTTATTTTAAAAAAATGCATCTGAATATTTCTGATTCTATAAATTTTATATCATCACAAATATAACAAAACTCGAAATAGTGTCACAGTATGCATTCAAGATTTAATATTATTTAGTTTTAAGCAAATCTAACAAAAACAACTAAATCCATCTGTTATGTTTATGTAATTTATTACAATTTCTGCTTTCATCCATCTAAGTACCGTATATACATTCATCAGCCACTTTATTAGGAAAGTGCAATATTTCTGAAAATATGTTATATGCCTGAAATATGCCTGCACATTCATGCAATTGTTTAAAATCAGCTTAAAACATTCGAAGACTGGACAAAAAATTTGTAAACTGGGAACACATCACATGGTCACCTTTCCCATTTTTTTAACAGTACAGATTTGGACTGTAGCGTCAGATCCCTGTTGCAGGGTCACAGGATTTTGGTGGTCTTCTATTGTTGTAATTTACACACTTCAAGATTTGCTGTATTGAACATGTGCTACAGAACTGCTGCTCTCTGAATGTTCACAGCATTCTTTGAAAACAGGTCAATGCACTCATTCACTCATTTTCTTTGTCGCTTTAACCTGTATACAGGGTCGCAGGGGGCCTGGAGCCGATCCCAGGAGACTTAGGGCACCAGGCAAGGGTACGCCCTGGGTGCAGTGCCAACCCATCGCAGGGCACACACATACACTTCTTCATAAACTATGGCGATTTGGAAAGTTAGCCTAATCAGCCATGCACAGAGAAGTGGGAATCAAACCCGGACCCTGGGAGTGTAGATGACAGGGTTAACCACTGTGCTGCCCAATTGAATTGAATGAACTCTTATTGATGTAATGCTTATAACAGTGTTCATGATCTCAAAGCAACTTCACAGAATTAAAAGAAAATTAGGAAATTGAGTATGAAATGTGTGAGAAAATGTGAATAATTCACAATGATCAGATTGTCCATGATGAGCAAGCTCCCTGAGTTTGGAAGAAATAGGAAGAAAGCTTGATGTTTGATATTCCTTGATATTCTGGATGTTTTACGTGAACATGACCTGTATGTGGATGCTTTTGAGCATTGTGCTGCTGCCATGTGATTGGATGATTGTATTAACCTTACATGAATAAAATACATGTCTTCCTTTTAAATTGGCCGTTGAGTGTATATCGCCTTCCCATTTAATATTAATACGTAGTATTTAACTGGTCATGATATAATGTCAGCTGTAGCATAGGATAAGCTGGAGCTCATCATATATTTATAGTTTTGTTCAATTTCTCACCTCCACACTGTTGTTGTCTGGAGCTGGGTTTAAATGCCACACACGAACGAAGGAGTCCTCAGCAGCTGAGAGCAGCTTAGAGTTGAGCGAAGGCAAGAAAGACATTATGGTTTACTGAACAAATAAGGTTTACACACCCTGCCATGTGCGAGATCTGTTTTCTCTCACCAGTCCAGTGAAGGGAGCAATATCGAGGGAGTAGATCCAGCGAGCATGGGCATTGACCTCAGCATGCAGTATTCCAGTGACACCCTCGTAGAGGCGGATTTGGCCCGTGCCATAGGCAGCTATGACTGTGCCTTTCCATAGCTTCACTGACGAACAACTCATACTGGTGGGAAGAGGCACCCGCAAATGGGGGTTATAAAGTTCATTCCATAGATTTATTGTCAGTTCTTTAACGTACTGTATGTAATTTTTTTCTTTTTAGCCCCATCAACTGGTGGCACTATGCAATCACAGCAAAATATATAATACAATGCATGATGAACAATATTGACTATGAGGCTATTTCTCCACACATAAGTTCTGATTAAAGGTGTGTAATATAATATACAAGTAATATAATAAAATAAAACACTCCTATACTTGCCTGTCTTTACCCAGGAAACAAATCCAAAATCCAAGGAACAGTTATTATACTGTATTTCTCTTCATATATCTTACTATCCATATTACCTCACACTGTGACAAAGATGTTTTTCCATGAACTTACTCAAATCCAGGGATCTTGTTAAGGAGCTGGAAATCCCCACCAGACTTCCATACACACAGAAGGCCTGAGTCGTCAGCACTCACCAAATCCGCTACGTACTCCTAAAAAAAAAACGTTTTCAGGGCATAGTTTCTACCTTCAAGAACAAAGTCTTTGCAAGTTCTAAAAGTTGTTAAAAGGAAAAGCAAAGTTATGTTAAGCATAATTTAATTGCATAATGAATTAATTCCAGAGCTCAAAGTTCGTGGATACTTGACCCATATGTACTTCTTGATTTAGCTTTACCCTTTGGTTGTTATCGTAACCTCCACCTTCTGGGAAGGCTTTCTGCTAGATTTTGAGGCATGGCTGTGTGGATTTTTTTTATTCAGCCACAATAGCATAAATCAGGTCAGGTGCAGATGTCAGGTGATGAGGTCAGGTGTGTAGTCGATGTTGAAGTCAGGTATCTGTGCCAGTTCCACTCCAACTTTGGTAAACCATGTCTTTGTCATGTCTAGTTTTGCTTTGTGCGCAGGGGCATTGTCATGGTTAAAGAAAACCTAATGAAGACGTTGCTTACCAAGGTTGGTGTGGAAAAGACAAAAGCTGTAGACATACAATTGTGTGCTTTAAACTGTGCGGCAGCAGTTTAAGGAAGAAGCACATATTGCTGAGATGGTCAAGTGAGATTCAAGATACATCTGGCCAGTGTATATACAGTATCATTTTACATACTATGCATATTAGTTATTTATGTCACTCTACAAAATGAATAAGTCATGGTAAAGACTTCAAGTGCAAGGCGACAGTGCTAACCACTACAACCCCGTGCCACCTAGCTGACTTTTTGCATAGAAAGTGCTTTAATAGCATTATTTTGCATGGCTAAAGTATTCTATTGTCGATTTGTAACCATTAAATATTTACATATTATGAAAATGTGAATAGTGAAATTGACTAGTACGATTCTGTTTTAAATAAAGACCCATTAGATTATAATTGAAGTATAATCAGCTCTTTATATCCAGTTACTTAGGAGCTTCCACAAGCCACGACAGCTGATAATGGTCAAGTGTGAGTACTTTACCGTACTGCCTGAGCATTCGGACGCCATGTCTGTGACAGCCTCAGTATGTTCCTCCAGTACTTCAGACAAAGTGATGTTACTTCCTTTACTGGGTACATCAAACACCAGCACTGCCCCAGACGACACCCCTAACAAAGGCAGGAAAATAAAGATTTTATGACATTCATAAATTCATGCATATAAATACATACTTACAATCAGAAATCAGTCTTTGGCTCACTTACCTACACAGATGTATTTGTCTCTGACGGCAGCGATCCCTCGTGCAAAAATGGCTTTAGCTAATATTCAATACATGGTATGAGTAATACAAATACAAAAACTGTTATCAGAGTGGAATATGATATTACTGTACCTGTGGGTGTCTCTGGTGTGTCCAGTGCATGCCAGTATACCATAATGGATCCATCAGACTCATACATCTATTAGATAAACAGACAGTTAAATTACAGATGGTAATGATAAAATCATAAATGTAGTTACGTTAATATGCATAACTAACCTGAATCCCTTTCTGAGAAGTGACAGCGAGCAGATCTCTAGATGGAAGAACACACCAAGCTGCCTGTACAGAGGAAAACAAAAAGTCTGAATAAGCTATGCACACTTACTGTACATAGCGACCCTACATATGTAATCTTGATCAAATGAATGGTTTACAGTAACTAGACAATGCTTCTAAGTCCAGCCTGCTTGATCTCGGTGCACATGTCTTCCTTTTTTGGTATCTTATACCCCCTAACGTAATTCAGACCTACAACCCCGGCTACAGTTTTCCAATTGCTGGATCAGGTGTTCGGAGAAAAATATGGATTATTTGTATGACACTGGCCAGAGTTGAACAGGGAAAGCTCTAAATTGTGAATTTGTGAATGAATTTCTGAATGAATAACCTATAAAAATGTTTTTAAAAAGTGCACATCACCTGCATGATTAGTGAGGAGCTGGTGGCCACATTGCCCTCTTTGGACTGCAGCTGTCTGTGTGAGTAGTTGAGTCCATCCCATGAGGCACTCACTAGGTTCACTACGTTGGCGTGGACCACTGCAAAATGGGTGAGGGAACGCGGTGCCAAGCGCAAAACACTTAGGTTGTTGTAGAGCGCTGAAGCACTGCTCTTTAGCTGAATGCTTTTCTCCCGATGGTACATTTTGGCCATTTTAGATTTCAAAGATCAAACCAAGCCTATACAGTTTTATCTGAGAGAAAGAGCAAAAAAAAACAACAACAGAAAATTAGGCTTAGATCATAGATAAGTTGTGGTTTATACTGTTGTGGTTTATATTGTTATGAAGATGTTATGAAGATTTGAGCAAAATGACTGTTTTTAGAGAGCTAAGCATGCTTTTAAAAAACAATCTTAGTGATTAAGTCTACCTATTTTGCGATGGAAAAGTTTAATCATTGAGTCCCTGTAATTGTAATATCATCAATTAGATGTTTCCAAAAGTATTGGAACACAAAGGTGAATGATTTTGCTTTTGCTAACCAATGTATATATCTGAGTTTGAGATAAAAAAAAAAAAACAATAGAAGACAATAGGTCAGTTTTGATTTCCTGATATTTAGGTATGGATATGTAGGTAAAACCATGGTACCTTTTTTTTGGACCCACCCTTTATTCAAGTGAGCAAAAATACTGGAACAAGTGATTGAAGCGTGTTACTTGTCAAACAGGTGTGCTCTGTTAATTTGTTTAATTTGATTGTTTAATCTGTTAATAACTCTGAATAGTTATTCTAGGTTTGAGCGCTGGGTTTCGCCTGTGAAGACTGCATAATTCAACATGAAGAATTGCCAGCAAATGACTCTGATCTGATTAAATATTCCATATTGCTGGGATACACTGAAATCCCCGACACCGCCACACATCCATGGCAGTGACATTGTGCAGAACCAAAGAATATATCATAATTTGATCACAATTATCACAACTTCCTTGCATGACAGTCCTCTGCATTTAATCCAACGTTTAGGCTAGGGTTCTTCAATAAGCAGCTCACTGCAACGAACACTGTTGATTGTTGAAACTTTTTCCTGATGATGTACTGTACTGGCCCTTGAGAATCTGTACTGGCCCTTGAGAATCTCAGAAAACTGTAAGCATCAATTTTCCAGCTGATGGTTGATGGTGCTCCGTTCCATACTCTGCCAATTACTCTACAAAATAAAATAAAAATAAATGACAAAAACCTAAATAAAACAGAATCACTGCACGCTGCTCTTCTTTCATGTAAATCACAAGTGGGGCATCCATTTTTGCTCGCACCGCAGTTACAAATGAACTGATGTAACATAGCACACCTGAAAAGCAGGTAGCAATAGCCTTGAATGAAAATCATTGATAAGATAATACAGAAGTTTGAATATACAGTAACCGGAGGATGGATAATTTTTTTTACTCATCCTTGTACATCATATGAAATGAAAATACAATAGATTGATGTTTATCAGCCACAGTAAATAGCAACAGGCTGTTACAATGTATCTAGATGATTGTTTAATTTTTTATTAGTTATTTGTTTATTTAGCTTTTAATGTAAAGCAGATATCACTTGGATGGACTAGTATTTATCCTTCATGTTATGAATTATTATAACAAAATTTACGCCAAAGGTGTTCAGGTTCAGTCCTGGATCCAACACAGTGTCGACAGTGTGGGCAGTTTTTTTGACATGTCCTTAAATACACGCTCTAAACCTGATATATAACAGATGAGGCTGGTCAGCTGTGCTTGAGCAGAAAAATTCCCAAACTGTGGTGGACATTGGCCGTCCAGGACTGGACTTGAACAACCCTGCTTTATGTATTTATATGACCTATAGAGCTAAACGCTAGCTTGCTAAAATAATCCCGAGAGAGCATTCCGTACAAACATGTTGCACAATGTGTGCACAGTTAGCTCGGTCCACCAGTATTACTAAAACAATACCACAGACATTACGAATGAATTAAAAGCGACCACAGCTATCTCACAGCACTGAGCTAACTGATAAGAGCGGGTCATACATACTATACCACTAGCACAGCGCGTCTTCCGGAGCCATAGTGACGGAGCGCGTCGTGTGCAAAACACGTGTACAGCTCGCGTGCTGTACGTGTCTTCCAAACGGCTCTTCTAGACCCTACGTAGACGGAGTCTGAACGTGCAGGAAGGAGCGTATTCTACACCCTACGTAGTGCACGTGGAGGTTTTTGGGACAAGGACGTGGTCTGCGTACTTGACGGAGCACGTTGCCTGGCAACCAGTGTCCGTTCACGTCTGCTGAGTGTAAACATTCAACGTTTTTTTCCTAAAAAAAAAAACGTTTTATAAAAACGCAGACAGCTGGAAATGAAGTGAAGGTTAGAGCTCAGCAAAGTTAGAAGAAAAAGACAAAGAAGGTCAACTTAACCTTGTCAGGGTAAGCCAGTAGTGTCGCTTCATTACAGTTATATAACTATACTGTCTAACTCACTATCCATGATTTATTATTATTATTATTTTTTTTTATAGTTGGATAGGTGCTGTTTAATAATTACAGTAGCTCTATCTACAGTACACACTGGGAATAAAGATCAGTAATAAGTCACAATATGAATAACAGATTAATAAATTAAAAGGTCTCACTCACCGGCCACTTTATTAGGTATGGTGTTCAACTCCTTGATAAGACAGCTATCTAATCAGCCAATCACAGGCAGCAACTCAATCCATTTAGGCATTTAGACGTAGTCAAGGCGATCTGCTGAAGTCTCACCCAAGCATCAGAATGGGGAAGATATGCGATTTAAGCAACTTTGAATGTGATATGGTTGTTGCTGTCAGACGAGGTGGCCTGAGTGTTTCTGTAATTGCTGATCTACAGAGATTTTCACACACAACCATCTCTAGGGTTTACAGAGAATGATAGGAAAAAGACAAAATGTCTAGTGAGATTCTGTTCTCTGGGCAACAATGCCTTGTTGATGCAAGAGATCACAGGAGGATGGCCAGACTGTTTCAAGGTGATAGAAAGACTAAGGCTAATAAAAAATTGGACAATACAAGATTGTTGAAAAGTTGCCTGGTTCGATGTGTCTCGAACATGACAATGCGTTCACTGTACTCAAATGGCCTCCACAGTCACCACACCTCAATCCAGTAGACCACCTTTGAGTTGTGGTGTATGGAGGAAAATATTTATATAATAGAATGAAACTATTTGTATGTGGAAGGAGAATATTTACATGAGAGTTTTAAGAGTACAATATAATATAATATAATATAACATATCTATTTGAGAGAAGAATATACTGTATGCACAAAAGTGGATTTCTCATACAGATAACTAATATTTGTATTAAAACTATTTAGGAACCATGTCACGCAACCCCATCAAGACTCGAGCTGAAAAAGGTCATGTCACAGGAGCCCACGCTCCACATTCCGCACAAGCTGAGGACGTGGTAGAAAATGTGGAACCAGGATGTCTTTCCAAGTCTGAGTTTCTGAATATGATAGCTCAAGAAGAAGAAGAGGAAATTGTGTCAGATATCCTTGAAGAACTCATGACCCATGTGATGGAGAAATGCTTTGAAGTGTATCTTAAGAAACAGGTGAGACATCTTAGCAGTAGAAGTTTACTTTCACTCACTTATCCTCTATATCACTTATCCTGGACAGGGTCATGGGAGAAAGCTGGGAGCTTATCCCAATGGACTCAGGGCACTAGACGGGGAACACCCCGGATGCGGTGCCAATCCATCGTAGAGCACGCATTCACATACACACTCACGTACACATTCATACCGTGGGGAATTTGTACAGTAAATGCCAGTTAGCCTATTCTTAATGAGTTTGTGCTGCGGGAGGAAACTGCAGTACCTGGAGGAAACTTACCAATCATGGGGAGAACATGCAAAGTCCACGTACACAGTCATGAGCTGGGAATCGAACCCTTGACCCTGGACGTGTAAGGCCACATTTCTGGTGGAAGTTTTACCTTTATACTGTATATTTCAAAACAATCCTATTGATGGTTTTTCAATGGAACATTTTATACTTGATTTTTTAACGAACTTTTTGAAAATTAAAGAAAAATGTTATTTTAGTGGTCAGAGAGGTTAGTGAGAGAACAGCAATTTATACATCTGTTTATGTTTAGGAATATATTTTTCTTGAAGGAACATATTTTTCTTGAAGATGTTACAAAACATTAAATTTAACTAAAAATTCATAAAAAGCATGATGTGATATTTAAGAAAACATAAATAATAACAATAATAACAACAACAACATTATTATTATTAATAATAATAATAATAATAATAATAATTGCCAAATCACTGTCATATAGAGTGAATAAAGCACTTTATCCCATGTAGAAAATAATAAACTTTGGGGTGTGCAATGTGTCACACCATATCGTAAAAATATTTTTCTCTAAGACCATGTTTTATTCCTAACTTGATCATTAAGACATTCAATCCAACATTTAGTTAGTTTAATGATTTGTAAAGACAAAACTAGTCACAATTAGTCTTACATGAAACACTGATAGAATGTAATATTGTCAGGTGTGAGGTGTTGCTTTTATATGTACGTATGTGTATGTTATTTTTTTCTCTCTGTACAGATAATCCCATTCACTGTGGCCTGGGCCGAGAATACCATTCTGCAGCTGGCCAAGTGGCAGTACCTTATGCATGATGAAGGTGATGATGTAGAAACAATCTCACTGCTACAGGAAGACACAGCACCCGCACCTTCAGTTACAGATTCCTGGGCTGAAGGCTGTGTGCCGGTTATCAAAATCTCAAATCAGTTACAGGTAATTGTATGAAAAACACTAATGATTTATATATATACAGTATTAGACACTGATTTACAGTAATGTGTGCTCAATCTTATTATTCAAACAGGACGGTTATGATTGACTCAAAGAAAACTGAAGTTGAAGTTCCACAGAAAATACAGGAAGCCCAGTCAATAAACAAAACAGAATCTCCCCAGAGGAAACCAAGACGAAATGGCAGGGCCATGAGAGTAATCCCTGCATCGCGTGCAAAGAAAGAATTGCAAAGGAAACCACATCCACCAGAGACACCTTCACCAAACAAACTAAAACCTCCAGAAACACAGAATATATTGCGATATTAGGACTTATTGTGTGAAGACAGAGTTTTTCTGCCAAAGGTCAACAAGATCAATACTGAGTGCCTCAGTACATCCTGACCTATTAAAGAACAAAGCTAGAGGATATACAAACGAACAAGAATATTATTTATATCAGGGTCCAATGAGAGAGAGTTCACCTTAAATTCTTATCATGTGGCTCCCAAAATAACAACCTATTTTATACCTATACACAGACAATACGTTTCTTTCTTTCTTTCTTAATTAATGAATTATTTATTCTTTATTTAATTCACCATAATTAATTAATTAATTACTCATAATTAATTAATTTTCATAAAGTGTACATACCATAAGAAATACAGTGAAGCCAATCACTTCATATTTAAAGCAAATCACATCATGAAAATATGAATGTACATAAGTAGACACGTAACGCACATATAACATAATATAATATGTGTTACTGTTACAAATTGTGCGAAATTGTGTGAAAGCCTCTGCAAACATATTTTGCCAAACCTTCAAAGGCCTGATTCAAACTGTTAGAATCACGTAGGAGGTCAGCTACAAGAGGTTCATTCTTTTCAGTAGCACAAAGAGCTTTGACAGCAGCTTTGTACACTCACTCAAATGGTTCACACTCCTTTCTTTAAAATTGGCACTGGCGTATGAACAACATTATCTGGCAATTTGATAAATTACTCACTAAATTAGTTAGTACAACATAAAGTTACTACATTAGTACAAGTAAGTAACACTTGAAATGTAAAATAGATTTTTTTTTCCTTAGTAAAATGGTCTGACTTATTGGCACCAGCACAAGAGGAGCTCACAGCCTTTCCCCCTTTAACATTCCAGTAATAGACGTTTAGCTTTTAAACTTTGCACCTCTTCATTACAGCAGTGACAAACACAGCAACCAGATTACTCTACATACTAATGTTCAATTGTGTAGCTCCACCTATTTTTGCCTCTACCACTAATAAACATTTTTATATTTGTTTCTTTTTAGTTTCCTTTTAATGCTTTTTTTCTATAAGGGAGGCTTTTTTTTCCCCCCTCAATTTTTAAACCAGAACCTGTTGGACTTCACAATTATTTTACAGCCTGCAGGAACACTGAGTATGTTTGATTCTGCTGCTGCAGTTGTTACAGGCTAGTTATGTTGACTTACTTAATGTAGCCTAAGCATAAAAATATTCACCCATCTACTTATATATGATAAATCATATATAATCAAATCACTTTTTACAAGCAAAGAAGTAAAGAATTACTTCCAGCATCAAAAAATTACGTAGACATAATAGAATTGTTCTACAGTATCTATCATATATTGTTTATTTATTATACATATATCATGCATACTTATATATACATATTAGGGCTGCAACTAACGATTATTTTGATAATCGATTAGTTGGGCGATTATTTTTTCGATTAATCGGATACAAACTAAACACTTCTTTTTTTTTAATGTTTTGCTTATAACTATATAAAACCATAAATTAGGGTATTAGTTATGTATAAAACTAAACTTAAAAAAATGCAAAAGCCACATATAGAGTTTAATGATCTTTAATTTTGACATTTTAAACCTTAAGTTAGAGACAAAGTTTGTTTTTGAACAGTAAAACTCATCTAAATAGCCAAAATATAAATAAATAAATAAATAAATAAAAAAGCAAAGCAATTGTTGTACTCTTATTATATTGGATGGCATCTGTTATAGTGGCTGCTTGTTGTGGAGTGCATGGGGGAACTCACTTATGCTGACTTGTCTCTTTCTAAAAAAACAAACCAAATACATAAATAACAGCACTGAGTATGCAAAGTACAGCATTTTAACAATAATTGCAGATATTGCCAGCTGATAGAGAAGAACAGCCAATCAGAAGTAGTGTGTGGAAGTCTGTGAATGGCTGGTTTTGTGGCAGTTTTGTAACCAAAGTTGAGCCAGCGTACAGGCAGAGTCGAGCGCGCACAGAAAATAAATGTTGAGCGAGCAGGGAAGACATTGCACGCGCAGAATCGAGCTGTTGAGCGCGCAGTGGAGACCCTGCACGCGCATAGAGTGCTTTGTCTGCTCTCAAAATGTCAAACCGCGCGCTCAGAATTGTGGCAGGAATATAACTCGATAGGCGCGCGCTTTTTCCTGCAGACGCTTCTGTAACCTCCATTGCGAGAGCGGCTGTGTATCTGTGTGTATCTTTGTGTATTTGTGCATCTTGTGGTCGCGATTTCTCAATAACGTGAGCAGTCCAACTAATCGATAACGGCATTCGTTGACAACGAATTTCATTATCGATAATTATCGATTTTATCGATTAGTTGTTGCAGCCCTAATACATATATGACCTGAATTAGACAAAATATATGACCTGAAAAAGACAAGAAACACACAGTATTGATATGTTGCCTACACAATGGTTTGTGCTTAACCGGGTTGTGAGAGGAAGCTATTCATTCATTCATTCTGTATACTGTTTATTATGTTTCAGGATCGCAGGGAGCCTGGAGCCTATCCCAGGAAAATTTGGGCACAAGTTATTTTCCAGAAAATATTAAACAAAAATATAAATACAGAGGAAAAGACAAAGTTATCAAGATTTTTGATCTAGGTCAAATTATGCAGAAACAAATAGGATCTATCGTAAAGTAAGAGCATTTTGCAAGATATTTGACTTTGAACTTTGCTAAAAATATTTCTATTGGCCAATTATAGATTTATTAATACATATGTCAAGGCATCATATCCAACACAAAAGGGTGAAGCCAAGCTTGTGTGCGGACCGGATGATCCGCTGTGGCGACCCCTTGCTGGGAGCAGCCGAAAGACCAACAACAACATTAAATATATATTTGTAAATAAACAAAGTAATGATATCCAATCAAAATGGTGCCAGGCAGGACACATGGACACATACAGTATATAAGAATCGATTTTAATCTCTAATAAATAATTATTTAAAAAGATCAAAACCAGGATATGTTATATAGCGGGGTGTGCAATCAGATGTTAAACCAATAGGTCACATAACTTTGAAGTTATTGAAATAAAATTTTAATATTTTTCATATTATTTTGAGTCATAATATCTAGTAGAAAGGGATATGCCCTCTGCAGTACATGCAGCCACACATTTTAGAATAGATTTCGATCCAACAGACTGAGAAGTTATTGAAATAAAAAGATATAATATTTCTATACAAATTATGAAAACAAATTTAAAATGTAAATATCCTACGAAATCATAGTCACTAACAGTAACAAGAGACTATGAAAGGGGCAAGATTTTTCTATAATATGGTTTTCTTATACACATATATATATATTTTCGTTTGATATATTTACATGTTCTCCCTGTGGTTGGTAGGTTTCCACCCACAGCTCAAGGACATGCAGATTAGGTTTATTAGTGTTCCCAAATTGCCCGCAGTGTGTGTGTGTGTGTGTGTGTGCGTGTGTGTGTGTGTGTGTGTGTGCGTGTGTGTGTGTTGTGCCCTGCAATGAATTAGCAAGTTCCCAAGTCTTCTGAGAGTTGCCTGAAGATAAACCGGCACAGATCAGGCTGATCGGACCATCTGATCCGGATTTCTTTGATCTGTTTTAACTTTAAACTTTTACTTCACTTTCTATTACTGTAGTTGATGTTGGAATTGTAGTAGTAGCTGTGGCCTGTAGGGGCGCTGTTGTCTATATATTTTTTATCTGTTTCGAAAGCATTCCGTTATGTTTTATGTAGAGTTTATATTGGAGTATTATTATCAATTTAATCACAACAGTAACCTGCATGGATGACATTTTAGTTAGTTAGCTGGAATATCTGAACTGGGGCTCTGCATGTCCGTTTAAACTCCTAATGATGAACAAGTCTATTCGATTCTATTTATTTATTTATTTATTTATTTTAGGGCAGAGGGGTGTTCTCTTTCCCCACACATAGAGATTTAGTTTATCGCCTCCTATTATGTCTTGTTAATTAGTATTCTCTACCGAGTCCTGCGCTTCTGCTGTGACCAGCCATAAATCGCTTATCTTCCTCCTCCTCTGGAAAACGCTGTTCAGTCTCTTTAAAACAGCGTGTGAGCAGATGAGTTTGCTGCTGAACTCCACTACTGTACATCAACAGCTCGGAAAGCCCCGTGTTTCGGACTTGGACTTGTAATCAGCGCTGTTATGGATGGACCCTGGATCAGGATTTGCTCGTTGACGCTCACCACAGTTTTCCTTCAAGGTATACGTGATGAGTTGAATGTGTAAGAATGCTTTACTGCAATCCAGCCTCAGTGCTGGAGGTCCCCCTGTCCTGGACTTTACTTATTGAATAGACTTTAATTCAAAATTCTAGAGTTGAAGTGGTTGTGTTAGATCAGGGAATACACTTAAATGTTATTCAGTCCATGATCAAGCTGGGAACCTGTGCTGTAATCAGTCATTTTAATTCTGCATCGACCTTGTCTGAGAGATGATCAGCCAACACTGGGGGTTGAGGTGAGGATATTCCATGAAAAGTGAGGATTCCGTGATTTTGTGTGGCTGTACTGTGCACTTCAATTTCACTGAATATATAATATTTAATATATATTTTCTTCCGACAGGGTGGCGTAGGGGTTAGCACTGTTGCCTTGCACCTTCAGGGTCCGGGTTCCATTCCCGCCACATGTGTCTGTGCATGTTCTCTCCATGCTTAGTGGGTTTCCTCCTGGTACTCCGGTTTCCCCTTACAGTCCAAAGACAGGCAGATTAGGCTACTTGGCATTCCCAAATTGTCCAGTGCATTGCCCTCCCGTCCAGGGTGTACCACGCCTTGCCCTCTAAGTCTTCTGTGATAAGCTCCAGGCCCTCTATGACCCTGCATAAAGGATGAAGCAGTATAGATGATGAGTGAGTCAGTAAGAGTGCATGTTACCTGGAGCCACAAAACAGTGTAGTGCCTTTGGAGCAGTAAGGTTTAAAACCTTGCTCAAGGGCCCAACAGTGGCAGATTAGTTGTGCAAAAACATTAATTACCATGCCACCACCAGCATACTCTACCAGTGGCACTGTATAAAAAAAATCTAACCTGTCAAGGGGAGCTTAATCCAGTATAAAAAGCACATATATTAGCACAGCACTATTAATTAAAAGATCACATTCATCCTCTCGTGTTAGTTCCTGAGCACTGCTGATACTTGGTCCTTCTAGTTAACAGTTTGGTTTAATTAACAGTTAAAATATGAATAAATAAATGTGATCAATATGACAAAACAACTGACTACTTTAATAGAAATACATCTACAGTATACCTTCTGTTTCATGCAATTATCCAGTTAATTATTATTCTTTATGAGTTAATGGTAGAATATAAAGATACGCCGCTGTGTATGAAATTTGCGTGTTCTCCCCGTGCGTGGTGGGTTTCCCGCCACAGTCCAAAACCATGCAGCTTAGGCTAATTGGTGTTTCCAAATTGTCTGTAGTGTGTGAATGTGTATGTGAATGTTGACTGGAGGTCCTAACATGGTTGTGCAGTACAAGAAAGGAATAAATACCTTTCTAGCAAATACCATTGGCCTCCATGGTCCCTAGTTGGACTACAGAGGTTCCCAGATGGATGGATCGGATAAAAATTTACATACAGCATGTATTAGGTTTCTTGACATAATTTGCATCAAGTAGCCAAGTGGTAGCATTTCAATATTTCTTTTAAAACTGCTTGATTTAGCTCCAAGCCTTATGCTGTTTTCCTTTTTTAGAAGTAGCAGCTCTGAACCTGAGGAACGAACTTTTGGGAAAGTGTGTGCAAATTCAGGATGTAGAAGGCAACGAAAAATTGATTTTGGACGAGTGTAAACCAGGTTCTGTCTTTCAAGAATGGCAGTGGAACCCTAAGACACGCTCCTTGAGGAACCCAAACACAGGAAAATGCTTGACAGCTCACAACATCCAAGATCAGGGAACTGTGGGCCTCTTAGCATGCAGAGCTGAAGATAACGAGACTCAGGTCTGGAGTTGCTCAAAAAAGGGCCATCTCACTTTGTACGGAAAGCGCTTCCATTTGAGTGTGCGCTATAACTCATCTGATATTTTTCTTTCCACGGAGCGAGGGAAGAGTACCAAGTGGAAGACACTGAATGAGCGAATGGTGTGCGAGGAACCACAGAAAGAGCCTGAGAAGATGGAACCAAAAATTATTGCTAAAATTCGCCTGTGGCAGCGTAAGAGCAACCTTGTCGGGTGTCATTCCCCTCATTTATGTGGGAATTGTAGACAATACCCCAGGCCATCATTCCACCTAACATATACATAAAATTTCATCCATTTATTCTACTACAAGCTCAATTTGTAACCTATTAGAGATCATCAGTAGGTTCTAACATCATGTATCGTTGTAACGAATTGCTTTCTGTTCACTAAATAACATGAAACATTGTTGGTTTTACCATAATTATTTTAACACCCATTTTTACCTGTATGATGCCTCACCAACTTTTGCTAATGTAACGGCCTACAATTTATTCATGACCTTTCTAACAGATATTTCACTTGTACTGGAGATATATTCAATTCTGTTATGTGTCATCTTTTTTAGCTCAAGTAAATCTGGAATTGGATGCTCCGAAACCTACAGAGCCTTTACGCTTTACCACTGCATTTCCTCACTCAAACAGTAGCACTGATTTGGGGGAACCTGGTATATTCGTGTATGGTGAGTATACTGTAGAAAACATTTACAGCCAAACATATTTTAGCTCTGCAGGTCACTAATGAGTTTTGGTGAGGTGAATCTCAGATCACATTTTACCATTTGTGATATCGGACAGTATCATAGAAACACATACGGATCACCTTTAACATTAAAAACATTAACATTAAAACCACCTAGATTTTAAGTTGTACCAGAACAGCTCTGATCCCTTGAGGCATGACTCTACAAGACGTCTAAAGGTCTTGTTGTATTTGGCACCAGGATGTTAGCAGCAGATCTTTAAAGTGCTACAAGGTGCAAGGTGGGGCCTTCAAGGATCGGACTTGTTTGTCCTGCACATCTCCTGATTGAATGATTAGATTGAGATCTGGTGAATTTGGAGGGCAGATCAACAACATTGAACTCTTTGCCTGCTGTTTGCAGTACAGGCTGTGATGCGCTGGTTGTTCTGATAACTTTCTATCATAGCTAGCATTCACTTTTATTAGCAGTTGGTGCTGCAATAGCATTTCTGTGGTATTGGGCGAGACAGACTAGCCTTTGCTCCCCAGGTATAAATGAGCATTGCAATGATCCTGCCACCAGTTTACTGGTATATAATTGAAAGATCAATGTTATTTCTTTCACTTAGTGGTAGTATTGATGTCATGACTGATTGATGTACAGTACGCCATTGTAAAGAAAAAAAATCTAAAGGGGAAGCTGAAGTTGATATAACTTTAAGAAATAACTAACTTTGAAGATAGCTAATGACATTAACATTACAGAAAGTAACATTGTAAAGTAAATGTAAAGTAACATTACATTACAGTGTTTACAGAAAGGCCTTTTATGCTCGCATAAAAAACAAAGTGAAGTTTAGGAGTCAAATATATTGTTCCTCTGGAATGCCAGAGAGAGCTGATTGGCCGAGCTCTCTCAGAGGGGAGGGATGAGAGGTACTTAGTGCTCCCACATTAATCACGGCTCTACAGCCAATCAGGGGCGTCTGTGAGCTCACGCAAGCGGAAGGAGCGGATAGCGCTGTCCTCCGAGTGTGTTACGCCGCCCCCAACGGTGCGTGAGCGAGCGGTTCGAAAAGATGCGGTCGGTTGGCGTCACGTGATTCGGAGGAAACACGTGATAGTCTTCACCCTCCTGGCTAAGTGGTAGTAGTAGCCTTAAAGTTTGGAGCCCCCTAGTGACGGGGAGGAATTGGATGTGACTAAATTAGGGAGAAAATCTGGGAAAAATTCAAAAATAAAAATACTGCTTAGTTTAAATCCCATGTTTTCTTTAATATTAGTTTTGGTTTGATGTAACAATAAACATCTTGTGATCATTTGAAATTGAAGTACAAAAGTGAAAATGAAAAATATTTTAAAATGTCGTGGGCCGGATGATTTACAAAATATTAATTGCTGTCTTCCGTATAACAACACAAGTTCCTGCACGTCTCTAATTATGACCAGCCAACAATTTGAATGATGAATGTACTAGGATTGAGATGCTGTCAGAGCCAGAAATCACACCATTCTGACATGCTGGCATTTTTACAAGGTGTTTCTGTGGGTGGAAAGGTGATTATGAAAACCCTTCAGGTTTAGGCCATGCCAGACAGTGAAACTGTGTTACACACCTTATTCGGAAAGATCTTGCAATGGAAGAGATTGTTTTCTTTGCTTCACACAAGCAGGGTACATAAAAATTTTTAAAAACCCCTTATGATAAATACATTGGGCATAATTTAGCATTATTCATTCATTATATATAATTTATCTTTGTTGATCATAACCTGTCTTTCTTAACATTGATGATTATATGCATATGCATGCAAGCTTCAATAAACTCATGTATACATTGTCCTGTTTTGTAGCAGTGCTTGAGTGCTTATAGACTGGAAGAATGAAACTTTGTGCCAACAGTTCTATTGATGCTCACATGAGGGCAGCAGAAGGCAAAAGTCCTTGTATTTTTTAATGTAGTCTTGAGGAATATGGCTTCATGAAGGACTTTGTTGTGGACACTCATTTTTGGCAAGGTTTTGGCTCTCGTTTTCCTGTTCCTGAACATGTGTCAGAGGAATTTTTTGTCTGTTAAACTACACAGTGCCCAATGAATCATTGAAACATGAAAAACACCTAGTTTACGGCATAACCATTGAGAAACACGTGCAGGTGATGACAGATGATCAGGCCAGTAAACAGTATACTGGTGATGCTGAATGCTGAGTGGTTGGAATAGTCAAGAGGGGAAATGAGTTTGCTGTTGAGATATTACATAAACAAACTAAAAAAAAAAAAGATCTTTATCCACAGTAAAACATTTGTTCCCAAGTATTAAATTTAATCTACACAATTTAATTAAATGTAAAGAAATGAGGGTTGATGCAAGATTTTGCACAGTATCGTACTGTACAGTCGTGGCCAAAAGTTTTGAGAATTACATAAATATTGGAAATTGGAAAAGTTGCTGCTTAAGTTTTTATAATTACAACTGGCATATAATCCAGAATGTTATGAAGAGTGATCAGATGAATTGCATAGTCCTTCTTTGCCATGAAAATTAACTTAATCCCGAAAAAAAACTTTCCACTGCATTTCATTGCTGTCATTAAAGGACCTGCTGAGATCATTTCAGTAATCGTCTCGTTAACTCGGGTGAGAATGTTGACGAGCACACGGCTGGAGATCATTATTTCAGGCTGATTGGGTTAGAATGGCAGACTTGACATGTTAAAAGGAAGGTGATGCTTGAAATCATTGTTCTTTCATTGTTAACCATGGTGACCTGCAAAGAAACGCGTGCAGCCATCATTGCGTTGCATAAAAATGGCTTCACAGGCAAGGATATTGTGGCTACTAAGATTGCACCTAAATCAACAATTTATAGGATCATCAAGAAGTTCAAGGAAAGAGATTCAATTCTTGTTAAGAAGGCTTCAGGGCATCCAAGAAAGTCCAGCAAGCGCCAGGATCGTCTCCTAAAGAGGATTCAGCTGCGGGATCGGACTGCCACCAGTGCAGAGCTTGCTCAGGAATGGCAGGAGGCAGGTGTGAGCACATCTGCACGCACAGTGAGATGAAGACTTTTGGAAGATGGCCTGGTGTCAAGAAGGGCAGCAAAGAAGCCACTTCTCTCCAAAAAAAACATCAGGGACAGATTGATCTTCTGCAAAAAGTATGGCGAATGGACTGCTGAGGACTGGGGCAAAGTCATATTCTCGGATGAAGCCTCTTTCCAATTGTTTGGGGCATCTAGAAAAAGGCTTGTCCGGAGAAGGAAAGGTGAGCGCTACCATCAGTCCTGTGTCATGCCAACAGTAAAGCATCCTGCGACCATTCATGTGTGGGGTTGCTTCTCATCCAAGGGAGTGGGCTCACTCACAATTTCGCCCAAAAACACAGCCATGAATAAAGAATGGTACCAAAACACCCTCCAACAGCAACTTCTTCCAACAATCCAACAACAGTTTGGTGAAGAACAATGCATTTTCCAGCACGATGGAGCACCGTGCCATAAGGCAAAAGTGATAACTAAGCGGCTCGGGGACCAAAATGTTGAAATTTTGGGTCCATGGTCTGGAAACTCCCCAGATCTTAATCCCATTGAGAACTTGTGGTCAATCCTCAAGAGGTGGGTGGACAAACAAAAACCCACTAATTCCGACAAACTCCAAGAAGTGATTATGAAAGAATGGGTTGCTATCAGTCAGGATTTGACCCAGAAGTTGATTGAGAGCAGCCCAGTCGAATTTCAGAGGTCCTGAAAAAGAAGCGCCAACACTGCAAATACTGACTCTTTGCATAAATGTCATGTAATTGCCAATAAAAGCCTTTGAAACGTATGAAGTGCTTGTAATTATATTTCAGTACATCACAGAAACAACTGAAACAAAGATCTAAAAGCAGTTTAGCAGCAAACTTTGTGAAAACTAATATTTGTGTCATTCTCAAAACTTTTGGCCACGACTGTACATGTGACCATTTAATAGGATCTTTACAGTATATTGACCTTTCAAGTCCTGAGTCTTTAAAACTTAGGATTTGACAAAGAAACTATGAAAAAAAGATCACAATTTTATTATAATAATTTTATTATGTATTTTGTGTACATGTCAAATGGTCTTAGAAGCATGACCTACCATTCATCAATCTTATTCTTACCTTTAAGAATGTATGACAGTTCCACTGAAACTGATTATTCTAATTACATGGAGGAAACCATGTCATGCGCTATGAAAGATCTACCCGGAAAAATGTTTGCTGCTGGTTAAGTATGTTTCACTTGCATTTACTCATTTGGCTGTTGTTTACCTAAGGTGACTTAAATTTGAGGTTGCATGCAACTGATGGGCTTGCTCAAGGAGTCAAGTATGGTAGCTTGACGATGTTCACATGACGATCGTTATGTTTAAATAAGATATAAGGATAAAAACAAACTTGTTTAAAATTTATTTTAATCACATGTTAATAATACCTGAGGACAGCTCCTTATAGTAGGGGCAATGGTACGTAGCTCAGTATGTTAAGGCTCTGATTTACTGCTCCATCAGGCTGCCACTGTTGAGCCCTTGAACAAGGCCCTTAACTCTATCTGCTCTAGGGGTGCCTTATAATGGGTGACCCTGTGCTTCGACCCCAGCTTCCTAAGCTGGGATATGCAAAGAAATTAATTTCACTTTGGAGTAATATCCATGTGATTATAGTATGCTAAGGAAAACATTCGCAATGTTGGTTCCCATGAAGCAAGAAAGCATTTCCCTCAACTTATACTGTAAATCCCAACTTACCACAGCGCGAGAACATATTGCCTACAAATGACAAATTGTACCAACTTAAACACCTATGTGTATGCGTCTTTTAAAGGAATGGAATGGAAGGTGACCATGCTGGTCCTGAGCTCCCTTGCCCTCTTCACTGGGATGGTCATCCTCTTTCTCAACATCTATCAAAATAGGTGGGGTTATTTCCTTGATTAGACTATGATTAATGTTCCACATATTGCGTGACTGACGTGTTGATGATTATCTTGAGTTTCTTCAGCATGAGTTCGTTCTTGAGCATGAGCAGCCATTACGCAATACTTTATTTACACAATGTGCGGGATATCACGTTTGAAAATGTACAGGGCATTCCTGTTATTCTAGTCAGTCCTTCTAATTTTGTTTATTTGTGTGACAGCCGGAGGAAGACCGTTGTGGTTCTTAAGTCATACACATCCAATAATGAAGGCAGTCAGCCCGGCTCGCCGGTGTCCTGTGAAAAAGCTCCCCTCACCAAACATCCCATGAAACCACCACGTTCTCCGCCCATTCAGCGTGGGGAGATCCTGATTGAATGGAAGGACGGCACTGTTACTCCACTATTTGACACCTACCAATCCTTTTAAAGTGCTACTGCGGGCTTGGAGCCTTTTTTTGCAACATGAATGCTGCTATACTCCATGAGCTGTTATATGAACCCTTTTCTCTGCTTTTCACGCTAATGCATTGTGCTGCTCTTAAGAATGTACAGCTATCGATGTTCTTTCATGCATTATTATAATGCATCAATGCTGCCCACAGAAATTGTAAAAGCAATCATAATGACTGATCCTTTCGATTAGAAAAACATTTACCCATCATCCTCCATTTCAAGATGTTAAAAGCGTAATCAGTTGGCGTTAGGGTGGAGGTGCATAAAAGGCTCTGTGATCAGTGTTTATGTTTTTTTTTGTGTGTGTGTGTGTGTGTGGGAGAGATTTTGCAGTTCACAACAGAACAGGTTACTCTACAGCATAATTAAAATGGTTTCAGAAAAAACTGTTACGATACTGCTATGTTAGGGAGTTTCCATGGCATCCAGCTCTGCACAAAAATGGTTAAAACTATGAAATTTTCAAGTAACCAGCAAACTTCTGTGCCAAATTTCTATACATAATTTGCTAAAGCAATCAAGCAATCAGCAAAAGTCTTTTTGACTCTATGCCCAGCTGGATCCATCAGGTTTTGAAGATCAAAGGACTTAATACTAAATATTGACCGTTGTAATAACAAATAACAAATTATTCTTAATATCTTGATTCTCTCTCTTTTTTTTTAAATTGAGAATTTTTCTAAATTTGCCAACCACTGTAGATCAAGGGATGAGATGCTACATGATTAAGCAGTGCTAGGAAACGTAAACAGAAACGAAGAATCCCAGAAAAAAGGGATTTGTTTTGCCTGATCAGCCGTGTACAAGTCCGAACACGCACCGAAGCATAAATTACTAAACAAGTGATTCTCGTTAGGGTTAATGCAAAGAGTTTTACTTCTTCAGGCGTACATATCTGCACCAGTCCCAACCTGCCATGCTGCAGCGCTTTTGTCTCAATTATAAATTAGGTGTAGCCACTCTGTTAGGGAGTTAACATGCAGACCTTTTGTGTTAGTATGAGAAGCTGATAAAAATCCAAGCAATAACCATTATTATATTTTAGAATGTAGTGAATATTAATGTTAAGATCTTTTTCATTCAAATGCATGGCTTCTTGTTTTTTTTTTTTTTATGTGTTTCATTTGCTCTGTAATGTTTATTTTCTATGCACAAAACTAGACAGGATTAGTTTTGAGTGTTTTTGTTTTCAGAGTGATGGTTAAGATTTATGCACCTTCTTATAAATGTAAAGTAAAATTAAATGAAGTAAAAAATCTTATTTTCAGTGACCACAACCTCACCTGGCCTGGTTTCATCATACGGATTGGAGTAGGTTTGCCTCTCAAGCTACTTCTGACTCTCACGCGGACATTAATCTATACACCTCTTCTGTTCTGGATCACATCAAAGCCACCATTGACAATGTAACAACTGTGAAGCAGATTACAACATACCCTAATCGGAAGCCATGGATGAATAGGGAAATTCGTCTCCTGCTCAAGGCACGGAATGCTGCCTTCAGATCAGGAGATGCACAGGCCTACAGTGCATCCAGAGCTAACCTGAAAAGGGGTATCGTTAAGGCCAAGTGGAGCTACAAGCTGAGGATCGAAGATCACTTCAACAACTCTGATCCTCGGCGTATGTGACAGGGCATCCAGTCCATCAGTGACTACAAACCCGCCCACTCTGCAACCATATCCACCGAAATCTCCTTCCTCAATGAGCTAAATAACTTTTATGCTCGCTTTGATCACAGTCCTCAGGAGACAATCACTACATTGATACCGCCTGTGAACTTTCAGCCTCTCTCACTTTCCACCGCAGAAGTCTCTGCTGCCTTCAGGAGGATAAACAATCGGAAAGCTGCTGGCCCTGATGGAATACCTGGATGTGTGCTCAGGACCTGTGCTGAACAGCTGACTGAAGTCATGACAGACATCTTTAATCTGTCCCTACGTCAATCAACAGTGCCTACTTGCTTTAAGTCCACCTCCATTGTGCCTGTGCCTAAACACTCCAAACCTATGTGCCTTAATGATTACCGCCCAGTAGCACTGACACCAATACTCATGAAGTGCTTTGAGCGGCTCGTCCTAGCACATCTCAAGAGAAGCCTTCCGCCCACATTGGACCCTCATCAGTTCAAGACAAGAATGTTGTTCGTGGATTTCAGCTCAGCGTTCAACACAGTCATCCCCTCCAGGCTGATTAGTAAGCTTACTGATCTCGGAATCAACACCTCTCTATGCAGCTGGATACTGGATTTTCTGACCAACAGACCACAAAATGTTAAAGCTAATAATGTTCTCTCCTCAACCATAATTCTGAACACTGGTGTGCTACAAGGCTGTGTACTGAGCCCCTTCCTGTTTTCACTGTACACACATGACTGCAGCCCTATGCGTGGTTCTAATACCATAATTAAGTTTGCAGATGACACGACAGTGATTGGCCTCATCAATGACAACGATGAGACTAACTACAGGGCAGAGGTAAAGCACTTGGCCGAGTGGTGTGCTGACAACCACTTGCTCCTGAACACCAGTAAGACCAAGGAACTCATTGTGGACTTTAGAAGGAGAAGAAGTAACACACACTCCCCTGTCTACATCAACGGGACAATGGTCGACCGTGTTACAAACTTCAAGTTCCTGGGGATACGCATTTCTGAGGATTTGACTTGGTCCACTAATACCACCAGTCTCCTCAAGAAAGCTTCCCAGCGCCTCTTCTTTCTGAGACTATTAAGGAAGAATCACCTTTCTAAAGACATAATGAACAATTTCTACCGTTGTGCAGTAGAGAGCATCCTAACCAGCTGTATTACAGTCTGGTATGGTAACTGCTCTGTCTCGGACCGTAAATCCATCCAAAGCGTGGTAAAAACTGCTCAGCGCATCATTGGTAACCCACTTCCTGTCATTGAGGAAGTCTACAAGAGGAGGTGTCTGCGTAGAGCACGAAGCATCGTGGAGGACACCTCTTACCCTGCACATGAACTGTTTTCTCTCCTTCCCTCTGGAAAAAGGCTCAGATGCCTAAAAGCCAAGAGCAGCAGGCTGAGGAACAGTTTTTACCCCACAGTTACCTTACTGAACACAACTTCACTGTCCCCCTTACATAGACGGTACCACCATCACTGATAACCCAACATTCCTGTTTAATACCTCTGTAAATACTTCCCGTTCATTCACTTGTACAGTCTGCACATTGACTGTATACTAATATGTGTATATTCATATATGTAGATGTGTATATAGGTATACTCTGCATTTCCATCCAGCGGCTAAATTACTCATATTTATTCATATGTATATTCATACTATTGCACATAATGTAAATTCACCTATATATAGTTTCTGTATATCTTTATTCCACATATTTATAATCAGACATATCTGTAGATTTACAATTATTCTGTACATTAATTTACCCATCTATGCTCACTTTACACTGTATATTCATGTACATATATATATAAGATCTATGTATAAATTGTATTACAGAAAGAATATATATATATATATTCTTTCTGTAATACAATTTATACATAGATCTTACTTTTATCATACAAGTTTTATAGATCTGTATATATGTTTATATTGCGCTGCTAACTTGCACTTCTGGTTAGATGCTAACTGCATTTCGTTGCCTTGTAACTATGTGCAATGACAATAAAGTTGAATCTAATCTAATCTAATATATATATGTATATATATATATATATATATATATATATATATATATATATATATATATATATATAATATTCTTTACTTTATTTAGTTACTGAATTATGTCCAAATGCTGAGTGAAGAAGGTGCATAAATCTTAACCAGCAGATTATATATTGATTTATTAATCTAATTCTATCTAATGCTATCTAGCTCTGTCTGTTTATGTTTTCTTTCATCACAGCACAGTTGCTTAATCAATATTATTTTGAACTGTGCTTGGTAGAAACTAGGCGTGTCAGAAAATGTTATACATTAATACATTATTGCCATGAGCACCTAAAGGAAACATAGATAACAGGCAATTTTCACCCTCTAAAGCTTATTAATGATACTAAGATAAAAGGTAATACTGCACAAAATTATAGTATACTTGCTTTTTTTAAAAATGATTTTTTAATAATGTTTAATCCTGATTTAATCTTTGCATGTATCTGGGTGCATAAGAGCTTTGCAGTGAATAAAGTTGGACTAATCCAGAACAAAAGTTGTGCAGATGTGGTCTGTTTGGTTTCCAAGATCTTTTGGAGTTGGTAGATGGCATGTTAAGACCAGTCTTTTTCATTTCAGTGTGGAATCTCAGCTATTTATATAGAATATAACAAGCTTGATTTGGGAAACAGGGCATGCAAAGACACACCTGTGTCTTGCATTTAGAGAAAACTATGTCCTGATGTTTGCAAGTCTGAACAAAGACACATCTTTATGAGCGAGTTTAGCTGCAAACGTGCGTGCAAGAAGTGTTTCCTATAGAAACCTGTTTTGCTACTACTTTTCTGCAGTATTGCTTTATCACAAGAAAAAAAAGAACAACAACAAAAAAAACAGACAAACAGCTTGACGAGGTGGGGATTCCGAGTGGAAACAGAAATTGGCAGCCATTGTGACTTTTTCTATTTTGGTATTTTGTCTATTGCACAACTGCTCTAACTATAGCGTATATAAATCCAGAATACCCTTTACATAAGCCCTAAGGCACCTTTTGCAGAATTGGATTAGCATACACTGTTAGTTTAAACATCATTTGTAGGCTACGAATCCAACGCAAATCTTTTATGTTGTGAAATAGTATTTATGGTTTGCAATTTTTTCAGCTACTGTTGAAGTCTGAAGTTTACATACACCTTAGCCAAATACATTTAAACTACATTTTTCACAAATCCTGACATTTAATCCTGGTAAACATTCTCTGCCTCAGGGCAGGTACAGTAGGATCTCTACCTTATTTTAAGAATGTGAAATGAGAGAAGAATTGTAGAGAGAAAGATTTATTTCAGCTTTTATTTCTTTCATCACATTCCCAATAGGTTAGACGTTTACACACACATAATGTAGTTAGTATTTGGTAACATTCCAACATAACAGTGGTTTAAATGTTTCAGGTATCTTTCTACAAGGTTCTTGCAATAAGTAGGAATTTTAGCCCAATCCTCCTGAAAGAACTGGTGTACCTGAGTCAGGTTTGTAGGCCTTGTTGCTCTTTATACTTTTTCTGTTCTTCATGCAAATTTTTTTTTATTGGATTGAGTTCAAGGCCATTTGCGACCAAGCTTTAACTTCCTGGCTGATGTTTTTAGATGTTTATTCAATTGCTTCCTTCCTCATGATGCTGTCTATTTTCATGAAGTGTGCAAGTCCTTCCTGGAGTAAAGCACGCCCACAAAATGATGCCGCCACGCCACTTCTTCATGGTTAAGATGGTGCTCTTTGATGACTGTGTGGTGCCATGTTTACACTTGCATAGCATTGATGGCACAGATGAATGACGTACCTTCAGGCATTTGGAAATTGATCCAGTTTCGTCGAGGTCCACATCCCCCCCCCCGAGGTCTTGGCTGATAAGCACTGCCAAACAAATAAGCACTGAGTTTGAAGGCATGCTTTAAAATACACCCACATGTATAGACAGAACACAGGTTGACTCAAATGAGCCTATAGCCTATTAGCTTTCTAAAGCCATTCATCAAGCTGTTTAAAGGCTCTTTCAACTGAGGGCATGTAAACCTTTTGACCCACTGAGATCATGAAATAGTGTTTTATAAATGAAATAATTTATCCAAGAAATTTTTTTTGAAACTTTACTTGAGTCATGCATGAAGTAGATTTGCAAACAGACTTTGCAAACCTATAGTTTGTTAACATAAAATTCTGTGGAATGGTTTTAAGGACTACAATCTACTGTAGCTGTATGGAAACTTCCAACTTCAACTGTATGTTCTAAGCATTAACAGTAGATTGGTGGATTGAAGACATGGCAGTTAAAGTAAGGATGTGCTCCCCCATGGGGCATAGTGTCCCGATAAGAGAACATCTCCACCCAAATAATTGAGCTGTTTGAGTCCCATCCTTTTAGGGTAGAGACTGTCGTAGTTCTGGATACGTATCTGCTGCCGTGACGCACTCAATTTTCCTATCTACCCTAGAGATTAGTGGTATAGCTATAATTCAGGATGTTGAACCCTGACGTTTCTCATGTCTGAGGTTGTCTGATGCTGATCTGCAAACATGTCACAGTTGCTTGGATTTTGTTGGTTACTTTGGGGCAGAAAATCTGATAATGCTTCCTTTCAATTATACCTGCCCTTAAACACAATTGCAGCAAAGAAGTGAAGATATAATCAGAGCTAAAGCCAAACTGAGTTTAGGAAATTGCTTGTTTCAAACATACAGTTTGAGGATGTAGAAAAACGGGACAAAAGTGGTGGAAGTGGCTTTTAGAGAAGAGCTAACGAGAATAAAAAATATTTCAAGCATTGATTCATTGTGGAAGCAGCACTCATAATGAGGAAGCTGAAAATAGGTTTACTTCCTAAATATTACAAATAAAAATCAGGAATTGTCAACAGCATGCTCATAATAAAGAAACCATATAGACCATAAGGACACAGTATTCCTGAAAAACATACAGCTATAATAATAATAATAATAATAATAATAATAATAATAATAATAATAATAATAATAAGAGGGGCGTTCATATCATCCCAGGACTTGTAATAAAACTTCTCGTTTCATTACTTCTCGCATCATTCAGCATTTAACTTGCACATTACAGAAAATCGCCTGTCAGTTATTGACACATCTCTGATACAGTTCTGATCCCGCTACAATCATGGCATACTGAGAAAACGTTTTACCTTGATGGAATCCAAGCACTGATAAATCACTCGGACAAGTGCACTTTTTATTTGTTTTAATTGTTTGACTTGAATGCACCTCATAATAATAATAATAATAATAATAATAATAATAATAATAATAATTGTAACAAACAGGTATATGTATCTATTATTATACAGGCACTGCAGAAGTATACAGGACAAATTCATAGAATTCATGTTTAAAAAAAAAATCCATTGTTTTAAGTTAGTCATTTTTTCCATTATGTAACTAGCCTTTTACCTACTTTTTACTTTTCCCTTCATTTGTATGATCAAGAGAACAGCTATCTGATAAGGAAATGGTTTTTCTCCACCCAAAAGAATTAGACACCCATTGTTAGATGCTGTAGTCATTTAAACACTTTGAGGAAGCTTTGCAAATGACTCTCATGAAGAAGAGCAAGATGACATACAGTATACTGTATATCGCAGTGCATGGTTCTGAAAAATCAGAATTAAACGTATAAGAGGTCAACTTCTTTAGATGATAGTGAAAAAGAAAATCCGGAGGAATTCTGTCAGAATCTAGCTCTCCGTGCGGAGGTAAAATGATGAAAGGAGTTTTACAGCCTGGCATTCAGGACTTTACCTCAATACAGCATTCCAGGTCTGTGTTTTTCACATATGGGCAGCATCTGGCTGAACAACACCCTTTAGGTGTCCAAGGATAAAAGAGTCTTGGCAGAAAGTCTGCTACTGGAGGATGACCCACTAAAATTAGTTTTATGGTTCAAAGCAGGAAACAATACAGATCTGATTAAAAGTTGTATAATCACATAGTTTAGACAAGCTTTTAGAAAAGTAGAGTAAATACACCACAGCACCTACTGATGGTAACATCTGCTTATAGGTTCAAAAGAATGGTTTCACTCAGTCAGGGTGGTTATGGAAAAGTGAGCAAGCATCATAAATCTTGTTATTTGGTTCTTATGTACTGTATGGCCCTGGAGATCAATTTTACGGGGCAACACAACCCAAACAATGTCAACAATGCTACAATATGGTAGCTTCAGTGTAATCATTTGGGGATTTAAGTCGAAAGACAGTTTAGCACCAGACGAGGTTCGTCCTACATAACCTTCGTTATCGTTCTTTCTTGTTTCTACAGTATTAAAATATCAAAAACCACAGTTTTTAACAGTTACCACATTGCCAAATTAAGCAACTGACTGAATGTAAAGTTGTATGCAAATTACTGCTGTGATAATCATGCAACCTGATATGAGTTTTCATTCTATGCCAGTTTTCATTACATTGCAGTGATGAGATTTGTCTGTCTTTAAAAGAAAAAAAAATGTTTTGATGTAACATTACTGTCCATGCAGTTATTCATCATCAGCAAGTACTTTATCTGGTCAGGGCTGTTTTGGATCAAGAGCTTACAGTATCTTGGCAACACTTCGGATGAAATACAGTAAGGATACTTCCTAGCCAGACTATTGTAGGGCACAGTTCATAAATACTCTGTCACACACTCATTCACACCTACAGAGTATTTACAGCAATTTACTGGCATGTTATTTGAAGCCACACAATGATAGACATTCCCTTTGTTGACTTTTGCTATGATGTCAGTGTTGACATCACATGCTTGCTGATTCAGAGTTTAATCTTAACTGAGCTCAGCAACTCGAACAGTTTTCTAGATGCCAACGCCCAAACCTGACATTGGTGATAAGCGTAGAGTTCATTTTAGTTGAATTAATGAGTTGGGAGTTGAAATCAATTCACAATACGTGACCACAGCAAAGGCTTTCAATTAGACTCCCATGTTTAGCTCTGCAACATCTGAAAACAGATACGGGTAGCTCCCTTCTGGCTTGTGTGTGCCACTGACAAACCCTAATCTAGCCATGTCAGTTACAGCATGAATAGGGTCGGAGAGTGCATAGCACCAAATGTGCACTTTTGCTTTTGTGCACAGTTGCTGTGGAATTTACTATGCCATAGAGCAATACCTTTATTCAGAGCTTTAAAGATTTTTTTAAAAATGAAAATATAATGGATTACTACTGTAGCATCCCAAATGATTGCTGTTTTGCTGATGCACTACCAAGAATACACATTTTCAATATTATGCTTTAATATTATGGTGATAAAAAAACCCTCACAAGGGTAAAAAAAAAAAAAAAGTTAATTTTCAGGTAGGATCAACACCATTTTTCATACTACATCATGTTTATGATCTCCCTATCCATGCTTTTATTGTAAATATGTATACAGGTTTATAGTTTTATCAGATAAGAAGAAACACATATGCTAAATACAATGTCTTTCTGTAGTGTCTGTAACTTCAAAAGTTTCAACTCAATTCTTTCAACGATCTTAATTGGCATTCAGATGAAACTTGGCCAATTTAGAATTAACATGAAAAGACAAAAAGCTGAAAAAGTGTATTATTCCAAAATGGCAACATGCATTTGACATAGTTACAGAAACTACAGATTGTCTTTAAGCTTTCACCAAAAAAAAAAAAAAACATTTTTAGGTCATATGCTTCAAAAAGCTCAAGTCAATTTTAAGATCAATACTCAAAGAAATATGAATCATTTGCATTTTTTTATTGTTCGAAGCGAGATAAAAATTGCCATTTTGGGGGCACATATACAGTAAAATCATCTTTCCAAAGAAAGTGAGCAACAAGAAATCTTTAGGGAAGGAAGACTGGTCACTTACATGCTGCATGAACTTCAGAAGTTGCTTCTTTGGCAAACAGATTTTTCTTGTTATATGTATAACATTAGAAAAAATAATTCAGCACCAATACTGTGTTTTGGCTGCAAGATACCTAGCTCCAAACCGTAAGACATCTAGCCCTGCATTCTTGTTTTTTCTTCTTCTTTTTTTGTTTTTTTTGGGGTAAGCCTCTGACAATCTGTTATTGTAGTACTACATCTAGTCTAGCCTCGCAATATTTTCCATTATTTTACAGAATAGTAAAAACACAGAAATGCTTCAAACCTGGATCACACTTCAATAAAGATAATATGCCTTTTATATATATATAAAAAAAGCCTTATAAGATAAAGTTAAAAACAGATGTCCACTGGCATCCACAGAAGGCATGTGGACAGTTTGCCCCCTGAAGATCCTAGATGAAAGATAACAGACATGAAAAATCAGGCTTTGAATTAGAAACAGTCCCATTTCACAGTTGCCTGGAAAAGCTGATGCATGCAGTTGAAAGTAGGTGACTCAAAAACTTAGGTACATGTGACTCAAATTACTCATAGTATGAGGAAATTTGGTTTAATCTTGAAATTATATCTAGGTTTCGTACTGTAGTTCATTGCCTCCATACATATACTGTGCACAATGAAAATAAAGATTAATCTAATCCAATCTAATCCAATCTAATCGAATCTAAGTGAGAATCTATAGTGAAAAAATAGACGGATTTCTCTTGAAGAGTAAAATACCAAGGGCACTGTTGACTTTTGGTTGTGAAATGTTTTAAGAAATACTTTGCAAAGGAAACACATGTGGATGTCAACAATAACTATGGAACCAATAAATCACAAATTCTGAGACAAATCTGAAATATCTCTTGCAAGAAAAACAGCATCCTTATTCCTTGTGTGCTTCTTTTACCCAAAATGGTCATGTGTACTGAAGGGGTGAATTCAGAGAGCAACTGATTATAATAGTGAAAACTACAACTAAACCATGAATATTATTTATGTTAGAATTTTGAGGTATACTATTTATCTCAGTGGAAATGCAAACCAAAGCTGCTTTGATTCTTCAATGAAATAACACACATAACTGTGATCAATTCAAATAGTGGCACCATGATGCACTATTTGTTTTACTGTATTTTTACATCTGATGGGTAAAAATATAGTAAAACAAATAATATGAATATTATTACATGATAATAATAATAATAATAATAATAATAATAATAATAATAATAATAATAATAATAATAATAATACATCAACAAACAACTAAGATGTAAGGTTTTTATTTACATGTTTAAAATAGCATTAAGTGTACAAAATACAAAAATTAAATGAATGCAGAAGCAAACCTCTATGCCTTTTTAATATCACAAGTAATTTGCATAATAGTGCACATTAACAAGAACAAAAATAGAAATGCTAAAGTTTCTGATGATACATTTAAATACACAAGGCACAAATGCATATTTAAATGCTTCTTCAATAGGAAAAAAAAAAAGCATTGGAACATAGTTTATGGAAATTATTTTAAAATGTTAACTAGTCAAAGTGCAGTGCTCTTGTTTTGGCAGAACAATATATTCTTTTTGTTCTTTTTAAAACTAACAATGTGTATGACTTTGCAAATATATTAGTTGTGGGCAAAAGAAGTAGCTTGGTGAATTTTACACCCATGATTACTAATACAATAGTAAGCTACTTTATCCATAATTTAATGACTAACCCGCGAAGGACATAAGGATAGACATACTGTATAACATATCAAATGTATAAAAACCTGTAAAAAATATATATTTACAAAAATGAAAATGAGCAAGTGTGTTTGAGCAAGTGTAAAGTGTAATATTGCTCACACAGCCATAATCAACATAAGTATAAAGGAAATCTCAGCATTTTAGCAATACAGAATAATTTTGTTTTCTAATGGAGCAAAGATTTTGTAAATGCAATGTCTGTAATGCTCCTCCATCATTTACAATTTGTTTCCATTATTTCTTGTCTTTCCAGAAATAACAAAGTTCAACATTTTAAGAGAATTTAATGTCTTGACGATATGCAGAGTATAGAGTACATAGGACATAGAAGCATATATGTCAGTAATGATGGCACTTTTATGAAATGGAATCATTTTAAAGATATACAGCCTTGTTCTTCATTACTCTGTATGCCGATCCCCTACAAGATAGGTCAAAATACGTCTTGGAAGTGTATCATTGTTCATAACCTATTGAATCATGAGGAAAACAGTGGTAGGCCTTGTTTCTATGTTGATCGAGCCAGCTTAAGGAACTGAAGAATCAATATCATTCAACTTGACATTCATCCCCTCTGTTTCCTTTTGCTTTTCCTGTGCCTCCCCTTGTGTATGCCAGCCCACCATCAGTTGGTACACAATCACTCCAACGATGGCACCCAGGAATGGGGCAAAGATAGGTACCAGGAACCAATAGTTTTTATGACTGTTGGAGAGAGATAGTTTATAGATGTAATAATGTAATTAATAATTCTTTTGTGATCGAAATTTATACTTGATAAAGACTTAGGCAGTTGGATGGTGTGGTGATAGGATTAACTTACGTGAAGACCTTGCTGCCCCAGCCTGCCATTGAAGTGAAAAGACGAGGCCCCAGGTCCCTGGCTGGGTTTACAGCATAGCCAGAATTGAAGCCCATAGATAACCCAATGACAAGTATAGTGAATCCCACAGTGAAGGCCTCGAGTCCTTGTGGGATGGGGTTGTTGTAGGGGTCTACAATTGCCAGGACGCACACAATCAGTGCAGCTGTTCCTATAAACTGTAAATTAGATGGAAAAGAATAAACAGACATCAAGATAAAGGAACAGTGCCAGGTTTAGCTGTTCATGGGTTTTGTGACTTGTCAGATAAAGAGGAGCAGTATGTAGCTACACCACTTTGCAAAAGTTTTGAGCCACCTCTCAGTTTTTCATAGTCACTGAATACTAACTTACCTCATGCTAATACTCATGCTCATTGTAGGCAAAAAATTAAAAGTTATAGGAAACCATGCATTCTCAATGGAATAGATGTTAGACATAGAAATACTGTAGTTAAACATTTTTCACAGTTTAAAAAAGGCTACAAATTGGGACACGGTCATGACCAAGTATACGAGTGACACTAAAACATCACAGCAAAATATTGTAATAATAATGATGTTATTACTAACCTGATCAAAAAAGCCATTTGCGGTAGTAAGGTGTTCGTTAGGATAGGTGGCAAAAATTCCAAGGGGTAGGTCGTTAGATTTTTTTTGGAATGTCTGGATAGCATCTTAAACATGAAATATAGAAAGATTTGACAAATATAAACAAGTAACTTTGAAATTCTATTACGATGTATTAATTCGTCTTGTTAGACTCACCATAATACATGCCAAAGATTATACCAGCCCCAAAAAAGGCACCAATTGTCTGGCTAAGAAAGTACACTGGAAATTTTCTCCATTTTGATCTCCCGAGAAGGCATAAGGCAAAAGTTACAGCTGGGTTTAGATGACCTCCTGTGGAGTTAGTGGTAAAAGGCCTTATGTTCATAAAACATTGAATGGTAAAAACATTTCAGAATCAACGACAGAAAAGAAAACAGTTTGAAATATTTTCTTGGATTCCTAATAACATCCGTGTCTATAAAATGAGGGCAAAATGATTTTTCATATCAAAAGACTTCGTGGTACCTGAGACCTGACCACACACCAAGATTCCAAGTGTGGCTGCAAATCCAAAGGCTAAGTTTACGCTGAGGAACTTGCCGTACTCTCCGTCACTGAGGGTATTCTGAGCCACTGCACCACAGCCAAACATCTGCAGTGCGAAAAACAGAACGGTTTAAGCGTCAAAGCAAGATAAATCTAAACTAGATAAATCGTTTGCATACTCGAACTATGTGTGTAGATGTTATCAGAAAGTTATCAAAACATTTTGAAGACAAAGTGTTCCTGCTATTTTCACATTTGGCATAAAGTAGCATATGGGGTTTCAGCTAGGTGAATTAGATCATGTTCTTGAAAAAGCGATATAATCAGATATATAATTAGATTTTATGTAATTATTACGCGCCAATTTATTGTGCGCATGTTCTTAAGAAAATAAGTGAATCCTGGATGAATTAAAGAAATGTATAAATAAATAACCCTATGAGCTTAACATGGCAGCTTTTCACACTGTTTAGTTTTTCTTAGAATTTGGCTCCAACTGCGGTAACTGCAGTGGTTTGATCTTGTAGCTCTTGACAGCTATTGTAAACTACCGTAAGTATTGTGCCAGACAAATGTCTGGCATGTAAGAGAAGCAAGGTGGGCATTAGGATGGTTGTAAAGCTAGCCAGAGCACAGCTAGTTCTCTAATAAACATTAGGTATAGAGCCATAGCTCATATGTTCTGGATAAAGTGTTCCATTGTTTGAGTGCTCTGGATCACAGTCATTTCACTCCAGTCCGGGCATCTGCAGGACATCATGTGTCCTTAAACATAAATAATCATTAAGATGCCTTTTAAGCACATTACAGAACCAAAGTTCTTTTCTGACATGATGATGAGGAACAACCATGGTGTCCCTTGTGATATACAAATATATGTATAATTTTTTTTCATATTTTTTTTTCCTTTTCATTATCTTGAAAATGTTCTCTTGAGAACTTCAGGAAACCACTAGAGGAAACCAAGGCAGTTGATATTTCCTGTTATTTTAAAATTTCTATGAACACCACTTTCCTACTTCAGTCATCGTTTTGGACCGTGGTGTAAATATTGATAGGGTGTCGAACATTATGGAATTATCTATTATATAATATTAAATAAACGGTGGTAAAGGAGTGCCATCATTTACGTCATTATCTATGACACCTGAGTTGCTGTGTTGCATCACCTGCACATATTTCAAGTTCCTGCCAAAAGAATCATATTGCATATTGTCTCCTTTTTTCTCCTTTTGTTGATTTTTAAAGGTAACACCCTTCCTCTGAGGTTTCGTCTTCGACACATGATGTTCCAAATTTAGAGTCACGTCATGTTTCATTTCTGTCCTTCTAGGAGTTTTCTCCAAGGCTTATAATTTCAATGGGTTAGCCGACCATTTTTTGTAATATACTAGGGAGAAGAGGGTGTATTTTAGGAATGCTGTGGTTCAGAGTAACCTATAGCCCTTTAGCAGTCTTGGTTAACCATGACATTTATTCTGGGATAAGGCTTGACGTCTGAGACACTCCCTATATGTATCAATCCCAGTATAGACTGGTTCAGTGTGTGTAGGTGTGTCTTTACACAGGAAGTTTGATAAGGAACCTTTTCCCTTATTATACAAATGCCAAGATAGCTATTAAATAAAAACTGAAAGAGAATAAACTTTTTTTATGCCAAAAATAAAAACAAACAAAAATAAATCAATTTAACACAGCAAAAAGAGAAGATCCTTTAAAAATTTTAGGTTTATGCTTGTTTATGCTTGTCAATGAACAGGAACTGATTTTTATCATTCCATGCAAACACACTCTTTGCATTACAATACAATTTATACATTTCTTAACTACACCATCTGGTGTATGCTCACTATTTCGCAGTTCCCCCTATAATATAAGATATCAACAGTGAGCAGCAGGAATAAAACATTAAAAGTTTTACTCATTAATGTGGTTTCTTTTCAAATCCATCAACCCATGAAGGCAAACTAGTTACATTCTATTTGTATACTGTATGCATATCTAATCATTAAAAATATATATTTCTTTAGTTTAAGTATATTTGTTTTATTGCTCATTTTAAATGTTCGTGCTATAAAATAACAATAAAATAATAAAACATATAATGGAATTATTTTTTAAATATTTTTTAATATAAAAACAAATAAGCAGATCTAGTAATGCATATTTTAAAGTGTATCAACAAATTTATTGAAGTCAAAGTTGGAGAAATTATACAAAAGTTGGAGAAATTATACAAATGTTAACCTTTACAAGTTAATTAAAGAAAAAAAAAAAATACATGAGGACACTTACCACCAGGATTAGTGTGCCCAAGCATTCAGCCAGTCCCTGGCGCACTAGCTTATTACGAATTTGCAAGGTGCTAGCAATCTTATCCAGGAAAGCCTTTTGCCTGCCCATCTTTCTGTCGAATTCTTGACTCCAAGTGAATTCTACACTTTAACTTCCTCAGCGGAATGCTTTCAAGTCAGCCCAGCATAGTCCTCTTATACTTATGTAAGCCTTTGCCCAGCCCTCTGTCATCTCTCAGGGCCAGCCTCCACACACACACCCTGCTTAGTTGTACTCATCCACTTTTTCAAAACAGCTACTTTCTGCTTTTGATACAGCCTCAAATTGAAACTCTAAAAGATGGTTTAAAAATAGGTCTTAAAGAAGCAACAAAAATCAGGTTAGGCATTTTACCTGTTTTGGTGATCAAGCAGGTATAGTAATGTGACATCAATTTGCATGCACTGGATTGAATTTAAAATTGACAATTTTGAATGCCACTTCCTGATCTGTTATCCACTTTCACAGTCAAAGTTTCACATCTAACCCCAGTTTCCTCTTGTTTTTTTTTTTTAAACAGTTAATTCACACTTTTACTTACAGTAGCAAGGGTTTATGTATGTTCATGTAGAACCCTAAGTAGAACTAGAGTTTCTTTAGAAATGTTGAATCATAATTCACACAAAATACCCTTAAGTAATGATTTAAAAAAGTAACCATTTAAAAAAAAAATGCCCATATCATCTGGTATGGTTTGAAATTTAAACATTAACAGCAACAAGAATGCAATTCTTAACAAAACCTGACTTTTACGGTTACTGTGAAAGGCAAATCTGAAACTTAGCAAAATATAATGTATCTGTGTTCTGTGGAATGAAATTTCAGAAATAATTGGGGCGTTTTTAAAATTTGAATAAAATGAAAGATAAAGGACTTTCAAATCACATGAGCCAATATTTTATTCAAAATAGAAAACATAAGAAATGTCTAAAGAACAATTTTACACTTTTACACAGAAATATTTTGTAGACATTTTACACTTTTATCCACTAAAGCTAAAGTTACTATAGTCCATTTCAAATTTGATGCCTGCTACAGGCAACAAATGGCTGAAAAAGCAAAAAAATTTGAAAAGATTTAGCTACCATCAGGTCTGTAACATGATTAGCTATTAAAAGGACGTCTTTAGAAGTAAAGATGGACAGAGGTTCTCTAATCTATGAAAGAATGCGTAAAATGATTGTGGAATACTTTAAAAACGACGTTCCTGATTGTCAAATTACATAACATCATCAAAAGATTCAGAGAAACTGGAGAAATCTCTGTGTGTAAGGGACAAGGCCGAAGACCTTTGTTGGATGCCCATAGTCTTCGGGCCCTCAAGACGACACTGCATCACTCATCGCCATGATTGTGTCATTGATATTACTAAATGTGCCCAGGAATACCTCCAGAAACCACAGTTGTTAAACACAATCCACCGTGCCATCTGCAGATGTCAACTAAAGCTTTATCATGCAAAAAGGAAGCCATATGTGAATATGGTCCAAAAGCACTCTCATGTCCTGTGGGCCAAGGCTCATTTAAAATGCACTTTCTCAAAGTGAAAAATGTTCTTGTTGGCAATTACGGACACCGTGTCCTCTGGGCTAAAGAGGAGGGAGACCTTCCAGCATGTTATCAGCGTTCAGTTTAAAAGCCAGCATCTCTGATGGTATGGGGGTGCATAAGTGAAAATAGTGAAATATAGTAAAATAGTGAAAAATAGATAATAGACCACATCTATTTCGAGGAACACCTTGTGTATTTCAGCAGGAAAATGCAAAACCACATAGTGCAAAATATATAGTTATTTTTATAACTATATACGTATTTTAGTTATATATAACTACAGTATGGCTTTGTAGTAGGAGAGTCCGGGTGCTCAGTTGGCCGAAAAAGCCTGCAGTCCAGATCTTTAACCTATAGAAAACATTTGTCGCATCATTAAACGAAAAAAAAAAAAGACAACCATGGACTCTTCAGTAGCTGGAAATCTATCACTCCAAAACTCCAAACTGTTTTGAAAAGACGAGGAGATGCTAAAACATGGTAAACTTGCCCCTGTCCCAACTTTTTTGAGACCTGTAGCAGGCATAACATTTTAAATGAGCTCATTTTGTGCATAAAATTAAAAAAATTCTCAGTTTAAACGTTAGTTATGTATATGTCTGTTCTATTATGCATAAAATATTTGTTCATGAGATTGGAAAGCTTTTAATTTTCATTTTATTCAAATTTTTAAAAAGTCCCTACTTTCACAGAATTCAGGTTGTAATAGTAGTAGACATTTACCTACATGACATTCCCTAATATTTAAATAAGTACATTACGGAAACTGTTTGAAACTGGAATTTGGCATGTTGAATATCTCGTACAAAAAGATTGTTTTCTTTAAAAGTATTTGCAATATTGCATTATACAGTAAAACACTAGGATTTTAAACAAGCACTCATAAAACCATAACTGATGTCACAACCAAAGACACATACACTAATACAACGTAATAAATTAAAGTGTAGACATGCCACAGCTTCAGGGTACCTGGTTTATTCCAAAAATAAATTAGGTTGGTGTGAAGTTCTCTCCATGTTTACAGGGGTATCTTCCTAATGCTCTGGCTTCCTTCAACCTCCCAAAAACTTGTGTGTTTTGATTGGCTACATAAAATTGCCATGAAGAATTAACATCCCATGCCTGCTGGATTCCTGCCAGTTCTCAGAGAGCCTCCAAATCCAACACAGTGGTATGAACAATGAATAGATGAATGAATGAATAATAAAGCAAATAATATTCAATGAGCCTGTATTATAAAAATGTATTAAAAGTATACCTGAAGAGTTTGAATCATAGCCATGAGCCAATAAATTGTCTTTCTATGTTGTTTTGTTTTATTTAACTTTTTGACAAACTGCAAGATTCTCCATGTATGAAGATTATAATGTGAATAGCCAACTGAATGACAGCTTTAGGATCTTTGTTGTATAAAGTGCCCTGGGATTTCCCTTTTGGTTTCTGTTTTGACTCACTGATTGAGGGGAAAAAAATAACAGAAGATGGAAGTTTGGATAATCTCCATAATCATGTGTGGACATGAAACAACGTGAGGATGAACAACCTTTAGCACGCTCTAAACAAACTTATTGGACTTCGCTACAAGAGAGGAGTATTAAGGAAAAATAAGTTATATATCCTAAACATATAGCTGTCATGGTCTAGCTGGTGATAGTGGCTGACTAGACCGGCTGATATAGTTGCCGTGGGCATATGTGGTAGGCATGAAGGCAGAGGAGTGTATGAACAGAAATAGTCTTTTATTTACAAACTCAAACAGGCAAAACAAAGAAACTAAAACAACAAACTCAAACTATAATTAGGGCTCAGGGCAAACACAGGAAAGGATCTAAACACAGGGAACCAGGAGCTGACACAGGGAACTGACAGAAGGAAACATGGAGCTGAAGCTAACTAAGGACACATAGGAAAACTAGAGACGAGACAGGGCTAGACAGGGGAGACAGGGCTGGGCTGGAGAGACAGGACTAGAGAGACAGGACATGAGACAGGACTGGAGACTAGAGACAGGACTGGAGACAGGATCAGGGGCACAGAGACTAGATGGGTGAGTGGTTAGTTAGGTTAGTAGCTACATGGAATACTGGGGACACTGGATGCTGACCTAACCGGGTTAGTAGCTAATGGAGTTAGTGGCTAACCAGGTTAGTACTGACCTAAAAAGGAAACAGAACACAAGAACAGGGCACACATGAGGCTATACCAAACTAGCGGCTAATCTACTAGCGACCAGAACCACTAGCAGTCAATCCCACTAGAGGCTAGCCTACTGGAGGCTATCCCTACTAGGGGCTAACCTTACTAGCAGTCAAGGCCTACCAGCGGCTAACCTTGCTAGCGGCTAAGCATTCATGTGGCTACACAAATCTAAACAGACAGGGAAAGCAACAAACCAAGAACTAGACAAGAAGACCTATGCTAGGGACACACAGAACAGTAGGAGACACTGCCTAACTAAACATGAAACAGGACAGCTCCACGAATCCACAAACACAAGGAATCTAAAGAAAACTAGAGCCCTCTAGAAAAACAAAGGTAAAACAAGATTACTAAAATATAAACTCAAAGAAACAGAAACAAACAAAAAGGAATGCCCACATGAGGGTATATACATACAACCAAAAACAATGCTCGACCCAGTTTCCCAGAACAAACTGCTATTTATAGAAACTTTAATGAGGCACCTCAGTTCAGGTGAGCACACATCACCTGACTGAGGTGCTTTCTGGGAAACTGAGTCGACCAACAAAAACAGTGACCTCTAGTGGAGGTTCCTAACAGTACCCCCCCTTAGAGCGTTACCGGAGGCCCCCATTGTCTTGAGTCGTTTCACCCGACTTATGACGCCGACGAGCTGGTTCCCCGAGCAGAATGGGAAGGCAGGCGAAACTGGAATGCCGCCGAAACCAGGCGCCGGAGGCAGTCTCGGGTCTGCCCTTGACGCTTGGCAACATAGGCGGCAATGGCCCGTTCTTGGGGTGGTAGATTCTCGACGCCAAAGCCGGGTGGTCGATGTGGGACCTAATTGCCGCTCTGGGATGGGAAAGGGGGGGGAGCCTCCCCGGGAGGCTCTGGAAAGGAGCTTTGGGGCCTCCCCGTGAGGCTCTGGAAAGGAGCTTTTGGGCCTTAGTTTGGTCGAGCATTCTGTCATGGTCTAGCTGGTGGTAGTGGCTGGCTAGACCGGCTGATGTAGTTGCCGTGGGCATATGTGGTAGGCATGAAGGCAGAGGGGTGTATGAACAGAAAGTCTTTTATTTACAAAACAATAAAGACAATAAACAAACAAAGAAACCAAAACCACAAACTATAACTAGGGCTCTTTAAACAGACCTAGGAACCCGGAGCTGAGCTAACTAAGGACACATAGGGGAACTAGAGACGAGACAGGGCTGGACTGGAGAGACAGGACTGGAGAGATGAGAAAAGACATGAGACAGGACTGGAGACTAGAGACAGGACTGAAGACAGGACCAGGAGCACAGAGACTAGAGACAGGATCAGGGGCACAGAGACTAGATGGGTTAGTGGTTAGTTAGGTTAGTAGCTACATGGAATACTGGGGACACTGGATGCTGACCTAACTGGGTTAGTAGCTAATGGAGTTAGTGGCTAACCAGGTTAGTACTGACCTAAAAAGGAAACAGAACACAAGAACAGGGCACACATGATGCTATACCAAACTAGCGGCTAACCTACTATCGGCCAGAACCACTAGCAGTCAATCCCACTAGAGGCTAGCCTACTGGAGGCTATCCCTATTAGGGGCTAACCTTACTAGCAGTCAAGGCCTACCAGCGGCTAACCTTGTTAGCAGCTAAGCACTCATGTGGCTACACAAATCTAAACAGACAGGGAAAGCAACAAACCAAGAACTAGTCAAGAAGCCCTACGCTAGGGACACACAGAACAGTACTTACACAGGAGGAGACACTGCCTAACTAAACATGAAACAGGACAGCTCCACGAATCCACAAACACAAGGAATCTAAAGAAAACTAATAGAGCCCTCTAGAAAAACAAAGGTAAAACAAGATTACTAAAATATAAACTCAAAGAAACAGAAACAATCAAAAAGGAATGCCCACATGACGGTATATACATACAAACAAACAAACAATGCTTGACCCAGTTTCCCAGAACAAACTGCTATTTATAGAAACTTTAATGAGGCACCTCAGTTCAGGTGAGCACTCATCACCTGACTGAGGTGCCTCCTGGGAAACTGAGTCGACCAACAAAAACTACAGACAGACAGAAACAGTGACGTCTAGTGGAGGTTCCTAACAATAGCCATCAGCTACAGCAATTAAAATGAGTAACAGATAAAATTGATAATGTTTATTAGCTTATTACAGTAGAACCTTTTAGGGGATGAAATATGTGAACAGTGCCAAAAGGGGATGTGTTGGAAGCAGGAAAAACGTGCAAGTATAAGAATCAGGGTGACTTTAACAAAGACCAAATTGAGATGGCTAGATGACTGGATCAAAGCATTTCCAAAATGGGAGTTACCTGGGAAAGAGGTGGCACCAGGATGCACTATGGGAAAAATGCAAGTGTGCAGAGGCAGTATGATACATCGGAATGCCGATTTGCCTCAAGCTTCCTTAAAGGACCTACGTGCATGACCTCACCATTTTTCTTCTGCCTGTATGGGCAGATCCCCAAAGCAATGCTCCATAATCTAGTAGAAGGTCATCTCAGAAAAAGTGGAAGCACCTGGAGTGCTTATTCAGCAGTTTTGAAGGAGTTGGTATCTGCTATTTTTACTCATCAGTCCAAAGCATCTCAATTGGGTTTAAAGTGGGGAATTGTGGGGAAATGTCATGCCATATGATGCAGTATCATTTACATAACCTAGAGCTGTGTTTTAAATAATTGTCCAGTTGAAAATCAACCAGAACTAATGATCTCAAGTGCATTAAGAAAGCACAAAAATGAACTTCTGAAAAGGTACATACCTGTTGGTGGAAAAGGTTCCAGGTCATGAAGATGGTTAAGATAAAGTCAAGAGTTTGAGATTCAAGAAAGAGTCAAAACTGTCATCAAGATAAACAGTAGTTAATTTAAAGAACGAATTATGAAACGTATTTACTTTTTACCTTTTTTGTTTACTACATAATTCCATGTCATTTAATTCTGTATTTCTTTTAATTATTTCAGTATTGTTAAAAAATGTTGTAAAAGCTGTGTCCAAAGTTTTCATTTTTAGTATAGTGTGTTTAATTTTTTCCAACAGGTTTGTTATTTTCCTTTGGATTTGTCACCATTTATAAAATGGCAGTCGATAAATTAGAATACCTCATTATATAATACTTACCTCACTAACTATGAGCCCTAGAAACATTCCTATTCAACATAAAATCTAACAGCAGAAAACAATGATGGGAGTAATGTGCTACCAAAGTAATGTTTTATTGTAATATATGACTTTTATTAGTAGCTAGTAATATAACATGTTTCCTTTCAATATATTAATGCAGTAATAGCAATATATTTTATGTATTGTACCTACTGTATATACAGTAGAACCTTGGATTGCAAGCATAATTCGTCGCGGAAGTGGGCTCGTATATCAAAACACTCGTAAATCAAAGCGAATGGAATGGAAACTCAAATGATTACTTCCACAGTCCAAAAAAAATAAACACATAAATATAATTAATACAAAATATACAGTAAAAATAAAACAAATTAATCTGTACTTTACCTTTAAAAAAAAGTCAAAATAAATCCCGACAGTGTTTCCATCAGCGTTTATGTGTGCATGAGCTGTGTTTATGTGTGTGTCTGTGTTTGTGCGTTCAGGTGCTGTGTAACTGTGTGTTTGCACGTTTAACTTTTCCAAGAAAAATACAAAAAAACAAAGGCCATACAGGGGGAGGCGCCTTGCACCTCCAAGGTCCAGGATTGATTCCCGCCTTGGTGTTCGTGTGCATGGAGTTTACATGTTCCCCCTGTCCTTGGTGAGTTTCCTCCAAGTATTCTGGTTTCCTCCCACAGTCCAAAGATACACAGGGTGACTAATTGGTATTCCCCAAATAATGAGTATGTGTGTGTATGTGTGCACACACATGGATTGGCACCTCATGCCCTACGTTTCTTGATACAGGCTCCAGGCCCACCACGACTCTTCATAAAGAATAAAGTGGTATAGATAGGAGGTGAATGAGTGCACAGGGGGCACCAAATATAATGCTTATGTGGGAAATAAAATAAACCAAATTATTTATCATTTATGACAGTAAATGTTTTCTAATGGCTGCTGGTAAACCACTGGTACTCAGCTGGTGTGATCTTGGTTTGAGAGTGCCTTTAATTCCAGTAACTATTGCTAACTGCTTTTGTCTTTTTTATAAGAATAATAAGGCATAAAGAATTAAGTCTACAGTATAACTCCAGGCTACTGGCAGTCTTGACTGTTCCTAATCTGATTATAAGTGAGTGACAAAAACATTATTAACAGGACTTAAAGCATACAATACTGTAAATTTAAAAAAAGGGTTAAAAAAATCCTCTGAATGCATGGGCTACAGTATGTGCAGCCGTTTACAATGGTAGTCAGTAAATTAGAACACCTCATTGTAATGGTTGCAACCTCAGTGATTATGAGGCCCTGCAAAAACACGATCCAGAATCAAATCTAACAGTCTAGCATCAAAGAGCTTTAGCTAATGACTAAAAGAAACTGAAATGAGTAAAGAAAAAAGTTTTATATTATGCATGTCATCAATCTGGACGTTTCCAGAAAATACGAGCTAAAAAAAAAAAAAAAAAAAAGCTTATACTACACTTTAAAACCCTTACTGATGTTTGCGTAACCTGTCCCTAATTAAATCTACTAATACTGCAACCAAACTGGTTCTTTTAAACTGTGTCAGGAACTAAAGATAAAATCTGTATTTATAATAGTTCCTTATTGTCAGAGATTGGCAATGGAAACAGATGAGAGTGCAGATAATTTATTATAATTTAGAATATATAAACAAAACAACATAAAGATGAACATAAGAACTATAAACCCGGAGCACAGATACGAGACAAAAAAGCATAAGCGCTTGAAGCGATAACGTGGCACATACACAAAACAGCAACAACAATGTCAAAGGCTTAACAAAGAGTGCTGCACAAGGCATGTACAAGTGCACATTATGCCCCAGTGTTATCCAGGTGTACTTGATATATTGTATTGTAGTTGTCCGCCTTTGGCACTACCGTAACATAATTAAATCTAAATCATCTTCAATTTCTTTATGTCTGTTTTAAAGTGAACAATTCATTTTGAATGCCTTCACAAAACACAAACAGTAATAAAAAAAAAAAAAAGAAAATACTGATAAATTTTTCAGCCATCAATATTAGACAGGATAATGGGAAGGGAATACAAATACCTATAATACATTGGATTAATCTTGGATAAAATACAAGACAAACCAAACACAACATAACATAACATAACAGTATTGCGTGAAGAGATGTGTTTTGACCTGAACTATTAAAGAGGCGAGGCCATTAAGTCGTTCTGCTTCTCTGTGCAAATGGAGATTGACAAGGAATGTATGAGAGTCTTTTGGAATAGGTTGGGTTGGGTTGGGTTACCTGCTTATTATGTTGTAGTGGCTTGCTTTGTCATGTAGTGTCACTGCCCTTCCCACAGAAAAATACAGGAACTCTAAATACGCACAAATAACAGAAATGAAATTATTTATGATGGTAAATGTTTTCTAAAGGTTGCTAGTAAACCACTGATACTCAGCACGGTGATCTTGGTTTTTGAGTGCCTTTAATGCCAATAACTGTTACAAACCACTAATGATTGTATGGTTCTTATGTGCATTTAATGGCACAGGAAATTGAGTCTATTCATCAGAGCGGAGTGGCACTATGACTCTTCCTAGTGAGTGATTAAAAACATACTTTAAAAAAAAAATGTGCGTACCAGGGTTCAAAAACAACGAGTTTACATGCTACACAGATTCTGGCTCTTACTTAAATTCCCAAGCCTCTAGACCAAGGCAGGATGGCAGGTTCCCCCAATTATTTAAGCCTGACTTGCTCTAATCTGCCTGAACTTATTGTTCTTGGCAAATACAGCCTGTGACAAATTCACCTAAGAGAAAAGAAAAAAGGAAGAAAAAAGCACAATCATAGAACCGGAAACACAGAAAGCACAAAACATAAAACGTGTTATTACACTTCATACGAAAGTCATACAGTACATTTGCCTCAGGGGTGGGAATGAAAGAAGGTTTGCTACATGAAAAGCCTGTGGATTAGTAGATATGGGAAAACCTATAAAAAATTTCTAGGATTGGCTGCAAAAGAAAAAGAATCAACAAAAAAAACCCCCCAAAAATTTAGGTGAGCGTTAGACGTTCTGTCTGTATAGGACAGGTGTGGCTGTAGACTGAGACACATCTTACAGGCAGAGGAGGAGACAAGGAGGGTGGGGTGAGGCGAAGATGGAATCAATCACTGCTAAGCCTTGGCAAACAAAGCAGGTAAAGTCGATCCCTCTTCACTCTTCACTTCAGACTAGCTGCTTTTCTGTGATTTTTCCTCTTATTTTTTTTCTGTCCATAGGACATATTTTGATAAAATGGAAAATAATTAGATTTTTTTTAGATAATCTTCTGCTATTCCGTAATGAGCCGGATGCGAATATCTGATGCAATTTCTCAATTAGTCTGAATCACAAATCAGTGATCAAGGAACAGGTTCTTGTGTCACAATGACAATCATCAGACGATGGCAATCTGTAAATGTGTCACACACACACACACACACACACACACACACACGCACACACACACACACACACACACACACACACACACACACACACACACACACACACACACACACACTCGCAAACACACTCGCAAACACACATAATGTAAATAGATATATCATATGTGTATTTCCTGATTTATATTTCTGTCTACATTGTAACACACTCACTGATCGTCTAAACCGCTTTATTCTGTATACAGGGTCGTGTGGGTCCTGGAGCTTATACCAGGAGACTTAGGGTACGAGGCGGGGTACACCCTGGATGGGGTGCCAATTTGTTGAGGGCACACACATACGCACACACGCACACACACACACACACACAAATACACAAAAGATTATTCACACACTATGGAAAGCCAGTCAGCCTAATCTGCATCTGTCTTTGGACTGTAGGAGGAAACTGGAGCAATTGAAGGAAACCCACCAAGCGCAGGCCCGAACCTCTAAGCCTTCGTGCCACCCATTGTAAAATAATGCTATAATATTAGGCAGTAATCTCCTTTGATGTGCTAATATTAAAATGTGTCTGCTACTTCTGCTCTGTAAAGTCTTCATAACGACTCTAATCCGCAGCAGAGGTACGTTTTGGCCATGCTTTCCTGGGAAGGTCTTTATGAGAGCCAGTTTCATCAGGGTGCTTATTGGTTGTTTTTTTGTAGATGCACTTGACAATACTGCCCTTAAAATACCTAACAACTGACCTGGAATACAGTAGGCCGTTTAAGAACAGTACAGTATTGTCAAGTGCATCTGCAAAAAAAAACCCATGATAAAACCGGCTGAAACTGGCTGAAACCAACTGGTTGTTGGTGTTGTTACTTAATTACCTAATGCTATGTGTGCTATTTAAAAGGTTTGTAAAAGTTTTTACTTTAATTAATAATTATAGTTTTTAAAAAAAATATAATTTATACTACTTGAGTTGTACAAAGCTTTTGTGTGTATTTATTTATTTATTATTTTATTTTATTATTATTTTTTTAATTTTTCTTAGGCTGAAGTTGTGTACTTTTATTTTATTATTATTATTATTATTATTATTTTTTTTTATGACGTTTATGTGGATGTACAGCACTTTGGTCAGGCTTGTGGCTGTAGTAAATGTGCTATATAAATAAACTAAACTAAACTAAAGTGTTTAAAGGTTTAAAATTTAATTCTCCCCAACTAGTGTACTTGCTTGATTTATTAATTGTACTTGCTTGAAGACTTTATTATTACTGTACATGTATTCTGTGTGTATTTTATAGACAAAAGTCAGATTTGATGTTTTAAGAACAATCTAAAATTTTTCAAATAATGACTAGATAATAAAAATGTATTTGTAATGTTATGAAATGAAATTGCTATAAAACAATCTATATTTAGTTTGAAGGCCTTTATACCAGTTTGGTCCGGGTAGGCATAGAGTCAAAACACGTCTGCCTTGCTCAATCCGTGCTTTTGTGCTTTCTGAACATCATATACAGAAGATAGTTTCTTAACAGCTTCTGCCCTCATCACCATTGTCCACCAGGTTGCTATTAGGCTAGACTTAATTCATTAGTGAAATCACCTGTGGTGTGAGAACTAATACATGACACATGTTTTATATACAATAATTTTGACCACCATTGTTTGAGCAATTCCCAGTCATGATTCCTTCTAAATATCCACATTAACTTATTGGCTTATTATAATCACCTTTAAGTTTCTATAGCAAATTGTGACATAATTTCTGACAAATGTAATAAATCACTGGATTTGAAATGCGTGGTAAAATCAAAACCTGCTGAGATTTGTATTTTTTTTTTAATCAAGGTGAGAATGAAAGTGTTCTGTGGTTTCCAGGTCATTCAACAATACTTCAAAGGAAAGCAAAGAAATACATTTACAATATAAAAGTTCAAAAATTATTTTTCATCATGCTTTCCTTGATGTTCTTATTCCTATAAAGACATGATGCCATTATATTTGGTGTCAGCTGTTACTCTGATCTGTTTAAAGAAATCTATTTGAAACTATCCACCCTGTAAAAAAAAAATAAAAAAAATTCATCAGCTATACTTGCCTTGCCTTTAAAATTTTTTTTTTATCAACAGATAATGGGTTGCTAACTTGAGGAAGAAATGCATGCATACATCATTCATTCAACACTTGTACGTTATAGGAGCTTAGCTTGCAGTTATTGCCACATCCCCTATTCAGTCCAGACATTGCTCCAAACCATTTCCACGTTATATACATTGAATGAGTTTCCAGGAGAGGCAGCACGGTGGTGTAGTGGTTAGCACTGTCGCCTTGCACCGCCAGGGTCCGGGTTCGATCTCCGGCCAGGCTCGATTCCAGTCTCTGTGTGCATGGAGTTTGCATGTTCTCCCCATGCTTGGTGGGTTTCCTCCGGGTGCTCCGGTTTCCTCCCACAGTCCCAAGACATGTAGGTTAGGCTAATTGGCGTTCCCAAATTGCCCGTAGTGAGTGTATGTGTGTGTGTCTGTGCCCTGCGATGGATTGGCACCCTGTCCAGGGTGTACCCTGCCATGTGCCCTAAGTCTCCTGGGATAGGCTCCAGGCCCCCCGTGACCCTGAATACAGGATTAAGCGGTATAGATGATGAGTGAGTGAGTGAGTGAGTTTCCAGGAAGTGAGCTGTTCAGGCATGAAGTAGGCTCCGTAGGCTACTGGCTCTGGGAAAACTTGGTGGTATCCAAGCCCTAGTGAAACACTGGGCTAAGTGAATTAATGTAGCAGGGATTAAATAGTTTATTCCACACAATCAAAAATCCTGGTTTGACACGAACACCCCTCATTCGACTTGCACAATAGGAAATTGTTCTAAGCTCCAGCGGTTCTCAGCTCCTTGTATGAAAGAATAAACAGTGCAACTCATGGCTGTGCCCCACACATTTATATTTAAGCAGAATTTTTTGTTAGAGGTTTTACATAATAATAATAATAATAATAATAATAATAATAATAATGTCCTCTAACAGTTTAAAAGGCTTTCACATCCTCTGCTAATTGGTCTGAGGAAACACAGACTGACAGTAATCTTTATCCAATTAATTACAAGTTACATACTGTGGCAAGGTAAAATGCATGGAATCCATTTCATGACCGAAGCTTGTGTTAGCGACAGGGTGAATATGTACTGTAGACACGTCTGCAGGCAACTCCCTGAAACGGAGCTTTTCAATATAGAGACCCCTAAACGTGACTGCCTTCAGCAAAACAACCACAAAATCCACAGGACAGGTCTGGAATGAATTGTCTGTCTGTACTTTAAACCTGCTGTAGGGTTATTGCAGACAACGTCTCTGAGCCAGGCTTCTCAAGCCACCTGGGAGTGATTTGAATCAAAGAGCAGCTCTTTGACCTAACAAGTGAAAACTGCAGAGGTCTCAAATGTGAAAAGTATACAGGATGTATAGTTCTGTAGCTTTTCTGTAAGTTTTCAAATGCTCATAATTGCAACAACATGGACAGCATAGTGTATGATACAGTTAACTCCCGGGTGAGTGTGAAACAGCCAGTTTATGGGGAGTGCGACTTTTTTCCATTTGCAGTAACACTCTTTATAAACCAAATCTTATTTTACACATCAGTTTAATGGTAACACTCTTTTTGCATACGGAATCACATTATGTGTGTTTTTGTTAAATAAGCAAAAAAAAAAAAATGCTCAAACTGAGCTTTCCCTCAGAGAGAACACCCACAGTGAAGACAGCGGTGCACTTTTTTTTTTACACCTCTTTCCTGAACGGAAGAATACTTGTGAAGGGTGTTGAAAAAAAATTACATTCTGAAAATAGCGACAAATCCGCCCTTTTCACAAGCAGCAAAGCAGGTTTCATTTTCTCTACCTAATTTGAATTTTTTTGCTCCCTATTTGTTGAATATATTGCTGAGAGAGAGAGAGAGACAGGGAGAGCGAGAGAGAGGGAGAATGCACTGTAATCCACTGGTGTGTTATTCATAAGTAGACACAATGGCTAAGACATTATAATCCTTTCAAAAGTGTGCTATAATGCATGTTAATTCCTTAACCTGCACATTAGTATTTTTCTTAAGCTAATTTTATGCCCTTGAAGTACAGGACTCTCATTTAAATATTCGACATGTTGTTCAGGATGTCAGTCCATCTGGTTAACCCACCAGTTCTGTAGAAGGGATTCTATAGTAATGGTTTGGTAATGGGTTAGGGAAAAACATTTTATGCTGGATGCGCTTATTGGCACAACCCTGCAAATGTATAGGGACTTGGGACTTGTATTAAGAGTGAGAGGATTAGGAATCAAACCCAACCCATGTTGGTGGTTTTAATCAATAGAATAGAACAATTGTCTGAAAATTCTGTAGACCATTTTTTGCAGGATGGCAAGTGTTTGTAGGATCGCTATAAAGACTGTTGATTTTAATGTAATAGAAGATGTTCAACACCTACAATATTATTTTTTTTTATGATAAGCTTTCTTTTTCAAGCATTTAAAAAAATACATGAAAAAGTTCAATTATTTTAATAAACCTAAATAAACAAAGTTTTTTTTTTTTTAAGTAATGGAAGCCCATTCCCTACTGGATTGGCCCCAGGCTACAAAGAGTTTGGGAATTCTGTCTGTAAAGTGTATTTGTTGAGCATTCACCTAATATTGTAATGAAACAAAAAAAAAAGATCTTACAAAGAAACAGCTAAAGAAAACAGATTTTGAGAGTGATAAGTGATAAGAGTGATAAGCATGTGGTGAATTCCTTACATATTTTACACCTTTCCATTGACATAATGTTCTGTTCGTCTGTTTTGTTGACAGACTGTATTTCAAAAATACAATGAATGTTTAAATACTGTAAAGATTAAACCATAAACCACTAAACCATAGTGCTAACGGGCTCACCACCACATCAAAGGTAGTTCAAAGCCAGTCATGTTGTAAACCTGAAACTGTAAAACAGTAACAGGGCCATTATTAACCTCTGAAGAGGCTTCTTTCCATCTTTTAGTGGAGTGCATGCTAGGGTTAAAAAGCACATTCTAATGTGACACCAAACATTACAGAACAGTAGGTTCTGGGCTCATGAATTCAACATGTCGATACTCCATGGTAGATTACACAACTGTTCCAAAACTAGGGATGACATAGGATGAACATTACTTTCATCAGAAATAACGTGTCTCGTTGTTATGTAATATTTCCCCAAATCATGTGTTTAGACCACTACTACATTTTTTTTTTTCAGCAAAGTTAGGAAGATGTGAGTGAGTGAGTGTTCAGTTGAACCCGTCTGTCAGGTTCAAAGCTATATACTGACATATTTTGAAAGTAGTACAAGTTCATACAAGCGCTGGAAAACCTGTTATTAACAGAGAGAAGTAAGCTGAGGTAAATGGTTACAGGTTTTTTTTTTCTTTTTCTAAATACCAAAACCAAATCTGAAAACAAACCAACAAAAAAACCCATAAAAATCTTGATTTCTATATTTATAGAATTTTATAAATTTACAGGCTGTTTTAAGAAAATATAGATAAAATAATTTAAAATGTGGTGTTGTGTATTGTTGTGTTGTGTATTTAAAAACTCTGAAAACTGGCTTGGCTAAATATGCATAAATCCGTAAATCCACTGCAGAAAACAGATGACATATTATGATCAGAAACAACAAAAATTACAAGAAGTCTGATGAGCAATATGATTACAAAGTAGAACAGATTAATATGTATTAATGTGACATACATAATAATCTAGCAAAAAACAAACAAAAAGAAAGAAAGAAAAGAAAACAAGAGATATAATAATACTGTTTTACATAGTGCATTAAACCATAGTGCTAATGGGCTCACCACCACATCATACTGTATATATATATATATATATATATATATATATATATATATATATATATATATATATATATATATATATATATATGGATTATGTTGTCTAAGGGGAAACTCCAAAAATTTGAATATCGTGCAAAAGTTCATTTATAGAGATAGATGAGATAGACTCATTAAATGCAAAGCAAGACAGTTCAACAGTTCAAGCTGTGATTTGTCATAATTGAGATGGCTTACATCCTCCATCATGGACATCCTCCATATGAGGGAAAGCCGCTAAAGGTAATTGCAAAAGAAGTTAGATGTTCCCAAAAGGTGCACAAGCAGCAGGGATGACCGCAGCCTGGAGATGGTTGTCAGGTAAAGGCCATTCAAAAGTGTTGGTGACTTTCACAAGGAGTGGACTGAGGCTGGAGTCAGACTTCATTTTCCAGCAGGACTTGGTACCTGCGCACAATGACAAAAGGACCAAAACCTGGTTCAATGACCGTGGCATTACTGTGCTTGATTGGCCAGCAAACTCGTCTGACCTGAACCTTATAGAGAATCTATGGGGCACTGCCAAGAGAAAGATGAGAGACATGAGACCGAACAAAGCAGAAGAGCTGAAGGCCGCTATTGAAGCATCCTGGTCTTCTATAACACCTCAGTATCACAGGCTGATGGCTTCCATGCCACGTCACGTTGAGGCAGTAATTGCTGCAGAAGGGGCCAAAACCAAGTACTGAGTACATATGTATACTTATACTTTTCAGAGGTCCAATATTGTTCTATGTTCAATCCTTGTTTTATTGATTTCATGTAATACAATATTCGAATTTTCTGAGTTTGTGGATTTGGGGTTTTCAAATCATGCTTACTATCTTGGTTTGCATGTAATAGGTTTATCTCATATTAGTTTCACCTTTTAAGTTGCATTACTGAAATAAATGAACTTTTGCACAATATTCAAATTTTTCGATTTTAAAATTTCCTGCTTCTGACACACTGAGAAATATATTGTTAGAAATCTATATTTTATCATGGATGTACATTAAGTGATATGTAATTTCATAGGTCTGTTTTCAGTAGGCCAAAGACCACAGATGAAAAGACAATAACCAAACTGGTACTAACAAGCTGGATCCAGAAGAGCTGGATTTTGTTCTTTGGAAGCAACACGGACATGCCAAAACTTATAAATTACGTCACCCAGTATTTGTCTAATATGTTAGACAAAGGATCATCAGGTGATTAAAAAAGTATGTAAGCGACAAAAAGGAATTAAAAAGTCTTTGTAATCTTGTGCTACTTTGTCAATATTTGTCAAATTGTCTGTCACGACACTTTTAGACAGGTATTATAGACATGTATTATGAATCCTGTTAAAGCCAACATTGCACAATGTTCAAACACAGCTCCATCTTTCATTTTTTGACTATTCGAAACACTCCTGAATACTGTATGTGATATGAGAAATAGACTAACATTTGCACTCCGTCTGGACTCCTGGATAATAATTGGGTAACACTGCAATGGACAATAAACAGTGTTGCTAAAATAAAGTATTGGCACCCCCTGAATACATCAAGTTGGAAATACAGTAGGTAGGAGTGGGGTTAAGTTTTCAACTTCTAATACTTAATATAATAATAGATTTCTCATTGCAAACATGGTCCTCTCAATGGCACAAATCTCAACTCATGTTCACATCAGAGGCTTTCAGAGGTTAAAGTGAATGTGAAAGTACTTTAATAGAGACATCTGTAAACCTCAATTTTCATGCAATTATTAGACAATTATGTGGCAGCTGTGCAGAGCACAAGATCATGCAGAGGCAGGTAAAGAGCTTCAGGTAATGTTCACATCAAACATCCGTATGGAAAAAAATATGTGATCTCACTGACTTTGACTATGATATGGATATTCAATCCATATTGAAATTTCATATCAGCTAGGATTTTCATGCATAACATCTTAAAACTTTACCCAGAATGGTTTGATAAACAAACAAACAAAAACATTTGAGTATGTGAGAACAATTGACAGAAAAACTATTGTGTGTGAGAGGTAGATTTTGAGATTGAGATTTAAACAGTGCTTTATTGTTGCAGCCTGCCTTACAGTGTATCCGGGAAGTATTCACAGCACTTCACTTTTTCCCCATTTTGCTATATTATATTGGAGTCCACCAGTGGTAAATTCAGTTGATTGGACATGATTTGGAAAGACACAGACCAGTCTACAGTATATAACATCCCAGGGTTAAAAGTGTGGGAGTTGAAAATGTCAAAGCGCAAAACAAACCATAATGTCCAAGGACTTGTCTCAGACAGGATTGTATCAAGGCACAGGTCTGGGGAGGGGTACGGAAAAGTCTCTGCAGCATTGAAGATCCAGATGAGCACAGTGGCCTTCATTATTCATAAATGAAAGAAGTTTGGAACCACCAGGATGATCGGGGGAGAAAGGGCTGAAAGAGCTCCAGTGTTTCTCTGTGGAGAGAAGAGAAACTTCCAGAAGAACAACCGCTTTGTTCTTCTGGAAGTTCTGGTGGAGAGCTTTACCCAGCTCTCCACCAAACAGATTTGCATGGTAGAGTGGCTAGACAGAAGCCACTCATCAGTAAAAGGCACATGACAACCTGCCTGGAGTTTGCCAAGAGGCACCTGAAGGACTCTCAGACCATGAGTAACAATTTGTTTTTGGTTGAAACACTAAGGCTCTCCTCTCTCCACAGATAAACACTGGAGCTCTTTCAGAGTGACCACCAGGTTCTTGGTCACCTCCCTCACTAAGGCCCTTCTGCCCCGATCGCTCACTTTGTCCAGGCGGCCCGCTCTAGGAAGAGTCCTGGTGGTTCCTAACTTCTTCCATTTATGGATGATGGAGGCCACTGTGCTCATCTGGACCTTCAATGCTCAGATTTTTTTTTTTTTTTTACGGCACCCTTCCCCAGATCTGTGCCTTGATACAATCCTGTCTCAGAGGTCTACAAACAATTCCTTGGACTTTTTCCTTGGGTTTTTGCTCTGACTTACACTTTTAACTGTGGGACCTTACATACAGACAGGTGTGTTTCTTTTAAAATCATGTCCAATTGACTGAATTTACCCCAGACGGGCTCCAATTGAGTTGTAGAAACATCTCAAGGATGATCAGTGAAAAGAGGATGCACCTGAGCTCAATTTTGAGTGTCATGGCAAAGGCTGTGAATACTTATGTACATGTGATTTATTTTTTTTCCTTTTAAAGTTTTTTTAAATAAATTTGCTTAAATAATATTTCAAACAAACTTCTTTCACGTTGTCAGTATGGGGTATTGCTTGTAGTATGGAAAAAATATCTGAGCTCACTGACTCGACTTTGATGTTTATTCTGGCCAGATCGCCTAGAATTTTCATGCATGACATCTTAAAACTTTACCCAGAATGGTGTGGAAAAACTGTATGGAAGTCTATAGTAACGCTAATAAGAACTCTTTACAACCATCACAGCCCAGAAGACCAAACATCTGCATGATTTTCTGTACAGAGATGCTGCTATACTGTACGATTGGTCATTTGGATCTTACCTGACAAGTGAGTACACAATATGTGTATGTGAGAACAATTGACTGAAAAAAACTATTGTGTGTGAGAGGTAGATTCTGAGATTTCAACAGTGCTTTATTGTTGCAGCCTGCCTTACACTACTTACATGTTGAGGTACAGGTACAGATTTCCTACAGCACAGGACACGGAAACGAAATCAGGAAGAGAGAACGCTTCATGGTACAATTCGGAAGAAAACCGATCTGACGCATTTCATGTGAGAGTATGGGGTTGTAAAAGAGGATGTCTACAAAGTTAAGGAGGTCAGATGAAATGCAGCGACGGTGAGAAATGTTTTAGTTGAGTTTCGATGATTTTATCATGGTCATCTGCCAAACAGTAAATAACAGAATCTATATAAATCTATATACAATTACATACAGAAACATTTACTGGAAATGAGAAGTTGAATGGGATGAAATAGTATGCAAAGTACTGACACTGACACAACATTCATGTCAGCAGATGTGTGCTATTAAGATAAAGGCTCGGTCCAAGGTGGTAAAGTCAAACATCAGTGCTGCATTTTTGGTGTGTTTTGAGGAATTTGGAAATGCTATTGTATCTTTCTTTTAGATTTTCAGGCATTGATAGATGCTTGTTTAGCATCTCCATAGTACTTATAGTATGATCTGTACAACTTGTGAATAATGAAAGCTTCAAAATGTCCAAGGCACATGATTCAAACTGCTGCATGCAAGGGGCGTTCAGGTCAAACCAGGACTTTTGAGTTATGAGAGTTATGAGAGTAAAAACTCCCTTTATTTCTTTATTGCTGCACTAATTCACTTATCCCAGTGTTTCACTAGTGCTTGGATACCATCAAGGTAGAAAGTGTTCTCAGTCTGGCCGGGTCTGTTTCACGTCTGAAACGCTGCTTTGGTTAGGCCTGTGCGGGGAATGTGGGAATAAGTTCCATTAATGTGAAAGACGCATGCTGGACAGTATGAAGTTGTTTATTGTCCTGCAAAAACTGGACGCTTTAGTGATCAAATCAATTTTCCCGTAGATCGTTCCACTCACTGAATGTTCATAAGAACAACTGCAGTTGGCTCCGAGCCATCTCCGCCAGGATCGTCATTCACAGACGTACAGCCTTCATTAAAACGTCCGTACCATTCATACTGTACATTTTTACTGCAAACAACAACTGATTCTTTCACTTTTTTTGTTGTTGGTGTTTTTAGGGATTATATTACTAACAACACGATATGATAATACTTTGCACTCTTTATTCTTAAGAAAATAACTACTTACTGCATTAAGATTAATATGTACTTAAGACTAATCTTATAAATAACTGCGTCCCACATTGTTTAGTTTACCTTTAACACATATTTGGCTCTTTCAACTTGGCTCCAGCACATGTGTGCTAACAGAGTTCTGTTTAACAGAAGACTGAGCAGATTTATAGGTGAGATACCAATATCAAAGGAGAAAAGACATCTGACCACAAGGAATCAAAGAGATTTAGAGAAGCAGGTGAGGTCAGGCTGTAGCAATGCACAAAACCACAGACGTTAAGCTGGCTACCACAAAATGAGTTTAAGTAAAAGCACAAGATCATGCAGAGACAGGGAAAGAGCTGCAGGTAATGTTCATATCAATCATACGAATGAAGAAAATATCTCATAAATCAATCATAGAAAAACAAAATTAGAGAAAGAAATAATAAACATTACAAATGATATGCAGTGAATCTATGGATTAACAGCTGAAATGGAAGAGTTCTTAGATTCCTGGTGCACCGTTGCCAATTTGGTATTTCCAGATAAGTGATTGGGTGTGTGTGTTTGTGCCCTGTAATGGGTTTGTAATGTGTATTCACAACAAAGCATAAGCAGTTTTGAAAATAAATAGTTGTTTGCCATCTCATCAGAAGGCAATGGCACCACCTATGGGTACTCCTTTAAGATTCAGGAATAAAAAAAAAAAAAAAAAAGATTACAGTACAGTATTTACAACATCTTGTTGGACAAATCATGCAACTCTTTAAAAGTATCATTACAGAGCAACTGTGTGGGAGAAAAAAATAAAAAAGACTTTCATAGAATTTATTTGCTACATATTTAAGTTCAATTTGGTTCCCGTTCAATTATTCAGGGAACCATTTCATTATGTTCCAATAACGTTTTATTTTGCTTAACAATTTCAGCTATTTTTCAGAAAGAAGTCAGGTACCTTTTAATCAAAATGTTGTCCTGTTATTAGACAAGGAATAATGGATTAAGATTGTTTTCCAGTATTACAGTATATTTTTCTAACTACAGGTACATACTGTATTAACATTTTGGAAACATTTCTGTAACGTGACAGGTAAGTTCTCAAGGTGTTAAATATGCTGTTTACAGGCACTGTTGCGTCACACCTCCAGGATTACGGGTTTTAATCTTGCCTCTGGTCTGTGTGTGGAGTTTGCATGTCCCCAATTCAATTCCCACTTGATGGATGTGACATTTGCGCCTCAGAGCATAGACAAACTTAGTATGAGTGAATTAATTTACATAACCAACAATTCATCATTTACATCCCGAATATTTACAGCATTTTATTAGCCTTAAGGATGTGAGTTAAGGGTTTAAGGATTAAATAGACAAACTTTTATTAGAGACTAGAAACTCTGTGAATTTTAAATACAGTTGCAGAAAGCCTTACAGGTGTAGAACGAAAGAGACTTAAAAACACACACACACACACACACACACACGCACACACACACACACACACACACACACACACACACACACACACACACACACACACACACACACACACACACTTTTTTAAATAAATAATTCAAGATAAATTGGTGTTATAGATGAGAAGTGAATGGATCGGTCCTTTACTAACATAAATCATTTAAAGTAGTAATTATGAAATTTTTTTATTAAAATCTCAATTATTACTGACATTTTCTGGCCCCTTTCTCCCATTTTCTTTTTCTTTGTAATTTTCAGAATTTTCTTCTGCCTCTTTGTGGTTTTTTTTTTTACGTTTATCATTCTAATTTACTGTTTAATTTACAAGTTTATTCAATATAAGTAGAAGTATTTTTAGTGTGCAGTGATCCCTCAAATTTTATCTGTTCTGGAGGTGAGTTCTTAAGGTGAAAATATTGTGAGACGTATTTTCCCATAGTAAATTATTTAAATGCAGATAATCTGTTCTAGCTGCAGAAAAAATATACCCAATATTACCAATGTCTACTGTTCATATTTTCACAAATATAAAAAACAATGAAAACATTTAGAAAAGACATGTACAGTATGGAGCCCCTCTGGTGACTTTCGGGATAAAAACTGCCTTACTAAGGCATGGGATCGAAATAGTATATGGCGTAGTATATAGGCTCCATAGGCATGTAAATAAAGTATAAAATAAATAGACAATATCAAAATGTCATTTAACCTTAATTCATGATTCCTTTTGGCACTGGCTGCTTTAAAAACTAAACTGAAAGTACCTCCCTTTGCTTCTTGCTCAGATGCTTCCTAACAATATTATGTGCTGTGTCTTCACTAGATCTTGCACAAAATGCCAAAAAAAAAAAAAAAGTAACTTTCCGTGGCTTTCTACGATGCAAACAAGTTTGAACGGCTCCCAGAAGTACTAGTGATGGTATATTTGAATTATTTTAGTGACTTGGTTCTTTGAATCTCGTTCATCAAAATGAACAAATCTTTTTTTGAGTCGTTTAGTTCATTTCGTTCTTTTGACCAGAAATACATTACAAAATACATATTACATTTTCAAAAAACAGACCCCCAACACGTTTACATATATACAGGGTGGGCCATTTATATGGATACACCTTAATAAAATGGGACTGGTTCGTCATATTAACGTCCTGTTTGTGGCACATTAGTATATGTGAGGGGGCAAACTTTTCAAGATGGGTGGTGACCATGGTGGCCATTTAGAAGTCGGCCATCTTGGATCTAACTTTTGTTTTTTCAATAGGAAGAGGGTTATGTGACACATCAAACTTATTGGGACTTTCACAAGAAAAACAATGGTGAGATCGGGAGACCTTGGGGGCCATTCATCTGGTCTGACACTAACCCACATTGAATAGATCCCTCCAAGACTGTTGGAACAAAAAAGTGATGGTATGGTGTGGTAAATGGGGTACAAAGATAGTGGGGCCATTCTTCATCAATGGGATGATGAAAGGCCACTGGATATTTGAAATTGCTGAGTGTTTCCCTCTTTATGCACTGAAGCTGGCACGTTCCCTGAGTTTTTCCAGCAAGATGGTGCACCACCACATTATGGATGTCAGGTCCGAGCATTCCTAGATGAAGAGTTTCCTGAAAAGTGGATTGGTCGTCGTGGGCCAGTTGAATGGACCCCAAGGTCTCCCGATCTGACCCCCTTAGACCTTTATCCTTGGGGTCATCTGAAGGCAATTGTCTATGATGTGAAGATACAAGATGTGCAGCACCTGAAACTATGGATACTGGAAGCCTGTGCTTTCATTTCTCCTGCGGTGTTGCTATCAGTGAAGAGTATCACTGTGAAGAGTGGGAGAAGAGGGTTGCATTGACAATCCATCACAATGGGCAGCACATTGAACACATTTTATAAGAGGTCAGAAACTTGTAAATAACTCACGAAAGAATAAAGTTACGTTAAAACCAAGCACACCATTGTTTTTCTTGTGAAATTCCCAATAAGTTTGATGTGTCACATGACCCTCTTCCTATTGAAAAAACAAAAGTTGGATCCAAGATGGCCGACTTCCAAATGGCCACCATGGTCACCACCCATCTTGAAAAGTTTGCCCCCTCACATATACTAATGTGCCACAAACAGGACGTTAATATCACCAACCATTCCCATTTTATTAAGGTGTATCCATATAAATGGCCCACCCTGTACATTTCGGCTATAGTTCCAGTAATTAAATATTACAATGCAGCTAAGGACATATTATTATAAACAGAATCACAGCCCACCATCATATCTTCTAGTCTGAGTTGTTCGTTCTTTTGAATCTATTGAATAGCGTCTGTGGGAGTCACATGACAAAAGAACGAACGACTCGGACTAGAAGAGTCATTGAGAAAGAATCGCTCAAGTCTGTTTTCTGTGTATTGCACTGCACAGCGTCTATGGGAGTCACGTGACAAAAGACTCGGACTTGGAAGATCCGTCGAGAACCGTTCAATACTGTTTCCTGTATGTAACCTACGGTGGGTCTGCGATGGTTTGCACATGCGCGCCCAGTAAAAAGTGAACCAATCGGTAATGAATGACCCACCACTAAGATGTACGAGTAAGTTAGCTGGCGCTCGGTCCGGCTTGGTTCGTTTGTTCATTCATATGCCAAAAATGCTTCGTATGCCAAGGCAAATTTCTTGAAAACTTCAGTTCTTCAGGCGAAAATTCTTTAGGCGGGGCGTTTGTGGTGACAGGGTCTGTGTGCGTGAGGCTTGTATGTTCTCTTCATGCTCCGGTTACTCCGGTGCCCTCCAAAGACATGCAGATTAGGCTAATAGGTGTTCCCAAATTGCACATTTTGTGTGTGTGTGTGTGTGTGTGTTGATTGGATAATTGGGCAGTATTGAAGATGAATGAATTTATGGCTTGGTACGAACACTATGCCTTGCTTTTCCTATGGTGAGACTGGTCGTGTTTCCTCCTGTCCTGCAGGTGGCAGTATGGCAGCGTTTAATCGGTTTTCGACGAGGAAATTTGAAAATGGCGGCGAAGAGACCTGTAGTGTCGAAATGTTTTCTGTTCCTTTTCAGAAGCTTTTCAGATATGTTTCGATAACCAATAACATTTTTCTACTCGGTATTTATTTATTATCTATTTTTATTTTAGTTTCATGTGATCTGTTTGTACCTCGCCTATTCAGAACTAAACATATTCGTAGTTGTTTAGTTGTTATTTTCTGTAAAGCCAGTGAAGATGGAGTCGAGAGGACAGGACAGCATCCTCTCCAGGGTGGCTCTCAATGATAACAAGGCAGGCATGCAAGGTCTCGACAAGGACAAAATCAACAGGATTATTCTCGAAACGTCCAAGGTTTGACGTACTTTCTTTCTTTACATTCTATGATTTCTACTGTACAGTATGTAGCACAAAAGGCATTAGGGCATATTAAATCTATGCTGGTCTACTCAGTGCCAACTCTTGTACAAATACTACAGTATATACTGTATACTGTAGGACTATTTGTAAGCCACCAGTTAAATGGGATCACAGTAATATTTGGTGTTGGTGTTCACTGACATGTGAGTGAAGTCCGGATCAGCAGTGTGTTCCTTGTGTCTGCTTAAACTGTATGTATCCTACAGTTTTGTAAATGTACAGTCAGAATCTGCATACTCAACTGATGTAAATACAGAGTCTATACATATTTACAAAACACGCACCTCGTGATGAACCTGTGTTAACAAATCTGTTGTTAGGCATTTGTATATAATATAAAATAAGCATGAAATCTTTTTGATTACTTTTTTTTTTTTTTTTAACTGTACACCCTGTACAGCTGGGATGGGAATCACCAAAGATCACCGGATACAATATGATCACGATACCTAGGTGCTGATTCGATATGTATTGTGATAATATTGCACTTGGTGCTCTTAACAGATTGGCAAACTTGAAAAATTCTAAAGCCAGGTACATCATTTTTCAATGTAATCCCCTTGCTTTTCAATACACTTTGTCCATCTGTCAACAAGCTTTTGTATTTCCTCATTAAAAATGTTTTTAGGCTAAGCAATGAATGCACGATTGTCTTCACTTCTTCATCAGAAGTGAATCTTCATCCTTATAGGGCTGCTTTCAGGAAACCAAACAGGTGAAAGTCTGATGGAGCAAGGTCAGGACTACGGGGAGAACGCTTTAACACCTCAAAATGAAATTTTTGCCTTGAGAGTCCTGACAGTTTTGACAAGATCACAATGCCCTTGGATAGCAGTCGTCTGTGTTTAATCCTAAAGTTCAGACTTCATCTCACTGTAACGAGCACTGTTGATTGGTTTATTTTTTTCCTGATAATATTTCAATACTGGCCCTTGAGAATCCCAGAAAAATGTAAGCATCAATTTTCCAGCGGATGGTTGACCTTTTATGGTCAGCAATTGAGGATGTTTACGTTCCATGCACTGCTGTTTACTCACAGGCTTGTAGTGATGAATCCATATTTCATCACCACTAATGAAACTTTTACCTTCGTTAGAGTATTGGTCTCAATTTTGTTTGCCGATATCCAAAAGCTTCTGTTTAACCCAAGTTGTTGCGACACCAGGTACCAGATACACCCTCAGACCACAATAATCCAGTCACCGCAGGCTGATAAACAGTGTAGCCTACATAGAAGTTTTAATATAACTGGAGTGCAGATAAATATTTTACTCCTGTCACACAGGACACTGAGCTGCCTGCCAATGTTGTGAATGATTTAGAGTGCACCACCTGCAACATTATAAAGGAACTGCAACATTTTATTCCCTCAAACATATCTAAATTAACTTTAGAATCTAACTTTAATGTATATAGAGTGGGAATATATAATCAACATGCTAACTACATTGTCGGTGATCTACTTTTGCAGGGATCCAGATTTTATGAGAATGAACTGAAAAAGGAGCGTCAGGTGAACCAGCGCATCGAGAAGATGATGCGATATAAAGCCAAGGTTACTCAGCCGCAGATACAGAAAGCACAAGTAGAGGTATTTTTTTGCGTTCTTCATTTGAGGCATGTTTTTTTTTTTTTTTTTTTTTAATTCACCATTAGGTAAAAAGCAAACATTTTGTCCGATTTTTATAAGTCATTGACCTGCATTAATTTCTGTCTTGAAGGTGGAAAAGCTGACTGCCGTCCTGGAAAGGAGTCGTGAGCTGGAGAGAGTAATTGTGCATGTTGATATGGATGCATTCTATGCTGCTGTGGAGATGAGAGACTGTCCAGAATTGAAAGATAAACCCATGGCTGTGGGATCCATGAGCATGTTGGTGAGGATTCTGACATTTTTGGATTGTCATTGCAATGACATTGTGACAATGTCATTGTCATTGCTATTCTTTGCCATTTTAGGAACCTCTTATGATGTTAAATCTGCTGTTTATGGTTATGTGGAAGAGTTTGTATGGATTATGGACTATGGGAGATGTTGAATAAGAATGAGGTCTTAGCAGGCGTATTAAAATGCTGCCTTAAGTTTTTTAAGTCAGACTTTGTCTATACATGTTTACCATTTTCAGTCTACTTCAAACTACCTTGCCAGGAGATACGGTGTCCGTGCTGCCATGCCAGGCTTCATTGCTAAGAAACTCTGTCCAGAGTTGGTCATTGTGCCATTAAACTTTGACAAATACAGAGCAGTGAGTGAACAGGTAATGTTTTTTTTAGTCTCAGTCATGATCAGATGTGCACTGTTTAATACATTTTGCAGTAACTTTTTCTAATATTCAGTTTTTTTTTGTCTTAAAGGTGAGAGAGATATTTGCAGACTATGATCCTCAGTTTTTGCCCATGAGCTTAGATGAAGCTTATCTGGACATCACCGAGCATCTGGCGCAGAGGCAGCACTGGCCTGAGACTATGAGGACACATCAGATCTGTGAAGTGAAACCCATAGAAGGTATTGTAACTATGAAGTACTGATACATACAGTAGGTTTCACTCTGCTGTAGACTTGTGCATTATTATTGCATAGGATTAAGCAACTTGTTTATTGAGAAATTTCAAATTGCAGATACAGTATGCACGTATCTTAAAAAAAATTAATGCAAACTGTTTTCCCATCTTATTCCAGTGAACGAGGTGACTGAACATGAGCCCAGTGTTGGAGCAGAGACAGAAACATTGTCCCCTGTGCTCTTTGAGGACAGCCCAAGTTCCTCCCCTATGTTCCCAGGGGCTGTTGGGAGGGTGGAGGTATTTGGGACGAGTCCTGAAGAAGCTGTGAGAGAAATGCGCTTCCGTATTGAGCAGAAAACAAAACTGACTGCAAGCGCTGGTATAATATAAAGAATTATTATTGCTTTTTATTTATGCATTTGATTTCTAATATGAATTTCTAAAAGTGTCCTAATGTACTCGCTTCACTATTTTAACAGGTATCGCACCGAACATGATGCTTGCGAAAGTGTGCAGTGATAAGAACAAGCCCAATGGACAATACAGAATTCTTCCTGACAGACAGGCTGTGATGGATTTTATCCAAGAGCTGCCAGTTTGCAAGGTTGTTGCCATCTCATTATTGCTTGTACACAAGTATGGAACTGCAAGAACGATACGATACCTAGGTGCTGATTTGATTCAAATTTTGATTCTAAAAGTATCACGATTTTATACTGGTTTTCTCACTTATAAACCAGTGGCAGCATTTGAACAGTACAAAATAACTTCAAACACAAGAGTTTGACATTTTATTTAAAATTTAATTCAACAACAACAAAAAAAAGCTACTTATGTGTATCATCCACCATAACAATTATTTTAAATCATGCACTCCTACCATATGGTATGAAAATGTATAAATAGCACAGTTTGTGCCACCTGTAGGATTATAAAGAAACTGTGATGTTGACAGTGAGCAAGCATGTTAACAGTGTTTTGAGACGTTTAATGAGTGGGTTTGGGACTAATTCTTTCACGGAGTTTGGAGAAAAAGGCAGTTTGGTGGCATTTTTGATAATGTAACGGCATAAAAATGCATTTCTGTTGCGCCACTCTGTAGCTTCTGCGCTTGAGTGTACACAATCGATTATATCTACGACTGATCGGCCAGTCATCGATCATGGCCAAGGGCTGATCGACTGGGTCGTATCTATTAGAAATGTAATTTTTTCAAAAAAGTCAAATTTTGGAGTCAGTGTGACGATTTTGTGAATCATAAATCATCACCACCAAATGCTAAATGTGTTTGTTTCGCAGGTTTCTGGGATCGGGAAAGTGACAGAAACGATGCTAGCCGCGTTAGGAATCGTCAGTTGTTCCCAGCTCGGACAGCAGATGGCGATGCTTTGCCTGCTTTTCTCTGAAACAACCTGGCACCATTTCCTCCAAATTTCACTCGGACTCGGCTCCACTCATATAAGCAGGTGTGTTGCACTGACTTGCGTGGTCTGAACTATTTAAACAAAATAGAAATTTACAGTATAACCCACAATATACATTTAGACCATTTTTCTACATAAATCTTCGTGTTAAAAAATTTAAAAAGAAGGGAAAAAAAATCAGTAAAGCTGTATATTTAGTGGTGCTTACGAAGCGAAGCACTACTATTATTATCTCACAGGCCTATTATTCCCTTTTTTTCTTCTTCTTCTGTACAAATGTTTGGTGCGTAACTAGTCCTGCACTTGTCATAGACCAATGAATGAGGTGTCAAATCGTGCAGCTTATTCGGGAATGGGGTGCTATGTCCCGTAGAGTTAACATTGAGACCAACATCAGCTATGCATTCACTCATTCATTATAATTTACTCATTTGTTTACACACAGTCACTGCTATTCATTTCATCTTATTTATTCATTTCGTTAAGTCATCATCATGAATTCAGTCACGTATTCAACTGATCCCTTTTTTTTTTTGGCTTTGTGTCTACAGAGATTCTGAGAGAAAAAGCATGAGCACAGAAAGGTAACTTTCTCCTTAATACAGCCTAGAGAATTTCTGGCATCTAAATGTTTTCAGGGTTTGAAGTTGAAGACAGCAACTTCAACAACAGTAATGCAGACGTAGAGTGACTCATGATGCTTTCTATGACAGGACGTTTGCGGAGATGAGCGATGCACACGAGCAGTACTCGCTCTGCAGGGAGCTCTGTCATGAGTTGGCAAAGGATCTACAGAGGGAGGGCCTCAAGGTGCAGCTTCACATTAATCAGATTTACTGTCTGTAGTGCTGTCAGCTATCCACTTAATACTCTGTTATTACTCACAGGGTAAAACTGTCACACTGAAACTGAAGAATGTCAACTTTGAGGTGAAGACCAGAGCGTTCACATTGCAGTGTGCTGTGTGCACCGAAGAGGAGATTTTTGCTGCCGCTAAGGACATTTTGAAAGCTGTGATTGATAATGTCAGCCCTCTACCCCTGAGGCTGAGATTAATGGGTATGCGGTTTTCTTTGTTTTTACAGTTATATGATGAATCCACATATAATGGAAAGACATTTCCTTGTTTTTGGGATCAATAATGTGGATGTAATTGTTTTATCTTTTTCTCTTGTTATTTATGACAGAAAAAGAAAAAAAATCAATATGCCCATATATGCCATTAATCAACACCTTTGATTAATGACATAAAATGTTTAATCAAAAATACACTCAGTGACAGGATTAACAGCACTAGGAAAGGTTTCTCCTTACAGCAGTGGTTTCCAACCCCGGTCCTGGAGGACCTCCTGGAATACACATTGTGTTTGTGTTTTCCTGCTCTGCCATGCCCTCTTGTGTTTAAAAATGGTTATCTCAAAAGGGCATGGCAGAGCAAGAAAACCCACAAAACAGTGTATAGGAAATGGAGTCCTCCAGGACTAGGGTTAGGAACCAGCGTGCTACAGAATGCATCAAATTTAAAAGCACTATTAGTGTCTGAACATAGTATTTCTACTTAATGCTGCACCCCTGATATTTAAAAGAGCAGTTAAAAAAGAAAGCAATGTTTTGCGAACATATCAGTACTGAAAATATCTACCACTGTAAGAGCTATACAATATAAATATTTTATTTCAGCAAGTAGCATTTTAATCAAATGTGGCTATAATGAAATGTAATATAGACTGTGTGTTGGATCTCATGTTTTTCCACTGTCTTTCCTATTCTAACAGTGACATGGAGTGGTTTTTAATGTGGATTATATTCACTTCCAACACTAATTCAGCACTAAGTGCCAGTCAATTTTTTTTATTTTTGTACATTTTTGAACAATATTGAAGTTTTTCAAAATGATACTAAATGCATTTTATTATTATTATTTTTTTTACTTTTATGTCATTTTTCTTTCTTCTGCTAGGTGTTCGTGTCTCAAGTTTCATCAATATTGAAGATAAACAGCCCCAGCAGAAAAGCATTGTGGGCTTTCTGAAGATCGCATCAGATTCTAGCAGTTCAGTCCAGCCAACTATATCAGAAATAGTCAATGCTTTGGGTACTAGCGCCACTTCAGCAAATGAGCAGTGTCCTGAAACATCCAAACCATTCAGTAAGTGGCGGACAGAATCCGGCTGCACAACTGACCCTCAGCAGCAGACCTTTTTCCAAAAGGCCCATGCTAAGAGGCTGCAAAAACAACTTGAACAAGAAGGGACATCTGTACCATACTCCGACAAAATATTAAAATGTTCATCCACGGACTCCACTAATAACTCTACAAATAACATCGTCACAAGCCACAAAGCAACAATCACAACAGAAGAAACTCAGACAGGCACATGGGTGAGACATCCAGATACAGATGAAACTGCAGCCAAAGTGGAAGCGAATTTATCCTCAACAAAGACAGAATCATGTGTGACCGAAACAAAGCCACAGTCGGCAAATGTGCTGCAATGTTTCACATGTCCTGTGTGCTTCAATCAGATAAAAACGAAAAACCTTGCGTCGTTCAACCAACATATAGACACGTGTCTTAGCAGTGAAGTGGACAATAAAAGCACATCCATGGAAGGATATCAGGATGTGTATGAGGAAGGAAGACTATTAAGCAAGCAGGGTGAAACGAAGAAAGATCACACTCAACATAAACTCACAGACATAAGCTCAGGAAGGAGGGCATCGACATTGAAAAGCAATGATGAAGAGCCTTGCACCAGCTCCTCCACCCTATTTTTGGAAAACGATGAAGATTCTGATTTTAGAACACCATTTTTTAAACGCTTTAAAAGTACAAGGGAAAAGCGTTCTCTCGTGCCACGTGACGCCATGAGCGATTCCAGTGCTGCGTCCTTCCAACAGACTGACGTAATTAGTGAGCCAACAGACAAGGAGACCTCCACATTAATATGTCCAGTATGCAATCAGGCCCAGGATACGGATGACCTCACTCTCTTCAACCATCATGTCGACATGTGTCTCAACCAGGAGGTGCTTTTAGAGTTTAGACAAGCTGTTTCTCCAGTGGTTCAGTCAGGCCATAGCTTAATGGATCCATTGGATAAGGAGAAACACTCTGCTGCAAAAGGAAAAAGCAAAAGGTCAGGCCCTTTTACTTGTACAGACACGGCAGCTTTGAATGACCTATTAAATAATAACGTATGTTAAGTTGTTGTTTTTTTAGGCAAATCAGTACAAATCTTTGTGTCTTTTAATTGCAGACGAGGATCATCACCTCCTCCTCCTTCAAAGAAAACCAAAGCGGTCACTACAAAACATACCATTGATAAATTCTTCAAGGGGAACAGCAATCAGAAATTTTAATATGCATCTTTACATGCAGGTACAGACCAAGTGGTGTGACTCTCAATGAAGTAATAAATGTACTATGAATCTAAAAAAAAAAAAATCTTTGAGCCAAGACATGTTGCTGAACTTTTATTCTGGATATGGTAAAATATGAATCTATCAAATCTCATTATGTTCGTAATATAATTTTTTGCACTTTTTCCTTTTGTGCTGTGCTATGAGAAGTATTTTATTATTAATTAAACACAATCGAAGCACTTTATTAGACCATATACTGTCTATGGAAAGCTAGAAGGATCAGAGCCATAAATAAACAGGTAGGAGAATGATTTTGTTATTTGTTTTTAAACCTGCTATGAATGGGTTGATATGAAATATTTAAAGGATAAAGCACATAAAATATTTTACAGCATCATATTTATTTATTATGTAAAAAATTAAAAGATTTTTTTTCCTTCATGGCCACTGTTTGCTTTCTCATACTTTCTCATTTTTGCATTTGAAGATAAAAATATGCATACACTTTGATTGTACTAGAGTACATGTATAGAATTTATGATGTTTTTTTTAAAATAGAATATCTTCTATTTCCTCTTGCAACCCAAGTTCCCACTTTGGTTCTAATTTTGCATGATCAGAAGCATTCCCCAAGTTTGTCAGTACAATCTTTACTTGCCGTTTATGTACTCTGTAAGTGTAAATTCCCTTGGGTGTGTCCTTCTACAGCAAATAAACCGAACCATTTAATGAACCACTGTGAAAGCAAAAAGCTTCTACACTATACAAAGCACCATGGAGGAGAAGATTTTGGCCATGAAAAACAGGATAATGAAAAATTCCCTGCTGAACAGGGAAAACTTGAATCCTAAAGGATGGATTAACTCGGCGCATGTTAAAGATTTCACAGATTTCGTTCTTCAGAAAGAGCCAGAGGCAGACTCAGATTTTGATAACACTGAGATGTGTAAGTACACACTGAACTGTAGATTTATTTGAATCGTTAAGGAGCAGCAGGGTCATTCAGAAACACTTTACACAGTTATTTCATTGTAGTTAAGTGATTAGTCATTTTGTCAGAATGTACAGTAAATTTTGTATAATATTTTAGCTGTACATTAATCATGCAGTTTTTAATGATCTGACTGGTACTAGTATAATCCTGTATCTTTATAATAAGATACCGGTGTGAAGTGGAATTTGAACCATGCTTTTCATCTGCCTGGGATTTTCTATATACAGTGTAGATCAGGGGTGTCCAAATCCAGTCCTGGAGGGCCAGTGTACAACACAGTTTGGTGCTTCTTCTTCTCAAACACAGCTGATTTAACTAATCTGTTAATTACTAGGTTCAGTGGGTGTGTTTAGTTGTTGGTGAATTACAAACTGTGCTGGTCACTGGCCCTCCAGGACTGGATTTGGACACCCCAGGTGTAGATGGTATATAAAATGTCCACCAGCTCCGATGAGTGAATCATTAATAGTCACACAAGACTGCGTCAAGCCATCCATGAAGTCAACGCCCAATACAAATACTGTTCTTGTGTGCTCTTGTCAGTCTGTATTACTTTTTTTTTTTTAAATGTAGAACAGCTAAAATAAATGGCTCAGTTTATTAGTGGTTTGTTTCTTTGCTCTAGTGCTAGATACTGAAAAAGAGTACATCGAAGCAGCAAAAAGGAACGACGTGGAAACCATGAAGCTTTTAGGACGGGCCGTGAATGTTAATGCCAAGAACGTGGTATGTCAGTAAAATGATTCACTTCTTTTCTGTCTGAGGCACATGTGCAAAATAAAAAATAAGTATAACTAAAATGCCTTAGAGGTGAAATTGATGGTATTTGTTGGCTACAGCTATTACATTTCCTGGAAAAATATACAGACCATCATCAACCTTATTATCCAGATAATTAGCTTCTAACAGCTGGACAGAAGACTACACAGCTACTGTAGCGTCCCATATGGTTTTGTGGAATTTATTTATTTATTTGACTGTAGATAAATCGCAAATGTTGCATTAAAGAAATGAATAAAAATTAAACAAACATTTCATAAGTACAATAGTTTGTTGCCGCCTCACTCATTGTCTATACCGCTGTATCTTGTATACAGGGTCAGGGGAGGGCCTGGAGTCTATCCTAGAACCTTGGACAGGGTGCCAATCCATCTCAGGGCCAACACACACACATACTCACATGCTCATTCACACACTATGGGCAATTTGGGTTACTTTGGTGGGAGGAAACCCACCGAGCATGGCGAGAACATGCAAACTCCATGCACACACAGACTGGTGGCGGGAATCGAACCCAGACCCTGGAGGTGCAAGGCGACAGTGCTAATATTTAATAGTAGATAATAGTTTTTAATGGCAGTAGGTGGCCCATACACTCCTGAGGTTAAATCTTTCCTCTGTGAAAACTCTACAGAAACCTACAAGAGAATGTTTTTTTCTGGCAAAGGGTTTAGAGTAGAATTCATTTAGGAAGCAATGAACCTGTAACTTTTTTAAAAGACCTCTTAAAAATACCTTATTTTCTGATTGGAAGTTCAGAAAATGCTTTCTAGGAAAATTCTGCTTGTTGAAACCTCATAGATTGACTTTTATTGTACATCAATGTGAATCTACAGTAGAACCTTTCTACACTCTTGTTTCCTCATAGCACAATCGAACTGCACTTCACTATGCCGTAGCCTGCAAAAACGTCGCAGCTGCTGATCTCCTTCTTAAAAGAAGAGCAAAACTTGACTTACAGGACAAGGTATAACCTGGTATAAAATACTCTGAATACATTCAAATATTGCATCTAGGTTTACATTATCCCACATCTTCCCGTACAGCATGGAGTCACTGCTATTCACCTCGCTGCATGGTTCGGCAGTTTGGAAATCCTGCAGCTACTAGTACAAAGTGGTGCTGATCAGAGGGTAGAGAATATGGTGAGGTTGTGATCAGTTACTAATTCAGTATCATATACACTACTATAGTGAAATATTTCTTTCAAGTTTTTTGCTTTGCTTTCAGGAAGGGATGAACATGATGCATTGCGCTGCTGTGAACGATCACACTGACATAGTGGCGTTCATTGTTGATGACCTTCAGATGAGAGAACTTGACAAAGAAGACAATGTATGATCTCATGTTTTACTCTTATATTTCTAACTGCTAATCAAAATCAACAATTATCATAAATATTGTCCCCCCCAAAAAAAGAAGAAGAATCAGCAGTTTTATAACTTCATAAAGTGGATTTTTATAAACATTTATTTATTTATTTATTTATTTTTAATTATGCCACTAATTGTGGCACGTCTCATTTATGTTCAACACACACATGATGCATTTGATATATTATGCACAGTAATTATTATTTAGTTACACCAGTATGGAATTCATTTAGTTAACATCTATTAGTACCATTTTCTATTTCCCTAAAAATCCTCAATGTGTCATTACTGACTTAAAAGTATAGCTTGAATTTAGGACATTGTATATTAGGACATACAGTAATGTGCAAAAATCTTGAGCAACCCCTCATTTCTTACATTCTTTTTGCTTCCAAGAGCCAGACTTTATTGTATTTATTTATTTATGTAATCTTGAGGAATAGTTCTCGAGGCCTCCTGAAGCCTCTCATTTTCAGTCCAGTTCCTGTACCTGGCCAGTTTCAGAGAATGTGTTCTGTTTGTTAAGCCACACAGTGACCTATGAATCATTCAAGTGTACAAAACATCTAACTTAAGGCATGAATCAGTGAGAAACTGGTGCAGATGATAACAGATGATCAGACTGGTGGTTAGTATACTGGTGATGCTGAATGGTGAGTAGTTGGAACAGATGAGAGGGGAAATGAGGTTGCTGCTGAGGTTGTTACATAATTGTTTTTTTTTTTTTTACTTCAATTGAAATCATTGAAGTTCATTTAAGGAAATCTAGGGTGGTTCAAGACTTTTGCACAGTAATGTAAATCACAAAATCCCGAATGCAACATGGCAGATTGTTGATGTGTGTTAGCGTGGAAACAGACCATTCGCTGTGGCGGCAGAGCATGGCTGTGTGCAGGATGTTGCAGATGCTGATGGAGGAGCCTTACAAAATGGCCACCATGGAGGAAAATCAGGTCTGTGTCACATTACCTACAAAATATCCACATTATTGTTGCTTAAACCCATTCATAGTATTGATCAATTCTTGGATACTTTAACCAAATCCTTAACAATTATGATTCTCAATTAGTCACCAAAACGTTGTGGTCTGTCCTTTGAGATGAACTGCTCAGTTGTATACTTGATTCTGCATTGGTCATGTACATCAAATAATTAAATGCATTACAGCGATGTGTTTTTTTCAACTCTTCGTCAGAAAGGAGACACACCTTTGCATCTTGCTGCTAGGAATGGCCATCGCGGTGCGGTGCAGCTTTTGCTTGATTACTTTGAGGTCCGCAATGAAGTCAATCATGTAAGTATAAAGGAATCTAAAACTAATCTTCTAAACCATCCTGGGTGAAATGCCAATGTTTTATATGAAAGCACAGATTATACTGTATCTACAGTATAATATAGTGTACATACTGAATATAATTTTTTACAGTGTAAAACTTAGATGCCATTTGTTTACAGGCTGGGGAAACACCACTGTATTTAGCTGCTGATGGAGCTCATGAGGAATGTGTTTTGGCTCTTCTGGAAGCTGATTGTGATCCAAATATTCCCACTACAGTGCGTAAGAAATCGCATTTACTGTACAGCAGCAAAAATTCAAAAACGTGAAGTGAGCAGATTCTTTAAATGAACCTTAATGTGTTTTTTCAGAACAGGACAAGCCCTCTCCATACAGCCTGTGAAAAGGGCTACACGCCAGTGGTGAAGCTCCTAACTGATCATGGAGCTCAGATGAATTTTCAAAACCAAGTAAATCCTTAAAAATTCTTTAGAACAGTAATGGCTTCCCATTGAGACTGTACTAATTTTATATGAAATACAAAATCAGGGCAGGATGTAAAGTGGAGGTACAGTAGAGTGTGCACATTGTACTGGAGATATATCACTCAAATATGGAAAATAATTAAAAACTGATCAGCAAATTAGTTCATTTGAAAGTCATTTGTCCAACATGTGTCTTGAAATATTTATATGAACCATTTATCAATGATGTGGCCAAAACAATGTGCATCGTAATACCATCATAACCATATGTTCCAATTCCTATTCCCAAACCCAATGGGCATTTTCATGGAGTCACTTTACCCTTTGCACTTCTAAAAACCTCCACTCTTCTGAAAAGGATTTGCACTAGATTTGGACTAGACTGATAATTAGATATTATCTCTTAGAATATTCTGTACTGTTTCCAGCATTTACAGACGCCATTTCATTTAGCAGTGAAGAACTGTCACACTACAGTGATCGCATCTCTGCTGGAATCTTGCTGTGACACCGATATCACAGATCACGTAAGTTACTCTTGTCCAATTGTCCTCTCAGGGACCAATGCATTTATCTTTTCTTTTATCCATCCTTTAATCCTTTACTGCATACACTTTCTTTTCCTTCCTGTTTCCCTCACTGACCTTATTTACTTTCTCTCAATATTATTTCTTTCCGTCAAACTTTAAAATTTCTTTATTTAAAATTCTATTTCTTCCATCACCTCCTTTCCCTTTTTTTGTTTATCACCTGAATATCATTTCTTTCTAAACGCCCTTTAAAAACCTTTCCTTTTTACAAACCATTCAATTTATCTATCTTCATTTTTCAGAAATCCTTAATTCCTTAATTAAATAATTCCTTTCTCCATTCATTCATTTCTTTCTTACTTTCTTTCCCCACAATCTTCCTTTCTTCCTTTAGGAATACTTCTTTCCTATCTTTCTTCAGAATTCCTTCCTTCCTTTAGAAATCCTTCTTTTTGCTTTCCTTCAGGATTCATTCCATTTGTTGTTCAATCAATCAATCAATCAACCAATCAATCAATCCTTCCTTCCTTCCTTCCTTCCTTCCTTCAGAATCCCTTACTTTCTACATTGTTTCATTAATTTAATTATATTCCTTCAAACATTTTACCTTCCATCTTTCTGGATGTTGCTAACACAGACTCCTGTATTTAAACTGACTTCATGTGACTTTATTGCTTCATCACCTTTAGCTGGGCCAGACAGCACTCCATATAGCAGCAGAATTGGGCAAGGTGGATGTGATGGAGATTATTCTAAAAGCTGGTGTGAATATGGCTATTAAAGACAGGGTACAGTAAATTATACCCCAAAGCATCATCTTGGATATCAATAGTTTTAAAATGAATGCACAACAAAATTGCATGTATATTTGTATTACAATCCAGCAAGGTAAAACTGCTTTGGGAGTGGCAGCCAGAGCCGATATAGTGATCATAGTAGACATGATCATCAAAGCTGAAAGATACTTCAGTTGGATAAAGGTGAGTGCTCAGAATGTGTGTAAGCAGAAGCCTTCCTTGGTGATCTGTTTCATAATATCCTCTAATTGCATTTGATATTAAATTTGCATGATTGATTAAAGTAATTTCACTCCACATACTGTATGATGTCATACCAAAATGTCAGTGCATCAGATTTGCCTTGCCAGTGGGCTTCTCAAAACAATTTGATGTGCAATTAACTAAATAACAGAGACAGAAACAATCTGAGATCTTCTAGGTCTAATATTAGATGATGTGCCTAGCTGTGTTTATATGAGCACATGTGTTTGTTAAGCATCTGGCCTTTCTCAGAATTGGACCTTATTGTATTAGTCCAATGCAGAAACTAATGAGGACCTCCATGATGAGTTTTCTCTAACATTTAAACCGGACCACCATGCTGAGACAAAACAGGTGCGCAATACACTGTGGAATCTGGCCTACCAGCTTCTCGGCAAGAACGAGTGGAAGACACTAGCAGAACATTTGGCCTTTACTGAGGAGCAGATTGCTGCTATTGAGGAGCAGTGGACAGGTGAGAAAACAGATTTAGTTTTATGTAAATGTTTTTAGTCTTTCAGCTGCTGCCATCGAGGGCTACAAGCAGTGACAATTCTTTTCAAAGATAATATGCAGGCTAATTTGCTTTATTTTTACTTTATATTTTATATGAATTATTTTTAGATGATTTTTTGGGCTGTGGAACGAATCATCAGAGTTTCTATTAATTCTCATGGAGAAATTCACTTTGATATATGAATATTTTGATATACTGTACAAGCATGCTTTCCAGAACAAATTATGCACACAATCCAATGTTTAACTATATACAGTATATATATATATATATATATATATATATATATATATATACACTTTTTTTCTGCTAACATTAACATTGTCAATGTATTATACAATATACCCCTGCTAAAACTGTGTTTGGATTTGGGTGGGTACTAAAATCTTTACAGCTATTATAAGTTTACAAATATTACTCCTAAATATCTTTCTCTAATGAATGGATTGCTAAGTCTCTCAGTTTTTTTTTTTTTACACAAACTTTTACCTCTAGTCTGGGAAACCAGACATCAATGTTTGATAGAGATTATTATTATTATTATTTTAATAAAATGTGTCCAAGAACCAATTAAGCCAAACTCATAACACTGCAAAGTCTAAGCACAAATCTTTCAACACAGCCAATCAGCAAGCACACAAAGTACACAGCTTCACAAAATTATTTAACACCTTTTCCAAAAGCCAATTGTATCACAAAAGTGTGTTTCCCTGTGCATTAGTGCATACACATTGAAGTGCAGTGAGCAAATCCGATTGCCATATCAAACACCCTGATTGCTTTGGGCAGAAAAGTGTACAAATGATCAAAATGCCCCAATAGATAGACTACACTGTACTACTTAGATATCCGGTGGTGTGTTTTAGGTCCTAACAGTCACCAGGAGCATGGGAACAGAATGCTACTCATTTGGCTACATGGAGTTTTAGTTGCTCAGAAAAATCCAGCCAAGGAGCTATACCAGGGACTAATCGCTATTGGCAATATCAAAATCGCAGGTGAGATTAAGTTTGATATTTCATACACTTTGTTTTGAAACTTTTAGTTAATATTGTATGATTTAATGCGGTTACTTCGGTTTTTATTTGATTTATTTATTAAATTACTTTTTGTGATTGGCATACCTGGCAACTTGTATATAATCTTACTCTGTCTGTTCTGACAGAAAAACTAAGGATGGAGGGAGAAGACAACGGTAAACGGAAATGTAAAATTTCATGAAGGTCTGGTAACTTAATGTATAAAAAGTACTTTATTTCACTCCAACTCTCAGGAAGCAACAGCAGTGTTCAGTTTTACTTCACCGTCTTATGTTAATAAACATACCTATTGCTTCAACCAGAATTACACTCAATTTACTAACACATATCTTTACAGAATTGTACAGATATTTGGTTCATTTAACTTCCCTGAAGATGATGCTGATAAAAAAAAAAAAAAAAAAAAATTCACGTCAAGCATCATGAGGACAGACATACTCCCGCACAAAAAAACCCATAAATTACATAAAAGGCACATCTTATTAGATGTTCATTAGTATAAAAATACATTACAGCATTAAAAATGTTTAATAAAACATTAAAAAAGCAATGTAAACCTGAATGGACAATATACAAAACATTCAAAAACAAGAAGCCCTGATTCTAAAATTGGTTTTAGCTATATCACAAAAATGTTTTTCATTGCATTAACAAATGTATTCCATTTTACATCACACCTGTGTAAATGGCTTATGTGTCTCATATTTATGTGAGATGGCATGACAGGTTGGTGTACAGTACATCTGTGTGCGCGTGTTAGTCCACTACTTTAATAGAGTGGATGTGAAGTGTGGAGGATGGCTGTCCCCTGGGCTGGCTGGAGCTTTTAGTACTGGACACGGCGTGACTCTGTAAAGCAGAGCGAGGGAACTTGGCAGCTGTTGCCTGACCGAGGGTGACCTGGAGGAAAAAATAAAAATGCTGAAGCAGACTTTTCTTTATGAAACTCACTTTCTAAAGGAGCTGTTTAAAAAAAATGCATCTCTAACAATAATACTTTTTTTATTTATTTTTTTAAACAATGAACCAGTGTTAAATATCTCTCTTTTTTTTCCCTTTTTTGTATTTCCTACTAACGGTCTAGTTATATTACGCCTGTTTAACAATGTATTGTTTCATCCAGTCAGCCAGGTTTTGCTTAGATTTTTATCTAAAAGTACACCGTATCTTTCACATAGCTCATAGACAAAGGCAAAGCAATTTTTTTGTGAAAAATAAATAAATATAGATACTATGATTGAATTTCTATCACTGATCACAGTCATAATGATGGTCAGAGGTGTTTACTCAGTAATATTATCTGTACCAAATCAAGGATAATTTATACCTCAAAAGCATACTAGTACAGTGAGAAGGGGAAATTGTGTGAAATCCATTTCATTATACAGTATATTTATATTTATTAAGTATATTAAATATACTCAATACCTGACTGACAGGATGATGTCTTTCCACAACAATAGAGCTCATGGGTGGAACCACACCCATCACATGCAGGCTGCCATGGTGACGGCCTGTCTTGGCCAGCTCTGAGCGTCCCGTGATGCGTGCAGTAACTGTCTTTGAAGCTTTCTGTTGAACAGCAGTTACTGTCCGTACATTAGTGTGTGGGAACTGCCATAAAAACAAACAAAAAAACAAGTCACCTCCTGCCTTGATTGTTTAACATGCAGATAAGCCGATTTAGTACAAATTTGCGAAGTGTATATGGTCAGTGATGATATTTTCTTTAACCTGTCGAAGGGAACTTGCGATGCCTCCAGGTGCTCCGGTGTTCACTAGTGTAGTGGATAGCAGTGCGTCTGTCCGGTTGGTTGATGTACTGCAGCCCGGCTGAGAGATAAACTGATCCTGCGACAGAGGACATGTCAGCTACTAGCGTACAGGCTAGTAAACATGCATATAGAATTGTCCTGAACAAGATTCCTGCTCATTTTAGGAAATAATTTTCTTTACTAAATTTTTTACTCAACTTAAAATTACTCAAATTTGCAGATATCAATAACATTCAAGTCAACATTGCAACCTTAGATGACCATTTATTAACGAATCCACAACGTTCTATACCCAATTATGATCTGATTGCTTTACTTCAGTAAATCTTGTAGAAAGTTCAGCTTACTAACCGTTAACTAGACCAGGGTCTGTTTATATTTTAAATGTTTAAATTAGTTAAAATCGTCATCAGATCCCTCCATATATTTTGTGGGATGTTAGGTTAGGAAAAAATCTGGAAAAGAAAAGTGTGACCCATTTAATCAGCATTTAATCAATGCTGCCATAGTGTTCATGTCTTACTGCTTCTGTGTCATCTGCATTAGTGCGGGAGTGGACTGGCTGCACTGGAGTCTCCACGCTGATTGGGCTCATGCGTGATGAAGATGCAGTAAAAAGTTGACGATTGGCCATCGAGCTAGAACTGGGTTCTTCTCCTGAGGGTGGAGCATCTGAAGGAAAAACAGTTTTCTGTTTATTTAGCTATGATTCACAAACATCAAGAGAATAGATGAAAACAAATCCTCTCTAATTTTAACCCAGCACATTACGTACTTCATGCGGCTATTTAAAAACACAGTTTATGAAATTATTCACATGTGAAGTGAATAATTTCATAAACTTCCTGAATGAATTTAGTACTCGACTTTTTTGGGCAGTGGTGGCTTAATGGTTAAGGCACTGGATTACTGATTTTAAGGTTGTGGGTTCAACCCCCAGCAGAACCAAGGCTGCCACTGCTAGGCCCTAGAGTAAGGCACTTAACCCTTCCTGCTCTAGGGTAGCATCAGATCAAGGCTGACCCTGTGCTTCCTAACAAACTGAGATATTCAAAAAATAAGTAAATAAAATAAATAATTTCACTGTGCTACAGCAATGGAACAGAAATATACAGAAATAAAGGCTGCTTATTTTTGGCCATAAGAGAACCACTTGTTGGTGAGACTAATCAGAATGGGTTACATTCGCTAGGGAGCATAAAGAATGTACTGTGGAGCTTTGGTAAAAGGTCCAGATTCCAGAGTGATAGGTGCACAAGGGTAAGAAGTGAAGTGCATGAGGCAATGAATCCTTCATGCATAGTGCCTACTGCACAAGCCATTCTAGACAGTGTTATGATCTGGGGTTGCTTTAGTTATTCAGGTCTAGGCTCAGCAACATTATGTGACAATAAAATGAAGTCAGCTGACGACCTAAATGTACTGAATAAATAAGATTATCACATCTACAGTATGTGATGTCCCATTTTCCTCCCTGTTGGCATGGATGTTTTCCAGGACTCAGGAATTGTGTGACTCTTAGGGAATGAGGAATCACACATAAACTGGCCAACATATTGTGTGCTGTAATCAAAGCTAAAGGTGACTGAATGAAATCTTACAGTAGATTGTTTGACGTATTTGACCAGGCAGTATATTTGCTCTTATGATCCTTTTTGTCCTTGAGGGATAAAAGTAAGATTGCTCAATTTAAACAAGGCCAAAGCAACAATATTAGTGAAATGAAAGGATCCTTAAATCTACCAGCATTGCACATGCTTCATCAGAGTATACATCACAGAACCTCAATTAATATAATAATAATAATAATAATAATAATAATAATCAAGGAAAACAAATGGTCAAAAGTCTGAGATCCACATACACAGTAGTACGTTTTTTTATTTTTTCATTTATTTTTTAATCTCTGACCCTACTAAAGATGATCACCCAAAATGTTGCAAGGTGTCTGTAATTTGACTTGTGTGGCCCAGTAATAGTGTCTTAAATTTTAAAAAGAGAGCCTTTGGTCTACCTTGCTCCTGTCTGACTGTATCTGCAGTGTTGAACATGCTGAGTGCCTCGATGTTAAGAGCACAGACACCACGCATGAACGCCTTCTTCATGGAGTCTTCATAGCGCTCTTTCTCTCTGTGTAGCCTTTGGATCTCAGCTTGGGCTTTCTGTAGCGCCTCCACATGCTAAAACAGATTTTAAACCTTTCATTAAACAGCTACCATTATAAACATCAACTTGGTAACCTACTACTAATGATATCTAGGTCATTTTTACCTCTCCTAGTTTAGCCTCATAGTCAGCAGAGAGCTGCATGCACATCTCTTCAGCACGAGCACGACAGGCACGCTCTGCCCTCTCCCTCCATCCTCTTTCAATAAGCGAGTGCCAGGCAGCCCACACCTTCTTCTTTAACTGCAGCTGGTAGTGCTGCTCTGCCAGCCTGCTCGCCTGAGCCTGGAATACACACAGAAAAGTGCATAGGATTATGAAGCTCAGAGACATGCTCTTCATATTTTATTACACTTTTGTGCACGACAATATTAAAACAAACAAACAAAAAAAAAAACTACAGTGAAGATGAGTTCCCTCTTAATCTGACTCTCATGGTTTTCCTCATGTTTTTTGTCTCCGTACTGCTGCATTGCTATCTGTTGATCAGTGAAGCTGATAATTGTTAAGTGTTTTATGAAGAACATGAAGGCGAAGGATTTAAATATCTTACATTTTTTATACATACATCAACCAGCCACAACACCAACACCAGTACCAGGTACATTGAATACCACTGATTATCAATTATATTCTGTACACGTAAACTGGTGACAGGATCATGGGCACCCAAAGGCTAATCTATTTGGTCTGATCCCAAAAACAAGGCAATGCAGCCCAAATTGCTAAAATAAGTTAGTGCTGGCCATTATACTACTATTATACCAACTTTTGTTACAAAGAGGAGTTTCACCTTTATATTGGATATTTCCACATTTTGCTCATAAATCGGAGGTCAAAAAGTAAGCAGTCATTCAAAAGACATAAAAAAGCCCAAACATGTCAAAACCATGCAGCGCTATCTATTTAAAGCTGATATGAATGAATAAAAAGGTTTGTGGGAAAGGTGCTGGCCCCTAGTCTGCATGTTACTAGGTTGTCACTCAATTCACCTCCTCTTTGGCAGCACAGTGCTGGAGTCTCCACTGGGTGAAGTTCCTCATCAACTCCAGCCGCTCCCGCTGCCTGTCAACTGCCCGCGTCAGATTCACGATCACCTACAGTGCAAGGAGAGGATGTCATGGAGGCTGAAGATATCTACTTTTTTTTTTTTAAACTAATAATACTATAGATATAAATTGTAGTGCTTATATACCAATATCATTATCAACTTTTTTATTTTAACAGTGTTTAAAACCATTATAATGATGATTAATAAAGTTGTATGCCAGCCCGAGTAGAGAGCATTACATGCCTCATCTTTCCGTTGATTGGAGATCTGGTAGGTATTAAGCAGGTCTTTGAGGCCGTCCATCTCTGCATTAATGCCTGCTATGTGAGCAGCATGTTTGTCTTTCTCCTTCTTCATCTCCAGTCTGTACTGTTCCACAAAGGCCAGTTTCCATTGCCGTAGCTCGGTCATCACATTACTCTACAGAAAGAAGGGTATTCGTGAGAATTCACTGCTATGCGCTGTATTCAGAGAGGTGTTAAATACACGTTATGAAAAATAATTACTGAAATGACACAGTGGTATTCGAATCTCAAAGTTAAACAGAGCCTTATTAAGTACTCATACAGTGTTTGGGTGGAGATTACAAAACAGTGGCATTGTCTCAGTTGTACATGATTTGGACATTGGATTTGACTATATTTTTGCTTAAATATCATCTCAGTATTATGAGCCATCGAGGAGGCGGAGATATCACCTTAATCAGAGACACCCTAGGACTGAAAATTATGATCATGTATAAAACAACTGCTGATCATGTCTGTGGAAGCAAATACTGACTGATTTCTGGACAATCATAACATGCCTGTACAATGTACTAGACAGGCATATTAAAAAATTTCACAACTATGATACTGAAGAAATCTGTACTTTTTATAGACAAGTATTGTTATAAAGCCTGAAACACATGACATTTTAGAGGAAATGTAAACCTTCAAGTTGTTGCTCCACGTGTCCAAAATGTCCTCCATCCTATTCAGGTTCTCTTCAGACACAAACATTTCAGTCATCACGTCAATCACATGATCAGGACTTCTTCTCATAGATTGGTTGGAATGCGCACCATCTGATCCTCTGTCAGAGCTGGAATCCACACCCTCCCCTGGAAACCGTCCGGTATTTACTTATAAATTGATAACAGCAAATATAGGTAACTCCGATATTGTCATACTTTTTGGTCTCATCAGTGTTAGGCTTACCTTCAGAAATTTGACTCTGTGGTCGGGATCCTTCTAACTGCAGAGCACGGGTGGCTAAAATCTCCTCATGTACAGGTGATGATTGTCTCCCATTTCCTCTGGCATCTAAAAGACAATCTATATAAATAAAAAGAAGGTTTCTGTACATTGTTCAGAGCTCGTTATATATGCATGTGTGTTTAGACAGATTTTGTCACAGGATCATGCAAAACTGTCTGAAGTTTAACCTGCACCATAAGTGAAATTAAAATGTTGAATACAAACGATGTTATGAACAGTTATGTGCCGGATATCTACCTTAAAATAAGCTACTTGCTCATTGTAAAACAACACCTGCACCAATATATAACTTAGAAAAGTTATCAGAAAACTGAATATGTTTACTGGGATTAGTTTATATATTCACCGCTGAATAAGTGAATTAACACGCTGGAGTCATTTTTAAACAAAACTTGATCTTTATCTGAGCTACTTTTCGGATTTCTCATCTGTGATTCACCCTCCGATTACCGAACAGGGAGAGTGTTTGGCTGACGTCGAAAGTAGTACAACTTTGTGTAAACAAGGCATAATATACTCAACCTTACAAAATTTTCATTCATTGTATTAATAAGTAAGGCAGTGATTTCTGCCGTACTGAAAGACAGGAAGACATGTATGTGGGCTTCAACTTGAAATAATGACATCTCTGATTACATTACAGCTTATTTTTCGCATCAAACTTTTAACTATTTCTACAATCTCATTCTTTTCCTGTCAACGACAGGTACTAACACTAGTAGCAAATATAGTCATGTGAATTATAAACTTTACACGATCAAACCCAGCAGCACACATATTCAAAGCGATACTTCTTCCAGTTGATTCTCCTGTCATTTAAAGACATTAGTGCACCAACACTTAGAAGCATACTAAGAATGATAGAGAGATATCGTTCGAACCCTCAACCGGCTCAAGTCGTGCAGGATCCATCGAACTGGGATTCTGGGCAGTTTTTAAAGAAAACGAGCTGCTCATCGGTTGTGATGGGATACTTGGATTATACTTCGGAGTCACTACAGCAAAGCGAAGCAGGTCTTCATACTCCTCCTAATGCAAGAATACACAATTAAAGAAACAAATGACAGACTCATAAATCGCTCAATATCACAATAGACAATAATGGCTCCAAAATGACTTAAGAACCCACAACACACTCTTTTTCCACCAAGCAAAATAACTCACTTGAAGATCAGAAGATACTGAGCTGCCCCTGTCTGAGTCTATAGGTAGGTGTGGACTGCTCAACTCCCTTTCATCTGAGGACATCTTAAAAAATAAAACAAAGGAAGACAGAGATGAAAATTCTGTGTTTGAGCAATTTGCTCAAAGCAATTCATCAGTTTTAAAACTTGGCTAAAGTACATTCATTCAAGTTAGCACACTGTCATAGCATGGCTTAGCAACGCTGCTATTAAGAACTGTACTAGCTAAACATATCAGAGCTTTTAACACGTTTACCATGTCACATTGTTTGCTCTTACATAAACCACTAGCAAATACTCAGTTAACAGTGTGTGCAAATGAACGTTATAATATCAACATGCAACTTAAAACAATATACGGCTAACATTTCTAGCTAGCTAACTTCCTGCTGGCTAACTTTAACGTCCTTGCTAACGACTTGAGAGATACGAAATACGACTTCGACCGTTGCTACCTTATCCTACTGAGTTAATTTTATTCGTTTTCTTGAGACGCCGGTGTTAGAACCTCTACAACACAAGCACAGATTTGGCAGTCCACAGTTTAAACCGTTGAAAAGTCAAACAAGGAGTAACCGGATAGGCTGAAAAGTCGGCATACCATTTTTAGAGGATTATGATTGGACAAGATGTTGCCCGGCAACGCAGACGCGGAAGCCGCCGTTTGAAAGCCGACGAGGAGGGTTTAATTTTTTCCATTTCATTTTCTTAAACAAATGGATGCTTAGCAGTAGATTGTTACACAAGTAGTTTAATATATTTCCATAAAAACGTGTTGGTGTTATTTTTAAGACTAGGTTGTACCACTTATACAACATTTATACATTTACTGTACTGTATATACACACTGATGAACCATAACATTATGACCACCCACCTAGTATAGAGTAGGTCCCCCCTTTGCCACCAAAACAGTAATGATCTATATATATTCTGACACCTAGCCAAGGAAACCAGCATTAGCTTTTTTTAATTTGCTCTACAGTAGCTCTTGTACTGGATCAGATGGGGCTTTCACTTCCCATGTACAATTCGGCCCATTGTCAAAGTCGCTCCAATCCTTAGGCTTGCCCGTTTCTTCTACACATCAGCTTCAGGGACAAAATGTTCACTTGCTGCCTAATATACCCACCAACTTGTTGGTGCCACTTATGATATATTATATCTGTAGCTACTGTGAGGAAGAGCCTAATTGTAATAGCTAGATGACTGGATCAGAGCAACTCTTGTGGGATGTTCCTGGTCTGCAGTGCTCAGGACACACCAAAAGTAGTGCAAGGTATTGAAACCAGTGAACCAGCAAAAGGGTCATAGATGGCCAAGGCTCACTGATGCACATGGGGAGCAATGGCTGGTCCATGTATAGTACTTTGATCCTATATAAGAGCTATTGTAGCTCTAACTGCTGAAAAGGTTAATGCTGGTCACCACAGAAAGGTGTCACCACACATACTGTATGTCATTACTGTTTTGGTGGCACAAGGGGGCGGGGGGGCTACTCAATATTAATTGGATGGTCATAATGTTATGGCTGATATATTAATACTAATATTGGTGTTAATCAAAATATATTTACAAATATAATGTATAAATCTAAATATATAAATCTGCCCTGTGATGCACTGGCACTCCATTCAGGTTATACCCCACCTTGTGCTCGAACGTTCCTGGGATAAGCTTCAAGCCCCCGTGACCCTGCATCGGACAAGCAGTATAGAAGATGAATGAATAAATGAATTAATTAATAATAACTAGGTATTAATAGCTTAGATATAAGACACTATACATGGTACATTCTCATTAGAGCGCTGATCTCCCTGAAGGTCTGATCCTTGAATTGCCCTCAAAATGGCTTCTAAACACACTGGACAATGAGATGCCTTCCGAGACCTAAAACAAATCACAGTATCTCAAATAAAAATGCAGTCATACAGCATCTCTCATTCAGTCTGTTGTAATCTTAAATCTGGACTACTACAAGTAATGCCTAACAGGTCTTTCACTGTGCACCATAAAAATGTTAAAAACAGAAACAGACAAACCCATGGATAGATCTACGAATAGAAGACATAATTTGTGCCACATTCCCTCCAATATCACATCCCTCAAAACACTAGGAAGACACCCATTCTGTCCTCACACCAAGGTGAAGAAAAAACTTCCACTGGCTGTTCAAAAAGCTGAGTCACAGGCTGTTCTAAAACAAAGTTGGACACTCTAACTAAGCACTAATATTGACTGAATCTAGTATTTAAAGATAACATTAAAAAAATTATGTTCATCTTTCAGATTATGAATGTAGAATATTTTTTTTTATCCCGTTCTGTAAATATGATGGATTTGAAATATGAACATTGTTGGATAAATAAGAGTCTACATATTCCTATGTACTGTATATTACCCTTCTATATCTGATCAAGTGTACTCAAAAAATTCGAGCCAAAACAACACACTATATCATTGCCCAATTACTTGCACACTGGACTGCATACACTCACTGACCACTTCACTAGAGGTATCGTGCTATTTTGGATATCTGTGTGAATCCTATTTGTCCTTATTTAATTTTGTGATCAATGTTTTCTGTACTAAATGTCTTAAGAAAAGACATAGCCAACTGTTAATGAGCTTCAACGGGAATGTACAAAGAGTTTTACCACAAACATGTCAAAAACACACACACTCAAGGTCAACATCATCACTCCTATCAGCTGTTATAAATAGTTTTCATAAACACAGCTTGACTTTGTGATCTCCACTTTGGGCTTGATTCTAATGAACCTTTTGTATTTGCAAGCTGCTTATTAAATCTCCAGTTTCTGAAATACAATGGATTTAAATAATGAGCCAGTCGAAACTCAATGTAAACATGTACAAAACAGTGGTATACAATTTGGGTAATACTTTAATATTTAGTTATTATTACGAGTTCATAGATCTGTTTTTACCCTGAGCTTTGCTCTGCATGGAGTCTTATTAACAGGAGCACGTTTGGTTCTTTCAGCTTGCAGACACTGATGGACCTAATGCAGAAGCAGCATATTTGCACTGACAGCTCATTAAGTTAAGTGCTTCTTGACTTTATATCATTCTGGCTTGTAGTCAGTGTGCCAGCAGACCTCCAAACCTCTTTTCTATTCCAGTCATACAAGGGAAGCACAAAAGGTTGCAGCCATTCCAATGCACCAATGTATTATGCATTACTGAGTGAAGAATATAGTGGATGGCTCAAATCATGATATGTGGCATAATTAATATAGTCAATTAATTGTAAAGAGTAAAAGGTAGCCTTGCCACCTCTCTGCATCAAAATTCCTGGTACAGTTGGATAAGTGAATTGGTAATTCTAACTGGCCCCTAGAGAATTAGAGGGGAAAATAGAAGGAAAAATGATTACCCTTACGGTCACACAGAATTAGAAAGCCATAGAGTGTTGTTTGAATTATATTTATTTTGAGGGACTATGAACTGAATTACTGAAGCAACCTATTCGTGAATGAATGCTGTGGCTTAATTTCATTATGGTGTTCATTATGTTTTGTGCACAATTGTTTTTTAGTATGCATACTAAGAAATTGCTGTAGCACGATTGCGTAATTTTAGAGAATGTGAATTCAATGTGACAGGACCGCAAAGTGCCTAAAGATACAGTTTAAGAATTGATTGCTTATGTACAGTACATCCTCAGCAGCAACCTCATTTCCCCTCTTGTCTGTTCCAACCACTCAGCATCACCAGTATATTAATCACTGACCTGATCGTCTGTCATCATCTGTACCCGTGTCTCACTGGTTCATGCCTTAAGTTGTAGATTGTTTTTTTGCTCAAATGATTCATAGGTCACCGTGTGGCTTAGCAAAAAAAAAAAAAAAAAAAACTAATTCTTCTAAAACACGTAATTTACAGGGACTGAATGATGTATAGATCAAGACCTGTGCCGTTTTCAAACCATATTTAAGACAGCATTGTTGATTAATAGCAGGATAAAATACATGTTTTCCAGCAGGACAAATCTGAAGAGTGTGCCAATCAGTATTATGTGGGTAATGGAGTTGTCTTTAGCAGTCAAGATCAGCACAATTAAGTATATTCACCATCTAAATCAATAGCTCTGACCCAGCAGTGGCATCTCACATCACTGAAACTGCTATTGTGCATGTTTTTTTTTTTTCTTATTTAGTTGTTAGATCCTGTTGGCATTTACACAAATATATTCTTAGAATATACAATATAACATCAATACACAAGCTCAAGTTTTCTTGAAGTAAATTGGCTCTTCACTGGTTAACCAAAAGACAATCAGAATCTGATCTGTGTTTTCTTTAGGAAATTGAGACATGGGAGAAGGGTAAATTCTCAAAGTGCAAGAATTTAAGTTTCAAAGTCTCTATGAGTTTATACTTGTATAATGAATGTTTTTTGTAACAAAATGTTTTTTGTATGTTACTTGCATAATGAATGTTTTTTGTAACGCTTGTTCTCTTGATTTAGACTGGGTGATTGTGGAAGCCAGGTCTTCAGATGGAGCGCTCCATCACTCTCCTTTTTGGGCAAATTGCTCTACAGGTATGTTAGTGGTCGTTGTCCTGTTGGAAAACAAATGATGGTCTCGTTAAGTTCAAACCAGATGGGATGGAATGCCCCTGCAAAATAGCTATGGTGTGGTAACCAGTAAAAGCAATGCACTCCCACTGCATTACACCTCCTCCTCCATGCTGCACAGTGGAAATCACACGTTTAGAAATCATATCTGTTCTCCCTCTCTACCTCTAACAAAAAACATGTCAGTTAGAACCAAAAATCTCAAATCTGGACTCATCAGACCAAATGACAGTTTTACACTGATCCAGTGTCAGTTCCATGTATTTCTTTGCCCAAGCATGTCTCTTATGCTTGTTGTTCTTCCAAAGTCAGTGTGCCAGCAGTCCTCAAAACCTCCTTTCTATTTTAGTCATACAAAGGGAAGTACAAACATTTACAGTCATTCCAATGCACCAATGTATTATGCATTACTGAATGAAGAATAGAATAAATGGTTCTAATCATTATATGTGACATAATCAATAAAAGCAATTAATTGTAAAAGGTAAAGAGTTGCCTTGCTAACTCACTGCTTAAAGATTCTTGGTACACTCCTGAGATTCTGTTGGTGTGTGTTTCCTTAGGGCTGTCTAGTTTCTTCCCGCGTCCTAAAAACAGGTAAGTGAATTGGTAAGTCTAACTGGCCTCTAGGGAAAAATTGAAGGAAAATTATTACCCTTATAGACACACAGTTAGAGAGCCGTAGAGTGTTGTTTGAGTTACAGTATTCCCAAATTGCCTGTAGTTTGTAAATACGAGTGGGAATGTTTGACCGGAGGTCCTACCACGGTCTTGAAATTGTAATCACCATCAGTTGTATAATAGGTCATTGACCACCAGGTTACCTGGTAAGTTACAGGAAATTTTTGATTAAAAAAAAAAAAATTTAATGCAGTGAATACATAAGGAGTAGGGAAATTGTGTGCAGTAATACTGTAAATTGCTCATATGAAAATTATAAATTAACAGAATATTGGAAAATTAATACTGATATCCCTAAGAAATCAAGATGGGGGAAAAAAATAGTGGTTTGCTTTTAATGGGATTCCATAGACGTCCCCTGCTGTGTGATGCTGCTCTATAATGTGGATCAAGAATAACTAAGAAGGAAGCCCTCAGACCTTTCTTGTTAGGAATCGTGCGTCATCACATCAATTTTGCCTTTACTTGCGTCACACCACGGTTTTTCCATCAGGTTCATCTGCAACGCACCTATCCCATCCCACCCCACCCCTCCTCTCACTCTCTCTCTCTCTGTCTCTCTCTCTTTCTCTTGCTCTCAGTAGTACTGCAGGGATAAACTGACTGCAGCGGGGAAGAGACACCACTCTCAGCTCTCTCCTCAGCATCCCTGTGATACTACTGAGTTTGCATCAATCACGCGCAGCAAGCTCATTCAGGAACAATGGAATATCAGTACAAAAAGCAGATTTGGTCAGCCTTTTGAGAGGTAAGTTCCTTTTTCTGGGTCAACATTTTGTGGGTTCATTCAACAAGATCCCTAGAGTGAATAAATGTACAGTCAATTGTAATATAATAGATCGTAACAAATATTATGAACAGTGTGTGTTGATTGAAGCAGTACATGTAAAAGGGGGAGGGGGGCATTTTTACAAAGTTATTTGGAGTTGGGTCACCTGTGTGAACACTGTTCATGCTTTACTGTAGATTTATTTTCATTCAGGTTTGAGTGAATGCAATTTTGCAAGACTGATCTTTTTTCAGATGTTATTTCCAGATGGGTTTTACAGTTCTCTGTAATTTGTAAGTCAAATTAACTTTTCAGACAGCGGAGTTGAGTGCACAGAGTGCGCGCGACATAACCGCCCCAGGCACGAGACAATTCTGCCGTAAAGCAATTGTCTTATTATTCTACTAAAGACCTTTTATCAATGCAGGCAATTAATCCTATTCATATACCTACCTGAAATCTGCCATTGAGGTTCAGCATAAAGTATTACTTTATGATAAAGATAAAAATGCACACATATTTTGACTAGATTACTATATAATTAAACCTATCAATACTGTAATAATAGAGCATATTTTAGTTAAGCAGATGTGGATACGCAGTTGTTCTCTTGTTAAATAAGCTGGTGTAGTAATCAGTACTACACAAACAGAATGAAAATCCCGTTTACCCCATAAGCAATTTAGATGCATTATTATGTATTATGGTCACATACTGCAGTTACGTATGTGGTTCAGAATAATGAATAATCAAGTCTACACAGAATGTCTCATTTTTCAGGGTTATTTCAGGTTTGAATGGGTTGTAAGGGTCTGAGTTAAACTATATCTTGTTAATTGTAATATTTTAGGTTATTGCTCCTAATAATACAATACAGTAGGTGCTGCTAATTCTTTGGACACTCATTTGTTCTTGGAGTTTCTTACCCGAGCACAGAGACAAATTGCATCCCACAAAAGGAAATGTACCGTAAAGTGCTCTTTTGTTTTCATTAGCGACTGTTAAACTGGACATTTATCTTAATCTAAATGGGAATGTACTGTATGAAGGATGCTTCTGCATCTTTGCGTAATAATAAATCTTGGATGCTTTACAAGCACCGTATTACTGTAAAGTATTACTTTTGAGTTGTGATTGATGGATGCATTACAACTAAAACAATCTGCTCAGCACTTGTTGACTGTCAATCTCATGGTTGACAGTAGACTATGTAAGATTACGTTTATTCACTTTTGTCCTTTGCTCAGTTTTGTGACTCAGCCCTAAAAGCCGGGAGACGATAAAGCTTTCAAGGTTTTACCCATGAAATGGGCACTTCATCAGCGATGCCGCATCGCTCAGGCTTTTACACGAATGGTCACAAAGTTCAAATATATCAACCAGCTGTCGTGACTCACCGTAATTAGATTGTATTTTAAGCAAATGTTCAATTTGAAGCAAAACTATTTATTACAGGAACAGTGGTGAGTCGATGTCCAGTAATTTTATTACTCCGCCATGGCACTTCCAGATTAAGAAAGCAATATGGTTAATTAACGAAGCTAATGTAGCCTCACTCCCTCATCATCTATACCGCTTAATTCTGTATTCAGGGTCATGGGGGGTCTGGAGCCTATCTCAGGAGACTTAGGGCACAAGGCAGGGTACACCCTGAACGGGGTGGCAATCCATCGCAGGGCACATACTGTACACATACACACACTCATCCACACACTCTGCAATACAGCAATTTGGGAATGCCAATTAACCCAACCTACATGTCTTTGGACTGTGGGAGGAAACCGGAGCACACGGAGGAAACCCACCAAGCACTGGGAGAACATGCAAACTCCATGCACACAGAGACTGGAATTGAAACGGGTTGGGAATCGAACCCGGACCCTGGAGGTGCAAGGTGACAATGCTAACCACTACACCTCCGTGCCGCCTCTAATGTAACCTATGTAGTGGAAATTTATTTATTTATTTATTTATTTATTTATTTATTTATTTCGTTTTTGTGGATGACCATATGAGCATCCGTGAGATGTCTAAAGGAAAAGATTGGTTTCTCTGCTCACATTCTATGCCATCTCACTGGGTAAAAGTTGGCTTCTCTGAGTGAACATACTGTATGCCTACTGCTTGGCTCAGGGTCTGCCACGGAAATCCGTAATCCACACCGGTAGCTGGGAGCGAGTGGCCGCTCTGCCCACTGAGCAGCATCTTTATTGAATCACCTGCAGAGCAGAGCGGTCATCCACGGACTTATTGAGAGTGACAAGGCTGATAAGATAATCCAAGCCTCTTTTGTTTTTGTGCTCAATTGTGTATGATACCATGCCACATTCTGATACACACATGGAATAAAGTAAGACTGGAATAGAAATACAGAATTAGTCGAGACTCAGAGCTTAATATTTTAACGGTCCATTGCACTAATAAAGAGCAAAATATGTAAATGTAAATATGTACCATGGGAAATGTAAAAAAAAAAAAAAAAAAAAAAAACTTTTCAAATGCACACAAACTGTACCTCCAATAAATACATGCATTTGTTACCCCACGCATATACTGTACCATAACCCTGTCCTATTCATCTATCTGTCTGCCTGTCTCTCTCTCTCTCTCGCCTCTTCCTCCTCCATTCCCTGTAATAGCATCAGTGCCTGATGCAATCTTTTAACCCAAGACGTCCTAGGCTTCTCCTTATAGATGAATCTTATTCACTTGCCGTTTTGATGCGATTATATCCGCTTCCAGCCATTAGGAGATTGGACTCTTGCTGGCTGACATTAATGAAGGAACCAATTCGTTTTTCACTTACCTTCCTTTTCAAAGATTTCTTTGGAAATGTCTATGAAGGTCTAAAATGTCAATTATACATACAGAGGAAACACATTCATGAATAGAGATTCAGGGTTTTTTTTCACTTTATAATTGACATTTATGGAAATATCCTATGTGAACCTGTGCAGGCTCTTTTTAGACCTTTTCAGGAATATAGCTCTGCGTGCTCATGGGCATTCTTTTGTCCTTGGATACAGGAACCTTGAAACATAAAGCCATAAAAACAAGTATTTTAAAAAGGAAATGGCTCTATAGCTTAAACACCTTCGTAATAATATTCATATATTATATTTAAGGGGAAAACTGACACTTAAAGATTTTTAAACATAACTAAACCACTAAACTTTCAAAGACTTATCAAATGAAATTATTACTCATTATGACTTGTATGTTATGATGCAGCACATTGTTTGGCTTGATGTTCATGCATATATTGTACAGTACTGTGCAAAAGTCTTGGGCACATGCTAATAAATACTGTAGCCCAAGACTGTACTGCTAACAATAATTAAGTTAAGCCTTTTTTTGTCACATTTACATTACAGCACAGTGAAATTCCTTCTTTGCATATCCCAGCGTAACTGGGGTCAGACATGATACAGCGCCCCCGGAGCAGATAGGGTTAAGGGCCTTGCTCAAGGGCTCAACAATGGCTCCCTGGCTGATCTGGGAATCGAACCGCCAATCCTTCGATTAGTAATTCAGTGCCTCATCCCTCTGAGCCACCACTGCCCCCTATTAATGAAACAAAGTCAGTATTTGTTGTGACAGGTACAATTTGCGGAAATTACAGTAAGTATCAAGTTTGACGGAGCATCCTGTAGAACCACCCACACTTCTGAGGATTTTGACTGTTGCACCTGCTTCTTTTTCCCATAGTCCATAAATGTCAGTTTTATTTTTTTGTCTAAAAAGTAGTTGCTTACATACAGTAATATGCCTTTTCCTCTTCTGGCACACAAATATTTTTCTGTAACTTTAATTTTTTTTGGTGGAATACTGATGTTTGAAAATCTGATTTTTTTTGTGCTGACTCAATAATAAAATCATAAAATTAAATAAAAAATAATAAAATATAAATATATAATTGATCAGCCAGACAGAGACTATCAAGCATGAAAAACCTAGATTCAGTTATTTTGTGCACGATTAGACATTATTCTGAAGGTACTTGTAATCAGATTCAGAAAATTGTGAAAAGATTGTTGTGCAGGTTCTGCTTACATTTTATGCATTTTAGTAGGAAAAACTCAAATTTGTTTGATAGAGACGCAAAACAGAATGCTGAATGAGATTGAACTGGCTAAACCCTCTCCATCTGTTCTGAGCATGCAAAAGTGCTGTATTTCCTCGGTGCTGTGAGAGAAAGTGAAGAGCTCTGCCTGAATGCCTTGCTGACAGACAGCGGCTCGGCACCCTGCTAGCGTATAATGGAGGGCTTCCCTGTCTGAACACTCTGCATCCCACCAGCATACAATGAAAAGTGGGCCACTGCACCGTTCTGATCGAATCAGGTTCTGTTAGAGCATCATCTGGAAGGAAAAGTACAAAGATGCACATTTAGTTTTTTTTTTTTTAATGTAAGACGATTTACCACTTACAAGTAAGGAATAAAACCCCTTTTTGCTGTTAACCCTTTCCACTCATTGATTTTAAAGCTGTTTTTACAAATATTTTTCATGTGTTAGATTATACCAATTTTTGCTCCTTCCACTAAAAGAAATAAGCCATTTATTATCATGGTGCATCTCCCTACAAATTTAGGTGAATAAGTTAATATAAAAAATATTAAGACTCAAGTAAGAATTAATATATTAATTCATTCAAAATCCATAGATTTATCAAACCTGATTTTTATTGCAGCTGGCAGTATTTGTAGCATGTGCTGATTCAAGAAATTCTGAACTCAGCTTTGGGAATCAATCACTCTTCTATGAGTGTATGAATCATTTTATTGTATTGCTTTATAATCACCACACTGTGTTCAGCATGAAGAAGGACTTCATCTTCCATGGAACATTACATCATATTTCCACTTTCCTTCGAGTTCTGGTGGTGGCAATCTTGGTGGCTTTACACATAACACATTGTGATTAAGGCAAATGGTAGAAAACAACTGCAGTATCAATGAGCATTCTGCACTTGACTGAAAAAGGAACTGGTAAGGTGTAGAGACAGTGTGAGATGGGAAACATTTTTATTTTGTAAATAAAAATGTTATTTTTTTTATTTTGTAACAGGTTCAACATGTAACATGCTGCAAGTGTAAAAACTATTTATTATTATTATTATTTTTTTTTAAAGATATGATATCTTGGAAAATGAAAATATATTCATGCATGTATGTAATATTTCATATTATCGCGTTATTTTAAACCTTTTTTTCTCAAATTTGAGTCTTTTATTTATAGAAAGAAGCAGCAAATAGAAAAAGAACATTTTGAGCATCATAAAACAGTGAAGATTTTTGATAATATTATAACTACTAATATTAAATACATTTGACCGCATTTTATGACATGGTGTACAGTAATATTAACAGGTATTGTTTTGTCATTTTCTGTGTGTGTTTTCCCGCAAAGTTCTAGATGTCTGTCAGTTCTCACACTGTGAAGCTGATATTCTCAGTTAGACTAAAACATTAATTTTTTTCCTTGTGTGAAAACATCTAAATGACACTGATGCTTAAAAATGCTTAAATATGCCATGAGAGCTCATTTACACCAGCCTGTCTGGCTGTCAAAGTAGGATTAAAGTTTTATCTGAGCTTTCTTTAAGGGGAAGTATATTACACTGAATTACTATTTAACTAGAGCAGCTTTCACAGGTTTGTTTCTTTAGTGAGATCCAACTCAGAGAGCCAAATGTCGGAAAACCTAAGACCTTCATTACACCTGTAAAATACTTTACTAGGTGGATGTTTTAAAGGAATTGATGCATAATGTTTATAATGGTACTCGCCCCTTTTTTTCACTTAGGTCCATCCAATGAGAGCCAAGGTGTTTTGGGCCCTTTTATTGAGATAGCTCACATCTCCCTCTTACTACAACCATGGATGACATAGACTCCCGGGACCACACGTCTCTTATGAAAGGGGCTAAAGATATGGTCAGGGAGGCCAAACGGCATGCTGCCAAGAAGGTCAACACGGTGGTCGACCGAGCATCAGATGAATACTCACACAGCCGCGCCTATCACCACTTCCAGAATGAAGATGATGACGAATACTACGATCCGCCTCAGGGCAACTACGCAGGCAACCACGCTGTCAATGATGAAGAAGGTTCCAGTGATGCCACTGAAGGCCACGATGAAGACGATGAGATCTATGAGGGTGAATACCAAGGAATTCCGTCTGAATCCGGGCACAGGGATGGACATGTGGCTTTGGGGCAGCCTGTAGCAGATGGCCTTAAGGACCGTAAGGAGCTTGAAAGTGAGAGGCAAGCAGACGAGGAGGAGCTGGCGCAGCAGTACGAGCTAATCATCCAGGAGTGCGGCCACGGCAGGTTCCAGTGGCAGCTGTACTTCACACTTGGGTTAGCACTCATGTCAGATGGTGTGGAGGTTTTCGTAGTGGGCTTTGTGCTGCCCAGTGCTGAAACGGATATGTGTATGCCAGATTCAAGCTCCGGATGGCTAGGTAAGATACCCATTGATAAAAAAATATGAGAAACTAATACATAACGCACTGACACTCAAAGTATAAAGACATGACACATGTTATAAGTTCTAAGTTCTAAGTTTATTTTGAAAGGTAAGTTTGTTTATTGTTTATTTTACAAAAAATAAATAATTTTTGTTCTCAAATAATCAGTTCTGACCCTAAAACCCTTTCCAAAAGGACCCCCCCCCCCCTTCCCCCTTTGGGCATCACTCTGCTTTCTTTCTTTCTTCGCTTTGTCCTTTCTCTGTCACTGGCTTTTAAGACATAATCGAGTGTGGCCACCCGTGACCATCCTGCTCTTTCAGATTTAAGATCCTCATCACATGAGGGGATTTTTTAGGTCTTTAAGAGCTAAAGAAGACTAATGCTATGTTGTTTTGTCATTTTGTTATTCATTGAGATTATAAAGCTAGAATGGTATTTTCTTAATATTTAATATCAACAATAAAACCAGCATTCAATCAATCATCTTTCTTTCAACCATATTCAGTTATTTCACTACTCATTCAATCTTTATTTAGCTATCCTAGGAGTCAGTTCATTGCAAGAGATGTTCAAGTCAAACTGGGACTTGTGATAAAAAGACTTTATGATAAGAGATTCGAAGAGACTTATGATGAGACATTCGAATGGTGCATAGGTTTGTGGAAGATGATCACGATTGGTGGATCTGAGTTCACTGACTTTGCTTCAAGCCAATTCCACATGTTTGGGTCATTAAAAGGAGGTTAGACGTGAAGCAGGTAGTCCGAGCATAGCACCGGCATACGGAGAAAACGGGAAAAAAAGCATTAGTGAAATATTGGGATGAGTGCATTATTGTAACAGGGAAATTATTGTATGTAGAGAAATAAAGGCAGGAACTGTGTTCTATTTTTCTGCGCATTCAAGAGTCCCAGTTTGACTTGACTTGAACACCCACATAATTTATCATTTACATTAAATGTACTAAGATTTAACTGCTTCATCAAGATGTATTGCATGGAAAACATTTTTTAAATGTTTCATTTCTTATCTCAGGGTCTTTTGATGACCCTTTTTGATAGCTTGAAGAAGTGCCTCAAAAGTGAATGATGATTTTGTGATGTGGAACTAATTATGACTGAATTATAAGTATTTCATCAAATCATTTACCCTGGTATAATATTTCTGAGGAAAGTGGAAAAGTTCATTTCCACAGTCTGTATGAGTTAGAAATCAAACAGAGAGCTATTTTGTCTTGAAAAGCACTACAGTCAAGTGCAAATCAGAAGCTGTGTATCATTTCTACAGACACCAATCAGCATTTTTATATTTTCGATCTCTTTGTCCAGGTCTGAGACTCTTGCCATATTCTATCATCTAATCTTTTTTCCTCTTCCCTAATTCAAACAATTGCTTCTCTTTTTCTTTTTCAATCTGTCCGTAAAGTCCTGTAATGAACAGCAAGAAGAAACAGAAATAATAATTAAAAAGCTTCACATTTTTGCACACGGTTTATGAATCGTAACATGTAATATTTTACAATGACTTTTCACAGTGCTTCCATATAATATTTAAGTTACTATGAGAAAAAGGTATGTATGCACAGGATTCAGGTTGTATAGAGGCAAATGCCAATAGAAAAGAAAGTAAAATATAAAAAATATATATAATAATCATAATCAGTTTATGTATTTGTGTATTCATTCTTACACATGGCAAATCCTGAATTCTGGATAGACTAAGGACATTATTTAGAGGTAGGTGTGTGTGTGGGGGGTGGTTGGGTGTGATTAATGTACTACTAATAGTGTAAAAAAGAATATAAGAATAACACGAAAAGTGTGTAAGATGAGACATTATCTAATGGAGTATAATAATAATATTAATAATAATAATAATAATAATAATAATAATAAAATCTAATCAAATTTAAATCTTTTTGTCACATACAGTACACAACCATACACCGTATGATATGCAGTGAAATGCTTACATGACTGTCTGTGACCTACAGTAAAAGAAAATAAGAGAGGTAAATGCCAATAGAAAAGAAAGTAATATATAAAAAATATAATAATAATAATAATAATAATAATAATAATAATAATAATAATAACAATAATAATGATAATAATAATAATAAAATGTTGGTTTGTTTGTAACCTACAGTCTTGTGCAAAAGTTTAGGCACCTCTTGATAAATAACAGATTTTGGTGATTTTTTTAATTGAAAAGATGTTAACACAGTCTCTTGTGGAAAAAATACATAATATTTTCAGCAAACATTGGTGCATATTTACTTTTATGTCATAGATTGAACAAAGGTAAAAAATAAAAACATTATTTGTGCTACTGTGCAAAAGTTGCGGCACCCTTCATAATCTTATACATAATCATAACAGCTTGCAAATGCTTTTTATAGTCAGCTAAAAGTCTTTCAATTCTTGTACTTGGGATTTTCTCTCATTCTTCCTTGCAAAAGACTTCTAGTCTTGTAATATTCTTTGGTCGTCTTTTTTTAATGAAATAAATCACCAAAATCTGTCATTTATCAAGGGGTGCCTAAACTTTTGCATAATACTGTATGCATCCTTTCAGCTTACAGGTCTGATAATCCTTTTTTCTGCAAAGTGGTCTAACACTAAATTACTTTATTGACACACTGTACACGCATTCCTCTAAGACATGTTTTGGGGGAAATTAACGCTTCTAAAAATGTTCATTTGTTATTTTATATATCTATGAAAATTACTCTGACAACAATGTATTTTTCATCCACGGTGTACATGCATGTTTATGTGGAAGACTAAAGTAAAGGTGATAGCATAAAGATCTCTCAAGATACTTATCAATGGAGCAGATCTAGATAGATGAATATGGCTGTCAGACTGCCTCCGGAAACTTTTCGTAGAGGTGCTCATATTGCCCATAATTTAACAAAGACAAGAAGGGTATGTTCATGGAAAGAGTTATTTTATGAATTGTTTCCTTTAAAAAACCTTTATGCATTCTACAGAGTGCCTTCACTGAACCCCTTTATCACGTGTCCACTAAGAAATCGTTTTATTATCCAACTCTTTCGTGGCTAAAATCAAGAAATGAACATTAACCAGGCTGAAGCAGAATAAAAAACGAAAGCTACTACATTATACAATTACAATAATGGACTGAGGTTTGAGCGGGTTGTATAGCCAATTCCATTAATTCTGTCACAGAGCCAGAAGGCTTTTCTCCATCTACTCTTTTTTACACACTCTCTCTCTCTCTCTCTCTCTCTCTCTGGACTTAAAGCAGCCGAGTGTGGGTAAACTGCAGTGAAATCACACAACTGCAAAGATGCGAATGTGTGTGCGTGCGCGCATGTAAGAGCCATAAGTGATACACTGGGCAGCTTTCAGTCACTTGGCATTTTAATTCTCTTTCCTAGTCAGTATATTCATTACCGTAAAGATGTACAATGTACACTCCTCTATTGTTTGTATTGAACACAAAGCCAGACCTATCAATAAAGTAAGAAAGCTGATGCTGTATACTCAATATTGCAATTAATACTGTAGGCTTGCTTAGATAAGCTGTTTTAAATAAAGAGAGAGAACTTAAACATTTCCCATTCGAGCATTTCCCCGGAGGAAAATTTCTCTTCTCTTCTCTCATCTATTCTTATTTTCTCTTCTCTTTTGTCCCCACAACTTCTCATCATATCACCATGTCTCTTCATCTCCAGTCTGTTCTCATCCTTGCATCCTCGCTGTCTTCTCATTTCTCTTTTGGTGTTCTTGTCTCTTGCGCATCTCTTCCTCATTTCCATCATTCATGTTGTCTGATCGTTGTGTCCTCTGTTCGTGTCTCATCCTCATTTCTTCTGTTCTCATTCCCTCTGATAATAGCACTCCTGGTCTATTCCCTTCTGTTCTTGTCTCATCATTATCTATCTTCGTTTCTCGTCTCTTCTCATGTATTCCTCGTCTCATCTCATCCACTAATCTTTTTTTTTATTCTCACCTCCTTTAAAATGTTGCAGCCTCATCTATGCATGGCCCCCTGGCGATCAACTCATCAACTCCTAATAGCTAAAAGCCATGGTGTGGCTTTTAGCTATTAGGAGTTGATGATCTATCTCTTCAATCAACTCCAATGGGTAGTGGTAGTGTATGGGCGAGTGAGTGTTAATTGTCCCCTTAGAACCTGCATTTCCAAAACTCCCCTCACTGCTCCTCCACCTCCCCAGTGCTCTTGACATTTGCCAGCACATTTACTGTACAGTATGTGCACTATACCATTCTATAGCAACTTTCACATCACATCACTGCTCAACTACTCCACCAGCCTCTGTATGAACTCTCTTTTTAGGGGTACAGACTTGAGTCTAATAGCTGTGAAAAAATAACCCAGAGGATTCCACATCTCCAGGCAAATGGAGAAATGTCTCATAGAAGAAACGTTTAGCAATTAATCTACACGATTTGGCCAAATGTTTCTGGATACCTAAAAATCACATCCATTATCATGTAGAACATCCCATTCCAGATTTTTTGCTGTTAATAATAATAATAATAATAATAATAACCTCCAATCTGTGGGCAATCATGCTCATTCAGCCACAAGAGCATTAGTAGTCCCTTTCCCACCAAAGTGAACTAGGTGTTAATGCTGGTTCAGACCTGGTTCAATAGCAAACCTCCCGAGAACTGGCTTTGTTTTGCCATAGGCTCAAGAGTCACATGATTACATCACTGTACAGTATATGTCTGTGCACGTTTCTACGGTCCTGGCAATGCTAGTGGCAATGCAAGCAGCAAAATAAAAATGCTAGGAGCAAGCACAACAACAATGTTGAACTTCAACATGGCTTTGTGAGGCTTTATCATTACTAGAATGCATTTGAGCTGCCCATTGCTTATTGAGTCCATTTTTTAAAACAAACTTTTAATTGGTCATTATAATCCCACCCATTATAATCCCCCAGCCCATTACTTAAGCGGCTCTTTGTTCTAGCCCAGCAAAGTGTTGGTGCCACCATGGAACCGTTTTTTTCTGGTGCTTTGAACTGGTTCGAAATTGGGTACCAGCGCCGAACTAACTCCGGAACTGCCGTAGTGGTAAAAGAGTAAGTGAGATCAGGCACTCATGTCTGGTCAGAAGACCTGGGGTGAAGTCGTCTGGGATTGCGGTCAGAACCCTGTGTAGCAAACTCAAGTTCTTACACTCCAACCAATCAAATCATATCTTCATAGAGCTAACTTTGTGCACAGTAGCACAGGATTTCAGTGAAGACAAAACTTAATGCTACTGTACACAAACAAAGACATCCTATATACTGTAACTGTACGCTTACAACTTTTTAGCAGCACAGTTATAGTTCATTTTAATTTATGTATTGCTTTTATGTAACATCATTGTACAATTTTACATTGACATATGCAGGAATGCTCTTATTTCAGTCTATTAGGGGCAGCTTTTAATGCCCTCTTAGTGTCCTACATTTTACAGACATTAAAACACCAAGCATGGCCGGGTAATGTAGGTTTCCTGCACTGAGATAGATTGTGTTTTGCATCTCAGCCTCGATGAAAGAAAAAAAAGAAAAAACGGAATGTAATGTGTATCCCCGATGGACAAGGCTTTTCCAAGTCAGTGATTCCCTTCTCATTTTCACAAGCTCCACTCTGCTTGCTGCTGTACCAGCAAAACAGTTTGCTGCCTTTTAATGGGTTTTTTTTCTGTAGCAGCAGAATATAGATGCTTGCTCATACAGAAACCCACAGCTCATATGTGGGGCAGTGCAAGATGCTTCTTCTTGGACATCTTCCAAATGGAATGTTAACCATATATACTGTATGTTAAACCCAAAGACATTTCTATAGCTGAATCGGTTCTGTCTCATGAGCGCAAAGATGAACCAGTTGCTGTATATACACATTACAAAGGACACTGATCTGCACATTAATTGAATTATTATTATTTTTATATGGGAAAGGACAGTGAATCTGAAGACTGACCTCATGATGCTGTATTTAATGAACTACTGATTTTTTTTGTGACTTCTAATATGGTGAAAAAACCAAAATCTAGATATAAATATACTTGCCTAAAATAATCACCCCAATTTTTTCGTGTTAGTTTATCTGTAGTTAAGCAATTCAGAAACTAAACTATTTTTTGTTCAAAATTAAGCCTGCAGCCTGTCATGATAAACAATGAAAACATAAAATGTACTGTAATTTAAAACAAACAAATATGGCCACTGAAATATATATATCTATATTATTTGTATATTTACAGTATATCTATCTATTGTATGTAGTAAGAAAATGGAAGCAGACAGACGTTAAAGATGTACCAAATACCATCCAATTGAACAGAACTGATTTAAGATTTCATAAACATAAATTTATAAAGATCAAGCCGAATGATTTCTAAATATTGTATATTGACGATACATTTTTAAATGCTATGAAATGGACAAACCGGCCAATTTGTTTAAAACTAATCCGTAGGCAAAACTCGTACATGAGGCCGGAGAAACAGCCAAGGAATTCAATTAATTAAATGAAACATGTCAGGGTTAAAATACTAATCCTTTTCTTTCATCAGCATTCATCTATTTATTTATTTATTTATTTATTTTTAACGCTTGGACCCATTACAAACACAATGTTGAAACAAGACTAAAACTGAACACTGAAATTCTGAGTTATTTAAAGGTTGAGGGAGTAATGTAATTAAAGTGATTGCAAGCAGGTGAGTGTCGTTAGTACAGTAATTAGGCAGCTTTGAGCTACTGGCGTGTGATTGGAGCTCATGGGGACATGCATGATACACACAGACAGTACACACAGATAGCCGAAGTTGCTTAAAAAAAGTTTCGCACAATTCCTGCATGTTTAATCCTAGGAAACCTTCGTTGGGCAGTTGGGATTACTACTACAAGTGTTAGATTAATAGTGGAGACAAAGGTTTATTTTAGTGTTTATTTCTTTCATCACATTCCAAGTGGGTCAGAAGTTTACATACACTTAATTTGTATTTGGTAGCATTGGATCAAATGGTTCGGGTAGTGTTCCATAAACATCTTACAATAAATTGCCGGCATTTTAGCTGATTGCTCATGGTGTAACTAAGGTCAGAGTTCAACAGTCAAGGTCAACTGTTTACAAAAACTAAAATAAAAATTCATTCATTATTTTATTACATTACAAATATTTATTAATTAGAAATAATGAAAAACTAATTAGAATGAATTATCTGTATCTGACCTACAGACAATTTAAAAAAAAAATTTTTAATTATAGTTATTTCTATAAATTAGTTTTTTTGGTCCATATTATACCTTTTTGTGTCGTCTCCTTCACTTTAGCACATTTATTGATTATCATTATTGTTTGTTTGTTTTTCATCTGTATTGAAATGACAGATTTTGCATATTAGGGAAATTGATCATCTTTTATCATTGTGATTTTCCCCTCATTAATCAAGCTGTAGTACTACTGTCTGTAGTTTTAAAGCAAATATGAGCTGACATTTTAAGTGGTCATGGTTAAATCAGTATTGATAAAATATCATGGTAAACTAAATTCAAATGTTCGTCTACAGATTCACTGCATAACAACCATCTGTAAATACAGGCTTTGTCAAATTATATACCCATCTTAAAAATTCAAGACTGATGTGAAATCACTTTTTTTTCCTTTATTTAGGAACTCTACTGCACAGTGGTGTATTTTTGTATGATCTTCATACGGTGGCCCTCCACTGGGTACTCCGGGTTCCTCCTACAGTCCAAAGACATGCAGATTAATTGATCTTCCCAAATTGCCCATACTGTGTGAATGAGTGTTTGGTGTCTGCATGTGTGTCCAGGATTGCACCTTATCCAGGGTGTAACCCGCCTTGTGTCTGAAGTGTCCTGACTCTAAGCCTCCTGAGACTTTGTATAGGATAAGTGGGATAAAAGGTGAATGAATGAACATGTAGGACACTTTTCCAAAGCTTTGCTTCTTCTACTGTATATTTGAGTGTCACTGATAATAATCATGGACTCTTTTCTTTCCTCTTCTTTCCTACCCTGTAGGGAGCATTGTATACCTGGGAATGATGCTGGGGGCTTTCTTCTGGGGTGGCATGTCGGATAAATTGGGTCGGCGACAGTGTCTGCTTATCTGCATGTCCATCAACGGTTTCTTTGCCTTCCTGTCATCCTTCGTTCAAGGCTATGGCTTCTTCCTGTTCTGTCGCATGATAGCAGGCTTTGGGTGAGTCTTCTGTTCTGCCTACTGAACTTTCCATATGCTTTCTGTAATGAGACCAGTAAAAGATACAACATTGGGGGATGCGCTGGATTAAGCCATGGCCTTAGCAAAAGTCTGACAAATGTGTAAGAAAATTAAAAAACAAACAAAAGAAAAACAACAATAACAATTGACTTTCGTTGTCAGCAGGTGAAGTGTGTCCAATAACCATAAAATGTATTTTATGTAATTTCAATATGATTGGTCTAGTTTCTTCTAGATTCTTATGACACACAAAGCAAAATGAATTGTGATTCATTTCACTTCAACAAAGCTTGTGATGAACTTACCCATGAATGAAGGCAATGGAAAACTTGAAGAGCATATGAGATTTTTAACCGCAGTAAAACATTTGAATGGTGCAAACATTTCAAACAAGACCATATAAAGTATCTGCAAATGATCCTGGAACAAGTGATTCTGAGCCAACTGCAGATGTTCCCATGAACATTCAATGAGTGGAACGATCTCAGAAAACAAAAAATGGCCTGGTTTTGTCAACTAAGGCATTCTGTTTTTGCAGGACAATGCACATCTCATTCTGCACCTGCACCACTTTCACATTACAGGAACTCGGGCTGGGAGATATTGCCACATAACAGTATAGTCCTGACCCGGCTCCAAGTAATTTCCATATGTTTGGTCATTAAAGGGGTTCTTGGGAGGCAAGCATTTCAGATGTGAAGCAGGCAGTCCGATCATCAGTACTGAGAAAACTTTTTACAGTGCCTTTTATTATTATTATTATTATTATTATTATTATTATTATTATTATTATTAATTATTGTGTTCTGTTATTCTGCACAATCACAATTCCTGGTTTGACTTGAAAACTCCTTGTAAAAGAATGTTACATAGAGAACATGGAACATTCAGCAATGCTAACCAGCCCTGAGTCTGGACACTAGCTTCTTGAAAGTTTAATGAGAAACTGTCTACTGGTGATCTTTTATCAAATCTCTTGTAAATGAAAATGCCTTCCCTTTTAATAATAGTGTTTTGGACAGACAATAGATTTTGTCTGCTTGGATCAATAGCTACTGTAGCGCTGCTTTCTTCATTCTCAGTTTCTGTCACATCACTGTAAGAAGTAGCCTGTTACAGCATTTATGTCAATAATAGGATAGGATTGTTATGTTACGTACGGGAATTAATGTTGTATCACTTTTTGTTAGTTTGCTTCTGTTTTACTGTAAAATATAATGTATATATGCAATAATAAAAATATTTAAAAAATTAAGAAAACTGTAGCCTTTATAAAAAGAGTAATATAAATGTGTGTGTGTGTGTGTGTGTGTGTGTGTGTGTGTGTGTGTGTGTGTGTGTGTATATATATATACACACACACCTGAGCACACCTAACATTTCCTAGAATATTTGATTTATTGGTCTGACATAACAAGTGAATTATGAGAAAAATGATTTATGATTTATTTCGTTGGTCAAAGTACACTATAAAAAATATTCTGGTTTATACAGTACTAAATTCTAAACCATGACGATTTTTGTTCCGTTTAGGATTGGTGGGACGGTGCCTATTGTGTTTTCATACTATGCAGAAGTCTTAGCGAGGGAGAAACGTGGTGAGCATCTGAGTTGGCTCTGCATGTTTTGGATGATTGGGGAGATCTACGCTTCTGCCATGGCCTGGGCTATCATACCTCATTATGGTAAGTCTTCAACTGGATGATAAACCAGCAAATAGACCAGCTTCTGGACTTTCCCTCTGCCATGCTAAACTATTTTATACATCAGTCTATAAGTCATACACCTATAGCTTTCCACACGAATTTGCCTTACCTTAGAGCAAGGGTTGGCAAGTTTCGGTCCTAGAGAGCCTCAGTCCTGGATAAGGGCATCTGCCAAAAGCCTAAATGTACAGTAAATGAGCTGAACTCTGCAGGATTGCATCGATCTAGGACTGAACTTGCCTACCCCTGCCTTAGAGAATCAAACCAAAGCACAGGCATAAAGAAATTTAATGACAGAATTAAAAAAAATCTTTTTTTATTTTTATTTTTTATTTTTCAAGGATTTGCATGAAAGCTTTTATATTCTTATATATCACATAAGAGGGAGTGCTGTTGTGCTGAGTAACAGCATGGCTGTGCACGAGCACAACAGCAAGACCTCAAGTGTGATATTGCTTTCATTCGACATTTCCACAAACAACTGTATGTACTGTACAGTATATATGATATAAAGCACTGTGAATCTAGGCTTAACCCAATGATGTATACAATGCAAATGCTTCACATGGTCTATATTATACATCAAATAAACATGAGCTAAACTTCAGGAATCGAAATATTCTTATTGCTGGCGTACAGTATATTAGTGTAGACCAGTGACAGAGCGGGAAAGATGGTTATCTTCTGAGCCCCTGTGCCCAGGTTGACAATAAGGACAGCAAGTATGTGCCAGCGTGTGAATGTAGCTGCAGTGCTTTAGGTTAAATGATTAATGGGCACCAAGTGCACTGCAGGATATTTAAAGGATGAAGGCGTTCCTTTGGGAGGAGGCAAAACACTATGATTTATGAAGATTTCAATGCTGTGAATAAGCTCCACTCTTTAGTGGAGAAACTACAGTCCAGGCAGATTGTACAGTATATGACAGGAGGTGATGTTCAGCTCCAATGCTGGTTTATGTGCCTTCTTCTTTTATTAAGAGTGTGCATGTAGAGAGTCCCACAGTCAGTAGGATACATTAGAGGTTGATGTAAACATCTAATGAAGGTTTAGTCACCATTAGTTCTTCTGTTTGTATTCTTTTGTTCTCTCCCTATCGCTCTCTTTTGTTCATCCCTCCACTGCCTATAATGTGTTCGACTACGTGCCAGGCATGCTACCTCTGCTTATCCCACTTGATTTTTGCGATCAACAGAAATGCAATGCAGCGGTATCTCACAGCAGTGTAAAGGCAAGCTCCCTGAATGGCGAGATATCTCACTAGCTCACAGCGCTATGCTGGTGATGGATGGTTATGTGTTAACCACCTAATTTGTCTTAAACAGTCCATTATGCTGCTCACCGGTTCTTCACCGCGCATAAATAGAAAAAAAGCAGAACTTAAAACAGCTTCAGCTGCCTCACGCAGAGAACTAATTTACTGCCAAGCATTAACTAGAAGTCTTCATAATGCTTTGGGTCTTTAATGTGTACAGTATTTCACTTCGCTATGTACAGTATACACACATGACTGCAAATGTCATGACATGGGCAGCATTGTTGTTATCAGAGGCACACCAGCAATTCTAAGGATGGATAACCATACAGGCTCATGTAAAAATGTCCCTGTCCCTGTCACTCTGGTTGCTTGATATGGCAAAATTTCACATCTTAATACCCAATATTATTATTATTATTGTTATTATTATTATTAGCTTTGAACAAGTTCATGGGACTGCCTTTATATTAATGCTGACTTGGATCCAATTGTCTTAGATCAGGATGTTCAACAAGTTCATGTGGATGTGATGGTCAGGTGTCCACATACGTTTTGCTGTATAATATCAAAATAATTTGTTACATTATTATGAACTAATAGTGAACAAGAAAAAGCTGATGAATTTCAGACAGCAGTGTGTTGGTATGAGCTGCAATATCGCTCAATTATGTATTACTGTAAAAAAAAGTAGGCAAGCCATCTGCTGCCGACTCAGTCACCCATACATCGAGTCAATTATGTACATAATCCATGTAATGGGATTTCCCATAACCTGGTGGAACATGAGCTGTCTGGGTACACCAAAGGCAATAACACACACTGTACACTATGTGCTACACAGCAATATGGTACACGTGGTCATTTGTTTTCTATCTGCTTCTTTCAATACAGACTACACTAATCACAAACACCGAGCTTAAAACACCCCATCATCCATCATCCCCTGTGTGTCATCACACCCACTCTAATCCATCCATGTATAATTTATCAAAGACTTATATGGATATGTCACTAGATTTATTCAGAGCTCATCATTTCCTCGCTTTATCTTCCCTCAGCCCTGAAATAAAAAGCAAAAAACACCCACCCCATCAACTCCCACACATCTGTTGTAATGATTCTTCCAGCAAAGAAATAAAGAACAGTTTTCAAAAATATGTGTAGGAAGAATTTGGGATGAAAGGACTCAGGTCAGAAATAAAGCTGGGGTTTTGAGGTGTTTTAAAAACAAAAAGGTCCACATGCAGAACAGCTGATTGCTACTTATTACTGATTATTACCAAATTAAGGTTTCTGCCTTAAATCTGATTTGCGTTCAGGGAACTTTGCGCAAGTGCATTTTGGCATGACTGACTGTTAAGTTACATAAATGAAACAGAATTTAAAAGGCCAACTTTTATAATATTTCTTTATTTTTCTTTACTTTATTATTATTATCACAATGTACTATTATTATTATTATTATTAATCATGTATGAATTTACACTCTGTGAGCCACATGAGTATCCAACAAAACTACTCAATAACACTTTATATTGCTACATGCCCCTAGAGCTTTGTGGTTTCAGATTGGTTCTTAGTATTTGACAGCAGACATGGTGTTTACATGGTGCCCCCTGTTGGATAAAAATGGAATTTTAATACAGTCAGGGATCACATTCACTGTATAATTAATTCATATTCACAGTGGTCCTAAGCACTGATTTCTGTGCAGCATTTTAACCACAATATTAACACAAGTTGTAATTATTTATTAATGTGTATACTGTACCTGCAACTTAACTTAATTTTTAATACTAGCTGTTCTATAATCAGAAACTCTACACACACCTATAATAATATATTTTTTAAAATAATAATAATAATTTTAGGCATTTAACTAAGACATTTCAAATGTAAGAGAATGACAGCGTGGAAAATTAACTAAGTCCAAGTCTGTATTCACCTCCTGTTGCCCGCTGTCGCATTTCCCTTAAATATGCACAGATACCATGGCCACTGCGAATCCTAATTATCATTGTGATGACCCTTATTGTGGATCTTCTCTGTAGAAGATTCAATTAATTAACCACGAGTGTCTCTGGGGTCACATTGAGATGCTCATTTACACTAATCTACTCATACCCGAGACGAGAAATGAAGATCCAGGTGCCTGAGCTAATGGTAGGTAATGGCTAATAACTTTTTGGCTTAGGGTTCTCATTCCTCATTCATTTGTCCGAACATCCATTACTCATCACTGTTCTGCTATCTCTTTTCCTTCTCTTCTTGTGTCCTCTTCATTCTTATTGAAATCACGGTCCATTTATTGAAACCAACTATGATGAGTCACAGACTTGCTAATGAGATAGGGCAGATGTTAATCCACTGAAGATTTTCCAGCATTTCCAGTTATAATTTCTCCACAGTATTACTCATCTGCTCTGTCCTGTAGCTATGCCTCTGATAGAATTCCTTTCGTGTATCAAAATGTATTTTATATTCATATTTCATATACTATAATATTCTGTGTAAGCAGAGGTGGAAAGAGTACAAAAATTTCGTACTCCAGTAAAAGTACTGTTACTTCAGTGAAATTTTACTGAAGTACAAGTAAAGTTACCATTATAAAAATCTACTCAAGTAAAAGTAAAAAGTAGCTCATAAAAAATTAACTCAGAGTAAACATTACTGAGTAACTTCTTTTATTATTAACAGCGGGGTGAGATGAGGCAGTCTAGCGTAGTTCAAAAAAGATGAGCAGATATAAATCTCAAACTAGTTGTTTTTAACTGAAGGAACACCTTTGCATAATAAAGCTGTTGTCTTTCTTGTGCTTGAAAATCAAAGTGGTCACTTAAATATGGCGTTACGTCCCAGTCTAGGGTCGGGCCGTACAGCAAGAGAATAGTTCAGGGTTCTATTTTAAACTGTATGGAAATGGTTGTATATGGCAGAAAGAACTAGATCCAGTCATTAACTGATGAAATAATGAGGTTTGTATTGCTTTACAAAAAAAAATACACACACATACACAACAGGAGGAGGATCAGATTCAGAGTGGACCCAGGCCAAAATAACAAACTAAATGGTATTTATATTTAGTAGCTAGATTACCTGCAAAAAACAACACAAACAAAAATACAGGTACCTTCCCTGACTCCCTAAAACAAAAACAGTGAATCAATTCCCTCTTCCCAAAATAAATGGCAGCCACGCCCCTACTACTGCTGAGTGCACAAACATACAGTGAAATTATCTACAAATATACACAAAGACCAACCAAAGCAAAAACCAAAGTCAAAGGGAGGCAAAAAAAAAGTCACACCCAAATATCAAAACGCCAAAATCCCAATCTCTTTCCTCTTTCCCGCGTCTCTCTCCGGTTTATATACGGTGGCGCTGCTTGATGACGTCACTCTCAGGACGGAAGTGACCGTGTGGAAGGTCAGGTAGATGCTGATGTGGGGACAGTCAGAAAACCTGGAGTGGAGTCTGGAGCGGCGCGCGACCAGGACACGATACACACACGAGGGCGCAACCAAGCATTTATACAAAACATAATATTTTTTGCATTTTCATTCATTTGTTTTACTCAGTAGCGCATATGATTTAGAATGTAGCGAATTACAATACTTCAAACAAAACATACTTAAGTAAAAGTAAAATTACAGATTTTAAAAACTACTTTAAAAAGTAGAAGTACACACACAAAAAAAACTACTCAATTACTGTAACGCGAGTAAAGGTCATTCGTTACTTTCCACCTCTGTGTGTAAGGGACGTACTCATAATATTTAATTTTGTTATGTTTACTGTACACACACGGTTAGTTCAGACCAAGCAATCTGATTGGACGAGAGCCATTCCAGTAATGGTGATAATGGACAGTAACATCACTGGAATGTTTAGCTATACAGTATGCATCACTCCGCATCCCAGGTGTTACAATAATAATCGTTAATGACACTAACAGTCATTAAAGTAGGTCGGTATGGAACGCAGAACTGAGGAGAAAGAGCAGTTACCTGACAAAATACATATTTAAATCCAGTACCGGATAAAGTTTAACAAGAAAATACATCTGATGATGTTATGTCATTTTAAACAACACTTCGTCTACTTAATAATTACTTTTAGGTCGTTCTAAATTGTTGTTTCATTTGCGCCTAAACTGAGCTAGAAAGCTAACTAGCTTCTAATACGAGGCTGAATCACAAATCCCTCTCTAAACCCTAATCAAGGAGATTACTTGATGTTTTTAAAAAGGGATCACCTAGTGCACTAGCTTACCATTTAACATGATTTGGGATTTAACCATGGAACCAGGAAGTTAACGTAGCTGATATTCTAAAACGGAATAAGTGGAAATATAATGAGAATGATTTACAGGATTGTTTACCACCTCCATGTTTTATTGCATTCACATTTTGGCTGAATTGTTACTATTAGAAATTTAAAATAACATTCACCCCACTTAATTACACCAAGTCACAGTAACTAACTGTTGGTCGCCAGCTCCGCTAGTTGCGGTAGTTAGTTCCTGCGGATGTGTTGGTGGAGCAAAATATCTGGTTAAATATCTAAACAAATGGATCAGAATCTATTCATAATAAAATGTTTGGTGTAACAGTTATAAAAGAAATATCACATTCGATGTGCTGATTACCCTCGTATTAGTCTAATTATATTGATCAAATTATATTAGATATTGCTTAATTTTTTATTTTTTTTTTACTTCTTCAGGATGGAGCTTCAGCATGGGTTCAGCGTATCAGTTCCACAGTTGGAGAGTATTTGTGGTGGTGTGTGCTCTGCCGTGTGTCTGCTCTGTGGTGGCTCTCACCTTCATGCCAGAAAGTCCAAGATTCTACCTAGAGGTAGGGAATACCGTGCACTGCTTGGTGCATGTTATGGATTAGAATGGTATGATGTCATATGTGGTGTGCTGATTCTTACTTAATTATTATTATTGCTTTTTATTATTTCCTTAACACTATTTAGCCATACACATTCTCCTTCTCCTTTTATAAATGTATTAAAATGTTGCATATCTGGTGTTTCATATCTTGCATGCAACATATAGAAATATTCTTGTAAAGGAGGTTTTGAAGTTAAACAGGGTGTCTGTCAACCAGCATATACAGTACGAAATGTTTAATCCCACTAATCCATTCAAGGTGGGGAAGCATGACGAGGCCTGGATGATCCTCAAACAGATTCATGACACCAACATGAGAGCACGTGGACAACCAGAAAAAGTCTTCACTGTGAGTTAAGCCTGGCGATAAATGTCACAAAACGTGATGACTGGCTGATGGGTGTCTTCTGCCTTGTTATGTAAGCTTTCAGAGGTCATTTAAAGAAATGCAGAGGAAACATGTAAAGAGAGACGACAGCTCTTACCAGATGTGGTTATTAAGCTGACTGTCATAATAGTATTCACAGTGTAAACTATAGACTATAAAGTACACTATAAACACCTCCAAGGTTGAGGGTTTAAATCCCGCCTCTAGGTCTTTGTGCATGGAGTGTATACAGAGTGTATCCTGTCTTGGGGTTTTGTTAATTCATAAAAAATAAAAAAAATCACATAAATATTTTGTTCCACTAGTACTCAGTTAAAGCACCTTGACAGCAAAGATAGCCTCAAGTCTGCTTGTGAATGATACTACAAGCTTGCCACAGCTTCTTTTTTTTGGAAGTTTCTACTATTGGTGTAGTTTTAAGAATGAAACAAAAAAAAATTGTAAGTAAACGTAAAATAAATAATACCCCCCCCCCAAAAAAAAAAACTATAAAAAAGAAGAATTAACTAAACATTATCTTTTTTTTTTTTTTTTCAATTTTTAGGTAAATAGGATTAAAATCCCAAAGCAGATGGATGAGTTTGTGGAGATGCACCCAGAGACCAGTAACATAGTGTCTAAAGTTATTTTTCGAGTGAAGACAGAACTTTACGGGGTAAGAATTACTGACTGATTAACTTTTGAGATCACTGGAAATTTTATATTATGTTTGGATCTATTTCATGTTTTTTCCCCCACAGATCTGGTTGAATCTCATTAAGTGTTTCAATTATCCAATGAAAGATAATACCATAAAGCTGGCTATTGTGTGGTTCACTTTGTCATTCGGGTAAGCGTTTTATTCATAAAGGCTGCCTCAGTCGTGTGTTTGAGTGATGGAATATGCACCAATATGCTATCTGTTTACTTTTGTCTGTCAAATTCCTGCAGGTACTATGGCTTGTCTGTGTGGTTCCCTGATGTGATCAAGCACCTTCAGGCTGATGAATATGCTTCTAGATTGAAGGTCCACCTAAATGAGCAAACTGAGGACTTCACATTCAACTTTACATTAGAGAACCAGATACACTCCAATAGTGTCTTCATCAATGACAGGTAGACTAGCTTCATTAAGGAATTGTGTTCAAAGCAGTGATCAGGGCACAGTGAGGTACTGTAGGGTAAGCACAAGCACATCTCTGTTCATTGGTCAATGAAGAACAAGCATGAGGTACATGGAGACCTCAAGATCTTGGGAGCATATGGTACAGTACTTTGAGAGTTTATGATAAACAGTGACACCCAAAGGATATAAGAAGGCATTAAGGCGTGTAACTAAGCCCCAAACTCAGAACAGATGGACACAATCAGACAGAATACCAATGACAGGACAAGGGAGAGACAAAGAAAACAAAGCAAAGGCACATACAGTAGGATAGTAAACAAAAGCACAAAACAATTGGCTATTATACTGTACGTGGCTAGAATGTGTCTCATCTAGGTGAAAAAGTGAATTTTCAGATAGGATCATATAACATCATTTTCCACAGTACTTAATGCTACTTATCTCCCGATCCATGCTTCGCTTCGTTTTTTTTTTTTTTTTGTAAATATGCATGCACATTTATATTTTTATCAGATGAAAAGAAATACATTTGCTAAATACAGTTTCTGCCCTTTTTGTATAGTGTGTATAGCTTTTTTAATTTAAATCTTTAAAATGATCTTTATTGTCATTCAGATGAAACTTGGCCATTTTAGATTTCACATGAAAAGACATAAACATAACAAAAGTGTATTATTCTGAAATTCAAAATTGTTAAGATACTGCAACATGAATTTGACAAAGTTACGGACACTTCAGATTTTTTGCTTTTTAAGCAAAAAATTATTAATTTAAAACCAATTTAAGCAACAGGTTTTTACAGGTCATATGCTTCTAGAAGCTTACACCGATTTTAGTATTAATACCTATTAAGAAATATGAATATTTAGCATTTTAAATTATTATTGTTTGAAGACAGTATAACACTGAAAAATGGCCATTTTTGTGGCACCTATAAAATCATCTCCCCCAAACGGCTTAAGATAAAAACTTAAACTTTTTAGGGAAGCAAGTCACTTAGTCAACTTTCATGTTGCATAAACTTTATAAACTTTTGGCCCACACATTTTCTGTATTATATGTATAATAATAATAATAATAATAATAATAATAGCACCAATAATGTGTTTTGGCTGAATCTTAATGCATTGCTTGTTTTGCTATGCAGTGTGACATGTGCTGAGTAGGGGAATTTGTGACAACTGACTAAAGAAACATGGCATATGAAAGATATGATATGCAGTGTATTATGTCTGTTTAACTTGCTCTTTCTTACCATTTTGACAGATTCTTAGATATGAAATTCAAGTCAGTGACTTTCATCAACACCACGTTTCAAAGCTGCACTTTTGAAGATGTGACATCTGTGGCAACATTCTTCCGTAACTGCACTATTATGGATTGTTCCTTTTTTAATACAGGTACAGTATACAGTAAAAACTGTCCTTACTGGACCAAACTCAAATTTTCTAACATTGTTCTGGTCAGATAAGGGAGTTCTGTCAGCTCCATGATGTTGTATTGATGTTTGTTATATATTTTTATGCACAGATATTGATGAGTCCAAACTCATAAACACAGCAGTCATAAATAGCACGTTTGTTCACAACAAAACGGGTTGTCAGATGACGTTCGATCATGACTACAGCGCCTACTGGGTCTACTTTGTCAACTTCCTCGGGACGCTGGCTGTGCTACCTGGAAACATTGTGTCTGCGCTGCTCATGGATAAAACAGGACGCCTTTCCATGCTGGGTAAGCTCAACAGCTGTTCGGATTCAGCTTATCTGGGGTCCACTTTTTTTCTCTTTTTCAAATCAATCTGATACTCATCCATCACCTCATCCAGACCTTTGAGCCTAAAAGTCACAATATCAGAATGGTACATTTCTAGTTACATTAAACTGTGTCTTTATTAGTTGCTAGTCTGGTGCCTTTTATAGCTTGAGTATGTACCTTGGACCTGGAAATGTGAATATAATGGACCTTTAAAGATGATTTACAGTCCCTGGAAGAGATGCATCAATGTTTCTATTTCTGACTTACATTTAAAGCACAGCTGAGATACATTTGGGTATATTTTATAGAGGCTTACTGGAGTGAGATATGTTCTGTGTATGAATAGAAAAGTAATTTATGAAAAAGAAATGGGAACGTTGATGCATCTATTCTAGGACCGTGATATGAGGTAGATGTTAAAAAAATACTGGCTAGAAAATTCACTTTGTCTCCAACTTCACTACAGCATCACTAGATCTTTCTTTTGATTCACATAATTATCTTATAATGTTACTTAAATTTTATTATTATCACTCACTCACTCATTCAGTCATCACCTATACCGCTTAATCATGCATACAGGGTCGCAGGGGATTTAGGGCACCCTGGCTAGGTTGCCAATCCATCATAGGGCACACGCACACACTCATTCACACACTACGGGCAATTTGGGAATGCCAATGAGCTTAATCTGCATGTCTTTGGACTGTGGGAGGGAACCAGAGTACCCGGCGGAAAACCAATCAAGCTCAGGGAGAACCCAGGAATCAAACCCGAACCCGGACCCTGAAGGTGCAAGGCGACAATGCTATGCCCTACGCCATTGTGCTGCCCTTATTATTATTATTAATAGTAGTAGTTGTATGTCTTTTATTTTATTGTTTTATATATAAATTGTAATTATTTCATAAATATTATTTATTGGATAAAAATATTTAGATTTTTTAAAATTATAAATCAATATACAGTTCACATCCACAGGAAACATAAACACATTAAACAAATTTTAGTTAGTTTGAGTGACCATGGACAACCCAAAGGGTAAGACAGTCTAGTGAAAGAAAAAATATTTCATAATTAGTAACATAATTACCTTTTAGAGAAGAGCTTAACAGGTGTAGGTTTCAAGTTAGATACTGTACATGTTTAAGCGCAGCAGGTTTGTGCTTGAGGCTATTATGTCAGTAACAAGAAATGGTACAGTTTAGTATACTGTGTTGTATCATTTATTATACAGGCAATATATATATTTTTGCAATTAAAGTAAAAACTGATGCCATATAAAACAAAATATGTAATAAGCACATGTGCAGAGGTGGAAAGAGTACTAAAATTTTGTACTCAAGTAAAAGTACTGTTACTTCAGTGAAATTTTACTGAAATACAAGTAAAGTTACCATTATAAAAATCTACTCAAGTAAAAGTAAAAAGTAGCTCATAAAAAATTAACTCAGAGTAAACGTTACTGAGTAACTTTTTTTTTTTTTTTAACAGCGGGGTGAGATGAGGCATTCTAACGTAGTTCAAAAAAGATAAGCAGATATAAATCTCAAACTAGTTGTTTTTAACTGAAGGAACACCTTTGCATAATAAAGCTGTTGTCTTTCTTGTGCTTGAAAATCAAAGTGGTCACTTAAATATGGCGTTACGTCCCAGTCTAGGGTCGGGCCGTACAGCAAAAGAATGGTTCAGGGTTCTATTGTAAACTGTATGGAAACACTGGAGGAGGATCAGATTCAGAGTGGACCCAGGCCAAAATAATAAACTAAATGGTATTTATATTTAGTAGCTATATTACCTGCAAAAAACAACACAAACAAAAATACAGGTACCTTCCCTGACTCCCTAAACCAAAAACAGTGAATAAATTCGCTCTTCCTAAAATAAATGGCAGCCACGCCCCTATTACTGCTGAGTGCACAAACATACAGTGAAATTATCTACAAATATATACAAAGACCAACAAAGCAATAATCAAAGTCAATGTGAGGCAAAAAGTCACAACCAAATATCAAAACGCCAAAATCACAATCTCTTTCCCGCGTCTCTCTCCAGTTTATATATGGTGGCGCTGCTTGATGACGTCACTCTCAGGACAGAAGTGACCGTGTGGAAGGTCAGGTAGATGCTGATGTGGGGACAGTCAGAAAACCTGGAGTGGAGTCTGGAGCGGCGCACGACCAGGACACGATACACACACGCGAGCGCAACGAAGCATTTATCAGAATCAGAATCAGAAGAGTTTTATTGCCAAGTACGCTTGCACGTACAAGGAATTTGTTTTAGTGACAGAGCTCCAGGACAAAACAAATAACAAGACAAAACAGCACGACACAAAACAGGAAAAAAAATTAAAAAAAAATAGAAAATTACAACAAATTGAGTAGGATGGATTTTTTTGGGTTAACATCAAATGGAGTAGGGTGTGAGATACTTACAAATAAGTTAAATAAATATCTGTGGTATTGCACAGTATATTGCACAGTGGTGTTGCACATAATATTGCTCATATATTTAATGCACAGAGAGAAGAGTGTTTTATCTGTTCATGAGGTAAATTGTCTGGGGAAAAAAACTGTACCTGACTGTTCTGGTGTTCGATGCTCTGTATCGTCGGCCAGACGGCAAAAGTTCAAAGAGAAGGTGGCTTGGGTGTGAGGGGTCCAGAGTGATATTCTGAGCCCTTTTCTTCACTCTGGATATATACAGTTCTTGTAGTGTGGGTAGGGGAGTGCCGATAATCCTTTCAGCAGTCCGAACCGTCCTTTGTAGTCTTCTGATGTCTGCTTTTGTAGCTGAGCCGAACCAGACAGTTATTGAAGTGCACAGGACGGATTCAATGACGGCTGAGTAGAACTGTGTGAGCAGCTTCTGTGGGAGGTTGAACTTCTTCAGCTGGCGAAGGAAATGCAACCTCTGATGGGCCTTTTTAACAGTGGAGTCAATGTGAATGTCCCACTTCAGGTCCTGAGAGATGGTCGTGCCCAGGAACCGGAATGACTCCACTGCTGTCACAGTGCTGTTCATGATGTTGAGTGGGGGAGGTGCAGGTGGGTTTCTCCTGAAGTCCATGATCATCTCCACTGTCTTGAGCGTCTTCAGCTCCAGGTTGTTGTGACTGCACCAGACAGCCAGCTGCTCGACCTCCCTTCTGCATGCAGCCTCATCACCGTCCTGGATGATGATTGTAGTGTCATCTGCAAATTTCAGGAGCTTGACAGTGGGGTCTGTAGAGGTGCAGTCATTGGTGTAGAGGCTGAAGAGCAATGGGGAGAGGACACATCCCTGAGGGGCTCCACTGTTGGTGGTGTGGCTGTTGGACATGAAATCCCCCAGTCTCACTAGCTGCTGCCTGCCTGTCAGAAAGCTGGTGATCCAGTGGCAGACAGAGGTAGGAACAGAGAGCTGGATTAGTTTGGTCTGAAGCAGTGCTGGGATGATCGTATTAAATGCTGATGAAAAGTCTATGAACAAGACTCTTGCATAAGCCCCTGGTTTGTCCAGATGTTGAAGGATGAAGTGCAGTCCCAAATTGACTGCATCATCCGCAGACCTGTTTGCTCTATAGGCAAACTGCAGGGGGTCCAATAAGGGACCAATGATGTCCTTCAGGTAGGCCAACACCAGTCTTTCAAATGACTTCATGACCACAGATGTTAGGGCAACTGGTCTGTAGTCATTAAGTCCTGTGATTTTAGTTTTTTTTGGAATGGGGACGATTGTGGAACGTTTAAAGCATGAATATACAAAGCAGAATATTTTCATTCATGTGTTTTACTCAGTAGCACATATGTTTTAAAATGTAGCGAATTACAATACTTCAAACAAAACATACTTAAGTAAAAGTAAAATTACAGATTTTAAAAACTACTTTAAAAAGTAGAAGTACACAAAAAAACTACTCAATTACAGTAACGCGAGTAAAGGTCATTCGTTACTTTCCACCTCTGCACATGCATATAGTGAAGTCTCATTATGGATATTCTCTTCTATAAGATGCAAACAGATATAAGCAAATTTAATCTCCACCTAATCGGACCTGATTTCTTTGTGATTTTTGTGCTCTCAGGATTCTCCATGATCCTTTCTGGGATCAGCTGCTTCTTCCTGTGGTTTGGCACCAGTGAGGCCATGATGATTGGAATGCTGTGTCTTTACAACGGCCTCAGTATCTCTGCCTGGAACTCACTGGACGTGGTCACAGTAGAGTTATATCCTACTGACAGGAGGTGTGTATTGTACAAGAGTAAGCACACTTGCAGCACACTCACATGTGCCAGTATGCCTACTATTACCACATGATGATACATAACGTAACACTAGTAAAAACTTTCTTGCTTCACTGTTGAACTCTCATGCTAACATGTAGGCCAGCATGAAATTATTACCACATAGTTTTCATGCAACAGACAAGAATGCATCACTTTGGTCTCTTTCTTACATTCAGAGGGACTGGCTTTGGCTTCTGTAATGCCTTGTGTAAGCTGGCAGCGGTGCTGGGTAACCTGATCTTTGGCTCTCTGGTCGGTATTACTAAAGTCATCCCGATCCTGCTGGCATCCTCTGTGCTGGTGTGTGGTGGTCTGGTAGGACTCCGGCTCCCGGACACAAGATCCAACGTCCTGATGTAGGAAGTCAACAGCTCTACTCCGCCCATCGATTTTTATCATTGTCTGAGGCATCATTTTTTAATTTTGAAAAGCTAAATCATTAACTAGAAGAGAAAGAAAAGTGTGAGAAATATGAGGAATATACTTACTGAAAGGGGATTTGCAGGAGCAAATGCTTAAGCCTAAGCAGAAGTGAGCAATAATGTGAGTCATTATGTTCAATGGCATCGCAGTTATGATGCTGAGCATTATAGCACATAGCTGTATGAGGTAACTTGGCAGAAATCTAAAACCACAAAATTATAACGAGTAATGCACTTATTCATAATCATATGGTTAAATATCAGAAGCCCAGGGGGGTTGTGAATTGATTTCCTGACACTGTATTACTCGAATAATGTATTACAGTTAGCAATATTCTCTCACTATTTTTAAGCAAGATGATGGTATGAAGCTGATAGCTGGTAATGCTGGAGTTGTAAATACTGTATGAATGACCAGTCTTATTAAGATGCATTAACATCTCTTAATGAACATTCTTAAGATGAGTGCAGAAGTAAACATGATGACCAGAAGGACTGGAAAAGTGGCATAGCTTTATCACCGCTGTTATACAGATCACAGGCGGTAAAAAAAAAAATCAGCTTGTGTTTTACTGGCCATAAACTGTCCTAATGATTTTATGTTTATTAAGCATAACTACTAATGAAATAAAATAGGTTCTCCAGATTAACAAGATATCACAAAACCTTTAAGTGTTTCATACCAGTGCAGAAATGATACATTTCAAAAGGCTATAAGTGAAAATATTTGTGAAGTTAATAACTCTAACTCTAAACAACAACAATAACAATAAAGTAACATTCTTTTAAACATTTTCTGGAGGATTTTTAACATTGCTTCATTGAAATAATCATGGCAAACATGCTAACACTGTGTGAGTGTGAGTGCTTGTGTGTAAGGCCAAATGGTAAAATAATAACTTTTCACCACTTCCAGATAAATCCATATCTGGAGATACTGCTGGCCTTTTAAATCTGTGCCTCTCCTTTGTGTAATCGTCACTCATTCCTAGAGAAATAATCTCGACAAAGAATCCATTAAACAATAACAACAACCCTTTATCGACACAACACTGTGCTTCAATGATATTTAATTAACTTTTTTTATTTTACGTCAAGGCGTTACTGGCAACGCAGCTTTCGTTAATATAAATTTTGAAAGAATCTTTAAACAGATAGATTGCCTATCTGCTGAGTCTAAACCAGCACGAGTCCCTGAAGTTTATTATTAGTTTTAAAAGGTGTTCTTACTATACATTTATCCAGTTATACAGCCACTACAGACCTTAATAAAATAGAGAATCTAAGGACATTGTTGTAAATATAACCATGGACAAATAGATTGGCAATCATAATCAAATCAATTTAAAAATTCACCACATTGGATAATTAGTTTTGCTCTGATTTGATTGACTTCATTTAACTTGAGTTGTCTTTCATTTGTGCTCATCCAGATTCAAAGATTTTTTGCATAGTAAATCATCATGTGCCTCCACAGGCCATTACTTTCCTCACAATTATATTTTCTATTTGCTGCTATACTGTATATAAGTGGTGTCAGTCATTGCTACATTCTAATTGCTGACACTACTGTTTTAAAATTTGGTTAAATGCTATTTTGCAATGATTCTAAGCCATTCTGTATAATAATAGTAATAATAATAATAATAATAATACAGTATATCCCAGACTTATGAACATTCGAGTTACGAAATGACCATGGACCTACGAACATTACCAATATTTACAATTATACAAAATATTTCTTGTGCAAAAGTGAAGGTTTAAAATGTTCAAAGTCTGGTATATCGTATGTGTGCGCGAGTCGGGGTGCGGGAGAAATGAGTCAGCCTCACCGGTTTAAATGAATCAGTCCGGGAGCACGATGATAGAAAACGGCTGTCCTTTAAAGCTGTCCTGACGGTGAATAATCCTAATTTTGGAAAATCATCAAATAGACAGTCCAAAACAGCTCGGAGACAGAATGGCTTCCGTTCAAGCATGCAGTAAACACCATGTAGCGTTGTCCTCCCCTGACATCTTCCTGGGTCACTTTAAATTAAGTCAGTTGACTGTGCTGCGTCACCAGGATTCTCTTCTCAATTTGAAGGTGCAGTCTCAATAGAGTATAATGTGAAACCAAAACACCAAACCTGTTTTTTTATGCTTTACATTGTATACTTGTGTCAAAGGTGTTTTGTCAGACTTATGAACGAATCTGATGGAACAGAACTTGTTCATAAGTCAGGGACTTACTGTAATAAAATACAAGTGTCCTATACTCTTTTTGATTAGGCCTCTGACAAATCAAACCAAAGTGACTTACTGCTGTTTCACTCTCAGCAGAGCTATGCAGTCTCTAAAGTAGAGGTTTCTAATAAAAAAAATAACTGTAGCTAACAAATTAACAGTCAAATTTTAATGAGACAGCATTTATCATTATTGGGATACATAGTCATGTTATAGTAGACTATTGTGTGTGTCAACTTATGTTTGTATGCTTATGTTTATGAATGTGTGTCAATTCGTCTGAAAAATATTGTATACACTATACCATGCAGTGACTGTGTGAATAAGTATTGGTGGACATAAGTGCAGAAATATGCAACATTTTCATCTTTCGTCAAACTACAGCAAGGAAAAAAGAATCTCAACCATCTGACATCTCAGACAACCTTGCATGTGTGTGTGAAACATTCTGTCTTTGTGCTCTGTTTTAAGTTCTTTTGTCCCATTGCTGAGGGACATTCAGAAAATGATTATTTGGAGTAAGTAAAAGAATGTTACGTTGCTCTGTGTTGTATGAAAGTTGTGTGTATAATTTGTGAACATGAAAATAGTGAAAAAGTGTACTTTTGTGAAGGTAATAAAGCTATATGATGAAATTATTTTGTGTCTTCAAGAGAAAGTGATACATAATACATAAAACTCACTACAGTTAAATGCAATTTTTGGATTTTACCTTATTTTGGCAAAAAAAAAGAACATTATGTTCTATAATTTAACGTTTATAAAAAATTTTTAGCATTTCTTATGGGTTTATTCTGCAACAGGATGACAATCTAAATTACAATGCAAAAGCAACTGAAACATAGTTTCAAAGAACAAAAAGAGAGGAATCCAACTTTTGCAATATTTGTCTGTTCATACACAGTTTATAATATAATAATCAACAAACCTTTATGAAACATGATCTATTTTTATTTTTATAAAGGGTTTGCAAATTCTTACATTTAACAGCATACTATTTATTCCTTTGTTTTAATCAGAGTCGACATCTCTTGTGACCCGAATAGTCCTTCTATGAGTCAAAAATTATCCGCACTCTGGTTATAACAAAACTGATAACTTGTTATGTCTTACCACTGCCTTCCGTTCAAGGCCTCAGTCTTCTCTGCCACTCCTTCGGTTCATTTGTAACTGGTGTGCAAGCAAAAAATGCATTTGCACGAAAGAATAGCAGTGTGCAGTGATTCTTTTTTTTTTTTGTGGTCTGAGGGTGAAACTGGTGCTGAAACAGCTCACGAAAGAGCATAAACAGGAGTGTTTGGATATCTGCAACCAAAATGTAGATACCTGGAAAAGTTTAACCTGGAACATTGATGCTTAGTTTTAATAGTGAATAATATTTATCACAGTAGATCGTTGAACTCCAAATTGTTTGGAAATGGTTTTATAACACATTCCAGATTCATATGCAGCAACAACTGCTTCTCTAAAACCGCTTAGCTTACAGTATGTCTTTCCCTCTCGGCATTGTGTTATCAAACCTCTGAATGCTCCAGACAAGCAAATTGCCAAAACTTCTACTTTTATAAAGGTCTGCACACCTGCTGATGATCAAATAATCAAGGGATGATGATTAGCAGCACCTGGCTAATCACATATTCTTTCTTTTTGGCTTAATTTGGTTAAATACATAATGGGAGAATGTTAAAATTAGATGTTGTTTATCTGAGGTTGTGTTTGCAACCAGATGATTTGTATTATGTTTTTACACTAATTTTTGAACATTTTTGAACTGTAACTACAGTATGTTTTTCTACTTTTCTGAACTCAAGCTACAAGGCTCAAGCTACAAGGCGAAACTTGCTAAAAAAGTAAGCACAAGTTAGTTACAAGTTGATTAAATGGTGTCTATGAAATGCTTTTACTTTCACAATTAAAAATAGCTATGGTTTTTACTGTTGATTATTTTTACCATGCAACTTTATTAAGTGTTTAAGTGAGCTCCATTTATGTTTTTTTCCCCAATTACAGTACATTTCTTACACTAAATTGATGGTTCCTTCTTTCCAGCTTTTGATCATTTGTTGAAGGGTCCTTGCCTATTTCAAGTCATTTGATTTCTTTGCTTGATGTAGCCCAATAATTAGAATTCTGAAACGATGACTTTTTTCATTATTTTTTTTTGGTCAGGCAGAGTATATTCCAGAAAACCTTTGCAACTACAGAGTAGTACTTAATTTAATGGACTAATATGGCTTGACAGAAACTCGCAGGAAACTGTTCTTTTCAACAATGCTGAACCATTGTTACATTAGGCAACATTGTGGCTCAGTGTTTTCATTACTTCATTCAACGTTATCTCCACTATTTAGCACAGTCCCACACTTCCTTTTTTCTATTTCCTCTTTCTCCTTGAAAGAAATTCTGTTTGGCCTGACATCATGTGTTTATTTGGCCAGTGTAACAGGCGTTCCTCATCAAATGTAACAGTAGACTTTGTCATCATCATCTTTTATTTAGAAGTGTGTCACAGGCGTTCCCCCCCCCCCCCCTTGAATTTAACAGTAGGCAGCATCATCATCAGCTTTTATATCATACTGTGAGCGTGTCCCAGGCGTTCCTTGCCAAACACACGTGGACAAAAATGTTGGTACCCTTTGGTCAATGAAAGAAAAACTCACAATGGTCAAAGAAATAACTTTAATCTGACAAAAGTAATAATAAATAAGAATTCTATGAATGTTAACCAATGAAAGTCAGACATTGCTTTTCAACCATGCTTCAACAGAATTATAAATAAAAAAAAACCTCATGGAACAGGCCTGGACAAAAATGATGGTACCCCTAACTTAATAGTTTGTTGCACAACCTTTTGAGGCAATCACTGCAATCAAACGATTCCTGTAACAGTCAATGAGACTTCTGCACCTCTCTGCAGTTATTTTGGCCCACTCCTCATGAGCAAGCTGCTCCAGTTGTTTCCGGTTTGAAGGGTGCCTTTTCCAGACGGCATGTTTCAGCACCTTCCAAAGCTGCACAATAGGATTGAGGTCAGGGCTCATAGAAGGCCACTTTAGAATAGTCCAATGTTTTCCTCTTAGCCATTATTGGGTGTTTTTAGCTGTGTGTTTAGGGTCATTGTCTGTTGCAAGACCCATGACCTGCGACTGAGACCCAGCTTTCTGACACTGGCCAGCACATTTCTCTCTAGAATCCCTTGATAGTCTTGAGATTTCATTGTACCCTGCACAGATTCAAGACACCCTGTGCCAGATGCAGCAAAGCAGCCCCAGAACATAACAGAGCCTCCTCCATGTTTCACAGTAGGGACAGTGTTCTTTTCTTGATATGCTTCATTTTTCCATCTGTGAACATAGAGCTGATGTGCCTTGGCAAAAAGTTCTATTTTTGTCTCATCTGTCCATAGGACATTCTCCCAGAAGCTTTGTGGCTTGTCAACATTAGTTTGGCATATTCCAGTCTGGCTTTTTTATGATTTGTTTTCAACAATGGTGTCCTCCTTGGTTGTCTCCCATGTAGTCCACTTTGGCTCAAACAACCACGGATGGTGCGATCTGACACTGATGTTCCTTGAGCATGAAGTTCATCTTGGATCTCTTTAGAAGTCTTTCTGGGCTCTTTTGTTAGCATTCGGATTATCCGTCTCTTTGATTTGTCATCAATTTTCCTCCTGCGGCCACATCCAGGGAGGTTGGCTACAGTCCCATGGATCTTAAATTTCTGAATAATATGTGCAACTTTAGTCACAGGAACATCTAGCTGCTTGGAAAGGGTCTTATAGCCTTTACCTTTAACATGCTTGTCTATAATTTTCTTTCGAATCTCCTGAGACAACTCTTTCCTTCGCTTCCTCTGGTCCATGTTGAGTGTGGTACATACCATGTCACCAAACAACACAGTGACTACCTGGAGCCCTATATATAGGCCCACTGACTGATTACAAGATTGTAGACACCTGTGATGCTAATTAGTGGACACACCTTGAATTAACATGTCCCTTTGGTCACATTATTTTCAAGGGTTTTTTCGAGGGGTACCATCATTTTTGTCCAGGCCTGTTCCATGAGTTTATTTTTTTATTATAATTCCGTTGAAGCATGGTTGAAAAGCAATGTCTGACTTTCATTGCTTAACATTCATATATATTTTTTTAATTATTATATTATATTATATATATTATAATTATTATAAACATTATATTATTATTATTATTATTATTATTATTATTATTATATACTGTATGCTGTACGCACTGATATTATATATATACATACAGTATATATACACACACACTACCGCTCAAAAGTTTGGGATCACTTTCCAACCCTATGGTTGTTCCTGACAATTATTTCTTACTACATTGTAAAGTAATGCTGAAGGCATCCAAAATATGCAATAATCTCCTTTGAACAGTTAATGTTGAGATGTATCTGCTACTGTACTCATGATCTGTAAAGCCTTCATAAGGGCTCTAATCTGAGGTGCTGTTGTTAATTGGTGATTTTTGAGGCTGGTAACTCTAAATAAACTTCTACTCTGCAGCAGAGGTAAGTTTTGGTCTTGCCTTCCTGGGATGGTCCTCATGAGAGCCAAATTAATCATGGTGTGGATCAACATGTGTTCTTTCATAGAAATCTAAGTATTGTGGTAGAATGTAGAAAATAAATCACTAAACATATATACTGTAGATAACCTGTAGATACTGTATATACAGTCCAAAAACATGCAAATTAGGCTAATTGGCATTTCCAAAAAAAAATTGCTCGTAGTGTGTGAATGTGAGTGTTGACTTGAGGTCCTACTCCGGTCGTACAAATGGGAATGAATACAATAGTCACTATTGGCCTCCATGATTCCTAGTCTACAGACTAGGACTACAGAGGTTTATGAATGGATGGATGGATGGATGCATGGATTATCATATATAAACTTATAGCAATACATTTACTATTAAAATATTTATGCATGTTTTTCTTTTCCTTTTCTCTTCCTAAAGAATATATATACTTGCTGAATATATATACAGTATATATATGCACACACACTCACACAAACACGTACAGTACAGTGACTTGCAAAAGTAAACTTAAACCTTAAACTTTCCCCCAATTTGTCAAGTTATAACCATAAATGTATTTTATTGGAATTTTAAGTAATAGACCAAAAAAAGAAAACACACACACACACACACACACAAACAAAAGACAGAACGATCTTTGGATTATTCTCCAAAAAGTTGGATGTTGTTGTACATCTGAGGTTGTATTTGCCTAATACTGAGACCCACTACGACCAGATGATTTTTATGTTTTTACACGAAAAGCATAGAATTAAAAGCAGGGGCAACACTTTTTAAATATGATTGTGTCTACAGTATGTTTTCCTACTTTTCTGAACTCAAGCTACAAGGCTAACTTGCTAAAAAGTAAGCAAAAGCTGGTTACAATTTGACCGAGTGGTGTCTATGAAAATGACACATTTTAGATGTACTGTATTGGACAGAAGAAGCTACTTGGATGAGTAGTGAAACGTTACTAATAAACTAAGAAGTAGTCCAGTTGACATGACTCAGCTTCCAGATAACCTCACCTGGGTGAATGAGAATCTTCACAGATATTTTAGATATGCTGTAAGATTGTTCTGGAACATATACCGCATATCCTCACTGTTCACGCTGTATGCCACGTGCTTTGCCCTTGCTCGTGCCCCCCTCCTTTTCCCACCAGATGGCGCGATTTTTACGTAGCGCACGCGACACTCGGCGCTCTTTATGAGCTAACTGTCAGTAAAGGAAACCGTCAGTGACAGTCACTGAGCGCGATGGAAGAACTGTTTCACACTGGACTGCAGACATGACAGAAGATTTCTTTTTTTAACAAAAAAAGGTCGAGTCTGGGTAAAAAACTCCAGGACATACTTTGTTTTAAAGTTATTCCAGAGGAAGGTCTGAGATTTGCAGCAATAAGAAGTGTGAAAGGAAGCGTGGTTGATGTTGGGAGAGTAAACAGGCGGTGACAGGATGTACTATGAAGACGGCGCCACTTCACACAGACCCCGCTATGGATGTAAGTCAAATGATTTACTGGGAATTAGAAAATATATATTATTATTGTGTTACACCAGTCAGACTAAAACTCATACTTTCGCACTACAAACATTCTATTTGGACTAACAAACTAGGCTACAGGTATCTAATCTGTCAGGCCATGCCAAGTTTTCCTGTCCTAATATAGCATCAAACTTTTAGCCTCCTGAGTGTTTGTTTTCTCATTTTATTTATCTGTTATTTAATCAAGTGTTACAGTAGATATAAGGGAAGAGAACCCAAGGCTTAAATCAAACCCTGAGGCATTTACTCACTCACTGTGCTGATCATTTGCATGGAGATTAAAAGTAGTTAAGGGTAGGGCTAGCAAACACTTTTTCTTGTTAAACATTAGCTTTGCCAGTTGTTAAAGCACATGACATTAAATAATTAAAAGCTCTAAACGACTTCAAAGTAAGCATACATGACAGTTTTGACTGTCCATAAACAGTGAGAATACTGTAAATGGACAGATAATCTATATAAATAAAAGGAAGGTTTTGTCTGTACCTTGGTCAGAACATGCCCTTTCAGTCATATCGTTACGTTTCATATAATAGAGGACCAGAAACCATTTCTTTCTGTCTGTCTGTCTGTATATCTGTCTGTCCAGAGTATTGTGTCAAAGCATCATGCAAAACTGACTGGACAGTGTTCAATAAAACTTTTGCAGTACTAAGATATCTGCCTGACGTTTAACCTGCACCATTAGTGAAATGTTGAGTAAAAGCGCCATTATGAACAGTTATGTGCCAGATTTAATGATCTGCTTTAAAATGAGCTGCTAATAAGCTACTTCCTGAATGTAAACACATACCTGAACCAATACATATTAATTAGAAAAACTTAACTGAATATTTTTCCTGGGATTAGTTAATATATTCACTGTGGAAATACCAGCACTGAAGTGGTATATGTGAATTTTAACTCGCTGGAGTCATTTTAAGACAAAATGTTATCTTTATCCAATCTACTTTTCCGATTTCTCATCTGTAATTTACTCTCTGATTACCGGGCAGGGAGTGTATTTGGCTGATGTTGGAAAAAGTACAACTTAGTGTAACAAAGTTGTAAACATAAACTTTTCTACATCCTTACTTTCCCATTGAATGTTATAGGATGAAATTATAGTAGCTCAAAACCTGTCCATGAAATCTTATTTCCGTATATATTACCATATAATGTTGCTATGCCAAACAGAATTTTGTGAAGTTGCAGTTTATAAAAATGAAAGGGTTCATCACTGCTGCAGACAGACATGTACGTGGGCTTTAACCAGACATAATAATATCACAGATTAAATTAAATCTGACCAGCTATTTTAACTATTTCTACAAACTCTTTTCCTGTTAACGACACTAATACTTTGCATTACATGAACGTTGTATATTTGGATTAACAAATTATATGTGTCATGTGTAAAATGTTTGTGTTTGATGACTGATTTGGATAAAATCCTCTTTCTCAATCCTTTTTGGCAGTTTACTTTGCAGGTTTAATATTAACCCGGAGCCGCTCTATTAGGTCAAATACTAGATTGGAATTTTGTTCACCAATCTTATCCTACTCCTTTCTGACATGTTTGCTTTACAGAAAAAACCTACCTCCACTGTCCAGCGGTCCATTGTGGATGTCGTAACCCATAGCGTCCCAGCTTATTATTTAGTTATACTTAAAGCAGGTTATTCAGTAACCACTACCAATAATGCAGGACAGTGAAAAGAATGTCAAAGGTATGCGGTTGTGTGAGAGAGGAATGTAAGTCTGAATGTAAAGTGGGAGTTCAGAGATTTAAAATAATGGGTAAAAAAAATTCCTGGTTTGTGTGTTTAGTTTCAGGGGTGAGCAAAATAATAGACCGAATGCAAAAGTTTGCACACATGACCGTTACAGCAGGGAGGCATGGTCGTTTAGTCATTAGCACTGTGGCCTTTGCATCTTCACGCTTGAGGATTCGATTCCCGCCTCAGGTTATGTGGGTGGAGTTTGCATGTTCTCCCTGTGCTTATAGGCTTCCTTTGGGTAATCTGATTTCCTCCCACCGTCCAAAGACATGCAAATCAGGCTAATTCATGTTTCCAAATTGTCCAGAGTGCATGAGTGAGTGTGTGCATGTGTGTGTAAGTGCATGCTTGTGTTCCCTCTGATGGACTGGCATCCCATCCAGAGTGTATCCCGCCTTGTGCCCTGAGTCCCCTGGACTGTAGAGAATGAGCGAGTGACTGTTACACCTATGTTTGCTTATTGTTCCAAATGTATAGCATAAATATAGAGTTGGTCCATACTGACTCCCAAAACAGCCACCATTTTTCTGCTCATTCAGCCACAAAAGCATTAATGAAGTCTGGCACTGATGTCAAGTACAGAGGCCTGCATTCCAATTCATCCCAAAGGTATTCACCAGCGGTCAGGGCTCAGGCCTTTAAAATTTCTTACATTCCAACCTTAACAGGCCACGTCTTTATTTGTGCACAAGTGCATTGTTATGCTTGAATAGATTGGTGAGGAAATGATAATGGCATTCTATATAATAATAACATGCCTCTTTCTTTGTGGAAATATTTGGGGTGCTCACATATGGGGGCATGGTCGGGCGTCCACATACTTTTGGCAAAGCGTCCAGTGTGGTAGGAGCAGCTTAGTTGCAGAGTTTGTTTAGAAACCTAATGAAAACTAAAATAGAAAAAAATATACTTATAGAATTACAATACAACTCAACCTGTCACCTACAGTAGGTATTGTGATAATATCGTATCAGGTGATCTGGTGATTTTTGTCCCAACTATCAGGTAACATTTCAATTGTAAGTAGCAGACACTTTGATGCATGATTAGAAAAGGATAATATTATATACTCATTGTTTTACTGTAAGTAATTAGGTTTCTGGCCTACCAGAGCATGTGATTTTCGCACTGCGTAGTGTCCCGCCGGAATCCTTTATGATTTGAGTTTGGCTAGTCACATTTGGACAATAAATGCCTACTTGACGACTTGATTTGGACTGAAACCTCTAGTATATGACAAGACTAGAATTTCCTCAGTGCTAATCCAGCAGCTTTCAATTGAAAAATACGTGCTCTTTATTTATATTCTAAAGGCCAGGCCTTTAATGAGTCAAATATAATTAATTTTCTAGTTGTGTGCTATTGTTGTGTATTTGTCGAATGTGTTACTACTCAGTGTGTGACAAATCATTGATTGAGTCACACCCTGATAAAGGCATCCCTAGTGAGGGTGTTTTTTTTTTTATGGGTTGAGGGGGGGAGGTATTAGGGTGTGTGCGTGTGATTTTTAGGTCACAACATTTTTTCTAGTATGAAGCAAAACATTTCACCACATTCTGGTTGCCGCCAGTAAAATAGGAAACCCTAGTCTCTGTGACTGTCTCTAGTTCTAGAAAGCAGATAAAAAGAAAATGGGCCATGTGTTTTTGCAGACCTGCATTTAGAGAGAGCTTTGAAGTAAGGGGATGTATTGACTCTATATCTAGAATCCACTATATTCTAGAAAGTCAGTCTGTACCTGTCTGTTAATGTCTCTGAAGTGGAGGAGGTAAATAACTAGTTGACCGCAGAGACCAGTATTGAGAGATAGTGGCTGATGCACATCTTGACCTAATCAATAATTATGAAAGAAAAGTGAGATACTATAAACGAATGAGAATTATGTCTTGCTTTGCTGGAATTTCAGCACCATTATAAAAAAAAAGCATAACATGCTTAATGAAATTATCAGTAGAACAAGTTACTAGATAATTGTTTTACTAGATTTAATGCTTATATTCCTTTTCATTTAACCCTTTGTAAACCCTTAAGTGCTGAGGTGAGGGATCAAAACAGGATGGGCGACGCCAGTACACTTAGTGTTTTGATGTCACAATAGATGTCATAATAGTATTAAGTTATCCTTTATATATGGCCTGTGGCATTGTTGTAATAATCTATTATTAGATAGTGTAGAGAGACTTTTTTTCTCTTTCTGCGATTTTTAGAGTTTTGTCACATGCAAAATTGTAAACCTATATTATGTTAACCAAATAAAGATAACTCTCATAATTAAGCATTGTTACATTAAGCCTAAAATGAGCTAGACATTTAATGCACCAAGGTCAGTAAATTTAAATAACTCACATTAGTTTTTCTTAATTTTACCCAACCTCCCCAGCATGTAACATAGCCATTTTCATTTAGTTAAATGAGATATACAGTACAGTACCAAAACTCCAACACAGCGTGCAGCCTTTCTTGGCCCCTGCTGTTGATCATTGCTTCCACATGAGGTATGATGTAATGTTTCTAGCGATACTTTTTTCTTAGCATTGTGGTGGTCATGGATGGATGGAGCGTTATGGTTGAAACAATGGAGATGAGTCCCAGTGGAGATCTGTTGGAAAGACACAGGGCATGTGTGTGTGTGCGCGCACTTAAAGTTTGCTGCGCTGTTAACCACGATGAGGCACTTATTTACTAAAAACAAAAGGCGAGCATGTGATTGTGTCATTAGATCTCTTTTTTATCATGTGAGTGGAGAAAACATTTGGTGCTGCGCTGGCTGCATTCTGTGTGCTCATCTTCTGGCACAAAGTAATAGGGATGAATCAGTCGGCCCATGATGCTTGTCACATGCTAATACATGATACACAATAAAAGTGATGATAGACTAGATGTTATGTTCGTTGACAGTGATGCACCAATCATCTTACTTACTTAATGCATGTGAGCAAAAACAAACTACCCGGAGGAAATCCACAAAGCAAGGAGGAAACATGCAAACACCACACACAGACACACACACACCGAGACCTGAATCAAGATTCAATCATCCACAGTAGCTGGGTTGCTGTCCTCCCTCACCCCTTTTTCAGTACAAGGCCTCTCTCAAACTGATTCTAGCCTAACATGCTCACACCAAAAAAAACAATTCTTTAATACGCAAATATAAGTAGCAGGATGGTGATGTGCTTATAGATCAGTTCTGCCGTTGTTGAACATGTGAATATCTCATGCATTGAAGTCACCATATTAAATCAGTTAGTGGGTTGGCTCCAAGCACATGATGTTATGATTATCCCGGAGAAAACGCAGCTATAGTGCAGTTGTGGCTTCGGATCAGAGTTTGAGGACCGCATTAAATCATATGTGTATGTTTTTAATTAATAGCCACAACAGTCTGTTTTCAGTCATGTTATGATGACGTCACTGCCGTGCTGATATCATGAACATATAAAAGTACCATGTTCATCCAAATAGTCAGTGGCAGGTTATTAAAAGGAGAGCATGGCATCTAAATGAAAAGATGATGTCCGTTTACAGCTTGTATACCGTATATTATAGCATCTATAGACTAGTGTTAATTTTGTCAGCTATTTTCAATTTTAGTCTTAGTCCCAGGATAAATGTCCCTGATGGTTTTTATCATACTTTTTTCTCATACTAACAACCTATTTTTGTTTAGTCACGTTTTAGTCAACTAAAAGTCTGGACATTTTAGTTTAGTTTTAGTCACTGAAAACATAACATTTTATTAATAAGATTATTATTAATTAACCCTACAGTCAATCTATTTTTTTTGCCAAAACCATTTTTTAAAGGTTTTTTACAAAATCATTATTTTAACATTTTAAATTTATCTTTTCATCTGATGTTTTTAGCTAATTATATGTATTTTTAAACATCAAAACAACTGCTGCATGTCCACATTTTTCTACAAAACAATAGGAACAGTATGGACAATACAGTGTATTGAAACTGTTTTTTTTATTATTTTTTATAAATATGAATTCACACACTTGGATTGTTGTATAGGTATAGCTCCTGCTGAATGGGTCAAATCATTTGCTAACCTATTAGCTTAAAGTGTTAGGCAACAGTTTAACTATAAAGTAAAATACTTCACAACACAATTATGTTAATATGTGGTAACATAATTACCACAAAGAGGCTGGGTGATTTTTATGGAATGCCTTGATGCGTCTCTTCAGGTTTGTGGTATTTTTCCCAGCAATTGTGTGTCCACACTTTTTCCCCTTCGATATTACTACACATCTGCTTTTATTCTCCACTTTTCTCCACTCATTCACTCACTCACTCACTCACTCACTCACTCACTCATCGTCTATACCGCTTTATCCTGTATTTAGTATTGTGGTGGGCCTGGAGTCTATCCCAGGAGACAGGGCACAAGGCGGGTACACCCTGGACAGGGTGCCAATCCATTGCAGGGTACACACACACACACACAGACACACACACACACACACACACACACACACATTCACACACTACGGGCGAATTGGGAACACCAATTATAAGGGTTAAAGATGACTGAGCTTGTTACATCCCGTCACTGCACGCCAAACTACTCCTGATATGACCCGGGAAACATTGCTCATGCCATAATGAATGAACACCATATCGCGGCGGTTTGTGATGAAAATTATATGTTGATGAAAATACAGACAGATTTTTTTTTTAGTTTTTATTTTCTGTTGACGTCTTTTTACGTGCATTCTGATTTCGTCACTGTCAAATAATATCTGTGATGTCTCGTCATCGTCTCATTTCAGTCCCAGGAAAAAAGGTTGAATATTTTTCGTCTTCGTCTATTATTTGTGTTGACAAAATTAACACTAGCGTAGACGGTCACTAGCCTTTCCATACAAAACTGGAACAACCTTTCTTCTAAAGTGCTGATGTGCTGGTGACTCCTTAAAAAAAACAAAAAAAACAATTAAATTAATGTCTTACAGTACACTGTTGTCTCAGCAGTTAGTAACAGGCTTTAAATCAGAAGTCTGAAGTGTCTGTCACACAAGTCTCAGTATAACTATGTCATAGAATCAATGATGTATTAGAAGGTGCGCTTTAATATAAACCAGGGCCGACCCTGGTTCTGTTGGCGCCCTAGGCGATTTGTTTTATATGTAACTTGTGCCAAAGCTGGACCTCATATACACCTACGCCAGGTGAACTACAGTACTGTACTGTCAGTGTTAGTTTTAAACAAAATTAATCATCACCTTCTAATCAAGCTGGGGTTTAAGTGGTTTTGATATGTGATGAGGCGATAGATTAAAGAATATTACAAAACCTCCTTCAGTTACTGTACATTTCTACTGTTACCAGTGTAGACAAAGACAACTCCGAGTCCAACTGTATCTCCACTTTGTCATCTGTTATTACAGACAGAAAACAAAAGCGTTAACTCTTTTGCAGCTTTTGCAGGTATAGATTTGAAGTACACATGCTCTCTATAATCATCGGGGTTAAGAATCAGAGGCGGCGTCTACACTTCACTTGTGGCACTGATACGGTTGATCTTGATAAATCCATGTGTAAGTGTCAGGTAGGAACTCCACCCAGGTTCCATAAGCTTGCACACATTTTTAAAGCTGAGGTGGCACGCTAATGCGCTCTAGCTTTCGTACTGTATATTGGCCTGGCTACAGTAGTTTAGATGAATGTTTAAATGCACTCACCTAGAAGGAAAAGCAGTGAGCAAGACAAGACAGAGGAAAGGGATGCATATCGTGTCAGAAATGTTTTTGTAACGTAGTCATTAAGGCCATGAACCCTGATGATGCAGTGTTCCTCAGAAGAACCTTACTAAGGTTAGTTACTTACTATTAAGGAGTTTTAGAAATAGTTAAAAGCTAAAATAAAAAGGCTTTATTGTTTAATATAAGCTTTGATTTGAGCTGCTAACACTCTCAGTTCGGGTATTTCACACACACTCGCGTCTGACTGCTGTGGATATGTTTTATCTCATAGTGGTTTCAGAACAAACTGATTTTAAACTTCAAGCAGGAGGAATAAACATACAATGATCTGTCCATACTGTAAATCTGTGAAGATTCACTTTTCAAAAGTTACATATCCATTTATTATTTTTTTATGTTTCCCTGAGTTCTCCTTAATTTATTTGCGTCCAATTCCTCCCCATCACTAGGGGGCTCAAACATTACGCTACTAATACCACGCAGTCAGGAGGACCAAAGACTATTACGTGTTTCGCCCGAACAGGGACATTGCGGTCATTTCTATGTCTTCAGACAAAACCTTTTTTATTTATTTATATAGATTGGCTCGGGGTATGAAGATCAAGAATTGTTTTGGTTACGGAAATGTTTTTTAAGGTTGTACTTTCAGACAGACATAATGTTTTTTCTAAAGGACAAATGAACGCAATAATCAAATTATTGAATATTGGGTTCTGTGCTGGCAGAGGAGTATCATCATTTGTGTATCATCACTTGTGTATCAGTCTACCTGAGCCTCAAATAACGAACTGCACGAAACATTTAAACTTAAATACATCAGCTGTTATATTAAACTGCCTGCCGCCTAACATACAGTATGACTGCAGATCAATCCCTGCTATCTGTTATCACCCAAATGAGGATGGGTTCCCTGTTGAGTCCGGTTCCTCTCAAGGTTTCTTTGTATTGCTTTCTTTGGGAGTTTTTCCTGGGTACCATTGCCCTCAGCTTGCTCATCAGGGACAATCTGATCACTTAGATTCATTCACATTCACATTTCATACAAACTGCCAAAATTTCTTTTAATTGTGTAAAGCTGCTTTGCACAATGACAATTTTTAAAGGCACTATACAAATAAAATTTAATTGAATTGAACTGAATCAGTTTGTGCATGTGCGAATTGAAGGTGTGCCTCCAAGGTTAATTTGTTGCCTAAATTAGCGTTTTGACTTTCTCACTGTTAATTAATTCTCCTTCGTTTGTCTACAGCCATCGTGGATGACGAGAGGCTCACAGCAGAGCAAATGGATGAAAGAAGACGGCAGAACATCGCCTACGAATATCTCTGTCACCTGGAGGAGGCCAAGCGGTGGGTTTACACTTTAGGCTTTAGATTTGTAAAGGTCTCGTTATCAGTTGACGCTGGTCTGTTCATCAGATTGCTCGGCTTGCGCTTGTGGTTTAAGTTTATGGACACATCATAACACTTCAGCTCTGTATGCTTAACTGACAGGCATTTCCAAGTAACATTACCTTATTGTACCATGTTTTACTGCACAAGTTTTATCTCTACACTGAAGTGTTATGACTAGGTTTGGTGGTGTTTTCAAAATGTTCAATACAGATAAGGTATATTCAAATGATACTTTTGCATATCTTTATGTAATTGCGAGGACAAATAAACCACATGGTGTTAATCAGAAAGCCTATACAGTTGATATGTCATGTAATTAGCAGTGTATTGCGACACCTGTGTATATGATCAATAGTGCAGTTATCAAATCATGTGGCAGCAGCACAATATAGAAACACCATACAGGTCAAGAGATTCACATCAAACATCAGAATGGGGAATCCCCTGGGATTTTCACACACACACACACACACACACACACACACACACACACACACACACACACACACGCACACACACACAACAGTCTCTAGAGTTTAAACAAAATGTTGCAAAATCAACATTAAGTGTGTGACAGTGAGCGAGAGACAAGATGAAAGTTTTTTTAATGGTTTGAGTTACCAGGAATCATATACAGTAAAAACACTAACTCGTATAATCACTTACTATACAGTACATATACCACCATGATATTCACTAAGGCATCTCAGCATGCATATGCTGACGTATCTCGTGCACCACCGGAGAGCCGGGTGTGTCATATGTTCTGAGATGTTTTGTGCTCACCACAGGTTAAGGTCAGAATGATAATTTGAGTTACTATATACTTCCTCTTTACTCAGATCTGTTTGTTACTGTAATTCTCCTCTGATCTTTGTTACCAACAAGGTGTTTCAGCTTGCAGACTCTTCAGTCATTTTTCTCCATTTTGTGTAAACATTTTGATCTCCCCGTGTGCGAGAAAATGCCAGGTGATTGATGAGTTTCTGAAACCATTATTTTAAATATAGTATAAATATATAAATACAAGGCACGATTCCGTTTAATAAAGAGAAGATCAGTGCTTTGTGAGGGACAAAAGGTCAAAAAATTTTAAGAATTGGTGGTTTTGTGGTTTGATCTGAGCCATTCTGGCCTGTTAGCTGAGTCAAAACTGCAACTAATGGTGAATACTAAGATGAATAAGACTTCACATGATGCTTTCCTACACAGATTGCGGTGACTCTTGGCCATGAGTCCGTTCAAATTCTCTGTTCCAGGAAACCTGTCAAATTGCATTAGGATTATAGTGCTGGTCACTAATTGGCCTGTAAAGCTCCTGACAGGCATTATGTGTGAACAGTCCACTTGGACACTTTGAGTCACAGAAACCTGGCCATTGTCACAAAATGCTTGACGTCTGCACAGCCACATGTCGTCATCCATCATGCAAATACTGCATTCCAAGTGCAGTAATTTTGAAAGCATTAGCGTTTTTACAGTAATCTACCTGAACAAAACTCTACCAATATTCATTCTCCTTTGTGTTGCGTTCTACAAGGAATTTCATGGGGGACAGCATTCCCTAAAAATACTAGATGGTACTGTACAGTACATTTGATTTGTATCTACTGTATAGTTTATCAAATCTAACGATAGGTCATATAATACAGTACGTTATATAATACCTAAAGTAGATACACTGCCCAGCCAAAACAAAACAAAACAAAGTTGCACACCCTATTATTTCATCATCTGCCACTTTATTATAATCCATGTGATAAGCTTTTTACAATGTCACAACATTTATTTCCATCCACAGTCACATTAATCTCTCTCCAAGATCTTGTATTCATGATGGGAGAGTCAAAACACAACCTAATGTCTTCTCCAGCACATCCACACAAGATAGTCAGTAGGGCTACAGTCTGGACAGTCTGTGGTGGCCAATCCATGTGTGAAAATGATGTGTCATGCTCCCTGAATCGCACTTTCACAATTTGAGCACGATGAATCCTGGCTTGGCATCTTGGGATATGCCTGTGCATTCAGGAAAGAAAAAAAACATGGATGGAAAAACAGGTCATGCAGGATACTAAGGTTGCCAGCTGACCTCATTTTTGGGGGGGGTTCCATGACCCTGACCAACAGAAGCAACCCCAGATCATAATGCTGTGCTCCCACAGGCTTGTACAGTAGCCACTATGCATGATGGGTGCATCACTTTATTCACCTCTCTTCTTACACCCATGATGCACCCATCACTCTGGTGGTTTTCTTTATGCTTCACAGCTGATGCTCTTACTTTCACTATTAAGCATAGCATAGCAGGAGTTGTATTATTTATTTATTTTTTGATAGTGGAATTAGATTTTTCGAATTTTCACAAGCGTTTAAGTGATCTTCAACCACACAGATTCAGGATGTTTTTCTGACCACATTTCTTCTACAAAGATGAGGGTTCACCACTAACCTTCCGGGTTTTAATAATGCGTTTTACAGTTTTTAACCCAATTTTAGTATTTTCAACAATCTCCTTTGTTTTGCTTTCTTTGCTTGATGCAGGACAATAATTTGACCTTTCTGAAACAGTGTAACATCTTTGCCATGGCTACAGGTTATGTCTCCTGACACGATTGTTTAAGAAATAAGAGGCTACTCACTGCTTCGCTCACTCACTCAGTCATCATCTGTACAGCTTTGTCCTGTATATAGGGTCGCAGGTGCCTGGAGCCTATCCCAGGAGACTTAGGGCATAAGGCGGGATACACCCTGGACAGGTGCCAGTCCACTGCAGGGCACACACACATACGCCAGTTAGCCTAATCTGCATGTTTTTGGACTGTGGGAGGAAACCGGAGTACCCGGAGGAAACCAATCAAGCACTTGGAGAACATGCAAAGTTCATGCAGACAGAGACGGGAATCAAACCCGGACCCTGGAGGTATAAGGTCGACAGTGCTAATCACTATGCCACCGTGCCACCCCTCACTGCTTCAGTTATAGTTAAATAAGTTGTTACTGCTTGAAACATATTAATCACTGCAGTAATTATCCAATTATAAAATCATCCAAAATAAAAAAATTTTTTGGTTGGTTGATTGGTTGGGCAATGTACAGGAGGTGAATTTTTACTTCTTATTCTTTTCCACCTTTTTTATTCCACACTCCTGTAACTTTCCTTTGCTTAAGTTAAGTGGCACAAATGTCAGTGTGCAGCATGTCAGCTGACAGGCACACACTCTTTCCCACACCTTTTTACCTCCTGCTTCACCGAGGAGACTTTGTACCTGCTGACTTTAAGTAAATAATACATGTTTACCCCTGTGTGCTTTCGTAGATAACAGTCCCCCCCCCCCCCCCCATTAGTGCTACTTAGTGCTGTGTGATGGCCTATTTAGTCTTTTTGAGAAGTTGAGTGAGAATGCTTGCTGTGTAGATATACTTCTAATCCCCAAGACACTTGTCGTTAAGTCTCAGGCTCAGTTTGGTCCTCCAAGTCAAATCTTTTATGTTCTTTCTAAATCAGTAAGATTTTAAATCTCAGTCTCACTGGGTTTTAAAAGCAATATTAATATCGCCAGATTATATCTTGTTCCTTGTGCATTTTAGTGTACAAAATCAACGTATATGATAAACAATCTTGCTGATTCTTTTATGAAGCTCAGGGTTTATTTTTGAAGGATGCATGTTGACCAAATATGATTAGTCGGGGAGCAAGTAACCATGTATATTTATCTACTGCAGAAAGTCCACCTGGTGCACAACACTGTTGACACAGTGACAGGGAGGTGGACTACCACTGGCTTCATGTCATCTATTTTTTTGTAAGCTCTTTTTAGAAAGTATGATATTAAACATGGGATTCTCCTCAGGAATAAGTAATTAAATATAGTGTCATTGTAACATATTAAATACTGAACATAGTGTTTTTTATTCAAGACTGGAACAAATAAAAACAAAACATAATATGATAACAGTCGGTTATAAAATGACAGTTATGTATGCACTTCTGGTTTGCAGTTTCAGATCTCAGAAGTACTCTCCAAAAGTAGCAGCTGTTTTAAGGAAGTAAAAATGAGTATAATAACTGTGGTGTATATATATATATATATATATATGTGTTTAAAACACATAGACCACATTTTCTACGGCTCTATTAATCGAAACGTGTAAAATCAAATACAGAATTTTATAATAATATAGTTAAGGTTATCTACTTACTGAATTTTGTATTGTATAGCAGCCATGGCAGGTTTGTTTAATTAAAAGTTTACTAACACATTGTACACAGTACAATTCACAGAAACAGGATTGTCAGTTAGTAAATAATGAATTTTAACAGTTACAGTGATAAAAAAAAAAATGTACATGTAGTAGCTACATCTTCTCATTCATATAAAAGTCAGTGAAATTACTGACATGTTTTATAGTTCCAAACAAGTAGTATAGCATAAGGTTGGACTCAATGTAGGGTTGTATACATGGCCTTTACAAAATATTAACCCCTTAAACTCACAGCCTGTTATTCAGTTATTAGGGGGTGACTCAGCGGTCTCTTGGATACTGATCAGAAGGTTGCTAAGCTGCTACTGGACCCTTAACCCTCTCCACTCCAGGGGTTCTGTATCATGGCTGACCTTGTGTTCTGACCATAAGCGAATAAAAAAAAAACTATTTCACTGTGCCGTGACAAAAATAGAAATTATATACAGTACTTTGGCATCCTGTGCTTTTCAGTTCAAACTTTGTTAGAATTTTTTTTTTTTTTTTTGACATTATTATTGAGTTAGTACAAACATCAGTGTTCCACCACAAAATAAAAAATGTGCGTTTCAGAAAAAAAGGAAGCACATTACATACATTTTCAGACATAAACAAAAACAAAAACTAAATGAAAGCTGGCGGGTTTTGAATGCAAGAAGGAAGCAGATTCAACAGTCAAATACCTCAAAAGAGTTGTGGGTGGTTCTACAGGATGCTCAGTAAAACTTAGTAGCTGATTTCCTTATAAAACTATGCAAATTGTACCTGAGACTAAAAGGTCCTCGAAGTATTATCACACCAAATACTGACTAATTACTGTTTACTGGACTTTATAGCCCCCCCCCCATTCAAAATATTTATGTCTCTGTCAAAAGTTAGCTTAGCTGACAACAGCTAAGTCACACATACCTTGATAGATTTGTTCTCACAATGACAAATACAAAACATGCTTCTATTTATTTACCTTTACAAACATTGAGGATGTGACAAGCATGTGTATTGTACATGTAGGGGAAAGTGTGGGGCTACCACACAGTGTAAGTTCATATCGGAAATCTCAAAACATCTGTATGAATGATCCCACGCTTGGCTTACATGCCATTTTATTAGGAAGAAAAGACTTCTGTTTTGGAATAGATTGAGTGATAGCGCATACAGTATACTCTGATGTGTAGCTTCTATGCAAAATCTGTCAACGGTTGTCAGGTTCGGTAGTATAATATCATTGGAGACTCGACACTGTGGCTGATGTTTAACATTTTGTAGAGACAATTAAACTGTATATAAGTACTAAATAATGTAAGTGTATATATGTACTAATTCATCATTTTTTATTTTTTAATATAATATCAACATCATATTGCACTTTTGGTATAAGCCTAAACCCGATTTACAGTAGTAACCAAGCCTGGATTTATAAACAAATGTTTGTTATTTGTAACATCAGAGGAAGATTCACTTTACTGCCAAACGTATTTGCTCACCTGCCTTCACTTCCATATTAAATTGAGTAAAATCCAGCTCTTAATCCAGCTCTTAATCCAGCTCTTAATTAATATGAGGTTGGCTCCACCCCCTGTGCAGCTACAGTATAACAGCTCCAACTCCTCTGGAAAGGTTTCCACAAAGTTTAAAAGTTTGTTGATTTCTGACCATTCCTCCAGATGCTTATTTGTAAGGTCAGTCACTGATGTTGAATGAGAAGGCCTACCTCGCAGTCTCCGCAGTCTCTAATTCATCCCAAAGGTGTTCTATCGGGTTGAGGTCAGGACTCTGTGCAGGCCCGTCAAGTTCTTCCACACCAAACTTGCTCATCCATGTGTTGTATGGATCTTGCTTTGTGCACTGTTACGCAGTCATGTTGGAACTAATGTGGGGTTGTTTTTCAGAAGTTGGGCTCTGCCACTTAGTTCCAGTGAATGGAATTCCTAATGCTTCAGCATACCAAGATATTTGGACAATTTCATGCTCTCAACTTTGTGAGAACAGTTTAGGGATGTTCCCTTCCTGTTCCAACATTCATATGCATGTGAAGGCAAGCGAGCGAATACTTTTGGCAATTCAGTATAGCAGAGAATACAGTATAAGCGTTCAGAGAAGTTAAACCATACAATATGGAATATATGTTTTGTCAAACAATTTGTATTATTTGAAGATTGTTCATTAGAGGGACTTAACCAAATTACAATATTCTATTTTTTTCTCCTCATAACATCAAGAGAACAATTCTATTTTTGTCTCATTGTGTTTTCATGTTAGTGTAGGAAGTTTTGCAATCAAGTCAGACAAAGCCAAGTTTTGAAGCTGAATACAGTACATAGTGTTGTTGTAAGGCCCCCGGACTTGAAAAATAAAAATATCTCACTGACTGAGGGCTTGTGCATACTGCTTGTGATTGTCCCTAATGTTATTCCATGATATCAGAATATCCAGCTTGAAACCAGTGCTAAGAAAAGGTGTTAAGAAAGTAACACCATGCTGTCATTTTGATGCAACATTAAAAAAATAATAATAATGAAATGACTGGAAGAATCCTTCAGATTTGGGACTAAAATCCTCAGTTAACCTCCTCAGATTTTCACTGTAGATAAAAGACAGTAAACCGACACAGCTAGAGACTCTCTCTCTCTCTCTCTCTCTCTCTCTCTCTCTCTCTCTCTCTCTCTTCAGTGTCCAACTGATCAGTTTGTGTTGACAGAGAGCAAAGCTGGGAGGAGGCAGCAGAACTGCTGATGTGTGATGGGGCAGCATGTTGATCTCAGCCATTGTTGATCCATCTGTGTTGTTTTTAATTAAAGCAGCCCTGTACGCTATATATATAGCACGCCTAGTAAGATGTAACGGATAATAAAAACATGAGTGTGAATACACGGACCAAAGCATCCAAATTTTGCACATGATCAGTGTTAAATCATTTGAGATTTAGTCTATTACCTACAGTATAATCGCCTTTTAACATTCTCACAAATCATTCCCACAACTTCTACAAACAGCATTTCAGCGGTTAATACCCCTAAATCAGCTCATATGCAGCTAAGCTCTGAGTTATACAATACAGTATAAACATTTTTAAGGGATACCGAGCAAATTTCACATTTGCGTAGCTCTTTTCCAGTCAGGTTAATAGAGCATGGAGTTTTCTCTCCATTTCAACAAGTATTATCCTCTTTAAAGATAATGGCTATCCAGAGAGGTCAAGAATAGTCTCCTGAAATACAAGGACACTGTAAGACTTGTAAGACAGATTGCCAGGACCTGGGAAATTGCCATTACCCCTACACAGACATGGCACAAACTGTACCAGTGTAGGTGCTATGACAATGAGGCCTTGTTTTAGTGGGTCAGGGGTCACATGTTCAGTGGGTCATGGACCAGTGATTGCCACATAGAAAGGAAATTGCACCAGCCTGCATCATTTAACCAGCATTTCCAGGAGTCAGCGATCTGTGTGATATACAGAGGTGACGAGGGAAACAAGCCCAGTACTCAAGTAAAAATAAAAGTCCTTGTCTAAAAATTTACTCCACTACAAGTACTGTAGATAAACCACTTCAGTTTTTTTTGTCTGAAATACTAAGTAAATGTACTTTAAGTACAAAAGTACAAGTTCTCCACAAAGAAAAGGAAGAATTTTCTAGATATCTGACTAAAATACTGTTCATCAGTAATTAAAATTATTTTAATAATTATTTTAATAAACACTGATGTTGATGATCTTGATAACATAAGTCTTATTAACATAAACATGAGTCTAGTAGAGAGTAACAGCGACAATTAAATGAACGGGGGATAGGATAGCAATGTTATCTTTACCATTACTTCCTTAGCTTAGCTACAGTAGCTACTGTAGCTTGCCGCCATTGCCATCCTGCATAATGCACATAGTCTACTCAGGTAAACATGGGTATACTGCCAGCATACGTGATACAATAAGGTTATTGGATGCGCTAAAACTATTCTAAACTTTTTTTTTGTTATAAACACAAAAAAAAAAAACATTGTTATTAGCGTGCAACACAAACCAAAAGCGTAAGCGAGTTCATAACTCTTTTGTACAGCATGTTAGCTATTTGGCTAGATCTCTTCTAATCTTACCTTAGCAAAACGAGACACTTGAAAAAGGATCCGCAGCCCAGAGACCAAGTGGGCTTTAACTTTGCCCAGGCACCTGTCAATCACTTTGATGTGTTAACCCATCTGTGCTTTCATAATTACCTTCCGGTCATTTCTATAAACTTGGACTGGTGGAATTGTTTTGCTCCTGTCCTCCCTCCTCATATGGGGTGTGGCTCAGTCGTGATATGGTGTGAGTGAAGTTTAGATTAGAAAATCAATGCACTTTTGTGTGATCATCAGCTGAAAAAGTAACAAGTCTCTGTTTAAAATGAAGTGAGTAAAAGTCCAGTTGTATACCAGCGGTTAAGGTGTTGGACTACTGATCAAAAGATTCCAGGTTTGAACCCGAGCACCACCAAGTTGCCACTGTTGGGCCCTTGAGCAAGGTCCTTAACCCGCATCTGCTCAGATGTATAATGAGATTTAAAAAAATATGTAAGCCGCTCTGGATAAGCTATATTTCAAATGAAATAAATGAAGTGAGCAGAAATAAAGATATAACATACATAGGAATACATAGGAATAATATTAACATACAGATACGCAGAAAAAATACTTAGTTGTAGTTTGTATCTACCTCTGGTGGTATACCATACTGGGATTTTTAATCGTTTTTTGGTAACAGGGTCCTTGTTCTAACATTTTGTGTTGTTTCAGATTACTTCTAAGACAAATTCAGTGTAACAACTATTGTACTGTATATCTGTATTTTTAAGGAAATGTAAGCGCTACTGTATAACCGAAAAAATAATATATTATTAGTAATGAACAGATAATATGTTCTAAATTAATATGAATATGGAACTCTTATCACTCACTCATTCATCGTCTATACCACTTAATCCTGTATACAGGGTCGCAAGGAGGCGGGGTACACCCTGGACAGGGTGCCAATCCATTGCAGGGCAAACACACATACACACACTACGGACAATTTGGGAACACCAATTAGCCTAATCTGCATGTCTTTGTTCTGTGGAAGGAAACCGGAGTACCCGGAGAAAACCCACCCAGCACGGGGAGAACTCCATACACAGAGACATGAAGCGGGAATCGAAACCGAACCCTGGGGGTGCAAGGCGACAGTGCTAACCACTAAGCAACCGTGCCGTAATAAGGAACATACTATTATTTTTGTTCTTATTTTTGGTAAGATATGAAGCTTGTAGGACAAAGAAGAACCATGTTCATTAACACGAACCTGATCGTTGTTTTTACAGCAGTGTATTCAAACCGGTTTGCTTATGTTTTGGGAAACAGAAACAAACCTGCACAGTCAGGATTACAAAAGGATAACCACACAAATATGACATCAGCAAAGCCTTCTTTTTCGGCCACACCCACCTCAGGTTTAAATCAGGTTTATATATTTGTATGCAAATATATATGGAGCAGAGGACAGATTGAGATGGAGATAGTAGTATTGTATTACACCACCAGTGCATGGGTGCTTGTTTTGCGCATACACTAAACATGTTTCCTATGGTTTTCTCTTCATTGCTAAACTAGTATATCAGGAAGGAAACGTAATCACCCTGATTTTAACTGAGAAACGAAAAGCCACTCGATGCTGACCACTACTAGTCAGATGATCACAGTCTACCAATGCAGCTTTTTTCCCTCTTTTTTTTTTCATTACAAAAGTCAATGTTTACTAGATGGTCTAATATTGGGTATGGCTGCACAGCCTGAGCTCAGGGACAGTCCAAGGTTTCATTTGTTTACTGTACAAGGTTGCAGCGGTGGATCTTGCAATACAGTTGGTGAAGGAAGCGAGGAAATCATCTCAAAAACAGGCCGCACTACGGAACTGAAATGCTATTGTGCATGTGTACTGAGGGGAATATTGAGCAGGTGTTTTTTAGATCTCTTTTTAAATAAACTTAGATCACTGATGTAGTCTGGGAGAATTTTATATCTAATTGTTACTGATGGAGTTAGATATAACTTTTGGCATCATACCAAGACCATCTAAAACCTAATATTAGTTCACTATGAATATTTTATACATAGAGCTCACTTACAAGTCTGGACAATACGATGGCTCCTGTGGGTTTAAAGTTTAATTTGGACTAAAAGCCTAGGAGCAAATTTTTTTAATGCATCTACCAAAAAAAATTTACTTTGCATTTTTATGATTTTAGACTGCTTACCAAACAATTCTTCAGTCATGTGTCGTCCGAATTTCTAAGAAGACGATGAAGGTCTGCTTTTTGAGTTTGGTTTGAGGTGTCTGATTTAGCTACTTGCTCTGAGGTTGTTATTTTTTCTTAGGTGGATAGAGGCCTGTCTGGAAGAGGAACTTCCTTCCACCACAGAGCTCGAGGAAGGCTTGAGGAACGGCGTCTACCTCGGCAAACTGGCAAAATTCTTCGCCCCCAAGTTGGTCTCTGACAAAAAGATCTACGACAGAGACCAGAGCCGTTACAAGGTATGCGGAGTGAATTAATCAGGGACAAACTGAGAATTTCAAAATTCCACATACAGTAAAACCTTGGATTGTGAGTAACTCAAGTTAGTTTTGAGTCATTTTTTAACAAATTTTAACTCAATAAACGAGCGAGGTCTTGAAATATGAGTAGTACATATATGCCTGTCAGCCAAGTGTTACATGATCACACCTGAGCCAATGGTTTTTCTTTCTCTCAAGCTCCGGGATTGTGGGTAATCTTCTCCCATGCTCGGTCTCAGTGCGCGTCATAGTCAACATCCGTCCACGTGTGTACTGTTTACTATAATATTGCAACTACGTGTGTGTGTGTGTGAGCGTAAAGCCTTTTTTAAAATTTTATGTCCAAGTGTAGTGAGTGTTCTTTAGTAACTGTGCTGCAACAACGGACCTTGGGGGAAAAAATTGAAAGGCTGTAGCAGCGCGGGAGATGAATCTGTTTAACAATACAACGCCACATTCTGGCGAAATCCTCAAAAGGAGGAAAAAATAGTGTCATTAGAGAGCTTTCTTTGTTAACCTCCTTTGCAGTTTTCCAACATAGACTCTCCGTCGTGTGTGTGTGAGAGAGTTACACAGTAGCCCCTCCTCCTCCCCCTCCTTCTCCTCTCCTCTCACACCAGCTACGATTTTACTTTATTATTTTTACATGAATATTTTTCAGGGTGTAGAACAAATTATCAGAGGTTCTGTTATTTCCTATGGGGCAATTCACTTTGATATACAAGTGTTATTCATGCTTCTGGAACAAATTATGCTCACAATCCAAGGTTTGACTTAGACTTTTTCGAACACATTTTCCTTTTTTTATTCTGTTGAACTGCTTTTTAATGACCACTGTTAAAAGCATTACATAAATCAAATTGAAAATGAAATTTAAGGTTTGCAGTTTCAATTGGAGTTGTTGTAGTGAGCGAATGTGTCATTCACCAAGCTTAAAGACTTTGAGCAGTTCTGTACACAAATATCTCAGATCCTCTGCATTTACAGGAAGCTCATTGTCCTTTACGCATCAGAGACTTCTCACTTCTTCAGTATTCCCATGAGTGGAGATAAATCACTGATTTGTATTTAACATGGTCGTTGGATTTCTTTAACCTAAACACAGTATGTTCTGCATATTTACAAACTGGACTAAGTGTGTATTCTGTCCACTGTTTCCTTTCTTGTGTTTCTCAGCACACTGGGCTACACTTCAGACACACAGACAACACAGTTCAGTGGCTCAGAGCTATGGAGTCCATTGGCTTTCCAAAGGTGAGGCTTTCATTGAAGTACATCCACACACACATACTCACTCACTCACTCACTCACTCACTCATTCACCCAGACACACTGCTTTTATACTGTCTTAACACTTTTATATATTTGTCCTGAAATTACATTGAACATTATTGGACTTTTACACTTTGTGTAAACCAGATAAGTGCTGTCGTTTGAGTGTCAGTCCTACAGTTTGCATGATAAATGAATAAAACAAAGCACTCATTCTACATCACATATTATACAGTAATCCTTATTTTTATAAATAAAACCTGTATCTCTTTTGTAGACAGGAAATCCTAGATGTTTACCTAAATAGCTTATTCACTTCTACATGGTGAATAGTCGCAGAGATTGTTTGAGTTTGCAGTACCTGGCAGAAGCTTTCCCTCAAGGGTGGGGAAAACTGCAGCGAGCTGTAAAGTGAAACGCAGTGTAGTGTGCAAAACTCATCTAGCTCATACGTCCTCACCAGGTTTTAATATGAAAAACCTGCTACAGTATAATTTTTTGTTACTAATAGGCAGTGTTGTTGTTGTTTTTTTGTTTTTTTTAGATTTTAGGTAAAACTGAGGTAAATCAGTTCTCTTCCTAATAAATAGCATAGCCCTAGCTGCAATGTAGTCTAGACAGCGGTTTTGCACATGTGGTTATGCCACAGTTTTGCTTACATCTCTGGAATTAATGACATTTACTCTTCATTTACGCACCTGTATTTTTCCCTATGTGGTTTATATCTATCGACAGCTGGCAGATTAAATATGAACATATTGTATGAAATAAATTTCTTTGTTTTATGAAAAAGCCCATGAAGACTTAATTCTGCTTTGTGCTTTCAGATATTCTATCCCGAGACAACTGACGTGTATGATCGTAAAAACATGCCCAAAGTGATCTACTGCGTTCATGCACTCAGGTACTGGCGAGGATTTTTTTTCTTACATCATTCTCTCTGCAGAAGTGATTAAAACTTTAAGACCTCATGCGCTACTTGAGCTATGACATAAACCTGTGCTGCACATTATATATAGCAATAGGATATCAACCTGCAAACATTTGCTCATGTGTTTTGTGTTGCTTAAGCGCTTGCCATGGCAACCTCACCCAATATACCAATCTCACGTCCTTGATGGTTTCAGTGACAAGTGTCCTGCGGTGTATCATCTCCAGAGCCCTATCGTTTTACTTCCTGCCTGATTTTAGTCATTTCCTGTCATGGTTTCCTGTCGATTCCCGCCATTTTAACGAAGCAGCAGATTTTTTTTTTGTTATACAGTGGCCTTTACAGTTTCTGGTGTGATGAACAGCATCCTCATGTTTGCAAGATGTCTTTCCCTAAGTTATATTTATGCATTGTGAAATACAATTAATAGTATTTATGTTTTTTTTTTTGTGTGAGCTTCACAATGGGTATTGTCATCTATAAAAACTTTCATTTATAAACAATAACTCTGATTAAGTAGTGTATTTAAGAGAGCATGTTTCACGAAGTTCTGCTCTTTCAAACAGTCTGTGTTTTTTTTTGGTCGATATGACGACACATGCTGTTATATCAGTCGACGGGCCTAACAGGAAACCTGTGTAAAGAGATGGTTTTTGTTTCCTTTCTGTTACACGCTACATACATGCTGTAGTATCCAAAGTCAACAGCTCCCCCCCACGTCGCATCTCAGCTTCAGTTCATTTTATCATTTTATACATGTGTAATGTCCTGTTCTGAATTTGTAATTTGTTAAATACATTTCTATTAAGCCATTCAATTCTGTGCTTGCATTATTTAAATATTTATTTAACAATCCATTGTCTGAATGATCCAATAGGCAGGACATCCAGTAACAATGCAAGTTAATCTCAAGCAGCGTCCTCTGCTAAACAGACACACGAGGGTGATTAGCAGATACACATTGCTGTGTTTTTAATGACGGACGACAGGAAGGCCTGACTGGCTGTAGTAATTGTTTTCTCACTCGTAGACTTTCTTTCCCTCCCTTGTGTCCCTCTCCTTCTCCCCTTCTCAGCCTATCTGGCTTCCTTCCTCTTCCTCACAGAAGCACTTCCTTCCTGAGCCAATAGTCAACTCAGCTTCTCAGCTGGACTTAGCCGCTTTCAGAGCACATGGTCCAGGGAAACCCCCCCAACCCCTCCTAAGGAGAGGAAATAGCCACAGGCATCAAATAACCAAAATTCTCTGCATTGTGTTTAGCCTGTTCTTAACTGTGCAGTGCATTTTTTTTATTGGATTCTACAGCCATTGATGCCTGAAAAAAAAAAAAAAACTGTAGTGATGCATGCAGCTCCCCTCCCCTCTCCAAGTTAGTGCTAAGGCTGTAAACAATTTAATTAGTGTGAGCCTCCCAGTCTTGGTTAGTCATTTTAAGCCGTTTCTCTTGTGCCAGGGGTTAAACATTTAACCCTTTGCCCCTCCTGTTGAATAAAGCAAAGAAAGAAATCTTTTCTGTGTCTATTGTCTTTAGAGGTCAAAGGTACAGGAAACATGCAAGCTTATCTTGAACACATACCCAGGCACACAGTACACTAAATGCTTTAATGATTCATGGCCTACTTGTACTTTATCAGCAGGTAGATGAAAGTTTAATAGAGTTTCCAGGCACCTGTAACAGGGAGACAGCAGGATTCCTTTCAGTGTATGTGTGCGGCATGAACGAAAACTGAGCTTATTATATACTGACCTCTTGTGTTAGGAATTATGTCATTGCATTGTGTGTCAGTACTAAATTATTCCTTATTATATCTGCCATTGGTGTGGTTTCTACATCACATTACGATTTAACTTTTAATGTTAATAAACGTCTTTTTTTTTTCTTCCTGCAGTTTATATCTCTATAAATTGGGGATTGCACCACAAATCCAAGACTTGCTGGGGAAAGTGGACTTCACAGGTATACACAACAGATCATAGCCACAAACACTTCTCTCACGCACACACATGCTTATTACAGGCAGAAAAGAAAAACAATACAATTTATATCTCATTATTTATGTGACTTCTTTATCACAGAATTTTGTTTTTCATCTTTTTCTTAAATTTGTTTCTTTGCCTCAATCACTTTGTCCTTAAACAGTCATTAGCACTCAGGTGTCGCTCATTCTTCATATGCATGACAAAAAAACACAAAACCAGCGAAGGTCATTAACTACCAAGCTTGTAGCACGATGTGCTTGGCTTTAACGTTATATTACATTTATCACATATACAATGAGTTGCACCATATATACTAATTATTTTATTGCTTAATGACTTCTTAGTAGGTTTTCATCATATAATAATGATCAGCAGTAAGTGCATTCATGCTGATGAAAAGGGGAAGAAATTTTAAAAGAGGATGCAATTTCTTGATACCTGACCATGCGTTTTCAAGACAAGGTTGATTTAGGAAAGTATCACCATCGCTGATATAGTGTTAAAGAATTTAACAAACTTTAACGAGTAAATTTCTTTTTCCCAGATGAGGAGATCAGTAACATGAGGAAAGAGTTGGAGAAGTATGGTATCCAAATGCCAGCCTTCAGCAAGATCGGTGGAATCCTAGCAAATGAGCTCTCAGTGGATGAAGCTGCTTGTGAGTAAACACACACACTTAGATGAGGGATAAATGATATACTGTGACTATATTAATATACACTCACCTAAATGATTATTAGGAACACCATACTAATACGGTGTTTGGCCCCCTTTCGCCGTCAGAACTGCCTTAATTCTACGTGGTATTGATTCAACAAGGTGCTGAAAGCATTCTTTTGAAATGTTGGTCCATATTGATAGGATAGCATCTTGCAGTTGATGGAGATTTGGGCGATGCACATCCAGGGCACGAAGCTCCCGTTCCACCACATCCCAAAGATGCTCTATTGGGTTGAGATCTGGTGACTGTGCGGGCCATTTTAGTACAGTGAACTCATTTGTCATGTTCAAGAAACCAATTTGAAATGACTCGAGCTTTGTGACATGGTGCATTATCCTGCTGGCAGTAGCCATCGGAGGATGGGTACATGGTGGTCATAAAGGGATGGACATGGTCAGAAACAATGCTCAGGTAGGCCGTGGCATTTAAACGATACCCAGTTGGCACTAAGGGGCCTAAAGTGTGCCAAGAAAAGATCCCCCACACCATTACAGCCCCACCACCAGCCTGCACAGTGGTAACAAGGCATGATGGATCCATGTTCTCATTCTGTTTACGAGGTATGTCTCAACAGAAATCGAGACTCATCAGACCAGGCAACTCATCAGACTCATCATTATTTCAGTCAAAGTTGCTCTTCTATCAGCTTGCATCAGTCGGCCCATTCTCCTCTGACCTCTAGCATCAACAAGGCATTTTCGCCCACAGGACTGCTGCATAGTGGATGTTTTTCCCTTTTCACACCATTCTTTGTAAACCCTAGGAATGGTTGTGCGTGAAAATCCTAGTAACTGTGCAGATTGTGAAATACTCAGACCGGCCCGTCTGGCACCAACAACCATGCCACGCTCAAAATTGCTTAAATCACCTTTTTTTTCCCATTCTGACATTCAGTTTGGAGTTCACGAGATTGTCTTGACTAGGACCACACCCCTAAATGCATTGAAGCAACTGCCATGTGATTGTTTGATTAGATAATTGCATTAATGAGAAATTGAACAGGTGTTCCTAATAATCCTTTAAGTGAGTGTATTTTACCACATTAAAGCATGATTAATTACTGATTAATTACATTTGCTGATCAGATTGTTCTCAAAGTGTGTTGATTACATTTTCTTTAAATACACTTAATACAATATACTGTTGTAAAAGTTAAGGATTTCCTTGGTTAACTTAAACTTTAATTAGGTAACATAAATACGTGCTCTATATAATAAATTATGTTTAAAAATGATTCCACTGAGAATGCTTTCAACTTGAAACCATAAACATGGTTATTTTCTGCTTTTATCTTGGTTTGGTCTGGAAGCGACTATATAAATAAAATGCATTATTCTTTATTGTTCCTCCTAATTAATTTGGGTCTTGTTGTTGTGTCTTCTATCTGCAGTGCATGCTGCTGTTATTGCCATTAATGAGGCCATAGATAAAGGTCAGGCTGAAGGCACCATGTCAGCCTTGCACAATCCAAATGCCATGCTGAGGAACACCAATGAGGAGCTAGCTCAAGACTACCAAGATACACTGAAACATTCCAAGAGGAGAAAAGAGAAACTTGCCTCAGGACGTGTAAGACATGGGCACATTTTTAAAATAGGTTTGAACAGTGCAGTGGTAAAACATCATAGTCACTGTGTCACATAGACATAGCTCTTTATTACAGGTAGTCCCTGACTTACGAACATTCGAGTGACGAATTTCCGCAGATACGAACAGACCGCAGATCTACGAAAATATAAAAAATGATAGAAAATGGCTGCCCTGCAAAGCTGTCCCGGTGCTCAATAATCCTAATTTCACTAAATCCTCAACAAAAATGTATTTAACAAAACTCTTTTCTTAAAGAGTGATTTAAGAAAGTCCAATAGAGTGGAAAACAGTCGTCTGGGATTCTCTCGTGCAGAGACAACATTGTGTGTGAGATCCATTTCTTTAGGCACAGTTATGGTTTTGGCCACATGAGGGCAGTGTGGGGAAAGGGGACAGAGATTTCAGTGGATTGGTACGCTTTACATTGTATATTCATGTCAAAGGCGTATAAGACTCACTTTGTCAGACTTAAGAACAAATCTGTTTAATGAACGTGCTAATGGAACTCAAGGACTACCTATATTACTGTAAGAAGAAAATGTTTGAAAAACATTCGAAGGAAACACTAGAGTGTTCCACTTTACATATCGGCAATGGCGGGTGTTTACATCTTAGTAACCACAGTACAGATGCTATGCATGCTACTTTCAGTTGAGGTGAAATTATTGCTTTTTATGAATTACTTAATATATAGTACTAGTGTTTTGTAGTTCTTTTTTTAATGTCTCATTTCTGCCTTAGAGGTGTCTCATCAAATTTGATCACGTCATCTTAAAATACAGTATGAACAAAAGCACCCATAATCCCAGACACAGCGATCAAAGTTATAGTGTAGATTATTCAGAATACGCAATGAACAATAAAAGCGCTTGTTTGTGTGTTGTTAAATGCAAAATGCAAGGCAAGCAAAAAATCTCTCCTCCCCTAGAGCCTCCCATAAAGTCAAGCATTCATTACCTGCAACATCAACAGAATGTAGGAACAAAAATAATACAACTCCCTCAGAAGTCCATTAGCTGACCTAGGTCATTAACGGACAATTTGTGAATTTATAGAGCACGTAACCTTGTATGTGCCCGACGTATTAATGCACTGATATTCTTTAATAAAGGTAACTAAAGCATGCATCACTTGTCAAATGACTTGTATCTCAATTACGATTGATGGCCTACTAAATTTATTTGTGTTTGTCCAGCGTTCTTCCATTGCGACTGAAGAGAGGGATGTATACGAGGAATTACTGACCCAGCAGGAGATCCAACAAAGTGTGGATTTGGTCAACAGTGAGTGTACAAATTGTCTTATCTTTGCAATTCAAATCAATCCAGTTTAAATTTCCAGTGTAAAGGCATTTTGCACAAAAACTTTGCTCAGCTCTTGATCTGAAAATCTGTATCCTCAGTGTTTGCAGCTGCTCAGAAGGTGAATCATGCCATTGATGACCAGGATAAAGAGGCTCTCCTGGCTGCCCTGAGGCTACCTGCACTGGACATTCTCAGTATCTTAGAAGCTAACTCTCAGTGTTACCTGGAACACTTTACTTCATACAGAGATCACAAAGCTAAGGTGGGAATGGCTACAACAAATTATTAAAGTAACAGCTCTCCCATTAGCTAACAAGTTTTCAGTAGACTTTGGGACTAATTGGGATTTAATCTGACCACTTCTGGCTTCTTCTACTGTAGCATTCGCTGAAATAATTTTGTTTGATTGTTTTTTGTATTTACTAATTAGAAAATGTATCACATTTTATCAAAACTTATATGTGCTTTGTATCTTATAGGATAATTTTTTTGGCTATTGAATAAAAACATGTTGAAGTAACTTGTGTCTCTCAAGAACATGTTGCTTACAGCTCTTTCTCTGCAGGATACAGGTGCTGTTGCTCAGCTGGAGAGAGATGAGATCCAGAGGGCCGTGAGCACCTGCAATGACCTTGCAGAAGCAGAGAGACGAAGTATGCATGACCTTAAACTTTACCTATAGAACTTTACATTATAGAATGTTCTGGAAACAGACTTTTTTTTTTTATTTGTTAGAAATCCTCAGCAGTAAAGATTACTCATGCAGAAATGGCATGTTAATTACTTTTTCAGTTTCACGACCAAAAATGGTTAATAAATAGAGGTGTGTTTTCAGAAGAATGAGTGTGTGGCAATACAGTAACAGAAAAATACACCACGAGGAAGTACTGTAGTACTGACAGATAATATCGTGGTATTTTAACACTTGTCAGTTAAAGTAGTAAGTAATGTAAATGTACAAGATTTCCTTGATGTATGCGATTGTTTTGATGGTTACAGAGCAGGAGTCTGTTGCTGCCATCAACGCTGCCATTCGTCAGGGTATTGCTGAGAACACAGTGGAGGAGCTGATGAACTCAGAAGCCCAGCTGCCCCTGATTTACCCCACTGCAGCCAACTTGTACCAGTCTGAACTTTTCAGCTTACAGAACAGCTCAAAGGTCAGCTTTTGCATGTTTCAATGCTTTTAAACTGATGATGAGAATTATGTTGCTTTTCATATAAGGATGTAATCATTTGCCTAGTAAAATATAAAATTGCATTCAGAAAACTGATTTTCTGTACTCTAACCACTAGCTTAATTTCAATTACGGTGTGGATCCATGCCATGTTGTTGTCACTGATTGAACCAGTTTTCTGTAGTAGCATCAGCAAGCACACAAACACAATGTTTAATTGTGTAGAATATAAAATAGTAATAATGTTTAATTATTCATTTATTTTTATTCTGATCAGGACAGAGGCTCACCCTGCATGGTACACCAGTCCATCACAGATTAAGAACCGTGACATGTTAAAATATACTGATAATACAAGTTTTATATAAATATCGGTATATGTACAGTATATAGCAGTAGTGTATTTAACCGCTCAAACGTTTGGGATCAATTGCAAATTTCTTAGTTTTTCCAAAGAAAAACACATTTTCATGCAATTCACAAACAATGTTATTGATTTAACAACAAAAAAAAAAATGTTTAAGTTTAAGGAATTCTGACTGTAATGAAGTGGCCAGCAAAGTCTCCGGATCTGAATAAGCTCTTATGGGAGCATCTTGATGGGAGATGGTCCAGGAAGCATGGGGTGAAATTTCAACATGTTATCTTGAAAAGAGATGGTCTACCAGGCTGTAGTTGCTGCAAAATGTGTTTTTTTCATGAAGGCAAAGTTTGAAGAACACATTCATTTCCATTAGAATCATTATTTCTAATTCTGACAATGTTCTTTTGCTTTCGCTTTATTTTCTATTCAGGCTAATTTCCTCTGTGTTTCCCAAAAGTGATCCCAGACATTTGAGTAGTAGTGTAGGGGGGGGGGGGGGGGGGGGGTGGGGGTATTTCCTTCCTACTGGGAGGAAATATTATTATGTAAGTAAAATAAAATGCATGATTAACATCAGTGACCTCAGTAATAACACTGATAATAACACTCAGTATTTTTTAAATATATAAAAAAGGCACCACTATACTGACCATTATCACTGACTGCCATTTATTATGTCTTTAAGTAAAGATTTAATGCAGAATTACTTTTTATACTGTTAGATTTACTTGCTTTTGACTTTAGTCATTGGAATGGTTTGTGTTACAGAATAAAGCAGGTCTAAGCCACGAGGAGCTGTGTGTTGCTGTCGAGATGCTGTCAGCGGTAGCTGTCTTAAACGAGTTGCTGGACACTAAGGATGCTGTGGCTGTCAGCGAGCAACTTTCTGACTCTCCACTTGGTTTCAGTAACATTGACCATGATAATATGCAGAGGTAATAAAGAAAATGTTGCTTGGCAATTACATCTATAGTATATTCATAATATATATACAGTATATATTAATTACTCATATCTTCCCAACATTTGAAAATAGGATTACTGATCCAGACCTGTTTCTTTTTTTTTAATTAATATTATTTGGAAATGGAAAACTGTGAATAATTTTTATTAACTGACACAGGTGGCTCAAATTGCACATGTTTTTGAACATAACTTTTTTTACTGTTGGATTTAACGATGGCGCAAATGCATCACTTATGATGGAGACTAGTTATGTTGAGAAGTATTTTTGTATAGAAGAAGAGTTACAAACGTGCAATTTGAATGACCCATGTAATTTAATAATAATAATACCAAAAACAGAACTTGTTTCCGAATAGAAATTAAAACTGATATAAGTCACATGTTTTATGTTACAGGTATGCAGACATGCTGATAAAACTTAGAGCAGATTCTCTCGCTCAGGGCCAGGAATTTCTTACCTGGAACGATGTTCAGAAGTGCATTGACACTGTTAACTTTCAGGTGCATGAGGAGAATGAACGTAAGAGCTTCTGTTTTACATTCAGCTTTCAGATATTGAAAAAGATACTGTTGTGACTATAGAAACAATGTAAAATGACAACATTTATTTAACTACACAATCAATATATATCACATCTTTATTTTTTTTTTACACTTTAACAATATGTACAGTAGGACATATAAGTGTTTTAGTTTCACTGTAAACTTAAACAACACTGTCGAGAATTGTTAACATGACGTCTGTGTCTGCAGGAGTCATCGCCATTGCTGAAATCAATGAGGCTTTGAATTCTGGAGATGCAGAGAAGACGTTTGCTGCTCTTACTCTCCCCACAGCCAAACTACAGGGAGTTAATCCAGCCACAGCCAAACACTACCATGATCTGCTGCTGTACACCAAAGACCTTATCTGCAAGGTACTGATATCTCACTATTTGTGTGGTGTTGCTAAAGAAAGATTTTGTAACCTGATTATACAATCTTTGATCTCTGATGATATATTGTGCAATGCATTGTTAGAAGAGAAAGCTTTGATGGTTTTATTTCCCAGAATATGTATGTGAATATGACAATGTTCCTGGCAAGATTCTTATAGTAAAAAAGAGTTAGAATGTCTAGATTAAGAAAGAGTTAATAGAGCTATTACATGTAGATGGGTGATTTTTTTTTTATGAAGATGTAACCCACAATGAAATACAGTAACATGTTACATGAACACTGGAACAAAAATTATATGGAAACCGCATATATGACTCATGATTAATACTGGAAATACAAAAACATTTAAAACAACAACATATTTTTAGAAAATGAAATAGCAAAGGAAGAGTCAGCAGTTTATTTGTTTCCAAGGAGTTTCTCTCTGCCAGTGGCAAAATGAAAATGTATCCTGCTAGCTGATGTACCTGTCATTGACGGGAAAAGGGTTTGTAAAAATAGTTTAAAGGTTAAAGCTAAAAATGGGCCGATAAGCTTTAATTTTATCAGTGATATTATTATTTCAGACTGAAGCTCACGTAAATGTTTGCCAGCAACAAACATACATTTTTCACAACCTGCAATTTCACAAGTTGTGACATGGTTATATGGTATTGGTTTCCACTGGATTGGTGGCTAGGTATTGGAAAATTGTGTGAAATTAACCTAGTTCACAGCAATGACATCTTGTTACAATCAATGGGAAAGAGAGGATATAGAAAAGTTTATGTTGTACTTCTTTTGTTGTCAGCCAAATACACTCCCTGTCCGGTACTCACAGATGGAAAAAGTAGATCGGATGAAGATAAGGTTTTGTCTTTAAACAACTCTAGCGTGTTTAAAATCTATCGGTGCAGGTGTGTGTTTACAGTACATTGAACAAGTAGATGATTAGTAGCTTATTTTAAAGTAAATTATTAAATCCGGCACATAATTGTTCATAACATTGCTTTTACTCAACATTTTAAGGTTACTTAGTGCAGGTTAAACTTCAGACAGATATCTAAGTACTGCAAAATTCTCATTAAATTCTGTCCGGACGGTTTTGCATGATGTTTTGACAAAATCTGAATGGACAGTCATACAGTACTTACAGACAGAGAGACAGAGAGAAATATTTCGGAGACTGATTTCAGGTCCTCCAGTCTATGAGACATAAAGATATCATTGCAAGAGCGAGTTCTGATCAATGTGCAGACAAATACTTTTCTTTTATTAATATAGATATAAAATGGAATCGTTTTTTTTTTTTTTAAGTTGTTGTTGTTAGTCTTTCAGCTATGCGATGTGTATTTGTTGGAATGTCTCTATCACTTTTCTCCTCAGTAAAAAAAAAAAAAAACATCCTATAACTATTGTTTAGCTGTTTTGGATCTAGACTACCCTCTTCCTATTTTGATAATACGTCCAAGTTGTTTAGATCATCACTGAACTCCTCAGGGACATTCTGGTTAGGGAGATAAAATTAGCTCTGGAGTTTGAAGTCTTTGTAATAAAGTAAGAGAGGAAGGGGTCCAGGCAGCTGTGAAAGCAGCAGAGACAAACAAATACACTGAAGTAGTTATAGACGTCATCTTGCTTACTTGTATACAGTCTGACATAATGTACAAAATGGATTATGCTGCTTGGAGTGAAACAAACTAAGAAGATCACAAATACGAGTGTGCTTGCCTTGATGTAGTATGTAAAATCAAAGCTTGACCGGTGTAGCTGATGTATAATAGATCCATAGGCGAATATGATGACTGCGAAAGGAAATACGAAGCCTAGAACAATGAGGCATAATCTATAAACAATCAGGAGCTCATATAGTTTCTCATCATAAGGCAGGATATCATGACATGTGACAATGTCAGCCTTGACAGTGGTGATGTTATAGCTTTGACGAGTGAGGAGTTCGGGAGCCATGGCCGAAGCAAAAACAATCCACACGGTCAGGCTCGCCCAGGCTGTGCAAGATCTTTTGGAGAGTCCTCTGTACAGGAACGGATGTACCACGGCTAAATACCGCAACATGGCAATACACATGTGGATGTGTATACAGCAGTACATGTTGCCGTAAAAGCAGGCTATGACAAGTTTACAGGCAAGTTCTCCAAACACCCAGTTATTGTCGTTCAGATAGTAGTGGACTTTAAATGAGAGAGACAGCAGGAGGAGAAGGTCTGAAGCTGCTAGGCTCAGGTAGAGGATTGAGCTAGACAAACTTCTTGTCTTCTGACTGAGAAATGCCAGTAACAGGATGTTTGAAGGAATTCCTATAACAATAGCGATTACATAAGCTACTGGAATGATCCTGGTGCTGGTGAATCCAGATGTGTAATTCACATAGTTGTCTGAGATGTTAAGCTCTTGTAGATACTGGCTTAAATTCTCGTCATTTGTGCTTTTAGCTCTTCTCCCATAAAAGGTTTTTGGACCAGCGCCTCTCATTGGTACTATGGTACAGTTTTCTGTTGAAATGATTGTAAAAAAAAATTATATTGGCAAGCAATTGCATTTACAGATCTTTTAAGATTTCAATGAATATCTACAGTAGACCTGTGGTTTATTACTGTACGTATATGTTATTTTTAAAACTACTTACCGCTGTCTTGAGCATGGCTCGAGTCCACCAGCACAAAAGCATACAAGAGTATGAAAAGCAGCCCCCACATATTTGTTTACTCCTGAATTCCTGGCAGTCACTCAATTTTCCATCTATCGTTCTTTTTCTGCTGGTGGTCACAAACATTACAATTAGTTAAAAACATCTTTAAATAAAAAAAATAATAAAAAAACAAGGCAACAAAGGCATCGGAAAAAACAGACCGTCCAGCCGAAGTTGAAGTTCAGTCTAATCTTCATCGTTTACATCTGTTGTGTATGGGATGGTTTCCTGTCTTGACGTGTCTGATCCTGTCTGCAGAATTACTCAGTCTCTATTGCACATGTCAGGAAATTGTTGGGTGGAGAGGACTGATAATTGGTCTCATAAATTTTTTTTCTTTTTCTAAAGTGTGACTTTGTTTTTTTAGAGAATCATACAATAACTCCTACGTGTTTTGTTTTTATGATTTCTATTTACATAGATTTTTTAATATATATTTACTGTAGATGTAACAGGTTTCATTTAATTTCTGCTTGATTATGTTTCTTCATCTCTAGTTTCTGCTTCTGTCTTGTCACATGATTAGTTAGTCACCTTTTAGGAGGTAGACAACATTTGACACAGAGAGTAATACTTTTATTTTAGGTAAACGTTTTTAGCTTACATAGCTAGGAGATTGCAAGCTGAGTTAGACTTGTTTTATTCCCTGGAATAGAAGTTAAAACTTGTTAACAATTTGGCAATGATTAAAAGTTACCTTCTCAAGAGTTACGAAAGAAGACCTCTAGGATGTTTCAGCTAGTTCTTGCATTTCGTGCATCCGCTGAGTAGAAAACATACCCAAGTGCTGCTCGTACATGCAGATGCAGTACAGTCACCTCCTAATCATGGATATGAGTGGCTATGTGAAGACTGCGTTATAGAAAACTCAATGTCCTTTGTTTAATCAAGTTTTAGTTTTATTGCCCTCTAAATCTTGGGGTTTCTGTAGATAAGCCATGCAATTATATAAATTTTATAGCCAGTCTGACTGTGTTCTATTCCATTGTGAACTTTCAAGTGTGCTGCTTGCTCTGTGCGCACGGAATGTCAGCCAAGGGAATTTCCCTCGAAAAAAACCCCCTCCATCCCACCCTAAAACAAGACTAGCGCAGACATCACTTCCTCCCTGTGTTAGCCTGATAACGTAAGCACCTCGGTTATCTGTTCCAGTAAAAATTTGACACTATGTAAGTTAAATATTGAAAAAAAAAACGAATACCTTAGCAAAACATATAGTTTTGAAAGTGCATAACTTGTGAATAATTTATTTGATTAATTTACAAGATATACAGATAAATGATTGTGCATTTTTTAACTTACCTATTCCTATTATGCCATCCTTGATAATAACGATAATAAATATGTAAATCCTGGTTCATGCTCCATTTTCTTCCCACTCTCCAGCCAGACGCAATGACTGATGGGAAAAAAATCATTTCCACTTCCTTTGAAGTGATAAATCATTGTTCACTTGTTCCCTACACAATTCTTAGTTCCCTTTGAAGTGTTTCATTCCCAGTGGTTTGGAATCATACTTAACATGGCATAACATCCACTTCACAGGGAACTACACTACCAAACAAAAGTTTGGACACACCTTCTAACTCCATGGTCTTTCCACATTTTTATTTCTTTCCACATTGTAAAACAATACTGGAGTCATCTAAAATATGCAATAATCTCCTTTGAACAGTTCATAATGAGCTGTGTCTGATACTTATGCTCTGTAAAGCCTTCATATCGACTCTAATCTGAGGAGCTGTTTGTTAAATGGTGATTTTTGAGGCAGGTAATGCTAAATGAGCTTCTCCTCTGCAGCAGGGGCAGGTTTTGTCTTGCTTTCCTGGAATGGACTTCATGAGATCCAGTTTCATTGTGGTGCTTGATGTTTTTTTTTAAAATGCACTTGACAATACTGATCTATCAAGAACTATTCCAGAAGAGCTGACCTTGTGTTAAAAAAAAAAAAATCCAATATTGTTTTAGAATGTAAACATCTGTCCAAACTTTTGACTGGTACTGTACTCTCTGATCAGAATGTATCCAAACCTAAAAGCTTAAAATTATTTAAGAAATGTAAAATATTTTTTAAAATTCAGAAACAGTTATTTTTGGCTCTTTGTTTATTATAAAGTTTTTTGCTTTTCAGTAAAATCTGTCAGATGTCAGGCAAAACAAGCTTTACGTTTTGTTAGCGTACAAAGTTATGGCTAATAAGAAATGGATATTGTTCAACAACATATTATTAACAACTTTGTTACTGCTAAGCTGTGTTTCTTACAGTATGTATCATGTTTGCTTAAATACTGTAGCATAAGTGCGTGTGTGTATATTGGTGCCTTATGATTTAATAATTTTGATTTTGTAATGCAGAGATCAGGAGATGAATCTGCAGTCCTATGGCTGGATCAGATTCAAGAGGCGATACACACTGCCAATCAAGACCAGGAGGATGCTCTGAAATGTATGCTGGCATTGTACTGTATAACATCATAAATTATTAGATAATATAAATCACATTCTATGGTTTTTTAGTAATGTTTAACGTAAGGGTGCCCTCGAGCCACTAGCAATTAGTTTATCTACTGTATAAAAAGACAAATATTACAGAAACATTATTTCAGATAAAAGTCTTGGCTACGGTAAATCTTTTAAATCTACAGTAAATACCTCACACATCCTTAACAACCTGTAAGTACACACTAATATACCTCATATATCTCATTCCAGTGGCTGAGGCAGTGGCGGACATTAACCGAGCAATAGCAGCAGGACATGAGGAGGACACTCTAAGTGCTCTGCAAAGGCCATCTGTAGGACTGAGGGGCGTGCTGGCTGAATGTTCGGACCTTTACCAGACTGAACTACAACAGTTACAGTCTCAACACACACAGCAAGGTAACGTCATAGAGGCAGACAATTAGGTGTACATTAATATAGAAACTTTTTGTCTCAGTTTTCTGTTCTCTGTGAGACACAAATGAATTACAGTTCATCTCATGTCCTATCTAGTAATGTGTTGTCTTTGTCCACAGGGAACAGTGGTAGCTGCTGGGTGAAGCACAGAATTAAGGACAAATATGACTATTTCTACAATTTGGAAAGCCAACAAGGGACATGGGTGGAACCAGATGACTTTGTACACAATAGCACACAGCTCACAAAAGAGGATATTCAGGTAGGTTTCCGTCAGAGTGTTTACCAGCACTGAGAAGCATTTCAATTTCCAGGCATTTCCCTGTTTGATGTCACTTTCTAACGTCCTTTAAATCATGTTTCTACTTAGATGATCGTAAGCAGAGTGACAGTAGAATATAACAGAGAACAGCTCTGGTTGGCCAACGAGTCGCTCATTATACAGCTGCAGGCTCGGACTCGTGGATATCTGGTGAGGCGAGCGTACAACGACAGGCTGAAGTATTTAAAGCAACAGGAACCAAGTGTAGTCAAGCTACAGGTAAAACAAAATGCTGCATCTTGTAGTAAGACAATATCAGAGTAATCCATGTTGACAATACATTGGCAATAGGATTTACCTTTAGTGGATGCCACTCTGTAATACGTAGCCTTAACAATATCGGTTATATTTCATCTCATAAATCTTGGAAGTTTAAAATGGTTTGTCAAGCACAGTACATCACAAAGATAGCATATTTTTATTTTTACCCTCTGCAACATTCCTTTGTTGCTGATACTGTATGTTGCATTTATTATACTACTTTACATCCTCTAGAAGTAAATGTAATTCAGTTACGCTGAACTATGAATGTGTTTTTTAAACACTTTTTAAATTAAACATGGATTTACACTGCGTGTCTAAACATCATTCAATTAATTTTTTTCAATAAAATTTTATTTATATAGCGATTTAACAATGGTCATTGTCTCAAAGCAGCTTCATAAAATGAATCATGCATATTCGAATTGTGAAATTTGTTCAGGCAGACATAATATATCTAATGCTTAACAAGTATGGTAATAAAAGATGCTCTGTACAATTTGTTGTTGTATTTATAAGATTTAGGATAACAGATTTTTTTTTAATACACAGCTGATTGATGGTTTATCCTGTGTGCGCAGGCATCCTGGAAGGGATATAAACAGAGAAAAGCTTACAAGGACAGGCTACAGACATTACAAAGCAATGTGCAGACCGTGGTCAAGGTAAACAATCTCTATCATTATTAAAATAATCACGTATACGAAGATGTTATCATTAATGATGTAACAGTCTATATAGTGTACATACAGTACAGACCCAGAAATGTGGTGAGTGGAAGGAAAATAATTGGTGGCTTTCACAATTAGAGCGACTCACTGTAACTCAATACAAAGTCATTCTGATGATCACATTTGTCATGTGATGAAACATTTCATCTAATTCCCAGGATAATAGTGTTCTTTCTAAATAGTTTGATGAGTTTGAAAAAGATCTAAATCGTATTCCTATAATATTCACAGGCTACAAATCCCAAACCAGTTGAGTCGTGATGGTAGATTTTGGACATAGCTTTGTAGAGACAATGATGGGATGAAGAAAATAAAAACACACACAGTGAAAAGCTATTATGTCCTCAGAATTGTTATATATATGTTTTATATTATTATATTTCCAAATTAGATACAGTCATTTGTGAAAATGTGGCGGGCCAGACGAGCGTACAGAGACAGACTACAGTATTTCAAAGACCATGTAAGTAATCTAACATTTGTGTATATACTGTACTGATGTGCTAAGTGACATGTTTGCGACAATAAAAATAACTTACATACAGTTTAAATCAACAATATTCATTACAATGATATATAATAATAATATAATGTGTGGTAGCATTATTACTGTATATTAATGGTATATTTGCAAAATGTGAAAATTAACTTTTGTGCGTACAGGAAAAAGAGATCGTGAAGATTCAGGCTTTTCTAAAGGCAAACAAAGCCAGAGATGATTACAAAACTCTCAGTGAGTAAATAACTATTTCCTAAATATCATTGTCTTCAAGATTTCAGGCAGACGTGCATACAGTACATACTTGTCAGCATAATAAATAAAATGATTCATGCTTGTTATTGCCTGTTGCTCTGTATTTTAGCTGGTGCGCAGGACCCGCCTCTCTCTGTGGTCCGTAAGTTTGCTCATCTTCTGGAACAGAGTAACCTTGACCTGGAGGAAGAACAAGAAGTGATACGTCTCCGTGAAGAAGTGGTAACTAAGATTCGTTCCAATCAGCAAATGGAAAAGGACTTGAACTTGATGGACATTAAGATCGGCCTGCTAGTGAAGAATAGGATCACACTTCAGGTATGAACAAAATACAAATTGATTTTTTTTTTTTTTGCCATTCTGTACATCTTTGTCTGTTGTAAAAAAACATAGTATCTGAGAAAAAAATATAGAATGCTTAAAAAAAAGTAATTTTTTTTACATTTCTTTGCATATTTGTTACACATAAATAATTCAGATCATCATCACATCATTTTATCCCACTCGTCTTTGCAGAATTGTTTTAATTCAGCCACATTTGAGGATTTTTGAGTATAAATGGCCTGTTTAAGGTCATGCCACAGCATCACAATCGGATTTAAGTCAGGACTTTGACTAGGCTACTCCAAAACCTTTTTATTTTTTATTTTTTAATGCCATTCAAAGACGGACTTGCTGGTGTGTTTTTGATCAAGTCTTAAACCTGAAACAATGAACAGCACTGTGAGATGATTATCATTTGATACTTGAGAACACTCCTCAATTCTTTTAAAATAAAAATCTTTATGTTCACTACCTAAACAGGATGTGGTGTCACTCAGTAAAAAGATGAAGACCAAAAAGAACAAAATGACCAAAGAGGATCTGGCGGCAGGAGACAAGCAGGGCATCAAAGGCCTGAGCAAAGAGAAGAGGAGGAGACTGGAGGCATACCAGCATTTGTTTTACCTGTTGCAAGTGAGGCTCTAATTGGTCATATCTTCATTGATTCAAAAGCTCAAATGCTACTGTAATGCTTATATTACCATGGGGTATTTATTTACTGTACAGTATGTACTGCACTGTGGTTCATAATCGTATTACTCTCCAGTAATGTAGTTTTATTCAGGGTTATTTATTTTCTCAAACAGACACAGCCGTCATACTTGGCCAAGCTCATCTTCCAGATGCCTCAGAACAAGTCCACTAAATTTATGGACACTGTGATTTTCACCCTGTATAACTACGCCTCCAACCAGCGTGAAGAGTATCTGCTGCTCAAGCTATTCGAGTCTGCTCTCAAGGAGGAGATCAAGTGAGTTAATGCAGTATGTGAGTTGGTATGCGAGTAGTATCTATAGAAATTTTAATTTACTGAATGAATCAGCATCCATAATACTCAGTTTATCATTATTATTATCATAATACTGATTAATAATTATTTCAGATGGAATAAGTAAACTGATCTTACTGAACTGTGTTAACACTGCCGTTGTAATCATACTTCCAGGTCAAAAGTAGACCAAATACAGGACATAGTCACTGGGAACCCAACAGTCATAAAGATGGTAGTGAGTTTTAACCGAGGCGCTCGGGGTCAGAACGCCCTGCGGCAGCTACTCTCTCCTGTGGTGAAAGAAATCATTGAGAACAAGACCCTGGGCATAAACACTAACCCCATAGACATCTATAAAGCCTGGGTCAACCAGATAGAGACTGCTACAGGAGAGGCCAGGTAAGTGATGACACATCTGTGTATTATAAGTGAAACAAATTTTATATACAATGCAAACAGTGCAGAAAAAAAAGAAATTAATAATGTACAAAATAATTATATTTCTCCTTTTTGCTTGTGACTCTCAGTAAACTGCCCTACGAGGTGACAGTGGAACAGGCTCTGTCACATGAAGAAGTGAGGAACAGGCTGGAGGCGTCAAATCAGACACTGCGCACTGTCACGGACAAAGTGCTCAGCTCCATTATGTCTTCGGTGGATGCCATCCCGTAAGACCTTCTGTAGAACTAGAATATTATTAATGAGAAACTTGTTATACTGTAGAACTTGAGGATTATAGAGATGATGTGAAAGATTCAAGAAGTTGTACAGGTTATTGAACACTAGAGGGCAGCATTGTTAAAAACAACAAGCTCTACCAATTATTTATCAGAGCTCATATCTTTGAATAATTTGTCCAAAGTGAAATTTTTTTATTTATTTTATTTTAAATACATTTTCCTTCAATTTGCTGTCATTAAACAACGATTTTCTGCAGCGACGTAGTGAGACTCCATTTTACTTTGTCTTTGATATCTTTGGTCAGGTTGTGATTTCACACTTTGTCCCCTTTGTTGCTTTCATTCAGTTACGGCATGAGATACATAGCTAAAGTTCTGAAGGATACACTTCATGAAAAATTTCCTGACTCATCTGATGATGATCTACTGAAGGTCAGACTCAAAACATTTTATTGTAGTGTAACTAGGTAACCAGAGCGTGGGACAGCACTAAACATGACCAGTTTAAATTGTTAAAATATGTGCAACGGACTATAGCTCTCCTTTCTGTACTTTTAATTTTTCACACAGATTGTTGGAAACCTTCTCTATTACCGGTACATGAACCCAGCTATAGTGGCTCCAGATGGATTTGACATCATAGACATGACGGCAGGAGGGCAGCTGCATTCAGAGCAGCGAAGGAACTTGGGCTCGGTGGCCAAAATGCTGCAGCACGCTGCTGCCAACAAACTGTTTGAGGGCGACTACCTGACACCCATGAACAGTTATATTGCGTCCACCTACCAAAAATTCAGGTTAGACAAGGACGTTATTTATGAAATGATAAAAAAAAAAACAAGTGCTTGCTCTCAGAACAGCCTCAGGGTGTTGAATATATTCATTCGAGATTCTTTACCATGTTGAAATGATTTTTCTCTGGATTTGTTAAGTATATATTCAAGCTGCATATCACCCTCATCCTAAAGGTGCTGTACTGGATTTAGATCAGTGACTGGGCAGGCCAGTGATGTATACAGTACTGATCTCCTCATAATGTTTATGGAAAGAGAAAACTGGTGGTCTGTGAAATGGTGCATTATTGTGCTAGCCATCGAAAGATGAGTAATACTAAACAATACTAAAGTAGACTTTGGCATTCAGACAATGCTCAGTTGATATTCACAGGTCTCAGTGTGTGCCAATAAAAAACGAGAATTTTATACCATTCCCAATAGCCTGAACTGTTGATCTCTCAATATAAGACTGTCCTGTTTGTGTGTGCTCAATGTAGCCGTTAGATTTCTGTTCTTCACTTATAGGAATATACTGTATTGCTGCTCACCACAGTTGTACAGATGGGACAGTTAATGTAGACATTCTGTCCAGAGACTGTGGTGCATGAAAATCACGTAACAGTTATTAAAATGATAAATGTGATTGGTGAGTTTATGTGTAACACTGTGAAAATCACTACTTGTTTGTCGTAACAGTTAGTGTATAACCTGAATATGGGCACCAAATTATACTACGGTTAAAAGAAAGATGTTCTACCTTCCCTGAATATCCCGACTGATTATATCACAAAGCAGAAGATAAAATCTGATTCAGCAACAAGTTTAATTTAACATACACCTCCCTGATAGTCAAGGGACAGTCTAACTTTGACTCAAAGTTTCAAATTGCTCGTACTTTTTTAAGCTTATTATGGACCACTGATCATAACTGACACAAGTGGTTTCTTGGAAACATTATTTACTGTAAGGAAATGTTTTGGGGTTGACGGCAAAGGGTCATTAAAAGTCAAAATGAAACTCATCTGCTTTTGTGTTAAAGTGTGGTATCAGCAAAGAAATCAGAGGTGTGTCACGACTCTAGAGCATGTGAGGGGGAGTGTGTGTATGTGTGTAGATTTATCGCACATACTCCAAGCTCGCAGTTCATTGCACATACCCTGACTTGTGAGTCATACTTACTGGAAATCCCCATCATTGGGAATGTTGTTTCGTCTGTCCCTGTGTTACTGTGCATATACTCAAGTAGAATAATCAGAACCCTTCAATAATATGCTGTCCTTTGCAGAGCATTCTTCCAGGCTGCATGTGACGTCCCAGCTCCAGAGGAGAAGTTTAACGTGGATGAGTACTCTGACATGGTGACACTTAGCAAACCTGTCATCTACATCTCCATAGAAGAGATCCTCAACACTCATTCAGTAAGACCATAATCCCTCCTTGTGGTTATTCCATTCCACTTACTCGGTGTGTTCCAAAGCTAGTTTAACATGTACACATATTTGCACCACCTCAAAATATTTGTTAGTCACATGTAATGGATACTTTGGTGAAGAAGAAGAGTGTTGCACATGGGAAATTAATGTTTAGGGTGTTGCTCATGAACAAGAAAAAAAAAAAAAAAATTAAAGTTGCAAGCAACGATGACGGGCCCAAGCAACGGGCGCGGTCCCCACCCCGGGCGCACCGCACAACCTGCGTGTTATTCGAGTGTGTCAAAACCTCAAAAAAGTCATTGGCACCCGGTTGCACCGCAGAACTTGCACACAGAACGTCACACATCATACTGGGCTAATATCAGTTTGGGCCCTAAATATTTGTGTGTGTGTGTGTGTGTGACTAGTTAATGTGTCAGTCTGTCTCTGATGAGTAAATGTGTTTTTCTGTGTTTGTGTGTGTGTGGTGTGTGAATCTGTGTTAACATTAGTGATGTGTGTGTTAGTATGTCCAAGACATGTGACTTGTTAGTGGATGTGTGTGTTTCTGCGTGAGACAGAGATGTGAGTGTGTGAGTGTTATAATTTGTGATGTTATAATGTGTGAGTATGTAGGTGCTCATTTGTGTGATGTACGAGTGTATTTGTTTGTGTGTGCATGCATGTGTGTGCGTGTGTGTGAGATGTGTTTGTGTGTGTGTGTGTGTGTGTGTGTGTGTGTGTGTGTGTGTGTGGTTGTTTGTGTGTATAGTGTGTGAGTCTGTGTTAACATTAGTGATGTGTGTTATTAATAATGTTTCGGTGTAAGTTTAAGGATGTTCCTGAATGTGATGTCACTGTCCGTGTCACTGAATATGATGAGTGTGAGTGTGTGTCTGTCGTGAGAGATGTGTGCTATAGATGCGCAGGAGCCTCTTGTTTTCCTAAGGATCTTTTTCCTTTTTCATGATATATTGATTTTTATTTAGTCAGGTCACATTAGTGACGTGTGCTTGTGATGTGTGTGTGTGTGTGTGTGTGTGTGTGTGTGCATGTAGGATAGTTAGTGTGTTCATATTGTGTATTTGTCGGGATGTGTACATGACCGATGTGTAGAGTGTGTGTGTGTGTTTAGAATGTGTGGTCTGGTGTGTATATCGCCGCGCTTGTCCACCAGACTCAATGTTGTACAGTTGGCAATTTAAATGTTTGTATTGTTTATTTTTTATGATTTCTGCATATATTTAAATTGTAAACATGAAGCCATAGTAAAGGAGAAGGGGAAAGACCTGACTGCAGAATACATGCCTACTACTGCCATCTACTGGACATATTTTATTACTGCAGGAGTCAGTACAGAAAGTTCAGGACAAGGATGATAAATATACTGTAAAAAAAATGTTGGGAGCTGTGTGAGCATCACAAAAACATGAAACTCAAGGAATCTACTCAGAAGCAGTTGTTCTTTCTACATAAAATGTTTGGGCACATTAGGACTTTCCACTTGGTGGATATAAGTATCTTATGTTTGCTCCAAATGATATGTTGCCATAGCAACACTATTCAACGTATCAAAAAGTCCTTTACAGTGTGACATCAGCCGTGTCTTCCAATTATTGTGCCTGATTTTGAAGCCAATTTGCTGAAAATTAGTCACAAAAGAATTTAATTTCTGAAAGTAGACACTTTCTGCTGCCAGTTGGTGGCGCTATGACTGAGACTCACGGGACCCATGTCACTGTGAGCAGGTTTCTTCTCTTAACCTACTGCTGAGGTTTGATGAACGTCACTCAATTTAGACAGAAGTTATTAGCCACTTCCTGTTTCCTGTTATTCGCCGTGGCCCTTAAAGCTACGGGCCGTGTTTCAAATGTGTGTGTGTTTATAACACGAAATAACAACAGCAAAAGATAATAGTGACAGTCACAATAACATATTGATTCTAGGCATACTTACTAAGAATACACACACACACACACACACACACACACACATGTAAATATATATATATATGTCGTGACCTCGCGGGCATAATAACTTGTTACCGGAACAGATAAAATGTCCATTGTTAATATAGTTAAAGACTTCACACTTACTGTTGAATTCACGCACAAAACTTGATCCAAAGGGCGATTTGTAAACAATTAAACAGTCCATAAACAACTATTCAGCGGCAGCGTTTGTGTCAGTCCGCTTCACCAAAACTCAAATCTGTGAGGGAGGGGGAGGTCACGTGTGTCTCTGTGCGTCTCCGTGTGTGTGGGATGTGTGGTGTGATACCTCCATCTAGTGGCCATAGTTTAGTACTGCAGGAGTTAGTTTATACACTTTTTTAAAACAATGAGTTAATAAACATAAAATATTGTTGGGAGCTGTATGAGCATAACAAAATCGTGAAACTCAAGAAATTTACTCAGAACCAGTTGTACCTTCTATGTAAAATGTTTGGAGACATTAGGACTTTCCACTAGTTGGATATGAGTATCCTAGTTTTCCTTAAAATTTTACCTTGCCATAGCAACACTATTTAACATAGCAAAAAGTCCTTTACAGGGTGACATCAGCCATGGCTTCCAATTATTGTGCCTGATTTTGAAACCAATTAGCTGAAAATTAGCCCCAAAAGAATTTAATTTCTGAAAGTAGACACTTTCTGCTGCCAGTTGGTGGCGCTATGACTGAGACTCACGGGACCCATGTCACTGTGAGCAGGACTCTTCTCTTAACCTACTGCTGAGGTTTGATGAATGTCACTCAATTTATACAGAAGTTATTAGCCACTTCCTGTTTCCTGTTATTCGCCGTAGGTTTAAGGGCTCGCCACGGCCGACCCGTTTGAGATATCAACCAGCCCTTCACAATATTAGATCCTCAATGTCTTGAGATTATATTAGACCCTGTTTGGTCAAAAACCTATGAATCCTGTAAGAGTAGTATATCACATTCCAATGGGTGCGTTTTTCAATCAACGCCAAATAACTGACTTCCTGTTCAGCGGATTCCAGTATGGGATATGCAAGTTGTTCATCTCAATGAGATCTAAATTTCTACTGGGTCTCATGCATATATGTCAAAGTGGATATGAATTATGCAGCTAAATTTTTTACAAAGTTCCAGGGGGCGCTGTCCAGGCCCTGAGCCACGCCCGGTCTCCAGGCTCTCAGGCCTTACTCATAATCAGTTTCAGTGTATAGCCGTAAAAGTTTGGAACCGTAGGTCTTTCCACTCGTACGATATGAGAAGATTTATTTTTTTGCACTTCATTTTAGGTTTTTTCTCTAGATAAATCGTCGCCATAACAAGACGATTCAAATTATAAAAAAATCCTTCATGGTCTCAAATCATCCATGTCTTTTCATTATTCTGACTGATTTTGAACCAAATCAGGTGAAAGTAAAGGCCAAAATATTAGTGATTTCCAAAAGTGACACACTTCCTGCTGCCAGTTGGTGGCGCTATGACATAGACTCATGATTGTCATTTGATGTGATCATCTTCCTACTCTTAACACACCTGTAAAGTTTCATATGCATAACGTAATGTACACACAAGTTATTAGCCACTTCCTGTTTCATTTTATTCGCCATAATTTTAAAGCGTCGCCACGGCCGAACCGTTCGAGGTATCAAAAAGATCTCTGCAATTTTGCATCGGCAACTTGTTTAGATCATATTTGCCTGGTTTGGTGGAAATTCTGTAAATTTCCTAGGAGGAGTATTTCAAATTCCATTGGGTGCGTTTTGCAAAGACCTCAAAATAACTCACTTCCTGTTGATTAGCCCTGATGACATGCATTGCAAAACTTGTTCAGCTTGATGAGATCTAAATGTACACCGAGTTTTCTGAGTGTGCGTGCAAGTGTCTCTGAGCTATGAGGCACGATTTTCTAGGGGGCGCTGTGACGGGCGTGTGCGACTCCCCGGGCCGAGCCCCACTGAGGACCTGATGGCCGCGGATTCCAATCTGGATGCAAATTTTGATGAGTTTTTGAGTATGTTAAGGACCCCAAAAGTACCAAAAGTGTGGAAAAAAAATAATAAAAAAAAAAAAAAAAAAAAAAAATAAAAAAAAAAAAAAAAAAAAAAAAAAAAAAATAATAATTAAAGTTGCAAGCAACGATGACGGGCCCAAGCAACGGGCGCGGTCCCCACCCCGGGCGCACCGCACAACCTGCGTGTTATTCGAGTGTGTCAAAACCTCGAAAAAGTCATTGGCACCCGGTTGCACCGCGGAACTTGCACACAGAACGTCACACATCATACTGGGCTAATATCAGTTTGGGCCCTAAATATTTGTGTGTGTGTGTGTGTGTGTGTGTGTGTGTGTGTGTGTGTGTGTGTGTGACTAGTTAATGTGTCAGTCTGTCTCTGATGAGTAAATGTGTTTTTGCGTGTTTGTGTGTGTGTGGTGTGTGAGTCTGTGTGTTAACATTAGTGATGTGTGTGTTAGTATGTCTAAGACATGTGACTTGTTAGTGGATGTGTGTGTTTCTGCGTGAGGGTGTGTGAGACAGAGATGTGAGTGTGTGAGTGTTATAATTTGTGATGTTATAATGTGTGTTTATGTAGGTGCTCATTTGTGTATTGTACGAGTGTATTTGTTTGTGTGTGCATGCATGTGTGTGCGTGTGTGTGAGAGGTGTTTTTTTGTGTGTGTGTGTGTGTGTGTGTGTGTGTGTGTGTGTTTCTGTGTGTGTGTTTATTTAGTGTGTTAACATTAGTGATGTGTGCTTGTGTTTGTGCATGTTTGTGTGTGTGGTGTGTGCATCTGTGTGTTAATATTAGTGATGTGTGTTATTAATAATTGTTGGGTGTAAGTTTAAGACATTATCACGGCTGACCCGTTTGAGATATCAAAATGTGTGATGTGTGTGTGAGAGTGAGGGAGAGAGGTGTGTGACAGTGATGTGATGTGATGTGTGTGTGTGTGTGTGTGTGTGTGAGAGAGAGAGTCAGGGAGAGAGGTGTGTGACATGTAGATGTGTCAGTCTGTGTGTGACGAGTAAATGTGCTTGTGTGAGTTTGTTTATATAGTGTGTGTGTGTGTATGGTGTGTGAGTCTGTGTGTTAATATTGGTGATGTGTGTTATGAATAATTTATCGGTGTAAGTTTAAGGATGTTCCTGAATGTGATGTCACTGTCTGTGTCACTGAATATAATGAGTGTGTGTGTGTGGTGTGTAAGTCTGTGTTAACAGTAGTGTGTGTTAGTATGTTTAAGATATGTGACTTGTTAATGGGTGTGTGTGTTTCTGCGTGAGGGTGTGTGAGACAGAGATGTGAGTGTGTGAGTGTTACAATTTGTGATGTTATAATGTGTGTGTATGTAGGTGTGCATGTGTGTGATATATGAGTGTACTTGTTTGTGTGTGTGCATGCATGTGTGTGAGATATCTTTGTGTTTGTGTGTGTGTTTATTTAGTGTGTTAACATTAGAGATGTGTGCTTGTGTTTGTGCATGTTTGTGTGTATGGTGTCTGCATCTGTGTGTTAATATTAGTGATGTGTGTGTTATTAATAATTGTTGGGTGTAAGTTTAAGACATTATCACGGCTGACCCGTTTGAGATATCAAAATGTGTGATGTGTGTGTGAGAGTGAGGGAGAGAGGTGTGTGACAGTGACAGTGATGTGAGGTCAAGTTTGAGTATGACACGCAATGGGATTTATTTGATGCTGATGCTGGATCAGTCTTTGGCTTGTCCTGTGTGTGTGTGTGTGTGTGTGTGTGTGTGTGTGTGTGTGTGTGTGTGTGTGTGTGTGTGTGTGTGTGAGAGAGAGAGAGAGTGAGGGAGAGAGGTGTGTGACATGTAGATGTGTCAGTCTGTGTGTGACGAGTAAATGTGCTTGTGTGAGTTTGTGTATATGGTGTGTGTGTGTGTGTTTGTTTGTAGATGTTTTTGTGTATGGTGTGTGAGTCTGTGTGTGAACATTAGTGATGTGTGTGATAAATAATTTATCGGTGTAAGTTTAAGGATGTTCCTGAATGTGATGTCACTGTCTGTGTCACTGAATATAATGAGTGTGTGTGTGTGTGTGTGTGTGTGTGTGTGTGTGTGTGTGTGTGTGTGTGTGTGTGTGTGTGTGAGAGTGAGGGAGAGAGGTGTGTGACATGTAGATGTGTCAGTATGTGTGTGACGAGTAAATGTGCTTGTGTTTGTGCGAGTTTGTGTATATGGTGTGTGTGTGTGTGTGTGTGTGTGTGTGTGTGTGTGTGTGTGTGTGTGTGTGTGTGTATGGTGTGTGAGTCTGTGTGTTAATATTGGTGATGTGTGTTATAAATAAATTATCGGTGTAAGGTTAAGGATGTTCCTGAATGTGATGTCACATATAATGTGTGTGTGTGTGTGTGTGTGTGTGTGTGTGTGTGTGTGTGTATGTTGTACAGTGGGCAATTTAAATGTTTCTATTGTATATTTTTGATCATTTCTGCATATGTTTAAATTGTAAACATGAAGCCATAGTAAAGGAGAAGGGGAAAGACCTGACTGCAGAATACCTGCCTATTACTGCCATCTACTGGACATATTTTATTACTGCAGGACTGAGTGGAGACAGTTCAGGCCAAAGCTGATAAATATACTGTAAAAATTGTTGGGAGCTGTGTGAGCATCACAAAAACATGAAACTCAAGAAATCTACTCAGAAGCAGTTGTTCTTTCTACCTAAAATGTTTGGGCACATTATGATTTTCCACTTGGTGGATATAAGTATCTTATATTTGCTCAAAATGATATGTTGCCATAGCAATACTATTCAACGTATCAAAAAGTCCTTTACAGTGTCACATCAGCCGTGTCTTCCAATTATTGTGCCTGATTTTGAAGCCAATTTGCTGAAAATTAGCCACAAAAGAATTTAATTTCTGAAAGTAGACACTTTCTGCTGCCAGTTGGTGGCGCTATGACTGAGACTCACGGGACCCATGTCACTGTGAGCAGGACTCTTCTCTTAACCTACTGCTGAGGTTTGATGAACGTCACTCAATTTATACAGAAGTTATTAGCCACTTCCTGTTTCCTGTTATTCGCCGTAGGTTTAAGGGCTCGCCACGGCCGACCCGTTTGAGATATCAACCAGCCCTTCACAATATTAGATCCTCAATGTCTTGAGATTATATTAGACCCTGTTTGGTCAAAAACCTATGAATCCTGTAAGAGTAGTATATCACATTCCAATGGGTGCGTTTTTCAATCAACGCCAAATAACTGACTTCCTGTTCAGCGGATTCCAGTATGGGGTATGCAGCTTGTTAAGCTCAATGAGATCTAAATTTCTACTGGGTCTCATGCATATATGTGAAAGTGGACATGAATTATGCAGCTAAATTTTTTACAAAGTTCCAGGGGGCGCTGTCCAGGCCCTGAGCCACGCCCGGGCTCCAGGCTCTCAGGCCTTACTCATAATCAGTTTCAGTGTATAGCCGTAAAAGTTTGGAACCGTAGGTCTTTCCACTCGTACGATATGAGAAGATTTATTTTTTTGCACTTCATTTTAGGTTTTTTCTCTAGATAAATCGTCGCCATAACAAGACGATTCAAATTATAAAAAAATCCTTCATGGTCTCAAATCATCCATGTCTTTTCATTATTCTGACTGATTTTGAACCAAATCAGGTGAAAGTAAAGGCCAAAATATTAGTGATTTCCAAAAGTGACACACTTCCTGCTGCCAGTTGGTGGCGCTATGACATAGACTCATGATTGTCATTTGATGTGATCATCTTCCTACTCTTAACACACCTGTAAAGTTTCATATGCATAACGTAATGTACACAGAAGTTATTAGCCACTTCCTGTTTCATTTTATTCGCCATAATTTTAAAGCGTCGCCACGGCCGAACCGTTCGAGGTATCAAAAAGATCTCTGCAATTTTGCATCGGCAACTTGTTTAGATCATATTTGCCTGGTTTGGTGGAAATTCTGTAAATTTCCTAGGAGGAGTATTTCAAATTCCATTGGGTGCGTTTTGCAAAGACCTCAAAATAACTCACTTCCTGTTGATTAGCCCTGATGACATGCATTGCAAAACTTGTTCAGCTTGATGAGATCTAAATGTACACGGAGTTTTCTGAGTGTGCGTGCAAGTGTCTCTGAGCTATGAGGCACGATTTTCTAGGGGGCGCTGTGACGGGCATGTGCGACTCCCCGGGCCGAGCCCCACTGAGGACCTGATGGCCGCGGATTCCAATCTGGATGCAAATTTTGATGAGTTTTTGAGTATGTTAAGGACCCCAAAAGTACCAAAAGTGTGGAAAAAAAATAATAAAAAAAAAAAAATAAAATAAAAAAAAAAATAATAATAATAATAATCCTAACGAAAACAATAGGGCCCTGCGCACTCAGTGCTTGGGCCCTAATAATCCTAACGAAAACAATAGGGCCCTGCGCACTCAGTGCTTGGGCCCTAAAAAAAACACTTGTTGCTAAGCTCTTAAACATCAAGGAGTCAGAAGAAGATTTTGTGTTTTCTCCCCAGGTAGATTTTAATGAATATGCATCATCTTAACCCCAAGAAAGATGGAAAAACAATAACTTGTTTTAGAAAAACTGAACACTCTATCTCCCCACACTTCATTCCCATCATATCAGTCATTAGCAACTGAAAACTAAATTCAAGGCCATATTCCATGAAGACAAGTTACAGAGACAAAGGAATACTGAATATGTCGAATATCAAATGTTCTCTCATGTACAAAATACGATTCCAAAACCATCCGCAGCTTCGACGAAGACATTCTTTCCAACCACTATCTAATAACCTTGTTCTTGTGATAAAAACCCGAGCAGATTTCTGAAGGCTTTCACTCTATCTTTATGTCATGGTTTGTGGCCTTCTTGGTAGAAGCCTGAGAATGAGCTCGAGAAAGGTTTCATACTGTAGCTGACTTATCATGTTATGTTACTGATCCTGCTAGTATTTGTGATTGTAGGTAGTGAAAAGGAACAATGATCTATGGGAGCGGTCCATGCTGTTTTGGTTAAGGTGCTTTGAAGCTGTTGGGAATATTGAAAAAAATCAGCCTGTTGTCTTAGCACACCACTGGTGAGAAGTGCTGAAGCCTGGGCTTTACACTGGCTGACCTCCATGCTCCAGACTTCCCTACTGCTGACAGAGATAACAGACTTTCAGGGCATATTATCAGAAATGGTCTGATGGCGAATCTGTTTTGGATTAGCTTTGGAAAAAAGCAGAAAAGAACACACTGTACATCTGTTCTAAGGCTTGGTTGGAGATACTGCATTGACATGTTGTGTTTTAGTAGCTGAGGTAGCAATAGCTCAAAGCACTCGTTGCTATGCTGTTTTGTCATTAAGAATTTTTTATACTTTGACACTGGGTTTAGCATAGTTTTTCCAAGCACCAGTCTTCTTTTTTTTTGGGGGGGGGTGGTGGGATGTGTGCAGTGCAAAGTGTGGCAGAGCTTCTATGCCTAAAGTGATAAAAGCTTATTAAAAACATGAATATGCATCATCTTAACCCCAAGAAAGATGGAAAAACAATAACTTGTTTTAGAAAAACTGAACACTCTATCTCCCCACACTGCATTCCCATCATATCAGTCATTAGCAACTGAAAACTAAATTCAAGGCCATATTCCATGAAGACAAGTTACAGAGACAAAGGAATACTGAATATGTCGAGTATCAAATGTTCTCTCAAGACAAAATACGATTCCAAAACTTTGTTAAAAGCTTGTTTTTGTGAGATTTCTTTTCTATTTTGGGACAAATGTATAAAGTGTTTTGCTCATTTTTGTCCAACAGATTGTGCTGGAGCACAAAGATGCCATCGCTCCAGAACCCAGTGATCTTCTGCATGAACTCCTGGATGACTTGGGAGATGTTCCTGATATGGAGTCACTCATCGGTAAAGTACACCTGCTATGCGTCATGATCGTAAATGATACAGAATATTACAGACATCCGGAATTATTTTGAAAGATGACTTTATTTATATATATATATATATATATATATATATATTTGACATGGCAGTTTCACAAACGGTATTTCATTTGAAGAAAAGGAAGCACAAAAAGCACCTACAAAAAAAGAAAAAAGAAATACAGATTCTAACAATGCAAAGCTGGGAATGGTCTTTCCTGACATGCACATGCAGCTGTATATTCAGGCTTGTAGTTTGAGTCTGTATAATAATAAGATTGGTGGCATGGTGGCTTAGTGATTACACTCTCGCCTTCCTCCACCAGGGTCTGGGTTCAATTCCCCCTCAGCGTCTGTGTGCACGGGGTTTGCATTTTCTCCCTGTGTTTGGTGGATTTCCTTCACATACTCTGGTTTCCTCCCACAGTCCAAAGACGCGCAGATTCCAATTGGCGTTCCCAAAATACCCGTAGTGTGTAAATGTTAAATGGAGGTCCTACTGTACCACGGCCGTAAAAATGGGAATCACCATTGGCCTTTGCTTTGCAACATTGCTTAGTTGGACTACAGAGGTTCCTAGATGGATGGATGGAATAATATGATGATTAAATATTTTACAAAATTCAAGATAATGTTCTGAATAAAGTTTAAATATAAATGCAGGAACATAAACATTATACATTAAATAGCTTTATTCCCCCTTAGGGTTATATTAATGCTTTTGGCTCAGACTAAGACTCTTTCTCCTATATTCAGGCGAAGGTGCTGTGGATCCAAATGATCCCAACAAAGAAAACACACTGAGTCAGTTGGCTAAAACTGAGATCTCTCTTACTCTCACAAACAAATTTGAGCTGATGGATGGTGATGACAGAGACATGAGAGGCCTGATGATGAAGTAAGTCCATACAATACCATACAAGCTTTGATGAAATATACATGTTAGATGTCATCCTCCTTTTTAAAAATATTTTTCTAGTGGGTGGGTTTAGCCTGACCGTAAATTATATAACTGTCGTGGTCACTGTTATTTTTAAAGACAGTCTTCATTTCCTATTCCACTATCTCTCACAAGCCATGGTGGGAAGTGATGCGCAAGCCACTGTTATCTCTTCCTTATCTTCAAATGGTTCCTCTGGTGTTTTTCAGCCGTTATTATACAGTATAACCGACATTCGAAGAAATAAGGAGAAATGCCACACATGATAGTCTCTACTCCTTACTGATCTCCAAAAGTGCTTTTTATCATGATACCTTTTAGGGACCCCAGCCTAATGTTTTTTTTTCTTCTTTTCATAGGAATGTAGTGGAAAGGGGTCTCTTAGCACAAGCAGGAAGAGTGAGTCAGATTGTCCCCCACTAGTGCAGACAGAACAAGGACTTGACGTCAGGGCTTGCATTCTAAATGCTAACGCAACATTTCCTGTCATGGTCCACCATAAAATAAAGATTCAGATATATACAGTAGAATACGTGATGTAAAAAGAGTATGAATAGTTTTATTATGACCTCTTTAAAAGGATGTATTTAAACAAATATCTGGTATTGGATAAGCTGTCACCTCGTGCCCATAATTCTGTCTTTGTTTATGTACTGTAGATAGCGATCTCATGCCCATATTTAACATTTTCACTGAATCACTGGTAATTACATCCTAATGTAAGGATGTAAAACTAAGGATGGAAGCCCATTTCTCGCTCTTTTTAACTGTTTAAGTTCCTTTCCTGCGCATAAAATGTTTAAACTGTTAAAACTAATGAAAAAAAAAAAAAACTCATACAGTCACAGATGTGATTGACATGATTAGTCAAACCATTAGCACAGAAGTCTAAGTTCAGACCACAAGATCATTAGCAGATCTGAAATTATAATTTACTTTTTTTCTTCCTTTACATTTCAAAGAACAAAGAAGCTGATAATGGATGTGGTGAGAATCCAGCCAGGGGACACACTGACAGATATTCTAGAGACTCCAGCTACTCCTCAACAGGTAAAACTTTAAACTAACCTAAACCTAACCTTAAAGTTTCCCTGGTGTTATGTTTCCTTATACAACAGCTAAATATATTAATAGCTCATTATAAAGCTCTGTGAATCAAACTAGTTAATGTCAAATCTCTCGAATCTGCCATTCATACAGGTTTCTGGTTATTCTCTGTTTAAAACAACTACAATACTCAAAATACAGAGCTTATCATGCCATACACAGGTCTCTGTACAGATGTCTGACTTCCAAAAACCTTCTTGCTAATCATTGCTGAAAATTATCGATCACACTCTTTAAGCCTGGATGACTCAGACTCATTACTATGTCATGCAGGAGTCGGAGCATGATAAAATGGTGGAGAGGCGGGCTGCGCAAGACGCGACTGCTCCGGAGGGGCTGAAGAGCAGCCAGTCTGTACTGGAGGACACACAGCTGCCCCTTGAACAAAAAAAACGCAAGATCCTCAGGAATCTGCGCACTCTGGAACAGGCTGGCCTGGTCAGCTCTGCTAACAAGTACCAGGAGCTCATTAATGACGCCTCCAAGGTAGAACACTGCTGTCGGCTTGTCGATGTTACTGGTATTGTAAGGCATCTCTGGTTTCTCCGGTAAAATTCTAACCATAAAAATAATTCTAATAATCATAAAGTTGTTCCACAACATTATGGTGTGGTTAAATTTTACACAGTTATATATTTCAGGGAAAATGCACAGCTGTGCTTTTAAATGTGCTATTTATAATGTGATGCACAGCACAGAATGTTAATATTTGTGGTGGTGACCTCACACTGGGTGAGCTAAAATAAAAAAAACTTCTCCATGACTCACTGTCAACTAAATTTTACACTGCATATTTTGAAGGAAGGAGGTTAATCATTTTGCCCCTTTAAACAACAGGACATTCGCCACCAGAGACGCTACAGGCAGAGAAGGAAAGGAGAACTGGTGAAGCTCCAGCAGACTTTGAGTGCCCTTAACTCCAAGACAGCTTTCTACCAGGACCAGATCAACTACTATGACACCTACATCAAAACATGCCTTGATAACCTTAACAGGAAGTAAGTCGCCAAAATTTTGTATTCATTTTTATTAATTACTCGAAAGGCTCGGTTTCGTCAACACATACAATTCAATTTGACGGTGCGTCTTCACAGGAACTCTCGCAGATCCATCAAAATGGACAAAAAGGACGAAGAGAAAGGAAGTAAGAAGTCCAAGCAGCAGTCTTTGAAGTACACGGGCGCCAGGTTGCACGAGAAAGGTGTCATACTGGAGGTCGAAGGCCTCCAGACGAACCAGTGAGTCTGCATTCAGTTATAATGGGGAATGCATTTTAAAGAATAATTTATACTCCCAAGAGCAGCTCAGATGGAGAGGACTGTGTACAGTTCTAAGAATAGTGTGAGTAGGTGTTAGGGGGAGACCAGAGCAGCGTGTGGGTCTGACACTGGTAGGAAGATGGCTCTGTAGGAGCACTGGGCTTTACAGTATTGATCTTTCTACTCCGAACAAGGGAGCTTGATTAAGTGCAAAGCCAGCTGCAAAACAAGCACTTGTAGCACTGATAAGGAAACTTTATAAGTGGGTGATACGGTTTCACAGTATGATAACCTGTCTAACACTACCATGGAAATATCTCTAGATATCTCTAAGGACCACTAAATCTCCTACTTCTAATTCTAACACCAACTTTGCAATAAAACGTTTACATTACCAGTACTGACACATGTTGTCATAGTAAGCTGGAAAAACAAATTGGACTACTGATTGGAAGGTCCCGGGGTTTAAACCCCAGAACCACCAACTTGGGCCATTGATTTATTTTTTTGTTTTTTTCTGTTAAGGGCAAGGCCCTTAACTCTGAACTGCTCAAATGTGTAATGAGATTAAATGTAAGTCGCTCTGGATACGGGCATCTTCTAAATGCTGTAAATGTGATGCACTGCTTAGCTGCAAATAGATAGATGTCTGGTTTCGTTCTGATCAGCAGTGCAATGTTCTTCGGTGCATTTGATGGCAATCACACCTGATGACTTTATGAATATGCGTAAGGATAAATAGCGGCAACAGAGGGAGTTATGGAATGTGTTTGTAACAGTAGGAGTTTACATAGCCGAAGTGTTTCAGTGCAGTTCACATGGGGGGGAGGGAATAACATTTTTGAGGAGTTCTCAGGACACACTATAAAGTCATGACACCATAACAACTCTACTTGATAAATAAAGGCAAGGGATCGAAGGTGAGGCATTACATAAACATTTCACTGATATTAAGAGGGAGGTTCAGTATTTTTCACGGTGCCAGACTTGTGACATATGACCCAGCTCCAGTCCCTCAATTTGTGGCTTCATGGGACCTTTGGGGGCGTGCCGCGGTGTCCGGCATCGGGATGCTGGTGGCGGATCCTTTGTGGGCGGTGGGTTGGGTCATCACAGTGAACACTTTGCCTGCTAAACCCTAAACACAACAGGCTGTGATGCACTGGGTATTCTGATACCTTTCTATCATTGCCAGCATTCACTTTTTTCAGCAATTTGTGCTGCATTGTTTTTTCTGTTCGATCGGACCGGATGTGGTGGATTTTATCCACACAGACATAGATGAGCCTCGGATGCCCCTGATCCTGTCACCAGTTTATATAACTGATAATCAATGTTATTTAATTCACCTGGCGGTGGTGTTAATGTTATGGCTGGTCAGGTTTAGGTCTACAGTTTTTCTGAGTTTCGTATATATTTATGTTTTCACAAAACAATTGCTGGATATTGTTTTTCCTTTTGCTTTGTCCCTAGGCTGAAAAATGTAATGTTCGACATCTCACCCTGTGAGGAAGTTGGGGATTTTGAGATAAAGGCCAAGTTTATGGGAGTCGAGATGGAAAAAGTGCAATTGCATTTCCAGGTAAATCCCTTGGACACATGAGAATATGTGTACAGTCAGCACATCTTTGCTCTTCCCATTAATTTCATTCATAAAGGAAACACTGTTGAGAAATAACCTGCTTTGCTGTAATTGTTTGAAAACACGTGATCTTGATGTATTTTGGTTTTATGTTCCTACTATTATTTCCTCAGTTTTATATACTATATGCTTTTGTTTCTCACTTGCAGGACTTGCTGCAGCTGCAGTATGAAGGAGTTGCAGTCATGAAAATGTTTGACAAAGCCAAAGTCAATGTTAACCTCTTAATTTTTCTACTAAACAAAAAGTTTTATGGAAAATGACTTTCCCACATGAATATTCAGTGAACGCTCTTATGCGAAGCTTAGTAGGAATGAAGTGCCTTCAATTCACTGTAAGTTGGCTTTGTAAATCCAGGAACAGCTAGAGCAGGAAATTCTGGGATTCTGGGTATTTAATAATTCTGTATCTAAACATATCAATAGTTTATATATCAAGGCTGTATGTGAACAATTGGCACTCTTGCTCAGATACTGTGAGATTGTTCATGACTGAGATTTACAAAAGCATAACAGCACAAAGATCATTGCAATATGTTTGAGCAAGTGTCACGATGTACACACTTACTCTCAGTTAAGGCTTGAACCGAACGATATTTTCGGGGACTTTTGCAAGCGAGCACATTATTCCACTGAATCGCTTGGCTGACATATTTTACTTTTATGTACCCCTTCGCCCAGTAATTGTACATGAATTCTATTTTGAATGGTATTAAAATTGACATATTTTATATTTAGGTAGTATTGTATGTGAAACACTGTTTTATATTACTGTAAAAAAAAAAAGGGAAAATGTTTTTCAATGAATTTCACAATGCACTACTGCCTCCATTTCCTGAATGGAAATTTGCCAAAACAATTAAATGGAAACAGATCAGAAAAAAGGGATAACCATTTCTAAGTGATTACGTTGTTTGCCTCTCCTGAATAATCCTCAAGCTCTTGACATGATACACTGAAATTATAACTATTACATAATAAATAAATCACATCACCAGTTGTCTTGCTTGTAAACTTCTGCGTCTCCACAGTTTATTTTTTTGTCTACAGTGCCACCAGAATTATTGGCACAACTTATTAAAATGTTGAGAAATTGGGCATCTCGAAACATGCGAACTGATTAATTCATTCATCTCCTACAGTATACTGCTTATTCTTGGTACACGGTTGCTTTGGCCTGGAACCTATTTAAAGAGATTTAGGGCTTGAGACGGGGGTACATTCTGGACAGGGTGCCAATCTATAACAGGGCACACACACACACATACACATAATGGACAATCAAAAAAAGACCACCATGCTAAACACTATGCCACCTCTTCCTGGCATTCTTGAACTAAATTATTTGTTTTAAAAAAATAGTTAGACCTTCATCTGAACTGTTTTATCCTGTTCAGGGTCACAGTGAGCCTGAAACTTATCCAGGTAGCTACAGGTACAAGCAAGGGACACGCTGGGACACACACAAAGAAACATGCACACACGTCACACGTTACTGGCATATTGTTTTCCTGGCATACCGACTACTGTATGTTCGATTAAATAAGGAGCTAAATTAAACAAGTGCTGAATCCCTAAATGTTTGTGTGGACTGACCTTAATTCTATCAGAAAATGAGTGCTTTTTAATTACAGGCAAGTGCACTTGTTTGGCCACACAGTTACTGTAAGTCTGTGAGGGAGTTTAAGTCTTTTCTTTCTGTATTGCTTCAGAAAGAAATCTTTAACACATTTATACAGTATGTTGTGTCACAGTATCATAATCAGGGTGATCAACATTGGCATTTTTGGTCAAATTCCAAAGTGAAAATTATCCATGAATTTTTTTTCAGTACAGGATATCCAAAAAAAAAAAAAAGGTCTACAGGAAGTATGCTCTGCATTTCGGGGCGTTTAGACGATTACAAAAACAAAAGACGCAAGGCAGAAGGAGGGAACTTGTGCTGCTGCTCTGTTACTCCAGTAGTAACACACGCACCACGTCTCTGGCTGGAGCACTCAGCGATCAGACGGGTATTGGGTTTAATCCGCGGTGTGGAGTTTATTTTCTCTCTCTCTCTCTCTTGGTGAAAGCGCGTAATTTAGACATCATGGTGCGGTACTTTATTCTGGCTTCTCTTCTGCCGTTAATCGCGACAGCAGCGCTGATGCCCAACAGCCACAGCCGTGAGTTAATCATTATTATTATTATTATTATTATATATGTAGAAGAAATACTACAAAAACTAAAGTTTTGCAATTAACTGTAAACCAATAATTAATTGGTTAATTAAAAACGACATTTGTGTTTGATTAGTGGCTTGACCCTGGCTCTGATTGATTTTCTCAGGTAACAAGAGCAGCCCGCGGACGTTTTCAGGTTTTTTCCGAATGGTCACTGACGAGCCGATTGACTATCTGGACGTGCAGGAGGGCAGCGGCTCAGGCTTCAGTCAGGAGCGCGACAGGGAACAGCGCCACCATGCGGGTAAACGCGTCTATCAAATCTCCAAAGAGGCCTCCGAGTTCCTCACGAGCCCCCTGGTGACCGTGTTCATCCCGAGCGTCTACACGCTCATCTTCATCATCAGCGTCCCTCTCAACGTGCTCGCCCTGGTCCTGTTTCTCCGCCGCGTGCACCCGAAGAAGCCGGCTGCGATCTACATGCTGAACCTGGCCTGCGCTGACCTGCTCTTCGTGCTGCTCCTGCCCTTCCGCATCGCCTACCATTACAACGGGAACCACTGGATCTACGGCTCCGCCATGTGCCGCGCGGTCACCGCCGCCTTCTACTGCAACATGTACTGCTCGGTGCTGCTGATCACGTGCATCGCCGCGGACCGCTTCCTGGCCGTGGTCTACCCGATCGACTCGCTCGCGTGGCGCTGCCCCAGAAACGCCTGGGCCGCGTGCGCCGCCATGTGGCTCCTGTCCCTCGGCGGGGTCACGCCGCTGCTCGTGTCCGAGCACACCGTGCGCGTGCACGGCCTGGACATCACGACGTGCCACGACGTCCTGGACGTCGAGCACCTCCGCGGCTACTACCTGTACTTCTTCCCCATCTTCACCTCGCTGTTCTTCTTCCTCCCGTTCGTCTTCACCGCGGCGTGCTACGCCCGCATCATCCAGACGCTGTGCGCGCTCGGCGGGGAAAACCGAGCGCGGAAATCGCGCGCCGTTGCCATGGCAGCCACGGTGTTCGTCCTGTTCGCCGCGTGCTTCGCGCCCGCCAACATCATCCTGCTCGCGCACTACGTGCGCTTCGTGCGCGCGCACGACGACGCCTCGTACGCCGCTTACCTGGTGGCCACGTGCGTGGGGAGCCTGAGCTGCTGCCTGGATCCGCTGGTTTATTACTTCGGCTCGTCGCGCTGTCAGAAGCAGGTGCTGGCTTTCTTCAAGTGCCGCTCTGAGCTGCAGCGCTCCCAGACCAGCAGCACCAGTACCACCGGCGGCAGCACCAGATCCAGCAAGCTCGAGACTTTCAAAAGCAACTTAAGCAGCCAGTACAGTAAGCTGATTGCGTGAGCTAAACGCACCAGACTCCACAGGAAAAGTACTTGATAAGGGTTGGGATTGATTGCACCAAGTGCCTCAGCCTCGCCATAATGACTGCGTTGTTAAACAGCACAAACTTGAAAAAAGAAGCTCGTCTGCATTTGTTTTAGTTGCAACATCAAACTGGCCAAGAAATGTTTTATGTAAAACTGTTTACACCTCCTCCAGAAAGAATAAAAAAGCTCTCTGTTGCCTGCACAGCAACTTGCAATTGCAAAGAAAACACTGACAAGCTTTCACCTTCCTCCCTTAAGCGTTGCCATAATGAAAAGAAAATATTTGAGGAAATGGAGTGTATCAGTTCAGGGTTTCATAAAAGACATTTCAAATGACAAACTCCACTATTGCAATTGTATTCTGTAAACAAAATGTATTGTTACAGGAAATGTGCAAGAAAAAGGTAATCAATAATTGAAGCTGCAACAATATACACAGTAATTTAAAAAAAGAATTTGGCCACTGTAAAACAAGAAACATAAGCAATATAACAACATTCCTTTAGATAGAATCTTAGTGGTCAATACCAAACAAACAAAAAAAAGCATCGCCTTGTAGACAGCTGGCTAACAGTGATGTTTCCTAAAAAAGCAGCAACCCCCCCCCCCCCCCGTTTTATTTCTTTCATACTAGAAGAAATCCTTCTCAAAATGACTCATGAAGATAACATTACACAATAACGAAACATGCATCAAGACAGACAGAGAGACAGACAAACAGCATGACAGGTGAAGCAGAAAACCTACAGAAACATTTGGGCTGTTCTTTTCCACACTTATGCCTTGAGCTACCGAGTGACAGATTAAAAAAAAAAAAAAAGCCTAAAGCCTGCTTGTGGTTTTGTTTCAGACTGGCTGTGCTGGATCGGGCAAATGTTTGTTACACTTCAGTGCTTGCATGGGAAACATCCATGATCCAAGTGCGTTTGTGTCTTCTTTGTTCCATTCAGTGTCACACACTCATCGTCATGTTAGGAGAGTACTGCAGAGAAACAGAAGGCTTTCTTATACACGGTATAGAAAAATTGCACAGGCAAGGAAAGCATAGAATCAGTATCTGTACAAGTATAAGAAATATCTTAACATCACTTTACGTTAAATAAATATGTAACGATTTCTTGTAACATGTAAGAGTTAGATTGTGAAGGGGAAGTTTCCACCCTGACAACTTGCACATTAATCACTTAATTAACACAATCTTTGATTTGTAATCTGAGTTTTTTTTTTTTTTTTTATATTATTCATGGACACAATGGTACTATGCATTGGTCTATTTTTACTTTGGTTAATGGTTTCCTGCCTTATCCACAATCATATTTCACTACCATCTCATATATAAAGAAATTCATGCAGCAGATCTTCAGTGCATTCATCTGTCCATCTCTTCCATTTCCTCATCTGTATACTATGCTCAAATATACTGCTTGTCCAAAAAAAAGGTGCACAGAACCACTCCTTCACAATTTAAGTCTTAGAATGTGACTGTTATTAAGGAAGAAAAACTCCACTGATATGTTAACCTGGTCATTGAGTGTAATCAGGTCATCACCTGACTTTTTTATTTTATTGTTACATACTATATACGAGTCTAGACTTGAATAACTGAAGCAACAAGATGCTTGTACAATGACCAATATGCATGATGGGTGCATCACTTCATGTGCTTCCCTTCCAAACTGAATCCTTTTTTTCTGATTAGCCTTACTAACAAGTGTTTTTTTTTTTTTTTAGACATGCAGCTGTTTAGTCCCAATCCTGTGAGTTCTCATCACATTGTGTGTGTATGTAAATGTTCTTATATTCACTATTAAACATAGCTATGGTTTTTACTGTTATTATTTAATTTTTTATTACTATGCAACTTCATTAAGTTTTTAAGTGATCGCCAGTCATAATTTTTCTTCCACAAACTTGATGCTTCAATACTATTCTTCCCGATTTTGATAATGTGTTGAAGAGTTACCACGTTCCAGTAATTTAAATAAATTGACCCTTTTGACAGGCAGTGTAGATCAAAGCTTTAAAATCACTAAACACATCCTGAATCCTCATGAATCCCTAATTTAAATGTATGTGGAGTTTCAAGGTGGAGCTTTATTTCGATTTCCTTTTTTTTTTGCGAGAAATCATAACCAGGTGAATGGCTGAGCGGCGAATAAAGTGTGTCTATCACAGAGTAACCTTAACTTTGAGCTATAGAACAGTTCCTTACTATGAATTATAAACTGAGAATTATTAAGTTTAGAATTCAAATATCTAGCACTTTCATTTAGCGATAATCCACACTAATTAAATAAACATGTTAACTTACCTATATGTTCTTGTGTGTCTGTTTTTATTTTACATAGGGATATGTGTGCTGTGTTGCATGCATATAGGCATAACGTATTTGTCCCTCTGTAGGTGTTATTCAGACTCTTTTAAAAATGAGACAAGCCACAGATGATCAAAACCTTTATCTAGATGCTAAATAATCTCTTTATTTTATCCTTAAATGTTTAGACATTTCAAAAGAGAAACTAAAGGAATCACTGCGACATACACTTTCGTTCTGAAAGGGGTTGAGGAAGCTGCTTGGCATTTCTCCATCCCCTCTCGGTGTACTGGGCTGGGTGTTCATACTCAGGTTCCCAGGGGAGCTCTGGGAAATATACAGATAAACATTACGCCAGTGCCTTTACACAAGCATGAATTAGAGTCTTTTGGGAAAGCAGAGGAAGCCTTATCTACCTTTGGGAGGCTGTCAATGTCACCTGATGCTGATGAGACAAAAAGAAAGTGTGAATCTATTTATGGATGTTAGAACAGCAGAAAACTACGTTTTTTTCTCTTTACATAGCAGGAGTCTGTAATATACCTAATGAGCCATTCAGAGGATGAGCTTCTATTCCAGCAACTCCTCCCATTGCACCATCAACACAAGGACCAACAGGAAACTAAAGAATTATGACACAAATACACACATGCATTTAATTATTTTCCTCAAAATGTAACAGTAAAATATTTGATATTTTTATGTTTGTTAATATTAGATTAGTATTATCAGAATAAGTTCTTATGCACATCAATGAGACGGCCATAGTTACTGAGAAGAACTCAATGATGCATGCAGATTGATATAGACTGGTGGATGAAATATAAACATGCCAAAGGCAGTACATAGGTTTTAACCACAAAATCCATCATGCCATAACATCACGACCACCTGCCTATTACTGAGTAGGTCACCCCTTTTGCCACTATTACAATGATGCACTGTGTGATCTGACACCTTTCTAACACAACTAGCATTCATTTTTTCATTGATTTGATCTACACTATGGCTTAATTTAGATCGGACTACACGGGCCAGCTTTCGCTTCCCATGTGCATCAGTAAGCCTTGGCCGTCCATGAACACTGGTTTTGCTTCCTTGGATTACTTTTGGTATGTCCTAACCATTGTGGACCAGGAAGAGCTGCAGTTTTGGAGATGTTCTGACCCAGTCCTCTAGCCACGACAATTTGGCCTTTGTCAAAGTAATTAAAATCCTTATGCTTGCCTATTTTTTCTGCTTCCAACACATCAACTTTGAAAAAGTTCACTGGCTGCCTAATATATCCCACCCATTTCCAGCCGCCATTTGTAACGAGATATGGTGAATGTAGCTAGTATGACAAGGGTCGAATTGTAATGATTAGACAACTGGGTCAGAGCAACTTCAAAAAGTGCAGCTCTTGTGGGATGTTCCCAGGCTGCATTAGACAGGACATACCAAAAGTGATCCAAGTGAGGAGAACCAGTGAACTGGAAACAGAGTCATGGGTGGCTAAGGCTCGCTGGGGAGTGAAGTCTGATTCAATAGAAGCACTAGTGTAGATCAAAGTGCTTAGAAGCACTGGTGATAGAAAAGTGTCAGAACACACAGTGCAGCACTGTTAAGGGTGGACCTACTCAATAGTACGCAGGTGGTCATAATGTTATGGCTGATCGGTGTATTCCTTCTCCGCTGGGGGGAGGGGGGAATGCCAGAATTTTTGAATATGCAATGAAAATGTTCCATTGCTCTCTGCCATTTACTCTTAAATACCACTCAATGACCAGAAACTAGCCACAAATTATGAGAGACTGGCATGCCTTAATCTATACTTTTTTGTCTAGTCTAGTATCCTTTCCACAATCTTCTATTCCTCTCCCATATTTGAACAGAAATGGTTCACCTATGTAAAACTGATTACATTCCTTTTTTTGGCTTTAAATGAAGATCTTGGCAGCCACAGAATATTTTTAGCCAGTACTACAATTTGACATTGAAAGCCAATTCATCACTGTTAGCAAATTAGCTTACATTTCCCGCTAGGCAGTACTGAAGTCTTGATTTGCATATTCACAGTAGCACAACTAGGCTAATTACCCAATACCACTCAGAATTTTAGGCATTACTAACTGTAAGTATCAACCTGGTGAGTTAATTAACTGGTTAGTGCATTAGTTTTTCTACTGTAAATAATTTGCTGTGTCATCCTCGAACAAACTGCATATCGGATGTGATAGTATCATATAAACTTATTATGACAGATTTATTTGTCGTTATGTAGTTTTCATGAAAAACTGTTAATATAGCAATGTGTTATCTCTGCAAATAAAGTCAGATAATTCTCATATAAGATCATATTCTTGAAAACAGAGGTATTCCCAGTAAATGATAAAAGGGTGCTGGATGAGTCTTACATTCGGCCTGTTTCCGTTTGATGGGACTGAATTCATCACACTGTACATATTGTCCCCTGAACTGGTTGACTCTGAAATGAAACCATAAAAGCATTATTATGTAAAGTGCAATCTAAATACATTATATAGGGCCAAAAGTTTGTGGACACTTGGCTATCACACCAATCTGCGTCTGCTGATCGTCCCATTGTACAACAGAGGTAGTCCACCTTGGAAGATCTGTTGGAATGACATCCGCTCTTCTAGGAAGCCTTTTCACTGATTTTGAAGTGCATGTGCCTTGGAGATTTGTGCTCACTCAGCCACAAGAGCATTAGTGAGGTCATGAGCTCAGGGATCCGTGAAGGATACTCGAATTCTTCCACTTCAATTGTAATCTTCATGGAGCTCACTGTATGCACTGGGACATCATCATGACGGAGGTTTTGGCCTCTTAAATCCAGTACAGGGAAATTGTAATGCTACAACATGTGAAGACAATATAGACGGTTGTGTGCTTCGAACTTTGTGGCAAAATTTTAGCCATGGCCAGGTGTCCACATAGTTTTGGCCATCCTCTTAAATCCTCTCTGTAAACAATTGGATGATTTAGTGTTGCTGATGGTCCCGAGCCCTATTATGTCTACAGATCAGTGCTTTACCTGCAGGACTTGGCATGACCGGTGTCCCCGGAGCACCTCCTCCACTTCCCGTTGGCCCCTTTGAATACACCAAATCAGCTCAATCAAACTGCCTGGCATTCCTTATGTGGAACAGATTTTTATCTAGAAAACACCTACTGTGTAACTTCCTGGAGATGATGATGAATATGGAATCTGCAAAAACAAAGCAAGTGTGACAAAAACAAAGAGAATGTGAGAACAAACAGTTTATATAATAGTTTATTGTGAATATTTACTGCTTATGGTTTGCTATGCATTATAATGCACTCACTGAGTTGGTGTTCGGAGGATTTATCCAAGACCTCCCTCCTCCTGGAGCCCTGCACCCAACATAACAGAAGACATAACAGAGCAGTTCCAGACTCCCACATGCAATGGACAGATGAAGGAGTGATAAAAATCTTTTCTTTTTTTTTTTTAACATGAGGGAGTTGTTAAAACTAAATAATAATGGCTTCAGTGCACACTTACATGCCAGGCATTGCTGGTCCCATTAATGAATGTACAGGAGGCCTCATTCCACCCGCCAAGTTCTGCAAGAAGCCGTCATGATTGGATTATCAGTTTAATCATAATTGTTTTAATTATATCCATCTACAGTACAAGTGGAGTTGGTAAGAGGATATAGTGTGCCCAAACCTGTGGTCCAATAGGAACTATTCCTCTTGGAGGCATCATTCTCTGCATTGGTCCATTCATGTGAAGATGGCCTGAGAAAGAAGATCTGTCAGGAAAACCCTTTAAACATACTATATGGCATTTAAGTGTCCTATAACCTCAGGAGGCGCTGGCATTTCAGAGGTTCTGGACTAAAAATCCAAACTTTTTTTACGGTAAAATCCTGGAGAACCACTGCTGAAATCGTAACTGTCAATTTCTCATTTATATGCAAAAGGACATCTCACCTGGCTGCCTCATGGGATCCATCCCACTTAAGAGTGGCTGGTTGCCTGGGCCCATAGCCTGGACAAAATTTTCGATATAGTAATTAGCGTGTCACGACACCTTTACAGAGACTCTGGATAATTAACGCATGAAATAGTGAAATTTGCACTGAGGATGCAAGACTGTACCTGACTGGGCATTCTGAGCGGAGCTCTGGGGCCTCCAGGGCAACGCGGGGACATGAACTGCTATTAAAATGCAAGAACATGGACATCTGAAGAAAGGACTTAAAGCTGATATTAAGTGGATAAATATACTGGAAAAAAAATTACCAAGGTCTCACTGTATTGTAATTGTCACCTGCTTACCGTACACTACTTTAAGTAAGCAATAATTATATGTTTCTCCATTGTTACAGACAAAGCCTAATTACTTGAACTAATGACCATCTCTGAACAGCACCACTAGAGGGCACTGTGAGATCTACTTTCATTAACAAACATCAGTAACCTGTTTTTAACCCTGAGCAGAATTCTTCTGCTATGACTATATTATTTTATGGTACATCATCCGGCATTTAAAAAATATAAATAAATAAGTAAAACAAATCACCGGAGGCAAAAAATGCCCAATGAATGGTGTTCTTCTTTTTATCTCATATATAGACTGAGCCATAAACCTGCAGCTTCGGATTCCTGTTCTTGGCTGGCGGAAGTGGTATCTGACATGATCTTTTGCTGTTGTAGCGTAGCTGCCACAATGTTTGACATCCGGTCTGACAATCCAGAGCTTTTCTGCTTAACATGATTGTAAAGAGTGTTTATTTGCAATATCGTAGCCTTCCTGTCGCCTTGAAAAGCTCTGTCAATTGCCTTTCATGACCAAGGTGTTCTCACCTGCAGAGCTGCTCCTTGGATGTTTTTTGCACAATTCTGTTCTAAGCTCTAGCGACTGTTGTCCATGAGACTCACAGAAGTTCAACCAGTCTCATGGCATGCTGTGTTCAAAATCACTGGGATCACATTTCTCCCCATTCTGATGTCTGAGGCTCTTGATCCTATCTATATTATTTTATGCATGCAGCTGGCATTATGATGGTCTGTTGGACAACTACATGAATGAGCAGGTATACACAAGTCCAACAATTGTATATTTCATAAAAACATGGATTATTTTTTTTAACGCATGCCAATCCTTATATTTGTACATCTACTCAGTTTATATTGATGCGTAAACTGATTGCAGGATAAACAGGCTTTTATTGGAGATAGACGTAGGGCAGGAGTGATGGTAAAGCTTTTCCTGGAGCTGAGTTCGAAGAATTTGAATGAAGAACGTCAGTTGTCATTAGTGGGCCAGAAGAGTGGCCCAGAGTTCATCTGCTGACATTAAATCAATCTGTTTATTCTCTGCTCTCTGAGTGGATCTCCATAAATTCCTCATTGATGTACTCAGAGTATTGTTATTGGCAACCGTGCAGGAGTGCAGGCTTTTACAAAAGAAAAAAAAAAATCGGCTAAACAAGTACAAACACAGACTTCCTTTGCAGCTAATGAATTCCCGATATCAAACAATAACATTGTAATACCAGTTTCTGGGAAGAAAAATTATAAAATTAGATTCACTATCATCTCACTACATGTTGCACCCCTTAAGTAGGGATAAACCTTACCAGTCTGACATTAAATGCCTTTATAACTGTGTTGGAAATGTCCAACCAATGAAACTAGGAAAAAATAAACCCCACGGTTTGGCGTCAGAATAATAATTTAAAAAAACATCACAAATTATCCCTAATTACAAATAATTACAAATATATATATATATATATATATATATATATATATATATATATATATATATATATTTAGATGTTTTCTTCTCATGTTTCAGTAAGGGAGTAGTCATGCATGTCAGTGTGTGTTTTTATACCTGGAAGAATCCAGGGGGTAATGGCATTCCTTCTCCAGGAGGGAGGTTCCCACTTGCAGGGCTGGGCACGGCTGCTGTGCTCTGGGAGTAAAAACACACGTGACAAGCTATATCACTTTTTGGTCACCAAACTATAGATAAAGGTCTTGTAGTTCAGAGAAATGAACAGTAAATCTGGACTGCAGGGAGTTTAAGGGGATAACCACTGACACTCAGTAAACACTCACGCATAGTACAGTACATGCTCTTTACAGGATCGAAAACACAGACAGGAAATCCGAAACAATAGCAGGTTGAGAAAGCCCTCGCACCGTCTGGCAAACTCATTTGGCCCACTGAATAATTAACAGTTCTGCTGTTGAGTAACTAGAGTTTCATGTGAAGGTTTTAGCTTTCTGCTTACACTTAAATGGGAAAGATGATAACTCTTCCCGGTTCTTCAATGTTCTTTTGTACATATACATTTTTATCTTGAATAAGACTTATTATAATTTTGAAAGCAAGAAACCCATTATGCATAAACATTGGGTTAAAGGAAGTAAGTGAAATCCAGGTTTGAATAATTAACAAATAATTTAAGGACTAGAAATTATGATTACTACAACAGTGAGTGTTCATGTCCTCAGAGAAAATAATGATTTTCATGCACAATGAAAATGCACAGTTTCAGTGTCTATGTAAATGAGCTACTGCTATGTCAAGTCAGCGGAGGGTGCCTTCTTATATGAGGTCACAATAGGGGGGAAAAAATCTAAAGTGGTTTGTTTAAACCCCAGGCCAATTCAGATTTTAGGAAGGCTGGTCTGGAAAATCGCCTTTATGAGGCTGGAAAGATGAGGGAGAATAGGACCTATACTTGGCAGTCATGTAACCTATTGGATTCCAACAACAAAGAAGATGATAAATGTGCAAAAGGTTCAAAAAGCAGGGAATTTATTCCTTACACACACTGGAGACCTATCTAAAATAAAAAAAAATGACTGAAAACTGAAACTGGATGAGTGAGTAACTCACTCACTCATCGTCTATACCGCTTTATCCTGTATTCAGGGTGGCGGGGACCTGGAGGGCTATTAATAACATGACATCATAACTATTAAGACGAGCTTTTAGATAATATATTTTTATATTTACTTCACCAGCTGTAATAACAAGTACAGCAAAAAGATTTGTGCATGTTGTAACAAACTTTAAAATGCCATCATTTTAACGATTACATTTTTTATTATTATATCCTTTACCAACTAAAATAAAAAAAGGTGATCCATTTCTTTTAAACAAAAAAAAAAATGCCACTATTTCTGAAATCAGAAACTACTGTATATCTGAACCAATTCCTAAGACGAGTTTGTACAACAGTTTGTTCATCGACTGAAGGGTGGTCGACTCACCGTCTATTTCACATCTCAAAGCATGGCTCAGAGGACAGCATGTTGTTTTACTAATGAGTCAGTATTCAGAAGCATAGAAACAACAACAATACATCAGAACAGACATCACAGCTGCAACATCTGGCCGCAGGCGAAGGACAGTGGAGGAGGACGTAGCATCTGTTTCAGGTTTGCATATGAAAGTGTGCACCATTTCAAGAAGCTGGCGAGCGCTGCGGTTGTATTATGTTCAGTTTATCCGAAAGGACTCGGTTCACACAAGGCATTCACTACAAGCTTACACCCCACACTGCGGTTTTAATTTGCCATTACAAAACTGTTTTTCGTACACACATTTTACAAGGATCATAAGCCGACTTGCTGAGATTATTTCTAAATGGGCTTTGTCTGCTTATCAGTCCATATTGATTAGACGTGTTGTTTTAATATGTGTCTCTGTATGTGTGTGTGTGTGTGTGTGTGTGTGTGTGTGTGTGTGTTAACTTCAGCAGAGAGAAGGATTCCATCTCTCTCATTATTAGAGAAACGTGGTGAGAATGACAAGTGCTCTCGTCTAGACAACCCCCACTGTAGAATAAGCATCTGTCAGAGACATGGAAGAACTGTGTCTGCCGTCGAACTGAGACATTCTGTTAAACATTGTCCTATTTTTCTTTTTCTTAATAACATTGTTTATACAGTCCCTAGACAGCTGGTTGATTCCAATCATTCTGTCTGGAAATCTCAGACAGTGGTGAAATGATACTGAGACTGTCTTATTCACAATGCGCGGCGAACAGCTGAACTAAGTCGAGGTGATGAGACTCTGTTGGAACCAGGACAACTTTTTATAATAATATTGTAATATATATATATTATTTTTCGAAAACACTTCAACCTAATAACGACTTTAGATTATTATTTAGCTGTTCCCAGTAAAGCACGGATAGAAAAACTGGTCATTGGGAAGTTCAGGAATTTCCCCGGTGGACTTCCTTATTGATTGATTGATTGATTGATTGATTGATTGATTGATTGATTGATTGATTGATTGATTGATTGATTTATGCTTTCTTTTCTCTCTTATGGACAGGTGACAGGACACACACAACAGGTCACCATTAGGACACTTATGGAGACTTTTGACTGTTTAGTTTAAACATTTCTCATCTCTGCAACCTAATGAAGAGTAAAATCTGAGAAAGGTCTTGAAATTCTGAAGGAGTCTGGCTATACTGTATGTTGTACTATTAATTTTGGATAATCTGTTGAGATCTAATTTTTAACGGATCAATCTGGGGAAAATCTATCAATCAGTGATTCATTAGTGCCAAGACTTTCTGCTAAATCATGTTCTAAATTACTCAGTTATTATCTTATACCCAGTACAGTAACAATAACCATGTAAGGAATGAGAGTGTAGACAACTTCCTGAGACATGCAAAGAAAGGACTTCCGCTGTACGGTACTATATATATATATATATATATGACAAATAAAGAATTTTTGTGACTTACAACTAGCTAGGAAACAGCTCGAACGTAACATAATGACAGGAAATATACAGTTGCCAACACCCTTTTTTTTCTCTCTCTCATCCATCCCCAGTACTTCCATCCATCCATCTTCAGCTATGCCATTAACCCATTTCCTGTGTGAGCTTTGGGGAAAGATGTCATTTGAAAACAAACAGAGGGGAAAGAGAGATAAACTATTGCTCTTTTATTGCCAGTGAACTTTGGAAGCTTGGTGGAAAATGTGAGGAAGGAAAGAAATGCAAGATGATGACCATCAGGAAAAAGGAACATGGAAACCAGTTTTCCCAGGCAATGTCACGTCTGCCTCAATAATAATAATAATAATAATAATAATAAAAAGTTCTATATTGCATTAAATATGAACAAAAAGTAAATTTTTTACCCTAACGCATAATCTAGAGTAGTGCTGTGCACGATAGTTCCAGACGTGTGCAATCGAAAGCATTTTGGCCTCGTGATATAGCGTCCTAGCTGCCAGCATTAGTTTCCACTCACCATTAAGAGCGCTGGTTTGATCTTTCTCTTTAAAATGCAAATGAGACCCCAAAAACAGCCCCGCGCTCTTTCCTCCTCAGCATTTTGGGTTGAAAACCTTCATTAACATGCTTAAATGCCAACAAAATATTACAAGCTATTTCATGCTGGCATACTTCTCATCTTTCTCCTGTTCATGTTCAAGCGTGTGTGAACACAATGAAAATGAGTGCGCGGGCAACGCTGGCTTTCTGGCTGAACATTATGTTAGGAGGAAAATCTACAGTAAGAGTTACACAGACTAGTAAATAACGAAGAGAAAAGGGGATGTTTCGAAAGGAGTAGGAACGAGGTACTGTATAATGTCAATGTCGTGTCAAATAAATGCAAAAAAAAAATCATTTGATTATTTTATATGAGGCTTATTTCTTAGTAATGATTACTATAGTGATTTTACAGGAACATCTATCTTAGGTGACTTGAATGGTGCATGAAGTACAGACATACTGCCTCTTAATATCTTCAAAGGATGACGGTAAGATGCTTCTTTCAGATGGAACATCCATATACAGCAAAAAAAAAAAAAAAAAGCAATTAGGTTGTCTAGTAGAGCTTTCCTGAAACACACTAATGTATTGTGGATAAAAATAGTTTGTACTTATAAAGCCGGTTGAAGCAAGGTGCTCATTTAGAGAGAGATCGTCATGTTGACAGTGTTAACATAAAAAAAATGACTCTGGAAAACAATAAAAGAATAAAATGTCAGAAATCAAGATTAGGTTTACAAGAATGTTTCTACTTATATCATATCATATCATATCATATCATATCATATCATATCATATCATATCATATCATATCGGAGAGCTTGAACAATTGTAACCTGCTTATTTTCTATAAAATCACACGTGCAGTGCTGACTTCATTATGCACTTCATTATGCACGCCTTCTGTTTGCACGATTATGAGAAATCATGGCAACAGCCTGGTACAATGTATGTATTTATTATTGAGACATGACCCAAATTTTTGTTGAGCTTAAGGAAAAAGTATTTGGAAATACAGTACAAATTAAATGAAAATAATTAGCATTTAATATGTGGTCTCATACACCGTGCTGGCAATGACTGCATCAATCAATGACTGCTTCAACATCATACAGGTAGGACCAGACAACTTACATAATACAAAACACATGATAAACACGTACTGTACTAGATCAAATACTTCAACAGCACACAGATAGATGTGAGCTTTCCAAGAAAGACATATGTCACCCCTTCCACTGAACATACTACTACTAAATCACACATCTATGCTTCCTAATAGAGGTTATTTGAAGGTCGTGCACGATTTTGGAGGAGTTGCGTAGAAGAAAAGCGTGATGACGGTGGATGGTGATCCATTTGTGTCGAATGTGTCCTTTAAAAAGTTTGTTTAAAATTAAGTTTTAAAACTACCATACGGTTCGAACTGCACCACTCTAGGCCGCTCCACTGAGTCGTAGTAGCGTGCACAGAAAATGATGAATGCACAAAAGCATAAAGACAAAATAAAATTTAAAAAGTGCACTCTTTATCAGAAGATATCCTCAATGATTTAATACAAAGCTCTGGACGAAATATAACAAAGTCAGCCAATCAATACAATCTTACATTCTCAAAACTAGATAGAAAATCATATTTCTCTAAAATCCTCCCATGATTTTATTGTACTGTTTTTTCAAGTTATAATTTGTCTGAAATTTGCATATTCTATGCAAATATCAAATCTATTTCTAATTTGTCTGCTATCATTTCCTATACTTTTGCTTACCAAATGCTCTAAGTAGTTTCACATGTCTAGAAATAAATATCAGGAAATGAGAGCTGAAACAAGGGAACTGGCCTTGCTGTTCCTATACGTTTGGATGACCCTGTATATTAATTACACTGCAGGTTAAATTGATTTTAGTAATGTACATGAAAGTCTGCTGCGAATTTGTGGTGTTACAATTGACAAAAGCAATGCAATGATAAGATGTTTTCTACATATCCCACAATGGGATAATCATTGTAACTCAAGACTCTTTTCATTTCAGTAAAATTGTACATCACGGCTGATTACATTGAGAAATTGACAAAAAAAAAAAAAAAAAAGCAAACATGGAATTGTGCAATCAGAAACTGAAGTCAGAACTAAAACGTTGTATGTACATAAGTATACACAAACGCACAAACACATATACATTGGATTGTGCTCGCAACTTCGTTTGCATAAATTTAACTGCACACTCAAAAGCGCATTTTAAAAAACATACCACAGCATCTGTTGAATTTTGGAATTAACTAGCATTTTGACGTGTTACCGTAAAAAAAAAAAGGTGCGTGGAATGAAGGTGTGGGACCGCGTTTATTAAGCAGATTTCAATTGCACACTCATAAGCGCTTATTGAAAATGTATAAATGTTACCTCAAGCTCAGCCGAATACAACTGTGAAAACCCCATTAAAATTCGTTTAGAAGTTTTTACATGATGCATGCACAAACAAACAGACAAACAGACAGACAAAAATTCCAAAAACCATGTTGATCTATCACCGCCAAAGTATTTTTTCATAAATATATTCAAAATACAGACACGCCAACTTTACAGTTGTGTTATATGTATACATATGTTAATGCCATAAGGTTTTTTTTTTAAATATAAGATTAGCTATAAACCATAAACCATAAAATGATTTATACTACACATTGTTACACATCACAAATGCATTCCTTACCCATTAAAATGATCACTAGCGAATGGGTTTGTGTATGATTTCTTTTGTATTAGCAGTGTATATGTGCTATATTATATTTGTACTGTAGTATTAATGAGTTGGCTTTTTCCGAAGACCAAGAAAATTCCTACATTCTCTTACGTTGAACTGCCATTTGACATTTTTTCCTTTTAGTCTCTCTTTCTGTGCTCGTTCTGTGTTTACCACAAAGGGATGACATCATGCTTTTCATCCCTTCACAACTCATTTATCATCTCTCCCAGGGTCCCCTCTTTCTCTGCAGCTGCTCTAATTCCCAGTAACAACCTCCCAGCTTGTTAAAACAATCAGAGGCACAAAAATATCATGCCATTATTTGTCTCACCTCAAATTCTAAAGAATTATTCCTACAGCCATTTTCACCCTGAGCAAGTCTTACTCACATAGTCATGGAACGCTTTGGCCTCACTTGAATGTTCACACGTTTCTCTCCTTTCAGGAGCTGCACAGTAGAGATCCCAGAAAACACTGCAAAGCAAGACAAATCTCTGCATTAATTAAGTCCAGCTTCGTCAGGCACATATGGAGATTGGTCACGCTGGATGTGAGCGGCTTACCACCACCAGGAGTGAAGGAACCCAGGTGGCTCTCCCAGCGTGATGTTCTTCTCCCATCGGATCTGTCAGGGTCAGACAGAGAACACCAGGGCTGAGTGATTACAGCCTTACTGAAAACGTACTGCTGACTCATCCCTCTTGCACAGAATTAATAGCAGTTTATTTCTGGAGTCATGGCTAAACGGATGAGAGAATAAAATCTGTAGTCTATGAACTCATCAAAGTAATATTTACTTGTACTATCCACTGTGTATACTGTACTTATTACAGCGATAGTATGCAATGCAGGAAAAAAAATTTACTCTCTGCCTACTTATGAAATAAATCTTAACATGAAATCACTGTTTTTATTAAAGCACTCATTCGTCATTTATCTGGCAGTAAGTTGCGGAATGTGAAGTGAATCATACAGTGAAAACAATGAGCTTCCCTCTTCCGTCAATCTGAAAACATCCCTGCTAATAAAACCACCCGTATACAGTGTAGGTACAGTACTGTGCAAAAGTCTTGAGTCAGTCGTTATTTCTTCATTTTAATTTGAATTGAAATCCAATTACATTTAAAGTGCTTAAAGATGCTTAATATCAGCAACCTTATTTCCCCTCTCGTCTATTCTATCCACAGTATTCAGCATCACCGGTATACTGATCAGTGGCCTGATCATCTGTCATCATTGATCTGTGATCATCTGGTTCATGCATTACGTTTGATGGTTTATATATATATATATATATATATATATATATATATACGTGGACAAAATTGTTGGTACCCTTCGGTCAATGAAAGAAAAACTGACAATGGTCACAGAAATAACTTTAATCTGACAAAAGTAATAATAAATAAGAATTCTATGAATGTTAACCAATGAAAGTCAGACATTACTTTTCAACCATGCTTCAACCTTATTATTAAAAAAAATGAACTCATGGAACAGGCCTGGACAAAAATGATGGTACCCCTAACTTAATAGTTTGTTGCACAACCTTTTGAGGCAATCACTGCAATCAAACGATTCCTGTAACTGTCAATGAGACTTCTGCACCTCTCTCTGTTTCTGGTTTGAAGGGTGCCTTTTCCAGACAGCATGTTTCAGCTCCTTCCAAAGCTGCTCAATAGGATTGAGGTCAGGGCTCATAGAAGGCCACTTTAGAATAGTCCAATGTTTTCCTCTTTTTAGCTGTGTGTTTTGGGTCATTGTCCTGTTGCAAGACCCATGACTTGCGACTGAGACCCAGCTTTCTGACACTGGCCAGCACATTTCTCTCTAGAATCCCTTGATAGTCTTGAGATTTCATTGTACCCTGCACAGATTCAAGACACCCTGTGCCAGATGCAGCAAAGCAGCCCCAGAACATAACAGAGCCTCCTCCATGTTTCACAGTAGGGACAGTGTTCTTTTCTTGATATGCTTCATTTTTCCGTCTGTGAACATAGAGCTGATGTGCCTTGGCAAAAAGTTCCATTTTTGTCTCATCTGTCCATAGGACATTCTCCCAGAAGCTTTGTGGCTTGTCAACATGTAGTTTGGCATATTCCAGTCTGGCTTTTTTATGATTTGTTTTCAACAATGGTGTCCTCCTTGGTCGTCTCCCATGTAGTCCACTTTGGCTCAAACAACGACGGATGGTGCGATCTGACACTGATGTTCCTTGAGCATGAAGTTCACCTTGGATCTCTTTAGAAGTCTTTCTGGGCTCTTTTGTTACCATTCGGATTATCCGTCTCTTTGATTTGTCATCAATTTTCCTCCTGCGGCCACGTCCAGGGAGGTTGGCTACAGTCCCATGGATCTTAAATTTCTGAATAATATGTGCAACTGTAGTCACAGGAACATCTAGCTGCTTGAAGATGGTCTTATAGCCTTTACCTTTAACATGCTTGTCTATAATTTTCTTTCGAATCTCCTGAGACAACTCTTTCCTTCGCTTCCTCTGGTCCATGTTGAGTGTGGTACATACCATGTCACCAAATAACACAGTGACTACCTGGAGCCCTATATATAGGCCCACTGACTGATTACAAGATTGTAGACACCTGTGATGCTAATTAGTGGACACACCTTGAATTAACATGTCCCTTTGGTCACATTATTTTCAGTATTTTCTAGGGGTACCATCATTTTTGTCCAGGCCTGTTCCATGAGTTTATTTTTTTAAATAATTCTGTTGAAGCATGGTTGAAAAGCAATGTCTGATTTTCATTGGTTAACATTCATAGAATTTTTTTTTAATTATTACTTTTGTCAGATTAAAGTTATTTATGTGACCATTGTGAGTTTTTCTTTCATTGACCGAAGGGTACCAACAATTTTGTCCACGTGTCTGTTGTGAGTTAAATATGAAGGAAAAGACAATCGTGCAATTGTACTCCACCTAGGGCGCAGTTTAAATGTTAACAAAAAGACTAAAATTAAGAATCCACGCCTTATCTTTTCCACTGTAACAACTAATTAGGCAATTGCAAGGCAAATACTTTATTTAATCGAAGCTTAAGGATACTCAAAGGACAGAGATTGTGGATTCTTAGCCCCTGACGAGCCTGAGTAGCACTTTACAATTTCTCACTCACCATCTATACAGATTAATCATGGTCACGGAGAGGCCTGGAGATGCCTATCCAAGGAGACTTAGGGCACAAGGCGGGGTACACCCTGGACAGGATGCTAATCCACACACTACAGCCAATTTGGGAATGCCAATCAACCTAACCTACATGTCTCTGGAGGAAACCGGAGTACCCGGAGGGAACCCACCAAGCACGGGGAGAACATGCAAACTCCATGCACACAGAGACGGGAATCGAACCCGGACCCTGGAGGTGCAAGGCGACGGGGCTAAGCACTACACCGCCGTGCCGCCTCAATTTCTTTAAAAGTAACATTAAAATATGGCAGTATTTCAAGACTGACATAAAAGCAGGAACTTTCACTGATGACCCACAACGTCATACTGCACGTATAAACAGATTCACCTAGCGCTACCCTGTCGCTTTCCTTTTCCTCTAACAGGACATCTTAAAAAACGATGTAGAAATCTGATTATCATTTCCACAGACGCAGTGTTTTCTTCTCCGCGTCTTGCATTGATGTTAGACCTCTGATTTCTTTCGTTTTCTTTTTTCTGTAACTGAGCTGCCTGGATGAGCTGTCCGTGATTTCTGTCCACACAATAATCCAGCAGCTGCTGTAAACAGCGTGGGTGGCTGAGTGCCCATGTTATCCATTGTGCTCGTTTGTGTGAGTCTGTGTCACTGCTAGGGAGATACAGAAGGGTTATTTTGGGGGCTGCGTGGGCTGGCTGCATGGCCAGGGTGGCGAAAGATGGGAGTCGCAAAGGAAGCGGTATACAATAGGAGGGAATGTCTTAAGACTTGTCTCGTTCGTGTCTGAGTCACAATATGCTTTTGTGTTTCTGCAGTGATCTTGTTTTCCTGTTTCAGGCATATTTTCTTTTTGATTTTCAATACTCTTGGTGCAGATCAAAAGGATGATGCCAATTACATTACATTATATTATATTCCAAATGTGTGATTTAATAAAGAAAAATACAAAAATACCAAAAATGAAACAAAATCAGTCCCTGATTAAAAGGCTACATATTATGGCTGCAATAATAGCAGGTGTAGGGGGAACTAACTGTAATGTACAGTATAGTCAGTATGCAACACTAAAAGCAGCATGGTGGTTGCTAATTCTTGTCCTTGACAAAGTGTGAACATGCTCACAAGCAACTGTGTGTGTCTCTCTGAGATCATCTCGGTGCAGAGTAACTCAATTAGCCTGGAGCAAGGACAAAACCAGAGCGTCCTACAGCTTACACACCAGTGCAACGTCTAAGCTTCCTCTATGGATCCTGAATGCATATTACATAGCAAAAAATGCACAAGATTATTTCATGTTATAGTGTGTTGCATTTACAGGACGTACCTCTGAGAGGAAGGTCTGTGCAGATTTCTGAGCTCCAACATGTAGCAGATATTCATAAACATAGAGGGCTAGCCTGCAAAGAAGAGATGGGGGAAAAAAATTAGATAATAAAATTTGTGGGAAAATGGGAGTGGTACTGGACATGTCTACTATAGTATGAATTCATGTTTATATTTATTATGATAGCGTCATAGGAGCCTTTCACAATACATGTATGCCATGTGGGTGAAAGATGGACAGATCACTGTTAATACTCCTCTATAATACAAAGACACAGATCGGCCATAACAATGAATCCGCATGCATAATAGTGCCTTGTGTCACCAAAACAGCTCTGTTGACATCTCGCTCTAACATAATAGCTGCGGATCTTGTAAGCTTCAAGGTGGGGCATTCGTGGATCGGATTTGTTTGTCTGGCACATCCTACAGATTCTTAATCAGGTTGAGATCATCATCAAATTTAACCCTTTGCCAGCATTATCCTGTTTAAAGAAGCCGCTGCTATTAGGGAATATTCTTGCCATGAAGTGATATAATTTGTTTGTAGGTGGTATGTGTCAGAGTATCGAATGAATGCCAAGGTTTCCCCGAAAAAACTGCCTAGAGCAACCAACCGCGTCTGCTGGCAAGCCTTCCCGTAGTGCATCCTAGTGCCATTTCTTACCCAGGTAAACAGAACACACTCACATTCAACTCACTCCTGCCTATTTACATGGTGTGAAGGAAAACCGCAAAAAAACGATCAAAACTGGACCATTGATCGGTGATTCAGTTTTGATGCCCACACACTCATTGGATGCATTGGACAAGAGTCAGCATGTGCATTCTTACTAATCTGCAGCTTTGGGTGCCAATGACCGAGTCACCGGGTGTCCTTACTTACAGTAGGCGACCTTTGGTACTTTGGTACTAACCAATACATACCACAAGATCTGCCTTTCTGGAGATGCTCTGACCCAATCGCCTAGCCACCAGAATTCGGCCCATTGTCAGATCCTTGCACTTTTCCTGTTTCCGCCAAATCAACTTTAATGATTCGTGCATGGGGTTTGCTTGTTCTCCCTGTGCTTGGTGGGTTTCCTCAGGGTGCTCTGGTTTCCTCCCACAGTCCAAAGAGATGCGAATTAGGCTAATTTGCGCTCTCAAAATTGCCCACAGAGTTGGAATGAGTGGGTGAGTGTGTATGTGTATGTTCCCTGCGATGGACTGGCACCCTGTCTAGGATGTACCCTGCCCTGTGCCCTAAGTCTCCTGGGATAGGCTCCAGGCCCCCGTGACCCTGAGTACAGGATCAAACGGTCTAGACGATGAGTGAGTGAGTGTAATGATAAGGTTTATTTCAATAGATTTCACTGGAGAAAGCCAAGCACCAGTGTGTAATTGTGTGTAATATAGTAATTGTGATGCGTCTGTGTTTTTTTCACGAATTACTCAGGACAGCCGTGCAGTCATAAACTGCTTAGGCTGTAGAAGTGTGTGCTGTAATTCAACTCGGCTCGTCCAGTGTAAATGCAGAGGTATCATAAAATAAATTGAAAGCGTACACTGCTGAGAGCATGGGAGTACGCAGTCTGTAATAAACCTTTGTGTTAACACTCGAGGAACATGACAAAGAGAATTCGGGGACGGTTTAAACACTGCAACGTTCGAACGCTTCTTTTCCCTAAATCCTGGTGTATGACTCGCCTTGCAGAGCAGAGGATGTGCGAGAGGAGGTTCTGCAAACCTCACCAACACCCACAGACACAGAATGCGAAGACGTATTGGACAATACTGATACGGTAGAAAGCTTTTTCATTCGCTTTTATGTCTCATCTCTTTCCAGACTTGGATACTGCTGGCTGAAGTTTATATGCAGGTTATAGTGTTGACCTAATCTGCACATTGAGCAATGGCACAGATTTTATTTTTCTGTATCAATTTTTTTTTATTTTATATATATATAGGACAAAAATAAATGTAGCAGAACCAGAGGGAAGAGTGTTCACAGGAGGAGGCATTTCATGTGCGAGAGGGTGGTGTAGAGGTTGGAATAATGATAGCAGATTTCATGGAAACTAAGATGAAAGCGAGCCAGGGTTGAGGGAGGAGACCCGGATGCTGGAAATAAGTTTAAAATTAACACTCTTGAGTTTCTGTCAGACTCAATGAAGCATCGAAAAAGGGGATGGGAAAGAAGGAGAGATGGAGAGAGACTCCCCTGAAGAACAAAAGGCAAACGCTACAGAGCGGAACAGGGACTGCCTTCAGTGTGAGACTGGTTTACTAGATAAACATTTCAAACTCTCTGGACCAGAAAGTTAAAGCAAAGAGGTGGACACATATTTTAATTTATCATACCATTCTCTGAATAATAATAATAATATGAAAAAAAAAGAAAAAAAAAAGAAATGCACTCGTTGAGTGGATAAGCCTGTGGCAGTCCCAGCTCTGTGTTTTAGGAAGAATCGTTATGAGACCATCATGACATTTGCAATATGTAAATCAGCTCTGCGCAAACATTAACAGATTAGCTTGACATTTATATATATTTCTCCTCTGCTGTGAATCTGCTTGTCACTGCCCACTTGGCTCGGGAGAACATCTACATAATCAAAGGAGAGGAATGCAATCGTACACTACTGAAGAGTAGGACCATGTGACCTCCAGCACGCATTTGAAGGAATGCAGAAATGCAGACGTGCGCGCTGATAAAACACATCCTGTAAACGAATCACTGAAATGTCATTCATAAAGATGGTGGCTGTGCTGGAGGGGATGTGTTTTTCCGAAAGCTGGTGTTCAAAATAAGGTATTAAAAATGCAGATCCACCATGGACAAATAATTCTAATAATCCCGCTGCATATCAGTCACAGCCATTCAGCCGTGGCATCATGACCACTGACAGGTGAAAGGAAATAACATTAATTATCTCATTACATCGGTGCCTGGAAGTGGGTGGGAGATACAGTATTCGGCAGCAAGTGGATATTTTGTCCCTGACGTTGATGTGTCGGTCAAGTTTAAGGATTTGAGCGACTCTGACAAAGGCCACATAGTGATGGCTAGAAGACCAGAACTGTCCAGAACCAGTCCAGAACTGAAGCTCTTTTTGGGATGGTCCTGGACTGCAGTGGTCATGATGTAGAAAAGCAGGCCCAAGGGAAGAAAACTATAAATGGTTCAAGATGGTTAAAGGAACACAACAATGAGTTCAAGGTGTTGGCCTGCAAATTCTCTAGATCTCAATCCAATCGAGCATCTGTGGAACGCGCTGGGAAAACAAGTCCGATCCATGTAGGCCACACTTAAAAGACTTTAACAATCTCTTACTGAAGGCTTGATGCCAGACACCACAGCATTCTTTAAGAGGTCCAGTGACGCCCACGCCTTGACAGGTCAGGGAAGTACATGGCCACAACTGGACCGAATCAAAATTAGGCAAATGGTTGATCAGTGTATCTGATATTTCTGATATACTCTTGCAGACATGGAATATGAAATCCCACCATTGTGAACATCAAGAAAGAACCAGAAACACAGAAGTACATTGGGCCCTTGAGCAAGGCCCTTAACTCTCAACTGCGCAGATGCATAATGAGATTTAAAAAATGTACGTCTCTCTGGATAAGGGCGTCTGCCAAATGCTGTAGTGTAATGTAAATGTAAATATAAAGACATTCTGTATATGGCATTTCTGAAGGAGCCTGTTGTGTCCACTAGTCACAGGTAAGGCAGTAACTGGTGCAGAAAATCCTTTAGGGTGGAAAGCTTTGATGTTTCATGACAAGCTGTTTTTTTTTTTTTTGTCACTTAACGAGTAAAGGATGTTAAGGAAGCTGCTATATATCCACAAAGGTATGCCATAAGTGATCATCAAAACTGTTTTGCTGAATATATGCAACTTTAATTTTTTTTTCATTATTTTAAATAAATGTAATAATTGGTATGATGCGCTGGTACTCAAAGGAATAAATAAATAAATAAATAAGGATTTGCTCCAATTAGAAAATGTTCAAATTCGTTTTCTAACAGACTGTATTACACTCTATCCTATCACACTTTTATTTTCACCTTCCGCATACTTAACTCCACTTAAAGTTAGACACATAAGGCTACATGAAGACTGATAAAGCATTAGATAATAAATCACTAGGCCTGTTACCTCTGGCAAAGTCACATTAAAAACGTTTTTTTTCTTTTCTATTTTTCAAAACAGTTTTTCAAATAGGCTCTCATATCACATGAGAGGATCCGGTATCAAGGAAAGGAAACGCCATGCTGTATTTGTAAGCATGTGTATCACAAATCATATAGCAGAGACACGAATAATGGATTTCACATCTAGAGGGAGAGGGATAAATATTTGCTGATATAGCAACATGACAATATAGCGATATACACAGTAAGAGGAAGAAATTGAATAAAACAAAACAAAAACAAAAGAAAGAGAAAGACAATGGCAGAGTAATGAGGTAACTGTAAGGAAAGAAACCAAAAACCGCTACCATGGCGATGAAATTATATTTACAGACAATGAAACAAACCTCAACTTCTCACCTCAGTTATCACTCAAGATCAAAAATAAGACATGGAGCACAAATAGTAACTGCACAGCTTTGTATCATTTCTTTGTTACACTGAAAGCAAAGTAAGTGATCCTTGTAGGAATTTATGATTATGAAGGTAAACTCAGCTGTACACCGACATTTTAGGCAGTTCACTGAATAACACTGTGCCTTTAAAAAAACACTCTGCAAGAACTTGTTTAGGGTCGTTTCTTTATGCTGCAAGTTAGGGGAAATTGAGGTAATCTGAATTATGCTTACCTTGTTGTTCTTTTTTGGCTGATTCAGTGAAATGATGCGCAGACTATGTGTCTGTGTATCTCTGATCGTTAAAGCAGTGTTATTGTTTCCTTACTTATTTTTCCTTGTAATTTCACAAAATTATTTACATATTTACTATGAGACCACAAAAGCAGATTGATTAAAATTCTCACAGCATGATACACTGACATGAATATAAACATATATACATATACATAAACATATTTATATATATGGGTTATTACATATATATTTGTCAATGATAAAGAATGTAACATCATCAACTATTAACTAGCATTACCTCCTTTTAAATAGAGAGTTTAGAGTTTATTTGTTCATAAGGTAATACACAACATGACTTTATGGATAGCCTATATTTTCACTCACTCAATCATCAATACCACTTTATCCTGTATACAGGGTCATGGCAGGACTAAAGAGCTACACTACACGGAGAGCACCTGGAGGAAACCCACCAGCCACAGGGGGAACATGCAAACTCCATGCACACAGACCTGAGGCGGGAATCGAACCCGGACCCTGGGGGTATAATAACCACTAAACCTCAGTGCTGCCTAATTTTCTTTTCATTTCACAAAATCATTTAAATATTCACTGCGAGACCACAATGGCAAATAAAATCATCATACATAGAAGGCATGATACGCTGACATGAACTATATAACCTTCCAGCTATACAATATCTACTGTAGTATTCCATATCGAGCTGTAGACACATTAACATACATCACTTAGGAAAAACTAAAATAAAGATGTGATTGATATTACATCCTTAATTGTCAATGATAAAGAGTGTAACATCAACAAACATTAACGAGCACTACCTGCTGTTCAGTAGGGAGTTTAGTTAGTTATAGGATAGCACACAACATGATCTGAAGCACACTTTTTGGGGATAGCCTGTATTTTCAGATGGAGGTAACTCATGGACACTGCTGTAGCCGAAACAGAGAGAGAGAGAGAGAGAGAGAGACTTGGGTACTCCAGATACGCATCTTTGGAGCTTAAAATTTTAACATCCACATTATTTACACCTCCATTATTATTTACATCTAGATAAGCAAAGTGTTGAACAATGCTGAAGGGCCGAACACCCTGGACCTGCTGGTGTGTAGTGTCTGGTGTCGACGGCAAAGTCTTTCTCTGGCAGATACGTGTACGGAACCTCGATGGTACACATATCCAAAACTACACAGAGCTGTTTCATCACACTGATCAGCTTCACAGCTTCAAGACCAAAATGCATCCAATTGCGCATGCGCGCACCCCGCAACAGACATATACCGTATAAACACACCAAAACTAAGACTGTTTATCATGATCACCAACTACAGTACACCTACAGTATCATTTATATACAGCCTGTTTATTTGGAAAGGCAAACTCTCTGGTCATTTGAAAACCTGAAATGCTTTATGTTTGCGTTTAGAACTTAATCCATTCTCTGAGGAAAGACAAATAATATAGATAGCCAAAACCGGATACAAGCAGCCATCATGTAGCCTACCTACTAACGCTTCTGATATTGGACATGACGACAGCGATGCCCAATTTGCAGCAAGGTAGGGACAACCATCTTTCCCTCTTATTAAAGAGTCGAGTCTAACAGGATGGAAACCTTTCGCTCAGAGCTCCGCACTCTCAATTCAGTTGTTTGCGACGCGCGTCACGGCTTAATCCATCCACAGTGGCCATTTCGTTTCCCCCTCTTTCCCGGGAATAGAGAAATAAACTTACTTTTCTCTGGCTTGACTATCCGACGGTACCCGCACACTCTTGGAGTACATGCTCGCCTAGAGCACTAACAGCGCGCAACCTGTCAACCCATCACGCAGTCAAGCCGTGCGCCGTCACCATAGCGACTTGCGCAGGGTTTCCCACCATTGGGTGGACCGCGGTGACAAGCCACGCCCACACGCTGGACATCCACTAAGGCGCTGCTGCGTGGCCACGCCTTCAAGGACGACCAGGTTTCAGGCTCCCACGTGGCTCTCGGTGTAGCAGCGCTGTCTCTCAAGCAGTGGGCGAGAAGAAGAGCTGCATAAACAACATCTACTCGACATGTCACAGATTATTCTAGTCAATCTAGATATAACATGAATAATGCTTGCCAGACAAACAAAACAATAAGAAGTGTGCTTTTTTTCTCTCTCTGTTTTCTGCGGAGAGGCTGGTAAAAGGTGTATATATCTTCTATTTAAAAGCAAAAAAAAAACATTGTATTATTGATCATAGGGAATGATAGACAACTGAGTGATAATCCCCTGAGCAATTAAGGCTCCTAACTTTTATCAAATCAGCTAACCAGGAAATCAGTTAGGAAGAAATTGAATAATAATATTAATACATTAATAAAAGATGAGTTCGATTCCCGCCTCAGGTCTCTGTGTGCGCATGGGATTTTGCTCCCAAATTGCCCGTAGCGTGAATGAGTGTAGTGCATGGGGATTGCATGTTCCTCCCCATAATTGGTGGGTTTCCTCCAGGTACTCAGGTTTCCTTCCACAGCCCAAGGGCATGCAGATTAGGCTAATTGGTGTTCCCAAATTGCCCGTTGTGTGTAAATGGACTAGCACTAAGTCTCCTAGGATAGGGTTCAGGCCCCCCAGGATAAAACAGTATAGATGGTGATAAAAGATTATACATTTTTGCCAAATTCACAAACTTATATAAAATAATGTTCACAATTCACAAAACAACAATAAATACCAATACAATGCACAAGTGATACTGCATATACAGACAGACAGACAGACAAACAGACAGACAGACAGAAAGTTAACCAACCTACACTAGATTTAGATTTGGACAATGTGCTCAAATATACTGTCTATTCTTTAAAATAACTCATGTTGGTGATGGTGGTCTGCTGTTTTGAAGAAGAAAAAAAAACTAATTTAAAGGTTTCACATAAAATCAAACATTTGATTCTTGACATCCCAAAGAAGTTTACATTTTGTGTTGAAATATAGTACACGATATTCATTACAAACTGACTGTAAGCAATCTTCATTAGGTCTATTCATAAAAATGGGCAAGCCTTCAGGCCAAGCAAGAGATAATCTTGAACGGTAGAGGTACTTTGGGGAATTAATTAGATGGATAAGAGCCAAAGTAATTATAGCATTATAAAATTTACCTGAAGGCTTTTGCTGAAATAAAAAGTCACAGATTACATTTTAGTCTGCACATTCTTGAGTTAAACAATGACTGAAAATAATGTACAGTATTATTACTTAAAACGATTTAAAGAACACACACTGTAGCAGGTGCATTTGTTATTTACTGCATTCAATATATATATTTTTTACAACAGCTAAAATAAACCTTAGATTCATTACAAATGAGGTATAAAGCCACTACAAAAATGTGATGTTTTAAAAATATTGCAACATGATAGATATACTTTGTGTCTGTGTGCATGCAATTAGCACGTTCTCCATGTGCTTGGTGGATTTCCTCCTGGTACTCTGTTTCCTCCAACAGTCCAAAGACATGCAGAAGTGGCGTTCCTGATTTACTCGTAGTGTGTATGTGTGCGCAGCCCTGCGATGGACTGGCACCCTGTCCAGGCTGTTCCTTGTGCCATAAGTCTCCTGTAATAGGCTCAAGGCCACAGCGACCGTGTACAGGATAAGCAGTATAGAAGATGAATGAATGAATGATTGAATAAATGATCATCAGAAGCATACTGTATGGGAATCGAATATTAATTCACACAACTAATAAAAATACAACCTGCAGAAATGTGGTGAGTGCATGGTGTGTGTGTGTGTGTGTGTGTGTGTGTGTGTGTGTGTGTGTGTGTGTGTGTGTGTGTGCACTCACCACATTTCTGCAGGTTGTATTTTCTTTTTGCTGGATATTTTTGTGATGACTGCGTACACCACACACTCACCACATTTCAGCAGGTTGTATTTTTATAAGTTGTGTGAATTAATAGTCGATGGTTGTGAATTAGTTGAAAATTAGTTGTGTGAATTAATATTCGATTAATGTGAAAAATCACTGCAATGATAATAAAAAGTGTTAATTTCATCCTGGTAAACACTGCCACCTAGTGGTGGAATTATGTAGCTTTGCTTTCCTAACGAATTCCTGACTCCGGAAAATTTGGTGAATTTGTATTAAAGGCATTAAATGTCAGAGTGTTGTTTAGGTAGATAGTTGTTATTAATATTATTATTGTTACGTAACAACCTAATATATAATATTTGTTACATTTTATATTAATCTTAATATTTTTTGTTTTGTTCCATTTTTTTAAAAATCTATTCCATTCCTCTATTCTTCCATTCCATGGACATCTGATCTGAAGGCCATGACTATCCATACAAAGACTATCCAAATGAGTTTGCTTCACTCACCACTCCTCCCACCTTCTGACACAAAACTCCACCATTACTATATCTCACAGCAGGGCCCTAAACAGTGGCTCCCTAGAGGCCATGTCCTGCATTACAACGCGTGTAACAGCCATTGGATTATTCCCTTGGTAGTGCGCTTGTACAGGAAATAGACCTTTATTTGGGACGCAGGTGAAGTCGACACAAACTGTAAAATCTCTGTACTTGTAACCTCCAGCAGGTTTGACAGGGTGATATAGTTAAACGAAGTCCTTCATCTGAATGGATTTAACTGCGGTTTCTAGCGTGAAGAATCTATCACTGACAATTGATCCTTTAAATGAAGGCAACACATTTGGCAATGGAGACTACATCTCCGGAAGGGTGACTCTGGAGGTGGCGAAGAAAACTCGCATCGAGAGTCTGTTGGTCAAAGCCAAAGGAAAAGCGTCTGTGATGTGGACTGAACATTACGGCAAAAACAGCATAGTTGTTTATCACGATAAAGAAACGTGCTTTAAAACCATTCAGTACTTCATTGAGGAACAGAAGACCAAAGGTAACACGTGACCTAATTGTAAGGCTTTTTACATTAGCTACAGTAGCATTAGACAGGCGTTCAAAGTCTTTCCAGGTCACATTCATGTTTAAGGACATCTTTTTTTTTTTTTACATTAAACTATTATTGATATATACGTCATACATTTATTTCAACAACTCCCAAAGTTTGTGTTAAGGTCTCTCAGAAAACGTATTAGGCCTAAATGAAAATCTTGACTTAGTTAAAATGTTCAGCCGAGCACAAAATCCAGATATTGGACAAAGCTCGATGTGATACATTTATGGTGGAGTAAAGGTGTCACAATATTACCTTTGAGTTGTTTACATAGGAAAGTAGTTATATCAGCAGGCTACGCCTGTAAAGTTAAGGCACTGTATGAGTCATCTCATGAGAACCTGTTACTCTAGGTTGAAACTAAATACCTTTCGAAACATGAAAAAAAAATCCTCTCGACTTTTAAACTTTGAAAAAAGAATAAAAGAATACATGTACACATCACCATGTCTGTCAGATGATGTTGTTCTAAAGAATATTGTAAAAATATTTTTTGATGCAACACAAGGACACAATGTTAGATTTATTTATTTATTTAGAACAATACTGGTTGAAATAACACATATTGCATTAGGTTATTAAGTAACATCTACAACAGTCACTTATTATTTTAAGACATTGAGCAGTTCTTACAAAAACGGTGTTGTCAAGTGCATTTCATAAAAAGCTACTGTGGTGTATACACACACACACACACACACAAACACAAACACACACATATTATATATACAGAACCTGGAACCTTGGATTGTGAGTAATTTGGTCTATGAGCATTTTTCAAGAAAGGCAAAAAATTTGTAATAAATATTATCTTGATAAACGAGCGAGGTCTTGATATACAAGTATTACACATACACTCGGTCTGTGACGTGATCACAACTGAGCCAAAAGTTCTTCTCTCTTTCGCATCGCAGGATTATGGGTAATCCTCTCCCTTGCTCGGTCTCAGTGCGCAGGCGTCACTCGTATAGTCAACATCCATGCGCATGTTCTGTTGCTTATAATGTTGTAACTATGTGTGTGTGTCCAAGTGGAGTAGTGCGGGAGATGAATCTGTTTAACGACTGTGCAGTGTCACATTTCTGTGAAATCCTCTTTTTTTTTAAAAAAAAGCAAGTGTCAGAGAGGTTCCTTGTTAAAGACGTTTCCTGCGTGTGTGTGATAGTCGTCCTACACAGTACCCCCCCCCCCCTTTTTCGTCTTATTTCAGCCATGTTTTATTGTTTTATTTTTACTTTATATTTTGTATAATATTTTTTATATAAATTATTTTTGGGTTTATATATATATGTGTTATATAAGTTAGGGCTGTAGCTATCGAATATTTTAGTAATCGAGTATTCTACCAAAAATTTAATCGATTAATCGAGTAATCGGATAAAATTTACTTTTTAATTTTTAATTAAACAGCAATATAAAATATACTGCTAAAAAATAAAAGGGAACACTTGCATACACATATGAGAGGCGTTCTTATTCTTATTTTAAAGCCTTTGCTCAGATGCAAAAACAAAAAAAAAGGTATTTCAAATGACTTGCAGTATCAAAAAAACTAAGGCACACATTAAAATATATAATTATACAAAAACACTAAGTTGTGAAACTTAACTTTCAGAACTAAAAGTTTCAAAATCTACAGCTCAGGCTTAACATAATCCTTTACTGACTTCTTATTGGAATGCTTTGTGATGACATTTAAATGGCAAAAATCCATGAACAGGAACAAGAGTCCATACATTGTGTTTTAAGTCAGTATATTCATCAGAATATAAATGTTTCTCTCTTGGACATGTGTGTGCAATTTAAAGGAGTCTTTAAATGAGCGTGTGATTGCAATGAAGTAAGGTAAGCATGTCAACATGCTCCGAACTGAGGCTTGTCCTGCGCTTTAAAGCAATGTTTCCTGCTGCTGAAAACATTTTTCATTGATAAAAGTTTTTCTTTTAATCGCTCCCTTCCATTTTGCAGCCCGCAACAGAACGCTCCCTAAATCAATACCCAGCTAACTGTTTGTGTCTCCTTCCATTTTGTGGGTGACGTAAGCGCTTCTTATTCGTCTGTGTTTACTGGCGGCTTGCGTCCGGAAGCGCGCTGTGTCACGCCAAACAAATAATACACGCACAAAAACATAACGCAAGCTTTTAAAATTTATTAAAAGAAGCTTCGAGGCAGAAGATTTTGCCTCAATTATTTTTTGTAATCAAATTACTCAAGTTACTCGAAGAATCGTTTCAGCCCTAATATACTGTAAGTATATATTATACTATATGTGACCAAGACAGCAAATCTTTGTGATGTATCAAGAGCCACGTATACGAGTAACCGGTAACTGGAGTAACTGTGGACGCAAGAGGAAGCTGTCTGAAAGGGATGTCTGGTAACCCGGATTGTACTCAAAAAACATAAAACCGCAGCTGCTCAAATCACTGCAGAATTAAATGTGCACCTCAACTCTCCTATTTCCACCAAAACTGTTCGTCGGGAGCTCCACTGGGTCAATGGTCGGACTGCTTTAGCCAAACCTTTGGTCAATGGTTTCAATGGTGCTAGCAGTGAAAATCTTGGGCTGTAGACAATGTGAAACATGCATTGTTCTCTGATGAGTTCACCTTCGCTGTCTTTCTCACATCCGGAAGAGTTACGGTGCCCCAAAGAAGCATACAAACCAGACTGTTGCATTCCCAGAGTGAAGCATGGGGGTGGATCAGTGATGGTTTGGGCTGCAACATCATGCCATTCCTTAGGCCCAATACTTGTGCTAGATGGGCGTGTCACTGCCAAGGACTACCGACCCATTCTGGAGGACCATGTGCACCCAAACATTGTATCCTGAAGGCAGTGCCATGTATCAGAATGATAAGGCGCCAATACACACAGCAAGACTGGTGACAGAGTGGTTTGATGAACATTAAAATGTACTTATTCAGTCACTTTGGAGTGTTTTTGGAGGAGAGAGTCAGGAAACGTTTTCCTCCAGCAGTATCACGTAGTGACCTGGCCACTATTCTGTAAGAAGAATGGCTCAAAATCTCTCTGGCCACTGTGCAGAATGTGTATCTGTCATTCCCAAGACGAATTGATGCTGTATTGGCTGCAGAAGGTGTCCCTACACTATAATAATGAATTATTGTGGTCTAAAACCAGGCGTTTCAATTTCATTGTCCAACTCCTGTGTGCATGTATATACCATTATGACCTAAAGTTTTCATTGTGCAAAACCAGGGTGAACATGAAAATATTTACACAAGTAAAGACATAGAGAAAAGCAATCTGAGTGTAAGTTGGAGGTGGAGTTAGAAGGATTCATGAACGTCACTGCACTATAGTAACACTCGAGGTGACGTAATGGTTGTAGCAGGTGCAAACACCGTGCACAGCTTTACCACTACGTTTGAGCTGGACTGAGAACTATGGCTTGTAACGTGAAGAATCTATCAGTGACATTTGATCCTTTAAATGAAAGCAACACATTTACCAATGGAGACTACATCTCTGGAAGAGTAACTTTAGAGGTGAAGAAGAAAACTCGCATTGAGAGTCTGTTGGTTAAAGCCAAAGGGAAAGCATCGGTTCTGTGGACTGAAAATCATGGCGAAGACAACGTAGTTGTTTATTACGATAAAGAAACATGCTTTAAAACAATTCAGTACTTCATTCTAGGACAGAAGAAACAAGGTAACACATCAACTGCTTTACAAAACTAGCCGTAATGTCTAGCATTAGGTATGGTTCAATAGTTTGCACAGAACGCTTCTTGCTGTTTGCATTTTCAGTTTATCTGCGCTTGTTGCAGGGTGGAACGTGAGTGAAAACTATGTATAACTGGTTGGGTCACTAGTAAAAGAAGCCGATCTGTAACATTACCATAACATTCCACACATTTGTTTCTCAATTGCAACGAGTATTCGGGTTACGGTTTTAGCACAAAGAATCACAATAAAATGTGTAATCATTAAAATTTTTGAATATTTATAGAATGAAAATGTTTATCTAGTTGTTCAAACTTTATAACATGTCAGATCCCCCAAAATAAATTACAAGTAATAATTATACGTTTCCGAAAGGTGTATGTAGTCACATGATTATTATGAGATTTGTTGGAGAAACATGGCTAATTTTTAATCAAAGTGAAGTTCATATAGGAGAGCTATTTGCAAGGTGGTTTTTGTATATATTTGTACACTTTGTATACATTTGTATGAATTAATTTTCTGCAAATATCTACAGGGCATGATAATATTAAACAAATAAAACAAAACTGTAACATTATGTCAACATCGTACTGCTAAAGTCACCAAAAAGCATTTTATTGTCCTATGCATACACAATAATCTTTGACACGATCAGCCTAATACCTCTTTAGTATCTTACAGTTGTAACTTTATTTTAATCTCTAAATTGTGCACTCTATGAGATAATAACCTGTAAGGAAATGTAAAGTTACACTGTCACGGCTTAGCTAGCACAATAAAACTTATTACTGAAACGTCTTAGAGCGAGGTCAGGACTGTACAGGGGATGTGACAAATACGCACCCAAGTTTCTGTAATGTGTAAGAGGTGTTTGTCAATGATTCTGTGCACAGTTCCCACAGACAGACATACAGCCTTCGTTAAGAGTTTTGCCTCATTCAGATGTTTTACTGCTGCTAAGAGTCTCATCACCATACTCTCACTTGGATTTATGGCTTCATTCATAAAAATTTAATCATCAAGTGCTAGTTTGACTTGAATGTCCCTTGTAGTGTGTGTTGCACAAAGTACTTGTTGTTGTCTAATAGGAGCTTCACTAAAAAGCTTCCTGAGGGGAAATGTTGTCCGGCAACACAATTATGAGATGGATAATCTGGTGTGCCTGGGTTTTTAAAATTTATTTATAAGGTACTGTCTGTGTCACAAAAGTGCACACTTTAACGTGGCATGCTTCAGGACTCCCAGGCTTGTTTCTGACTGAATTTTTATTACATTTTATTCTGAAATTGTATTAAATAACCTAAAACAATTGATTCAACAATATACTGCCACTCCAGTGAGCTACATCACTTCATAATCAGTGAGCAGTGTGGCATAAAGTTTAGATAATGTACAATATCTTGACAGGAGATTATATGGCTCTCATACTCACAGTTTTTTGTTGTTGTTGCAGGTCAAGATGGATACTCACTGTTAACAAATGAGTCTGGGCAATGCTGTAAGTTTTAAAATTGTGAAAATATGTTTTAATTGCATGTTTTACATAAAACCTGGAAACTGTTACTTTTTTGTATTCTCTTCTCCTATTATTATCATTATTATTATTATTATTATTATTATTATTATTAAGTTGTAGTAATAAATTTAAATACTAACAAATGTGCCTATTTAACATTATAAGCAAGATGTAATACAATATCTCTTTTCCTCATCAGACCCAAGAACTGTTGATCCTGGAGTCCATGTTTACCCCTTCTCCTTTCAAATTCCCCATCAGTGAGTAATGGTTTGGTAAATTGTATGTGTTTTGTAATCAATTACCTTTTAAACAGGCTTGCTTTTCTGGATTTAATTTTTTCTTCTTCTTACAGAAACATGCCTTCATCCTTCAAAGGCTACCATGGAAAAGTGGTTTACTTTTTAGAAGCCAAATTGTGCAGGTCATTGGTAATGGCCAAAAAAGCCAAAACGTATTTCAACTACATTCCTCGAGGGGCCCCGATGTCTATACCAGACCTGATGGTAGGAACCTGATAAAACAATTACAAAACCGTCTGCGTGTTGATTGTGGAGTTTATATGACATTCTTTTTTTCAGACGCCTCAGTATATGAATAAAGAGAAAAAGATGATGTTCCCCACATCTGGGAGAGTGGCCATGGATGTCCGTATAGAGAAGCTGGGCTTCCACTTAGGTGAGACTCTATCAGCATGCTTATATTTTTAATGGTTATAACCTTAAAGTGTCACGAGTCACTATATGTTGTTAATGTTCATATTGTGCGGAAGAAATTTCTTACAGCATCTTATATCATGTTATGGAATTCTAAAACACAGTAAAACCTGAGATTGTGAGTAACTAGGTCGTTTTACAAGACAAGATAAATAAATACATTTGTATACATTTTTAAATACATTTTTACTTGATAAACAAGCGAGGTTTTGCACTACGAGCAGTATGTATACGCTTTGGCTGCCGAAAGTGAAGTGTTAATTAGTTTCATTTTTACTTTATAATTTGTATTCATTATTTTTATATGAATATGTTTGCTTTATACTGTTTAACTGTAGTAGATACTTTATATTTAAAGCAGGACAATTTGTACACTTAATACACTTAATCCAAGCCCAGTAGCTGTTCATGACACTGCACCCATTCTGATAAATACTTCAATAATGTTTCAGCATTATTGCCAGTGTTCCCATTTTTTGGGTCATGTTTAAACCAACCTGTTTAAAAACCGCTGTAGTTAAGCAAATGCTGTCTTTTCAGAGGTACTGCCTACGTTGTGTTTATACATATTTTCAAGATCCCAGGTGCTTGGCATAAAAGTAGTGCACCATCACCAACCAAACAGTAGAGATGTTAAACATGATTTCTTGCTAGGAATGCTATGTCAATAACAATCATACTTTTTCTTAACAAACTAATTTTTTTGCACTTAATGATGCAATATATTTTGCTCAGACGTAAAAAAAAAAAAAAAAAAAAAAGGTTGGTGCAAAACTATGACCTCATCTCATGCTAAAGAGACATTAGGCCAGTGGAGCTATACAGAGCCAGAGCAGGACAATACAATTTTAGGTAAACAGGGGTCTAAATCTTTAGGAATTCTCATAAGGAATTATGTTATCAGTCTCTCACATTGTTGTAGAGGAGTTTTGGCCCATTCATCTTTACAACACTGCTTTACTTTATTGGATTAAGGTGTGATCTCTGACTACGCTATTCTAAAACCATGACGCTCTTATTTGTCAGCCATTCTGAGTTAGAGTGATTCTGAGTTCCATCCATTAGAGTTACTGGTTTGCTTTCGATCATTGTCCTGTTGCATGACCCAATTTCGACTAAGCTTTAGCTGTCCTACAGATGGCCTCCCATTTCTCTCTAGAATACTCTGGTATACAGAGGACTTCATGGTGAACTCAATGACTGCAAGGTGCTCAGGTCCTGTGGCTGCAAAACAAGCCCAAATCATCACCTCTCCACTGCTGTGCCTGACTGTGGGTATGAGGTGTTTCTGCTGAAATGCATTTTTGTTTTTTGGCGTTCCCAGATTGCCCATAGTGTGTGAATGAGTGTGTGAGTGTATGTGCCCTGTGATGCATTGGCGCCCTGTCCAGGGTGTATCTCGCCTTGTGCCCTAAGTATCAAGGCGGATAGGCTCCAGGCCCCCCCGCAACCCTGAATACAGGATGAAATGGTGTAGACGATGAGTAATTGAGTGAGTCACTGGGCATTAAGCCCAAACAATGCCACTTTGGTCTCATCTGTCCATAGGACATTGTTCCAGAACGCATGTGGTTTGTTCAGATTCAGTTTTGTCAACTTCAGTCATACAGTACTTCTGTTCTTAACAGAAGATGTAGAGGAGATCAGAAACCATTTCAGGCTCTCCAGTAATACTGACTTAAAAGTTTCTTTCTCTCATCAGCCCCAGATTTTGAATTGCTCAGTAATTTACTCTTTTGCATCTGCACTCATTTATGGAATTAATACATATCGTAATATACAGTACCAGTACTGACTTTCCTGTATGTTACATACAGTGTCAACACTTTATTTCTAACCAACAAAAACTGTGTTCAATTACAGGTGAGCAACTGAAGGTGAAGATAGACGTCGTGAACAATTCCTCTCGTTCAGTCAAACCGAAGTTCATTTTATACCAGAAGCAGAGCTTCATTGCCTCAAAGAAAAAAATGGTGCGCACTAAAGAGCTCCTGAAAGAGAAAAGCGATCCCATTGATCCATCAACGGAGCAGTCTGTGACCAAAGTGCTGAACATCCCAGCAGACACGTGTCTTTCCATCCTCAACTGCAAGGTTCTCAAAGTGGAGTACAGACTTATGGTAGGCTGCTTATGAAATCATTATTCAGAGATATAAACTGCAGGTTCAGCTAACATCAGCTTTATTGGTTCTTTTGTTTAACGTTTTAATTTGATGTGCAGTTGGAAACATGTGCTGATATTCAGTAACATCATAAGCTTGATTGATCGCTTCTATACAACAATTCTACAAACGGCATTTATTATTAACAGATTATGATTTGTTTGTTTATTTAACCAGCTCTTTTGCTCCTCCAGCACATATCCTTCGGTGACAAGTGAGATTACGTAACTAACTGGCGGAGCTGGCAGTTAACAGGGGCAAAAATCATTTTAAATTCCTACCAGTACTATGTATAGGCAATAGGTGAGGAAGATAAACCATGGAAGTGGTGGACACAATAGCGAAAAATGGAAAGTGCACTATATAATATGAGTTACATACTGTAGCTAACCAGCGGCTAACACAAGGCTGAATCCCAAATACCTGTCTAACCCTTTATCAAGGACATTCAGCCTTGTGTTAGAAGCTAGTAATGTTTGTAATTCATGTGTCAAGAACAACACAGACACTTCACAGGCTATTCAGACGACTTAAAAGCAATCATGGTGAGAGAAAGTGTTTAAGATGACATCATTTCCAAATGTGTATTCTTGCTGAAAGTGATTCAATGACTTGTTTTGAATGTGGGAATTAATGATTAGATTAAAAAAAAAGTGCTATATTGTTCCTTATATGTACGGAGTGCCACACAATTAGTCCTTCTTACAATATTAGTGTACTATATGCATACATACAATAAAGTGAGGAAACTTTTTATACAGGTCTCAGCACGCAGCACGCAATGCAATCAATGTTTGTTTTCTCTTTCAGGTCTATCTGGATATTAAATTCGCTCGTGATCCCGAAATTAAACTTCCTGTGGTGATTCATCCTGTCAGTGTACCCGAGGAAGAAACAGATTTAGCAAAGCCTGATATGGGTATTGGCTTTGAATCCTGGACCAGTAAGCAAGCAGACTTGTTTAACTCTGCTATATAAGCTATGACAAAAGTGATAACCTTTGAGTACTTGCTATTCAAATAAAGATCTTCTTGTGTTCTGGGGTTGTGTGCCTAGTTCAGTTAACTTTAAAAAAGTTAAAGGTTTTAATGAATACTATAGAATCTGTAAGTTCTGAAGTAAGAATTGAAGTTCCTGAACATCTTCCTTAAGTCCTTGCATTTTATGATTTAAGTTGAAAAATTAAACAGGGTGATTCACTTGAAAGAGGCCCCAAATACTCTGTAATAACTCTCACTAAGATGAAGCAATCTGAACCCACCCAAAAAAAAACCCGCTACATATATTGACGTATGTGTAATCGCTTGCATTGCATGTGATGCTGGAAGTGATCTTAATTTTCAACCAGACACATTTCCCCCGTGATCCCGTCGTTTCCAAATTTCTGTACCATGCTCTGAATAACACTTTTTGAGGGAATGTCAGGAACGGCATATTTCTTCCTAAATTCACTCCGACATCGCTTAAATGAATTGGTGACCCAACACCAATCAGACATCCTGATGAGAAGCCGAGTGACTGAGTTAAGGGGTACGGCGGTAAAAGGTGCGATGGCTGTCTGGCGCCTACCTTACATTGTACTTTTGTTCAGATTGTTTTGTCCTAGAGAGAATCATTACAGTATTTACATCAATATTCGGGGTCTTTTTTGGAAGAATGGCCCTTTATATTTTCAACCTTACAGTTGTACAAAATGGGAATAAATACAATGGTCCCTATTGGCCTCCACGGTATCTGTTCGGACTACAGCGGTTACTAGATGGATGAAAGGAGATTTTCTATGTATATCAGCTGTATACTGTATATATTAGTCAGCCAAAAATGATGCATACTTCAGAAAAAGAAAACTAGTATATAATATGTATATAAAATGTTATATATTACAATGTTAATATTATATTGGCCGGTTCCTCTGGGTGCTCCGGTTACCTCCCACAGTCCAAACACATGCCGATGACTTTAATTGATGCCCATGCCCTAAAAAATGCCTCTAAAATAACCAATGGTAATATTGGTAACCAATATTTTTTCTATTAATCATTCATTTATGATGACATACTGTTTTCTTACCTTTCTTTACTTCACTTCATATTCAATTCATGGCCAAGCATACAGTATATTACAAAACTCCCTCTCTCTCTCTCTCTCTCTCTCTCTTAAATATATTGATTCACAGAGTATTACTCTGCACCCACACCTTTTACTTTGCTGTTATCCACCTTTTATAAAGTAACACCATGATTTACTTGCTCAGATGATTTTCCCTTTTTACACATATAACATTACCTCAGGGATTGAACCTCAGAATGTATTTTATAAACATGTTTTATAGAGACTTTTTTTTTTTTTTACATATTTCTTATTATTTTATGATTAATGTTGCTGCTGTTATTATAATAATTATCTATTTAATATGTTTGAGCAAAAGTAGAATATATATATGTTTGTTCGTCATTTTTAATGGATTATTTATTGTTAAATATACAAATAAAAGTATGATTAACTTTTAACTAACAGTGCTTCTCATTCCTGGTCCTGCACATTTTAGTGTGTTTTTTCTCAGCTCCCAGCACATCTAATTTAACTAATCAGCTATTTAACAGTCTTTTCTCAATTGAAGGGGTTGTGATATAGCAGGGAAAACCACTAAAATGTACGGAGGACCAGAGCTGAGAAGGCCCTATTTTAAATAATACACAATGCTTATGTATGAGAATAAAACATTTATCTTTTGAGACACTTCGCTAAAAGTATTGCCTTTTTTTTGGGGGGGGGGGGGGGGGGGGGGGGGACGTGCTGTAGTAGATTACACTACATAGCATACATTACTGAACAACGTAAAGAATTCTTTCATGCTGACATTATAAAAACACAGTTAAGCACACATGCATCTGCTGACAAAAAGAGTATAGTGACTGGGATATATAAATTTGATAGATTTCTCAATCCATCAAGTGGTATGGGCTGGATCCCAAACGCCTCCCTAATGTGAACTTTAGTGTTATTATAATATATTTAAGAGCAAAGGAAATGGAACATAAAAAATCATGTTGAGTGACAGTAAATTGTGCTAATGTGAGCTGGTTTTATTTATTAAAGTTACCCTAAGTTTCCTTTTCTAGTACCATGTTAGAGTAGTGGAAATATCACTAGCATGTTTGCATGTGTCTCTTCTACCTTCTTTGAGACCATAAAGTTTTTTTCTAATTTGAGAAAAATATTTTTTATCTAATGTTATTTAATGTATATATATTTTTCTTTGAGTTTTTTGGGGTATTTTGTTCTTCATTTAATGTTCAAAGATCCAGAATTAGTAGTTAATCACACAAACATTTCCTTTGCATATTGGATTTCAAAAATAAGACAGCGATGAATGCGATATTGCTTGCAACTACATTCATTCATTAATTCATCTTCTATACAGCTTATCTTGGGTACAGGGTCACAGGGGGGCTGAGACAGGATACACACTAGAAAGGGTGTCAATCCATTGCCAGGCACACGCACGCAAAATGATGAACCCAATATTATTTGCAGCTACATGACCATATTAATCAGAAGAACGAGTAGTCTCAGAGAGTGATTCATTCGTTTCCTACTGGGCGCGCATGCGCAAATCATCGCAAAACCTCCGTAGGTTATGTATAGGAAACAGAAATGAGCAGTTACCTCTCGAGTCTTTTCGTCCGAATCGTTAGTTCTTTTGTCACGTGACTCCCATAGACGCTATGCAGTGCAGTAGATTCAAAATAACGAACACTATTAGAGGGGAGCTACTAAATCTGTTTTATCATATGTCCTTAGCTGCGGTGTAATATTTTCATTACTAGAATTATAATCAAACTTTTTTTATGTAGATGTGTTGGGGGTATGTTTATTGAAAATGTAACATATTATTTTTTTCTGATCAACAGAAGAAAATGAACTAAACGACTAAAAAAATGTCTCGTTCATTTTGATGAACGAGATTCAAAGAACCGAATCACTAAAATGATCCAAACTTCACATCAGGGTACAACCTGGACAGAGTACAAATCCATTATATGACACAAACACGCAAAATGATAAACGTAATATTACTTGCATCTACATCCCCATATTAATTATAATACTTTCACAGTTCAGCACAAACTTAAACATACCTGTTTCGGGTAAACTACCGGCTAAAAGTAATTAAAAAAACAACACATTCTACAACACCGTACCATCTTAAAAACACAATCCCATCTAAGAACACACTAAATTCTAAGATAACAACAATCTTTCTTTTACATTGTAAAGAAGTCCTGCAATAAAGCAGGACTACAAAAAAATTAGTTTATACTCATAGTGTTCCTCTCCACGGAAATCTTTAGTAAAAGGCGAAAGATTTATACGATATGAAGAGAAACAAGAGTGAATGACTTCCTAGTTGCCGGCTCAGTGACCCTACCGAAGACAACACATTTTTATATAACGGTGGAGACATTAATAATTCTTATACATTTTTTTATGCTTATTTATATTTTTACTTCCGTGACTATATTCATGTTAGTAAATATTACTGCACGTAAATCAACCGGGCGTCTAAGAAATACTAATGTATCAAGTATTTATTCCTTAAATATGCAATGCATTGTGGGAATTTGCCAACTGCGTCATATCGACCCGCCCACTTCTCGTCCTATCTTTTCACTTTGCAGGATCATTGTTCACTAAAGTAATCGCCACGGAGCAGCGCCGAAAACACGGAGTTACACGATTAATGATTTGCAATTGGTAATCCAATTTTTAATTAAGAAATAAAAGCAATTGTTGAAGACATCATGTGCATACAGGGTTAACGAGGGCATGAACTAGCTTAGTCATCTATAGACCTAAATAAAGCATGGCAAAGTACCACACTGAATACGTTTCCCACGCATCTTTCTGCCTTCTGTTTTTTGTGTAACATAATTTTATGTTAACATAATGCGGTATGTTATTTCTGCCTGGGGTATCTCGGGTTCGTCAGGCTTGTCAATAAAACTTACCCAAGCTTTAAAACCCAAGAGCTGCATGATTTTGTCCTATAACCTACTTTTCTCTCCTACCATAAAAACAAGACGCGCTTTGAGAGGTACCATACAATAAATCATGCCTAAGAGAGGGTTTAAACATTTCTACGATTCCGACAATGACTCTCACTGACGTGTCTCTCTTTGGAACTCTGGGTAGTGTAGTGCGCACGCGCACTTTCGTTTGCAGTCCATTCATTCAACTTTATCTTTTAAAGCTAAAAGCATTTCCAGATAATAAGCTTTTCACCTTATGATTCATAAGAAATCATAAACCTATCAAAATATGTTCCCTATAACGTCATGCTGGTAATATTTCCTGACAAGACATTTAACACTAATAAAATATATTAGATACAGTTTCCAACTAATAACTTTGTGTGTTAGTAAAATAGTTTTGAAAAAATCCAGTATTGTTCTAGAATGTAGAAAATAAATCCAAACTTGTTTCCAAACCTTTGACTCTGTTTTACACACCGATCCACCATAACATTATGATCACCTGCCTAATGTTGAGTAGTAATGACCTGTGTGTTCTGACACCTTTCTATTGGAACCAGCATTAACCCTTTCCTCAGTTTGAGCTACAGTAGCTCTTCTATTGGATTAGACTGCATGGGCCAGCCTTTGTTCTCCATGTGCATCAGTGAGCCTTGGCCACCCATGATCCTGTTGCCAGTTCACCATTTTTCCTTCCTTGGATTACTTTTCGTATGTCCTAACCACTGCAGCCTGGGAACATCTCATAAAAGCTGCAGTTTTGCAGTTTCCCTCACACAGTTACAATTTGGCCCTTCTCACAGTTGCTACATATTCAATAACTTGTTACAATGGCTGCAGGAGTGGGTGGGATATATTTGACATCAAGTGAACCTTTTTTTCCCCTCAAGCTGATGTGTTGGAAACAGAAAAAAAGGGCAAGGGTAAGGATTTGAGTGACTTTGACAAGGGGTATATAGATATATAGGGGTGTAATGGGTATATAGGGGTGTAATAGGCATAACATAATAAGGCCTCTCACCACCTTCCCACTCCCAAGTAAAGGTAGCCACCAGGTTTAACAAAGTAAATGTAGCCTTTATTTAGACTCAGAGTCGAGCAATGCCCAAAACAACAAACAAAAATACTCTACCACGCCCTAGGCTTTCCTAGTCAAAAAATAAATACAAAATAAAATACAAAATTGTCTAACCTAACTTCCTAAACAAAAAAACAGGAGAAAAATACAGAGATAAAAATAAAAGGGGCTTCTCACTCCTTCAGAGGCTACAAAGTGCTCAATATATACAGTGATTATTTTTCTACTAGTTAACAATCCTACTGAAGTGTCAAAATTTGCTACTCAATGATGATCACAGACCAGATTTGCACATTTTATCATCACATCTCACAAGTCCGAGTTCACACACAAACGGTTTAGTTGGGAGTGGCAGGGCAGAGAGAGAATGACAGCTGTCATCGGTGGGTTTTTAAAATGGGATCCAAGATTGTCCAATCAGCTTGCTTCAATCTATTCGAATAGGCAAGTATACACATATATGACTCTTGGTCATAACAATATAAAAAACATTCCAGACAAATATTTCCAGAATTTCCTCAAAATTAACAAAGACTGATGATTACAGAATTTTTTTTTTTAATGTCTGTAAAGGTGTTCTTATCTTATCTTTTTAACAGAGATGTGGGTTTTTAAACACTTGAATACCTTGGTAATTAGGTAGAGTGAATAAGGATCAATCAGATCTGGAATGCTGATACAAATGCTACTAATAAAATCTATTTTATATGCTTTATTTGGGTCAATGTCAGGCAGGTATGCTGAATACAAAGGGCACACGCACATAGTGTAAATCAGATATTAATATACCCATTAACATTTTCCTATGCTTGACTGTTGAGCACTTATTTTTGAATGTATTTTTTCCTACCTGAACATGAACACTGAAATCTTCTCACAAAATCAAGCATGCATTCTGGCTATATCAGAAGCAGTAATGTTTGCACAGAAGAAGAGCTCTTGAAAGAAGATGGTGACACAATTAAGTATCAATTAATTGATCAAATAGGATCTATTTGATCACTTAATGGTGATCAAATAGGAGGGGTGTGCGCAATGTTGAACACATCAAAACATTGTGATCAAATAGACGGGGTGTGTGCAATGTATTAAAAACATACCTGTGTTTTCACCTTTTTAAAGATCTTAAAGTCGAGATCTTATAGTCAATGATGAGTGGAGTAGGAGTACAAACTCGAACTGTTTGTTGATGGACCTGACATCAGCATCATATTAAACTAAGAATATTAAAGGTCTGAAGAAGTTCAAGGTTCTAATTATGAAAAAGGAAGGCAAAATTAATTAATAATTTATTTTTTGAAAATAGTACTGTGGCACAACTGAGCGCGAATTCAGTTTGCTATCTCTTCCCTGAAAAACATGCTGGCAGATGTGTTGGCTACTGAAGATGATGAAACCAAATGATGAAATCAGAGATTTCTGGGACCTCAAACAATGGGTAGGTAAAAGCACTGCCAACATGGTCTAAAAAACTTTAGAATTTTCATTGTTTACATAAATATGAAATGGTGCTGTTGGTATTCAAGATGATCTTTTTTAGTCAAATAATAATCAAAATTTAAAAACAAAACTTTTTCAGCAATCGGTGATTGATGTTAGCATTTAAACATTGCCATCTAGTGGCCAAACTAAGCTTTAACAACAACCAGACATTCTAGGCCTTTTAATTACCAGGATAAGCGTAAACCAGCAAATGAATGTGAGATTATTATTATTAATATTATTATTATTGTTGTATGTGCAGTCTTTTTAAGGGAACAGGCAAAATCTGTTATTTCTTTTCCTACAAGACACATATTTAAAAAAAAATAACCATACTAAAAAGAAAAAAAAGCGACAAAATTATAAGAAAAAAACATACTAAGCAATTATTAAATTACAGTTAGTAAATGTGTGTGAGTGAGTGATGAAAGTCTTTTTGGGTTAAACGTTTATTATAGGGTGCTTCCCCCCCCCCTCAAAAAAAGCTGTTGCCTCTACCACACACTGTCTGAATTTGGAACTGCCCCGCATGTGTGCGTGTGTGCGTGTGTGTGTGTCTCAGCCCACGGCAGGGAGGTTACCCATGACAACAGCTTGAGCTTCCTGGCAACTCCCTCTCTGGTCTCTTATTGGAGTTGCCATGATGAATCCTCGAGGGACTCATATGACCACACCCTCCAACCCAACCAAGAGGCGGGTTTTTCAGCAGAGTAAAACTGCAGAGAGAGAGAAAGAGAGAGATAGAGAGCTTGTCTTCCTCAGCTAAGCTGACCGGTCGGAACTTGTATTAAATACAGTAGCCTATGGATGTCAGTGAACAAAGTCGAATAAGCTTAGACCTCAAACCCCACCATTTGACATTTAAAAATATTTGTAATATTTCATACTGTGCAGCTTGGTATTAAATATTCAGAGGGTTTGTGAGAGGGTTTGTACCGGGCAGCACACTAGTGATTCACCGACCACCCGGCCTTTACTGTTCAGCACTGCTGGTACTGTACTTATAAACCTTCTGCTTAAAAGTACAATACATTTTTATTTGGTGGAACATAAAAGCTTATTTAAAAAAAAATTGTCATTTAAAATTAACCAAAATTCTGTTTATAGTAGAAAGGGAGATAAAAAAAAAGTTATTTGTCTCTGGTACCGTCGACCCTCAGACTGACCAACAATCTGTCCTCTCTGAAAATCAGAAATTCCTTTGGAATTTTACTTCTATGCATGTGTTAAGATTTATTCAGTGCCAAAATCTTGTCATAAAACTATTTACTTGTTGCATGTCTCTGTATGTATGAAATATTCTTCTATTTAGACTGTAGTCAAAATCTCTAGTCAACACCATAACAATAACTCAAGTCCGTATCACGCCATTGAATGTACTATTTCATGCAACACGTCTGCTTTCCAAAACACAGCACATGCTGACTTCTGAGCTGAGTTAAAACCCCATATCCATATAATAAGACACACGAACATTAGACTGGAGGGTTTTGTCAAGAGCTCTCTTTAGTGAAGAGGCAGCTCTTTGCTTAAAAGTGGCTCATTCAGAGACTCTGTACTCATATTAAGGCTCTTGCTGCCAGGGCACAGATGGTCTTGCTGTCATGGCTAGAGTGCTTTTAAAACGGCTACAATCTGTCCCTCCACTGAGACTGCAGAGCCCTTTTCAGCCTTGCCACTGCTACAAGCTGTGTTCCCTTGACAATTCATAACGTATGAGTTTCATACTGTTTTGTAAAAGTTATTCCGAGGCACAGAAATACAGAACGATGACGGATATTGAAGAGAGTTTACACATGTAAGAATTTTACATATAATGAAGTGACTAAAAATCGGCGAATTTCTTCTTGGAGTATTTATTCTGGAAAAGTGTAAGAACTTACAGAAAAAAATTTAACTGCTGTTGTTACTGTAAGAGACCAAAGGTTTTCTATTCTGCTTCTATTTCTCAGTAAAATTCATGTTAATCAATGATTATAAAAAGTGACACACAGCCATTGTTGGCAATGTGAAAGGCAGTTAGACAAAACATTCTATACTAATGTAAATGTATAATTGCTGATTTTCTCATAAATTCGTGCAGCTCTACAACTATGACACTATAACTAATAATCAATTCAGACTACAAAGAGGATTACAGTACTTGTAACAATTGCCTTTGTATAACAAAATCCTCAGTATTCATTGTCTCACATAACCAAATGAGAAAGCAAACATCAACATAAACAGTACAAAGTCTATTACAAAAAAATGGAAGGAAGGCTTATTTATGGAATTCACTAAAGCACCCCCCTCTACACAGGTGCACATTACAGATCTTGCAGCCAAATACACTCTCGTGCCGCAGGCCCTTGTTTGTGCAGTTCCGGCAACGGCGTGAGCGCTCCGACATGCGCTCCAGCCGGTGTCCATACTCAAGGGGTGAGTCAGCATGGCGCTTACGGGCCGCTCGTTCCATGCCCCGGGCACCTTGGTAGTCCCCAATAAGCTGCTGTGCCAAGCGCACACGAAAGTGGCGCTGTGTAAACTCCTTTCCGTTAAAGCCAGCTGGTGGAGCACCACTGCGACTCTCACGCAGGATAATATAAGCGTTAACAATACACAAGTTGACATAAAACCACAGGAAGTAGCGCCACCATTTCTTGCACGGCCGTCCTACCTGGTAGCACTCCCTTAGCTGGTCACATAAGTCCACACCACGCATATTTTCCTGGTACAAAAGCAGCGGGAGAGGCCGAGCGAGCCCGAAGCTTGAAAGGCTGCTGCAATCCCCGTCACTGCCTTCCCCATCCCGCTTGCCTGGCCCTATGCCTACAATGCCTGGTGCAGAGTTGGAGGACAGGCAGCTGACCATCTTGGCATCGCGAGTCACAGTTGCCACCAGATTACCACGCTGGCACTGGTAGAACTCACCTGGAGCCAGCTTGCCTACATTACGGGGTTTAAGGGCGTCAGGGTAGCCACGGCGATTTGGGTTGGTGGGCCCGCAGGCATACAGACCATCCTGCAGGAGCCGCTGTAGTAGTGGCACAGATGTGAAGAAGCTGTCCATAAAAAGGTGATGGTAGCGTCCTTCCAGCCCTCTTACCAGAGAGGTAACCGTTCGGTGACCCACTGTACTGATCGTTTTATCATCACTCGGCTTACCCACATAAAGCCGTGTGCGGTGGCAGTAGCCTGAGCGGGAGTCACAAAGCATCCACACCCTCAGGCCTTTCCGCAAAGGCTTGGAGGGCATATACTGCGTTGGGGAGAAGCGCCCCTTAGCGGCAATGGCACACTCATCTATTGTCAAGCACCGATTTGGTAAGTAGGCTTCCCACATGGTGCTTCCCACTATGTCCAACAGAGGCCGGATTTTATACAGGCCGTCATATCCCAGCTCGCCTTTGGATGGCTCAGACAGGCGATCACACAGATGCAGGTTCTGGTTCAGTTTCTCAAACCGCCTGGCAGTCATTGTTTTCTTAAAGCCAGCATTCCCTATGAAAATATCACTTGCCCAGTACATGCCATAATCTGGAAGCTGATTGATGCCCATCAGCACATTGAGACCCACGTATGCTCGCATCTCCCTCACATCAGTCGGGTGCCAGTGGGCGTCTGATCGACCGCTCCTCCTCTGTCGATAGAGGGCGTAGTTATTTGTTTGTTCCACCATGTGTTCAAACAATGAATCTGGAAAGAGCAACCGGAAATAGTCCAAAGTGTCAGCATCATCCCCTAGCGAGTGCTGAGGGCCACTGTCGACGGTAAATGGCTCAATGGAGATGACCTGATCGGGCTCGCCCCAGAAATCCGGAGCGCCGCAGTCGTCATCCAAAAGATCATACGAGCCGAACAGATCCGGGCGCTCCTCCTCCTCCAATTCGGAAAAATCAATATCCGAATCGGTTGACGCGGTCTCAGAGCAGTTGTTGGAGCTCGCATAATAGGACTCATCTTCGTACTCCTCGTGTTTGATCCCGTTACCTGTGACCAAAATAATGTTGCAGCCGCCTCCCGCTACATAGTCGCCCGAGTCCGCAGCGTCTTCCAGCGCCGCCGCCGCCGCCGCCGCAGCTGCTGTGTTTCTCAGCCCGGACTCCCCCTCTTCCTCCTCCTCCTCCTCCTCCGGTTCTTCCTCCTCGTCCGACTCGGGCTCCCTGAAAGGCAACTCGAACCACTTTACGTCCACGGGGAGATTTACCGGGCACTCTTCGCCGTCGGAGGCCCCGTTCGCTTCTGTGTCCGCACTAGTTTCCAAAATCGTAAAAAGCTCGCCTCTTTTCCGCGCCGCCATGACGTGGTATCGGGCTGCCCCTGCATGAGTCCTTTATTGGTCTCCGCGCCGTAAATAGCCGTCGAAGCGGACCGTGAACGCGAATTCGGTCCAAATGCCGTCGCCGGGAGACTCATGGGTCTCGAGATGATGCCGATTCGAACGGTTCGGAGCTCATGGTTTCCGCTCGCGCGGCTTCGGTATACGCGTCGTTAGCGCAGTGTGGCCGCAGACGTCAGAAGCTGCTTGCATGTCCTGCTTTGTAAGGGCGTTTTGCGACTGCAGCTGCTGGGGTTGCCAGTTCCTAGCGCTCACAGATGGCCGCTCGCTCTTGTAATATGCCCGTCGGCGTTTGCCGTTTTAACAGCTTCTGTCCGCACGTCGAGAGGCCGGGAAACGAGAAAACCCAAACTTTATATCAATTACCCGAATCTTCTTTCGGAACAAAAGTTATTCGGCGTGTTTCGTGAGTACCGTGCTCGGTATTAAACTCTGTGCTGAGAGAGAGGCAACCGCGCGGGTCCTGATCACCGCCGCGAGGCACCGTTTAAAAAGCTGCGATTAAAAAAAAAAAAAGCGCCAGTTTTTTAAATTCGAGAATGAAAATGTCAAGTGGTCTGACGTTGGATGAACCCTAGCCAATATAATGGCTCCTTGGTGATATTGTTGAAACAGCATAGACATTAAGGAGACACCTGCTGTAGGAGAGTGAAACACCAGTACAATCTGCAGCACTAACATATAGGCATGGATACCTGACATACTATAAAAAGACTCGCATAGTCATTAGTGAAACCATTTATGCAACCATTGTTCGAGAGTAATGAGTTACATACCTATGTCATCAAAAATGAAGAAGAAGACAGATACATTTACTGTACGGAGAAATTGCAGAATGAATAGAAATGTACGTCACATTAGATAATAAATGTATAAAGATCAGTGTTCAAGACAGGAATGACCAAGTAGCTTCTCTCCAAATCTCTGCATGCATAATGTACACCAGTGGTTCTTAAATGACCAGGGGTCAGCGAAGCGTATGCTTAATGTCTTTATGGAACTCAGCACGATATCAAAGTTATTATATCACTGAGTTCTTTTTGCTTTGTCTTAGAACAAAACCTTAATAAGTTAAATATAATAAAGAAAACCCATTTACGTCTGTCATCTTGCATTCAAGAATATAAATAAAAGTCATTTTAAAAGTGGGTGGAAAGTTCAGCAATTAAAACAGTTAAATATAGAGTACACAATTAGACAAATGTATGAAATAATTGTGTACTGAAGAGTTTGTGGAGTTTAACTGAAAGTTAAAGGGACTACTAAAAGTTTGTGATGTATATAACTGCCAACTGTATGGCCAACATAACATTTCAGTCCAGTATTATTAACTATGCTTACACTATACACTATGGTGTAATTAAATTCAGAAGAACTCTCTTCTATTATTCTACATTAAGTTGAAGTGAACATATAAAATCATGACTTTATAAAAAGAACTGTGGAACAGAAATAGAGGCTGATGGTTAAAAATAGCCTCACTTGTCTTGGTAGAGGATATGTGGTAGGGGAGAGATGCCTGCCAGGTAGGAACTGGCCATGGTTAAATTGGGGATGAAATTAAGGGGAGTATTCCGACCCACCAAAAAAAACAAAAAACAAAAACATCTCTGCAGTATTTGCAGGTTCCTGGAGCTGTATGCAGCTACTGCTGCAGCCCCCACTGACAACACTGCTGGGGAGGAGAGCTCTGAACCAATAGTGGCAGAGAACGAGAGGACGAGAGGTGGATGAGAGATCGAGGGGGACAGGAGCGCAGAAAGGAAAAATAAAAAAAGGATGAGGTTCCCTCATGCTGTAGAGAGTTAACCTTTTTTGTTTGGACAGCTAAGGTGGCAACTGAATCCTTAGCCAAGCCTGCTTGTGTCTATCTTTGCACCACATTGACGTCAATATTTCTACAGCATGTTAATATGTGTCATGTACAGTAGTATTTTTTTCTCCCTCAGGGCAGATATACCACACATAAATAAAAGAAACAGGGCAACTGAGAGGCACTACTCCAGTGTTTTCTTATAATATGCCTAAAACCCAGCAGTGGCATGAAATTTGTTTCTTTTTTTTTTTGGCTCTAAAACATGCACACTTTGGTATATAGTCGAAGAATTTATTATTAAATTGAGATAGTACAAATAAATGGCAATTATCAAAGGAAGACTCAGGTTTGTTGTCTGGGGTGGTATTATGTGGTGCCTTTAGTAATCAAGGAATCCATCCATCATCCATCTAGGAACCCCTGTAGTCCAACTAGGGACCGTGTAGGCCAATTGGACGTCAATGGTGACCATTGAATTTATTCCCATTTGTTTGACCATGGTAGAACAATTAAGGAATAGATGATACCTTTTTAGATAATACACATAAATGAACTATTTACAAACCATCTAGTCTAGTCTTTCTCCTTGGCTTTACACTTACATTGTAAAGCACCATTTATGATGTTTCTTTATGACACCAGGCTATTTATTTATGTACTGTGTTGAGGCTCTCAGTACCCAAGACAAATGCGCCTGCTTTGAGTGGACAGTCGGCAATCTCTGTACCCAGGTGTCTTCTCTTTGCCATCTGCCTCAAAATGGCACACTCCACCGACTGGGAACATATTGAGGCTGTTTTTTTTTTTTTTGCCTCTTGGGAATATGAGTCTATTGTGCATATACTAAAATGCCAACCGTGCATAGCAGAGGACAGTGGCAGTGTCTCGCTTCAGCAGTTTTATCCACCTTTTCCGAAGATGAAAGTCTGTTCAGTTAGCATCAGTATGCAGAGTAGCTTAATGACCACAGCTACTGTGTATTTTATGTTTAACGGAATTAAGATAATCACATTGAAATTAGGTACAAGTAGTAGTCTCTGTTAGGGTTGGACACTGATCTTAATGCTTATGGTGTGATACATTCCTGTAGATAATTCTATCATACAATGAGTGCTTTAATACACAACATATTGCAATACTAGCTTGTCTGCAATGCCGTGTAATGTACTTACAGTACAGCTTCTACTTAGCATGTACTTAGGTGTAACACAGCATGTACAGTATAACAAATTCATGTACAGTTCCACAGTTGAAATGCATATTGCACATTTTAATCTAAATGAGGACAACTTTATTTTTTAAAGATTTAGTTAAATTAAATTAATTAATTTATTTATTGTCGATAATGATGTTTTATTCTGCATTTAATTTTCCTACATGAGCTTAATGAAAGAAGTGAATTTTAGTTGTCATGGTCATCATGCTTTGACCGAATGTATGAACAAATAGAGAATGATTTTGGAGTGACATTTCTCAGGGTGTAGAGATTAAACTTAATCAAATAGTGCAGAGAAGTTTGTACAGTTGCATTGTGGCTCCTGGTTTGCAGGATACCCTTTTACTAAGGTGTTAGTTTTACAATCAGTATTAATTTCATGACCTCAGACCAATTTGATATTTGTTATAAGACATAAGATCATATGACATTACATACACTATATGGACAAAAGTATTTGTCCAAACCTGCTATGGCATTTTATCCAAATACATATACTTTAATATGGAGTCGATACCCCTTTTGCAGCTATAACAGCTTTCACTATTCTTGGAAGGCTGTTCACAAGAGTGTTTCTGCCCATTTCATTTCAATTCAAATGAATTCTATACAGCATTTATGAAGTCGGGCACTGATGTTTGATGAGAAGATCCAAAGGTGCTTGATGTTGTTGAGGTCAGGGATCTGTGAGGACAAGTCAAGTTATTCCTCATAAACTCATGTCTTTATAGTTCTTGCTTATTGCACTGGAACAAAGTCATGTTGGAATAGAAAAGAGCCTTCCCCAAACTGTTGCCCAAAGGTGGAAGCATAGCATTTTTCAAGATGTTGTGGTATGCTGAAGCATTACGAATTCAATAATTAACAGGCATACCATTACATTGACATACTTTTGTCCATATTGTGTATATATGCAACGAAACGTACAATCAATACTCATAACACATCACTGTACAAAACAATAACTAAAAATGAAACAAATATTTAAAAAGGAACAACAGTCTCATAATAAAATAACAACTCTACTCATGTTTTATCCCTTTCAGCTGTTCTTGATATTGTTTTTCTCTGACCACTAGATGGCGGCACTGCACTTATTATTATTTCTTTTTTCAAACCCTGACAGCACCCAGGACTTGAATAATTTCCCCCTTAGACTTATGATATGTAACTCCCTTATGTACATCTATAGGATATTTCTTTGTACAAGATGATGATGTAGAAAAATAACAGACTTTGTCCAACATCTATGACTTCCTGAGTCAATGATAGAGGTGATTTTTAACTGTAGTGGGGCTTTTCAGGTATTGCCTATCCTACTTCAACCTTGAATTATAGCATAGATTTACAACAGAGGCTTGTAATTACGCTTTGATGTCAACGAAACCTACTCATTTTCGGATTTCTCAGATCTTTAGGGGAGTTATGCACATACTTTACACACAGTGTGTTGCTGATTATCAGAAATGTGATATGAATTGCTTAAGTATAACATAATTGAATTAAATTACATGTGGCAGTACTCAGTTTTCTATGTAGCTGACAAACACTCTGCATCAGAAATGTAGTTTAGACAAGACAATACAAGAGTGAATCCACAATTGTGGTGCCATTTATCCCTTGTAAAATGGACATTTTGTTCAAAAATCTATAAAAAAAAAAATCCATGAGCTTTATGCATACAGTAGTTAGCGGCGGATCCTTTCCCACACACAACAGGTTTTGATGCTCTGAGTGTTCTGATGTCTTTCTGTTGTGGCCAGCATTGACTTTTTCAGCAGTATGTGCTACGTTGGTTTTTGTATCGAATCAGGCCATACAGGCTAGTTTTTGGTAAAGGCATAGATGAGCCTTGGGTCCCCATGATTCCTGTCATCAGTTTACAGGTATATAATTGATAATTAGTGTTATTTAATTCACCTGGTGTTGGTTGTAGTGTTGTGGCCTATTGGTGTATATTTGAATAAAGTGTTTTCTTTTTCTGCATAACCAATAATAGAAGCGTCAGGTAAATGGATGTTGCAAGCATGAGGTGTTAAATGAATTCACACATTAGAGCCCAAAAAGGTTGTATTTCAAATAAAATGCTATTGCTAAAAAACTGTTGTTGATAGTTTTTATTACTGTTTTATAAAACGTGCACATACATTTGGGTCCTCATCAAGTGAGGGTAGGAATACTACACAAACAGACAGCTTTCCAGGCATCCCAATTTAGATCAGCTCATTTACTGTCCACTTCGCACCAGATCATCCTTTTTTGTCATAGGTGAGTCCTGTTTCCCCTTGTGATGCCTGTATGGGCATAGGGTTAAGGGCCTAAGAGCCAAGGAGTGGTATCTTGGAAGTTGGGGGGTGATCAGTGTATCAGTGTATCAGTGGGATACAAATGGCACCATGTCCTTGCTCCATAGCCTTTCAGTGTTGTTTGTTATTTTGTGCTTTAATATTAGGAAACCAGGATCCCATTGGGAATGTTACTTCAGTCTGAGTTGGATTCTGCTGCAGAATCGAAGAATTCAGCCAAGATAAGAGTTACCTCCGTTTTTCTCATGTAGATATTGGTCTCATGTAGTTAAAAAAAATCATTTATTAGAATAGTTTAAACACCTTTTCCTTTATGTTTAGGCAGCAAGAGTTCTATGCTTCTATAAATCCTGCATTCAGAAAATATAAAAGTAGAAAGTCTGCTTCTTGGTGCTCACCCAATGCGTTTCCTGTAACTGATTTATCGGTGGAAGGCTAATGAGTAATAGTTTTAGATAGAATGTGAGTCTCCTTGCATTAGCATGGAACCAGACTCAACAATGACTAAGCTTTATTGCAGAATAGCATAGTCTTATTTGGGCATTTGAGTTTTTCTTTAAAGACTGAAAGGAAAAGGGCAAAATGCATTACTATGGTCCTGGAAACTCTCTGAATGGTTACAGTAGTCATGGAGTGAATTTAGAGCAATGATTATGATTTCTTTTAAAAATGCTTATAAAACAAAACTAGTCGCTAAATTGTTTCAGTTATGTATAACCAAAAATGTATGTATATTCAAATATTTATAAATGTGAGTTTGCATTGTGCAAAATTCATAATTAGATAGGGAGTTGTGATCAAACCTGTTGGTTATAAAGACCTTGAAACTCTAACTCTCGCCCCAAAAGTGAGATAGAAGATGCACAAATATGTCATACATTCAATCCATTAAACATAACCATGATGGCATGGATCCTGCTCCATGTCATGCAGCCAAAAAAGAACTAGTGAAAAAAAAAAACCTGGACTTTACTTTTAATTAAACCCTAGGGGCATTGGTGCCTCAGTCGTAGGCTTCTCATCTGCCATGTAAAAGGCCTCGGTTTGATTCTCAGCCACTAGATGCAGGACATCCTTAGTGCCAGTCCAGTGCTTGAATCAAAATAGGAGGGATGCAGCAGGAAAACCTGTGCCACGTCTTAACACAAGCAGCTGAAGGAATAATAACAATAAACTTCTAATTCAAACCCATTTAATTTTCTAACTACATTTCACTGAACTCTGCAGGGCATCATGAATGTTTAGACTTAATAAGAGAAACTTGCTCTCTTTTAGACATCAGAAGGTACAGTGTAGTGTGTTGAAAGTAAAAGTAAATGAAAATGATTAAAAAAGTAAAAGTAAAAGTAAATGATTAAAAAAAATCCATAGGGAATTATAAGTATCCAAATGCATTATAATAACATATAATAGAAAGGTTGAGTTAGATACTGAGGCCAGGGTCTACAGTCTTTTTGAGCTTCTATGCATGTTACGTCTGCATCTATGTGGGTCTTCACTGGCTTCTCCACCTTCCAAATCCCAAAAACATGCATATAGGTTAAATGAGTTTAAATTTGTCCAAGTATGATGCCCTGTGATAGACTGGTGTGTCATTCATGACGTGTTCCTGCATTATGCCTATGACATAGCTCTGGATCCACCATTTACCTGAACAGCCACATGAAGAAATGAATGAAAGAACTTTATTCTGGTATACAGTCTAACACAAAGTCAGACAGGATTAATTGACTGGGAAAACAAGTACAATCTGAAAGAAATGTTGGAAAATCTCCACTGGTTGATGAATAAGCACGAAAAGCATTCAGATGTGGATGAGGAATCTTTGATGTGATATGCAAGACCTCACATCTCCATATTTTACCATCTGCCTCTGCGTAAGCATGGTTCAGAAGAATGTGTGAGACAGGGGTCATTTCCCAGTACTTGATTTTATGATAGAAGTTGCTTCACTATGAGCAAAGTCAGATGTTTCTGCACGATTTCAAAACCCTACAACCTACCCTTTAAAATGGAAACAAGCTATACAATAGCAAAAAAAAAAGCACTTTATGGCCTTTTAAGAAAGTTAGAGACATACAGATTTTGTGTCATGTTTATGCAACAAAAGTCATAAAGCACATCTTTTGTTATACAAAAACATCTGCCATGTCTCAGAGTTTATTGCGTTGATGTAACCATTTAGTTGATTGTTTAGCTACGTTGCATATACGTTATTGTTTTAGTGCTTTCACTAATGACATTTCTAATATCAAATTAAGTACTGGCTGTAATCCATCTGTCTTCAATGCTTGTGACATTTTTACAATTGCAGCTGTACAGAGTTTGTTACATGGATGTAACTGTTCACTCACACTCACTCATACCCTCTTGCTGAAAGCAAACATTACACTCATTACTTTATTAGCTGCACCCGTAAACCTGCTCATCCATGCAGATCAATCCAATCATATCATAATGTTGCAGCAGTCCATTGTATAAAAGCATGTAGATACAGGTCAAGCATTTCGCTTAATGCTTAGATCAAACATAAAAAAATGGAAAAGAAGTGCTCAGTGCTTTGACTGGAGCATGGATGAGGGTGCCAGAAGGACTGGTTTGAGTATTTCAGAAACAGTTGATCTCCAAAGATAGATATTCACGCAACAGTCTGTGAAGTTTAAACAGAACCAGGCAAAAAAAATTAATAAAAAAAATCGTTCAGCAAGCATCAGTTTTGTGGGCATGAAAACCACGTTGACGGCTGGGGTCAGAGAAGAATAGTATAGTGTAGTGGGGCCAGAATCTGAGAATCTGAGGCTATTGCCCATAGGCTCATTAAAACTGGACAGTTGAAATTTGGATAAATACCAAGCAATGTTCCTGTCTGTTCCTGTAATTTTCTACTTTTGTAGTGCATTGCTAGAATAGTTAATTGACTCTCATGAAAACTAAGTTTCTGCTCAGAAAAATCATGTTCACTAACTTTTTTTTTCCCCCCCACACCATTTTGTGTGAATTCTAGAGAAGATTATGTGTGATAATCCTTGGGGATCAGCAGTTTCTCGAATATCCAAATATTTTCCCTATACTGATATTTAATGTGAATCTCTTGACCTGTATCTGCATTATTTTATGCACATGGTATAGATAAGCAAGTTTTCTTATTAAAGGCGCCAGATAGTGGAACACCCATGAAATAAGACCCCCGTACACTCGAGTACAGGCAAGAAAAGGAAAAGATTTTGTGTCTAAATTCTCAAAAGGCTATGCCAAGATGCATCTCATTCAGTGATGTGACGTTTGGGCAACTCTACAACTTAAACAAAAAGCACCAAAAACATGGTTTATTTTCTCTGGCTTAATTTAACCACAGGCTCGACAAGGCTGATAGAATATAGCATTTATTTGTCTCCTATCATGAATCATCGCCTTGAGTTATATTATTTTTCTGCCATGATATTTAGCTGATTTAGCTGATTTACTATTACAAGAAAGATGTTTTTCTTATAAATATTTGGACGTGTATAGGTTATTGGAAAGGATTACAGAAAATCTGTATCAGTAGCTCAGTTTCACAGTATTATAAATGATTTTCATTAGAACCTCACTCAAGAAAGCTGTTGGTCATGATGAACGGTAGTTCAGTTTATCTACATTCAAGCCAAATTTCTGAAGTCTTAAAAGCCAATGCTTATTTTGTCTACACCATCATAACTCAATCATCTGAGACAAAAAAAAAAAAAAAAAAAAGATTTGGAGAATGGAGCAACCAACAGTTACCGTCATATATTTTGTATCTTTCTCTTTTTAAAACAAACTGTCCCTTCATGTAGAAAATTACGTTTGGAAAGACACCTCTTTTCTGTGCCAACATAGTCAATAGTCTTCTAATCAATCAACGCGCAGGCATCTCTGTAGCCAAATGTTTAAAACCACAGAGGGTATTAGAGCAGCATTTCAACAGGATATTTCTTTACATTGAAAAATGAATGAGGCCAAAACTGTCTGAAGGATTTTAATATATGTATATAAGTTTTCTACTCTTCTTTGGTCTCTGCAAGTGTATGTTGCTGCATTATTTTATGATTAATTAACTGGAGTATAATGTACTGTATTGTATCATCTGGAGCACATTATGCTGTAATAGTCCTACAGACAAAACAAAAACTGAATAAGCAAAATTACTAAACAAATGTTGCACCAAAGCCTGTTGACTTTGAGATGATAATTTGCATATTGTTAAACACAACTTGAGGGTAACCCAATTAAGCATGAAGATAAAAAGACACCTATCCAGACCTGGTATTGATTGGAAAATGTAAAAGTGGCATGGCAATGCATGGGGTAGTGTTGCTACATCATAATCCCATGCTCCCTGGTTCAATCTTCAGCTCAGGTAACTGCCTGTATGGCGTTTCAAATGTTCACCCTGCGTTCAATTGGGTTTCCTCTGGATTTGTCCCATTGTGCCTGTTTGTACGATGAATGCTAACTTGCCTGTATGTGTGAATGAGTGTATGACTATGTGTGTGTGTGTGTGTGTGCCTTGGTAGGCTTGGCATCCCATCTGTGTTCAATTTGCTCTTTATTCAGGGGATAGGTTCTAGATCAAGCTTGACCCTTACCTCCTGGTTACTAAATGAATTAATAGTGAAACACCTACCTAGTATACATTATGCATTTCCAAAATATAGCAATGCACCATGATCGTTTGCACGAGATACCATGTGTTAGGTCAGGAGACGTCCAAAGAAAGACATCTTATCCATGACTAGGTCAGGATGTCCGAGAAAACATCTAGATTGCGTTTAGAATAACTTTAAAAGATCTAGTGTAAAATCTATATGGTTTCTAATAATCTATATGCATATTTTACTTCAATTCACTTATACCATTTCTTATATTCTTTCATTTAATATTTAAAACAATGACACAATTGGGTGTACTTTTCAGTCTTGGTAAAATACTGTATACGGTTTTTAAAAACGTAATCCTTTTTGTAATGCAAACTTTTCTAAAGATTTACTAAACATGTTTTTTTGTATCCCTTACCTTTATACTAGTAAACTTAAATTCGCCTCACTCTCTCTTTTTCTTGTCAAGCACCCCTAGCAAGAAGCTACAGGAGGAAGTGGCTACATCTGTGAGTTGTTAGTGTTGCACTCTTGACGCAATCATTAACAACCTCCAAATCTGTTAGCTCAGGCACAGTCCAGCTCAGCAGGACCCGAACTCAATACATCCTTCATCAGATGCCCAGGCATCAAACTCACCACGTCAGCTTCTCTGCTGGAGAGCTACCACCTCAGAGTTGAATTAATCACCCTCCTTTACTACTACTACCAATACTTCTACCACTACTATTACTGCTGCTCCAGAAAAAAAGCCTTCGGTATTCCAAATGTTTCAAATAAATTTCTTAGTGTCATTATTAGGACATTAGGAAATTAGGAAATAGTCTATGCAAAATTTGTCTTTTTTTGTAGTTGTTGTTCTCACAACATTAAGTTAAAAAAAAACTTTTTAGTAACAATGTAACAAAATGGAACAACTTAGTTGGGAGTGTTGATTAGTACAGCCTCCAAAACAACAGAGTACACCCATATTACATAATTACATATGCGTTATTTCACACATCAGCCTCTAATTAGCTGGCTACTTCTACTTGGCAAGCTTTTATACCATCACTTGTTTTTTTTTTTTTTTTTTTAATGCAGCTGCCTTTTTTCTTGATGACTGCTTCGGATTTAAATTAAAATAACTCAAATTATTACAGCGCAAGGTTTCAGAGTTCAATCTTGAGCTCGATTTTATTGCCTGTAAATATTTTTTCACATGTCGTCCGTATGTCCTTCTGGGTTTCTTCTGTGCTTCTCCAGTGTCCTCCCACTTCCTGGTGTGCGGATTGTTCATGGATAATTGCTCCTGGATGTGAAGAAGGAGTGTACGAATGTGTGTCTTCATGGTACCCAGTGATGTACTGGAGTCTCATCCAGTATGTATTCCAATGTCACTAACCAGGATACAACAGTCACATTTGCAACAGAGCCCTTATTTATAGTATGGTTGTAAAGGCTGAATTGTTTCCTATCACAAAGTACCATGTTCTTTCTCAGTCTTAGTAAACACACGGAGACTCAGCTAATGATTTGCTTCTAACATGTCCGGAATTTCTGCATCCATTAGCCAGCAGAATATTAGTATCCTATACAGTACATTTATCTTAGTGAGTTGAGTTATAATGGTGACACTGTGATATTTAATAAGTCCAGTTCACGGTACTGAACTTGCACTTCATTTTTTTCCTTCAACATGATGTTAAACTTGATTCATAGACTTTTGGAAGCAATTATCAAAATACTAATACAGACTGATTGAATGATTACAACTGATTGCAAATGATCACAAATATAAATAGAGCGGTCAATGGAAAATTTATTCTGAACACATATGTGCGCCTTGCGTTAATGTTTAGCTTTAGTCTCTTGTTAATATAGCATAATCAATCAGGTTTCTCGTGGTAACGGGTGGATAATTCTCAACGCAACCTAGTGATCCTTAACAAGTTTTCCACCATGTGGATTGGTTGCAGGCACAAGTACTGCAATAAACGTGTGACACGGCTCACACATAACCGGCCGTATGTGAAAATGACCTCATGGCCTGACCTTTGCTTCTCTGTTTTACGTCCTCATAGGAAATGAGAGAAAAAGCTTCATTTATCCCAGCGAGAGTGAGAAAAAGAGTGAATGAAGGGGGTCCCCTTCTATAGGAAAATAACTCTTTTTCTTAGACTCATTTGTTTGCTGAGATGAGTTTGAAGCAAAATGAGTTTAATGATAGCTCCTGGATTAGCTCTGTAAATCGGAGTATAATCTGATACCTCAATCATATCCTTCGATTAGTTATTTATTTATTCATTTTCTTTCATAATGAATTCATGTTTGTAATGTTACACATAGTGACGTATTAGAGTAGCATTTCCTACAGTCTCTTTTGCTTTAAAGTGTTAAACTAACATAAAAAAGTAGCAAATTTTAATAATGCATTGCAAGTTTATAAACATCAGAATAGAATAGAACATAGTTGGTTTTACAAGAAACAGAGAGACAGACACAACTAAACACATCTAAACACGATATAAAAGTCATGTTCAGATGGAATAAGTTGTAAGCAACTGCTTGTCAGTATCCGAGTGCTCTGGAAGAGCTGTATCTTCAAGGATTTTCGAAAGATTCTGAATCTGCAGAAATAATAAACCCACACAGTTTAATCTTCCAATAATAAAAAAAAAATAACATAAAATAAAACCCTGACTTTGGGTTTCGTATCATAAAGTTGTAGAAACAGTTGTCACTCTCTCACTCACTGGCTTTGAGATCAGTGTGACCATGTATATACAGTACGTTGAGTTTTATTGGTTATTATCTGTGATGGCTTCAAGGCGTTGAACATGATGTAATCAGTTATAAGCAGCCAGCAGAATGAAAATGAAGAGTGAAGGTGTTTTACTAAAGCATTGAATCTTCTGCATCACTTTCATCTGAAAACCGGTAATATTCAATCCTTAGGAAATTAATGCTTAAAGCTTTGGAGTTCATTTAAGGTAGAGAAAAAGATTTGACTATTGCTCACTTCAGGTTTACAGAAATTGGTTTTTATGCTCAATATAAATTTGATCTGGATCGTGGTGTTAATCTAACTACAGTAACATGTCTAAGGTGGCCAGAGAATTCAGAATTGCTAGTTTGCCACAGTTGTTTGAGATTAAAAGTTATTTCCAGAAGTATAATGCAATTAAACATTTAAACCTTCCTGGACCGACTGAATGTATTTTACAATCTCAAAAGAAAAGTGCCACTTTTATGTCATGCCATGATTTATGTTTCTATCAAATTTCTATCAGCTCCTTTTGCTCTTCCCATAAACCAAAGATGCAGGAGTTCCACTCCCTGGTGCTGCAACCTCAGTTTAACCCCTACTTATGTCCACATGTTATGATGTTTTCTGTTCAGGAAATATATGTAATTAGGAAATATGCAAAATATTTTTGCATGATAAATTTTATTTTATTCTCGACAGCCATATACAGTGGCAAGCATAAAGTATTTGTTGACTTCTTGTTGGCATGGAATCATCACAGGTCGCATCTGGTCTAACTAGAGCCATAATAATATACTCAAATAACAAAAATGAAATGCTCTACCAAAATTGCATGTGCAGTTTTAGTTCATTAGGTTGCAATAATTACAAATAAAAGTTTTTCTTTAGAGCACCTTTCCCAGTTCAATAAAATGCAACAAGGGAAATATTTATTAACACTTTAAATGGATCACTTGAAACTTCAATATCCCTAACCTAGTGAAAGCTTCATCATGATAGGACTCCTGTGGAATAGTTGCATGTTTGGAACGTGATTGAAAGTCAACACCATTAAGATCAGACATCAGCTCTAGCTCCAACCTATGGGGAAGGATCATCCTCAAAATGACATTTTTTTCTTTTACATGTCTCTCTGAAGTTTAGCTGTGCTTATATCTGAGAGCATTTCAAATGACCCCTAACCTGGAAACTGCTTTGAAGTTCTTTGAGTTTTATTCTCTTTCCTCATTGAAAGCCGACTATCGCTGAGTCAGGAAGTTAGCAGTGTGAGCGAGCACTCAGGCTGTGTGGGAAAAGCTTGTTACCTGCTCTTCTAGCCTGGAGCCATGGCTGCAGCAGAACATCCTTGGACTATATGGTCATGCTTCAAAGAGAACATGCAGAGAACTGATCCAGAGACCCAGAAGACTCTCTCTCGTTAACTTTTATGTAAGCCACCAGTTTTGTGAGAAAGGTGGGTCACCATAATACAAACTCTCAAAGACACTCTTTGTTTCCACTTCATAAAGCCACTTTGTAACAGTTGTAAGTGTTTTTAAAGATGGGACGCAGTATGTGCTTGGAACGTGTTGTAGTTTTGTATTTGGCAAACATGTGGATTTGTAAGTTTGCATAAAAATCTGAAGAAAAGAAAAAGTCAGCAAGTGGGCTTGTGTGTGGAACAGCTTTGAGGATATGGTTCAGTGAAACCGGGCTTCAGTAAACTTGAAGCTGTGTGATTGGACTCTACATATAATTTTGATCAGAGGATTATTGTACTGAACACTGGTGTGTGAACTCAGTTTTTCCTTCAGTTGTGAAAATGGATATGACCTGCAACATATGGTTTCAAAGCTCTTTTCAAGTCCCTGTAGTGCACTTAACTAGAGCCTACCAAGCTTTTGAAATTCCACTTGTGTAGTAGGAGTCTCCACTACCGCATAACAATACCACCAGGTAAAACTGATCAGTTCACATATGCTTTGAATACAAAGTCTGCGTTCTTGTCTTTGAACTGGAAAGAAGAGTTCACTTGTGCTAGTTTGCAGATATTTTAATGAGCAGGTTAGAGAGATCCACTCGTTATTCACTTCCAAGGAGAAAGTGCCCACTAGCGACCTCGGGGTTAAAGGGGCACCTCCGTGTGGCTAATCAGAGCTTTTTATGGCTAACCCCCGGAGCCAGGGTAGGGTTCAGTAAATCATGTTCTGAGAGAGTAATAAAGGGAAATAGATGCATCACTGTTGAGAAACTTGAAATATTTTACAGCTTAAACTAAATATAAATCTAAAACCTGACTATGGTAAAAAGAGACTGATGTTAGCTGATACACTATATGGCCCAGATGACCATCACACCCTTATGTGGGCCTTCCCTAATGTTGGAAGCATACACTTGTACAATGTCTTTGTATACTATGTAATTATGATTTTTCCTTTGCTGGAACTAAGAGCCCCAAATTTGTTCTATCATGACAGTGCCACTGTGAAAGTGAGCTCCATGAAGGCAAATGGACGACTGCTAGATCTTCAGTTAGGAGTAACCCCTCATCTCTGTCTCACTGCATTAATCTTGGACCATCTCTTGGTGGTGTAGAGGTGGCAGGGACATCTCCCCAATAACCCCTGCAGGTGTCCCTATATCCATTTTACCCCGTGCTTAGGCTTCCCTTCTAAGCTCCAGCCAGAAGCTTCCACCTTGTTCAACCCTCAAGCTTCTTCATTGCTGCGCGGATCTCTAGGCATTCCATATCTACTGGATACACAACAGCCTTTTATCATTGTTTTCAGCACAACAACAGATACAATACAGAAATTCTGAATTTTTTTTAATGCACTCGTACTTGGTCGTTAATTACTGCATCAATGCGGCATGACATGAAGACAATCAGTTTTTATCATGACTCAGGTGTTCTAGAAGACCAGGTTGTTTGGTAGAAGCCTCCAGTTCATCTGTATTTGTTGGTCAGGGTTCTTTTGGCAATATCCTGTAGATACTCTATGGGGTTCAGGTCAGGTGAGGTGGCTAGTCAATCAAGCGTTGTAATAGCATGGTCAGCAAACCAGTTAGTGGTAGTTTTGGCCCTATGAGCAGGTGCAGATGGAAGCATGAAGTGCTCTAAAATTTCCTGGTAGATGGCTGTGTTGACATTGGACTTGATGAAAGTGGACCAAGACCAGCAGATCACATGGTGCCCAAATCATGACAGACTGTGGAAACTTTGGACACATTGGGGCTCTTAGTTCTCCACTCTTCCTCCAGACTCTGGGAACTTGGTTTCCAAACGAAATACAAAGTTTTATTTAATCTGAAAAGAGGACTTTGGACCACAGTTTAATATTCCAGTGGTTTTTCTCCTTAGCTCAGGTAAGACGGTTCTGATGTTGTCTCTGTTTCTGGAGTAGCTTGATACTAGGAATGCAATAATTGTAGCCCATTTGCTGAAGATGACTCCAGTCTCATGCTACTCCCTGTGAATCTCTCTCAAGTTCTTCATTCGGCTTTGACATCTTGACAATCTTCCTAAGGCATCATCATCGTCTTTGTTGCTTGTGTACCATTCCTACCACACTTTTCCCTTCCAGTCAACTTTAAAGAAATTTCCCCGCTGTGGGACGAATAAAGGTATATCTTATCGTAACTGTCCCTGAGTATGCTTGATATAGCACCTTCTATGGCTTACCATCCTTGTGTAGGATGATAATTATTTGGACAGCTGTCAAGTCAGCAGTCTTTCCCTTGCATGTACTGAACTAGACTGAGAGATACCTGGTATTTACATGGTATGAATAGTAATTTACTCAAACTCGATTGTTGATTTTTCTAAGTTATAAGCCATAATCATCACAGTAAAAACAACAAAGGCTAAAAATATTTCGTTTTGCATGTACCAAATCTAGAATGTATGAGAGTTTCACTTTTGAATTAGAGTAAGTCATAAAAGAAAATATAGTTTTTCACAGTTTTTTTGAGATGCACTGTATACGTTATTTGTTGAACATATTCTACTTACATAAAACGTTTCTTCCTGGAACCTCCCTGAGGTCAGTAAGCACCCATCAAGATCCACACAGGTTGTAATGATGGCTGGTAATGTTATTGAAATGTTTAGGAATCCATGTGGTGAACAGTGTTGGGTGCAACATGTTAAAAAGTAATGGGTTAGATTACTTGGATTACTTTTTTGATGTAACGAGTAATCTAACACGTTAGGTCCCCATTCAAGAACTCAGTTACTTAGTTACTTAGTTACTTAGTTAAATGGAATCCATTATTCACGCAATTTATGTAATCCGTGAGCCAGACAGCAGTCATTCCCAATCCATTAGTGTGTGTGTGTTTGTGTGTGTGAGAAAGTCGTCTTACAAGCCCCGCCCCCGATAACCTGCCCCCTCCTCTGTTATTCCTGCTGTTATACCCCTATCTCACCTATGCGGTTTGACTATGCAAGGACCGACGCACCAAAAGATGCAAACCTAATCATAGCACCAAATCTCGCTGTGAATAATGATGAACCGTACTTACGACCATCGCACGGAACCGACTAGGTGAAATAGGGGTATTAGTAATTAACAGATTATGGGCCAAACTTCGCTGAGTAATGATGGTAGAATAATTATAAAGGTCTTGACTAAAACAACATGCATGAGGAAGCACAAAGTAGTTTTCATTTTCTGCAATGGAAAAGTACTCTAACTAGTTACGTTTATCAGAAAGTAACGCTGTAATGTAACTGATTACTTTTTGAAGACAGTAATTTTGTAATGTAATTAGTTACTTTAAAAAATAATGTCCCCCAACACTGGTGGTGAAGCTCCAGTAGCTCAAGAGACATTAAGGTTAGTGTAAATTGAATAAAGGTAATTTACTAATCAAAGCATGATGGCATATGGTGACTTCCATATTTTTTTACATACCATAAGCATGTTTTACATACCATAAGCAAATGGCCCAATAGCCCCCATAGTAAAGATAGGACCATGTCTTCAGACATTGTTTTTTTCTTCTCCAGAGTCAACATTGCCTGTCTGGTTTCCATTGATTTAATGGATCCTGCTGGAATGGTGCCAGACAGTGTTTGTTTTATGCAAGAACAACGTTTGCCAGGCAAATAATTCAGCTCGATGGACAGCAACTATGCTGTATTCTGACCCACGGTGACATTTCCCCTTCCTGTTTCCTAATCGAATGAGATGATTGAACAAAGCCCAAAGTACATGTCAACTGCTCGTAGGGCCTTGCCCTCCAGGCTCCAGGCTAGAAAGCTTTGTAAGTAATAAAATCGAAATAGTAACTGTAGACTTTTTTGTACAGAGGTTAATGAACCCTGCAGAAAAGTCCCTACATTCTGTGGCATTGGCACTAGATTTCCTGGAAATAGCTACTTGTGAATGTTTAAGAGAGAATGGTGGTAAAGTGGCCAGACATAGTTTGGGATTACTGACTGTGCTGGCAGGTTTTCTGATGTTGTTGTTATTATTCTTCTTGAAGTTTATTTCCTTCCAAATTAACCACCATGGTATGTGGTGTTGTCTCTTGCATTTTATCATGACAAAGCCTCTAGTAGTACAAGAACCACAAAACAACATTTATTTTTTTTTTAACTCATGGGATGTGATAAGTTCTATACAACCACTGGTTGCCGGTCTTGCTGGAAGGACAGGAGATGGATGTGCTCAAATATGGTGTCCACAGAGGTGCTGCCCTGTCTGGAAGAGCAGCCGAGTCAGTAGCTCCTCATCTATCTTGTGGCCAGGGATACTGTGTTTGAGGAAAATAAGGTTATCAAGTGGACCACATGCTTGACATACTGCTTAGATAGTGTCTCAGGTTGGCACTTTAGATAGTTTCTTCAAGTTGCTGTTTTTTTTTGATGAACACTACTTGTTGCTTGGGTAAATAGTGATAAGCTCCATTTTTGTGATTGGACGTCATTCCCATTACGATGACTTTCAAACCCTCAGCTGTGTAGACTGATGGCAAATGAAAGGATAACCCAATGATTTGGCCAAATTAATGGATAATCCAATGTCTTGACAAATTTGGAACGGTTTGGGTCCACTTGGCCTGGAGGTTTCTTTGCAAATGTATTAAAATATATAAAACCGTTTTGACACGCAGTCTTTTATGATCATGAAAATGATGTAAATCATACAAAAATGGCATCATCCTAACTGAAAACATGCAGCTGGACTGAAGTACTGTATAGGATACTGCTTTCCACCTCCATTATCAAAACACAACTTATGGGAATATCTTTTGGAACATCTGCGATCATCCCTGCAGTGCAGCTGCTGAGACTTGTAGAATTGTTTCAATGCCAAGAAACATTAAAACTGTTCTCATGTCTTGTGGCAGCCAGGCACCTCAGTAACAGACTTCATGTTGTTTGTTCTTTCAATTTGTCACCCGTGTTTAGGTCCTCCATCTCCCAGTGCATTCACCAGAATAGCTTGGAGATGAAAACTGGAGAAGACAGTCCATCAATCACACCCATAGATCTTCCTAATTTGTTTGGGACTCATAACAGAAAACATTCAGTTCTAATAGTCGGTCTGAATTATGAATCATCAAACTTATTCATCCAAGGAAAACAGTACTATTATGGTGACATCTAGCACTATGAGGGCATGTTTGTTTGGTTTCTTTTTATTACCATTACTAATTAATGCTCTAAACATCATTGCAGACCACACTGAAAAATTTATTATTGAATCATTTTAATATAAACTAGCCAATCACTCTATCTTTTACTGATCACTCATTTTTTTTAAAAATCCTTAAATATTTGGTTAATTCATTTACAAATATGGTTCATACAGTAGTGCAAATAAAATCTTTAACTTTATCCTCTGATATTTTAGCCTTCTACCATACATATTCTCTTACTGGATACTATTATTATTATTATTATTATTAGTAGTAGTAGTAGTAGTAGTAGTAGTAGTAGTAGTGAAAAAAAAAACACAATTCTTGTTTTTTAAATCACTGTCATGAAATGTAAATGTAAAATTACTCATTATAGGAAAAGTGATGTAATCATAGCTAACTTGTTTCTTAGCATACTTTCTCTGAAGTTTCCACCCCAAGGCAAAATAAGGTTGTCCTGTAGGGAGCACGTTGTGAATGTGATTTAAATCCACTGCTGTAGGGCCATGTTCTGTGTGATTAGAAAACCACTCATCTCAGAGCAACACCTTAAATTATCAACCAACTGGGGTTCTTACTATCATAAATCTCTCTCTGCGCCCTTGTCACTATTACAAGCACATTAAATCCCTAACGACTCAAGACAAGCTAAAGGATGAACAGCACTTTCTGTCATCAACACTGAGTATTCACTATTTGCTGCTTTTGGTTAAACAATTATTGAACAATTATTGCTTCCAATCACATTTTTTTGTCCCTTGTGAAATTAAACGTTTTACTGATTAATGTTGCGTTTTCATTTAAATAAGCAAATACTTTGATTGGAGCCTTTGACTGGATAATTACTGCAATGATTAATATGTTTCAGCTGGACACTCAAACTGATACAGTGAGTAGCTTCCTGTTTCTTAAACAACCATGTCGGAAGACTTACCCCAAGAATGTGGAAAAGATGCGTCTGTGTTTCAAAAAGGACAAATTATTAGTGCTGAAGCCAGCAAAGAAAACACCAATGTCCAACACATTATTAAAACCTGGAAGGATAGTGCTGAACTTCACTGAAGAAATGTGGTGGGGAAAAAAAGTGTGATTGGATATTACTTAAATGCTTGGTGAAGTTGCACTATAAAATATATATATTTATATACACAATTATGTTTAATAGTGCGTTTCAAAACACACCATGTGAACAGAACTCACAGGATTGAGCAGGCTAATCGAAAAACAAAAAAGCATTGAAACTTTTTTTTGGGAGCAATGGAATACGGTCACGTGGCCTGAAGAGCCTAGACTCAACCTATTCCTGAGTGATGGTAGATTCAGCAATGTTATCTGTCAATAAAATAAAGCCAGCTGACTATCCGAATGCACTGAATGACCACATTATTCCATCAATGGATTTTTTTTCTTCCCTGATGACAAAGGCATATTCCAGGAGCATTCAAAAATCACCATTACACATTAATTTACCTCCACAGAGTCTTTACATTATCCCCGTTTAAAGTGTTTGGACGTGCTGGAGAAGAATTTAAAGAGTGATTATACAAGAAATACAAGATCTGTCAAAAGTCTAGGTGAAAATAAATGGTCTAAGTTGTATAAGATTATCAAAATAATGACCCCTACAGCACTATTAGTTAGTCTCCTCCAATAGTATTAGTAAAGTTGAAACAGCTTTGATAAGAAAGTATTGTTAAACCCCATTAGATCCAACTCTCTGCTCTGGCCTGTCACTTGCTTTGATTTCCCTGCTTACAGCCAGGCCATGAAGTACAACCTGCGGTGTCTGTTTCCTCTTAGCATTGTATCCATTTTGCCCAGATCTGAAGAGCTTATCTTTATGAGAGTGAAATAAAGAAACAATGGATTGAAAATGTTAAAGGACTTATCTTGGTGACTTATTTAGCCAATAGGTGACATGCAAACTTCAAACATTTAAACTCAGGGGTATAGATGTGGTTAAAGCATTGGACTACAGCTCGAAAGGATCCAGGTTCAAAATCCCACAACCACCAAGTTGTCCCTATTGGAGCAAGGCCCTTAACCCTCAACTGCTCAAATGTATCATGAGATAAAAGGGCGTCTCTGGATAAGGGCGTCTGCTAAATGTAAATGTAAACTTTATGGAATTCAATGAATTATTCTGCCTAATTTGATTCTCACTCATGTCTAAATAGTAAATTGATTTGTAATATAATTAAGAGGGAATCACAGATTGCCTCTTAAAATTGCTATAAGCAGAAATGTATAAAATATATATGCTATATAAAAAATAATTTTTATTTGATGTTATAATAACCAACATCTGTTTAGGTTATAATGGAGATTCATTACTTTTTTTTCATGATAATTACATACATTGTAACAGTGAAGACAGGTCAGGACTGGTTGGTTCCTACAAAAGACTGACAAAAAATCCTCAGGCAATGACAAGATGAGATCATTGCAAAGGGGAATAGAGATGAGATTCAGATAAAGAGACGACGCTGAGTTTCTGTATGATACTATGCAGTGTGTCATAAACCTCTCTGCCACCTCCACAACCTCTTGACTCGCTGATAAGGCCGTCCATTACCGTAATCCAGTGCTATCTGTAAAATAGGCCACTCGAACAAAACGATTGTAACATGATCCGACAACTTCCTATGTCAGTAATATACCTAGGAGATAAATGAAAAATATATGTCTAATAGGATTTTAAATGGATTTTGTATTTAAAAAAACATGAATGTGAAGGATAATTAATGAGAACAGTTTTGTACGAATAGCAGTCAAGATTCATTGAAGTATTGAAGCCAAAATCAGAATGAAGTTCTGATAACCATTAAATGGTAAATTCAGATAAACATTCATCAAATAATGAGTAAAGCAGAAACGATGAATGATAAATAATTCCCTTCATAAACCAAATAATTTAAATGGTATAAAAAAGAATGCTATTTAGATGCTATGACCCTTTAAATATCCAAAGGACCCCTTGAAGAGCTCTTGAAGATTGTAGTGTTTGGAGCTGCACAATGTCATGCTACTGGTTACAAAAACCCACATGTAGCTGATTATTTAAGCCCTAAATAATGAAACTTATTGATTCAAGAAGTGATATAGCTAATCAGGATCACATCATCCCAATATTTGGAACAGATAATTTTAAATTATGTGTTAATGCAGTAGTATAGGACCTCAAAATTGTTTTGATGCAATATTCAGTACTCAGTATTAAGTTGTCAGTTTCGGAAGAAAAAAGGATTTAAACTATATAACAGTTAATTCCAACCAAGTAATCTGATTGGACGAGAGGTGATAATGGACAGTAACACCAGTGGAACAGTAAACAGCAACTACGTATATGTATCACTCCACATTCCAGGTGTTCTATTAACTCTTAATGACACTATCAAGGACAGCATGGGTGAAAGTAGGTCGGTATGATCCGCTTTACTGAAAAAACAAAACAAAAAAACATACAAAACCCAGTTACTGAAGCCCTTTTAGCAAGAAAACTCATTTGATAACATTGTCATCTTAAACAGCACTACAAAACTACTTGGCTCCTAACACAAGGCTGAATTCCAAATCACTCTCAGTAATGCTCCTGATCAAGGGCACTACTTGGTGTATTGAACAAACATACAGAAACCTGGAAATTAACAGAGTAGATGTTTTTCATAATGAGAAACTTACTAGATTTACAGGACTGTCATTTTGCCTACATGGTAGTGGCAAGATTTAAATACTACTTTCACCATGTTAATTGTAATAACTGTCGCTAACTGCTAGTCTGCAGCTCCGAATGTGTGGTTAGTTAATTTAGCCAGGTGTGGAAGGAATGTGTGTTGCCAGAGCAAAATAACTGGTTAAATAAAATAAAAAAATCATAATCTGTTCACAATAAATGGTGTTGTATAAAAGCAATATCACACTCGAGGTCATGCTGTCATACTGAATATCAGCATGGCTGTGATGCGATTGTAGGCATGAGGGCTCAGCAGCACAACAGACCTCAATCTCGTGTGAGATTGCTTAAATCTAATTTGATTGTGTTTGCTCATTCTAGCCTGGCAAAAATACAAAAAAAAAAAAACACATTACAGTAAAGCCTTTAAACAAAATGAACACATTTGGATTTAATGATAAATTTCTATCCACAGCAGTTAGCAGTCCTTGAGAGAAAATAAGATACATTTCGCAATTTTATAAGCAAAGCATTTCTCTATAAAGCAGTCTAAGACTATATTGCATCATTATCATTATCACCGTTATGCCACGCACTGATTTATATTTCCATTAAATTATGTTACTGGAGCAAAGCTCCCCCTGCTTTTCACATAAACCTCTGTGTTACCCCCCAGCTGCCCCCCCCCCCCCTTTTTCCCTTTATAAGTCAAAGTGGAGTATGCAATTCCAGCCAAGTGATTTTAAGCTTTAATTTCCCTTATTAACCAAATAACAAAAGCAGTTTTAAACAATATTTTTGTAAGAATATTATTTTTTTCGAATGGCTGTTTTAATAGCTCCATTCCACAGTGGCAGCACACTATTTTACTTATTTGCCCATATGTCTGTTATTACAGCTGGGCTCATCATCCATGTTGCAGATGTTACAAATACTAATTAGTAGCTCAGGACTTTTTTATGAGGTTAAAGTTGAACATTCAGGTCAGGTTTGATCTGGAAACCAGGTCTTCTGTCCTCTGTTCGGTTTCCACAATGTCACCTGAGCGAGCTCCTCAAGTGAAAAAGGTGACTTGAGGCTTTGGACAGGAAATAATTCAGTCTGGCCACTAAAAGAGCACTTTCTATATGTTCGTGCGCAATAGTGCTAGCAGGCAATTTCCATGTTCCGACTCAAACTGCGGGAGCAGCATTTTGCTTAAGACAGGCCACATGTTTCATTCAGGTAACCATATGTAGGTCATAATGAAGAGGCTTTCCTGAGGATAACCATTATCAAGTTTTGTTTTCTGAAATTACTGCATGAACCTCAGGCATTATCCTATTATTGTAATAGTGTTAATGTTCTCCAGCAGGCTCCATGCTGAGCAAAACTTGACTCGTCTCCAAACTCTTCAAAGGCGTATTTGAAATCTAATTTAATGTACCGATGGTAGCAAAACACCTACGACAGAATCTTGCTCAGTTGCCCTGTGGCTTTGGCCCCCCACGTTTTTTTTTTCTGACCTGTTATTTTCTCCCCAGCTGAATTAATGAGAACCTCATTGGTAAAATAATATAGAACAAGGATTGAAACCCTTATGCAGCTCGTGTCAGACCACATGTTACTAACCACAATGCCCCTGCAGCCCTGACTGTTGTGATCAGTAATCACGACTACAAAAGAAGCTTTCTTATCAGCTCAGCTCTTTACCAAAATGGAGCCTTTGCACAGAATTAAATCAGAAATGCGTGTAAATATCGCTCTCTGCTCATCTTTCTCACTTATTATGCACATGTTCATCTTAAAGCATCCCATTTAATCACTGCTAATCGTTATTCAACAATAACAGTAAAAATAATATTAAAAAGTTACAGCTACGTTTATACTGTATGTGGGCCTAAAGCTGCGAATTTAAGAGGTTAAACTGGTCTGATCCAAATTATTATTCACATGAAAACATAGTAATATTAATATCTAACATTTGTATTTGCATATCACCATTTTACAACCTCTGCACTATCACAATGATCATTACTATGGAGTAGAATGATTTAATTTTGTTCAAGCAGTAAAACATTCCAGTTATAGGTTTAACACTGTATAGTACACCACTAACAGTGAACACTTACAACCAAGTAAGTATATGATTTTATTATATCTTTGTGCTTTTTCAGATGCTCTGAATAATTACAACATTATATCAAACATTTATATTCAAAGACAAAATAGGCAAAGAATGCCAAATCTAGATGCAATGACAGATGTCTTTGACACCAAACTATATCAGTTAAACATAAAAAAAGGCTGATAAATGGAGTTTATGTTTTTATTTAAAAGTAAAAAATTAGGATGATAATCTTGAACATCTGGTAGAAGAAGCACTGACTTCATCTCACATTCCAGGTGTGCATGCATTGTAGCGCTGTATACCTTAAAACAAAATGTTAAGTGTGTGCTCTCGTGACAGCCAACCAGGTGCATATGATATGCCTCTTGTGTAGGTTTGTATAGGTCTACAGGTATAGTTACAATATGATAGTCTTTGTGCTTCGAGCTCAGTCCTGGGCAGAGGACACCTGGGCTTTCCTACGCGTGTTCTCTTATTGGCCAGATGAAAGACTGCAGAGCCTGGTGAAAGATCTGTGCCTGGGCGGATGTGTAGCCCTATGTATGCCTCTGGGCTGGGATAATTGGGACTCTCCTTTTACAGAGCCTTTGATAACAGCTGGGGAGCAGCTGATGCCGTCCATGGTAAACTCCTGCAACCCCTTCCAACGCACCCCCCCCCCCTTCCCCCCCTCCATAACACCCCCACCCCCTACCCTCCCAATCCTGCCCGCTTAACATGCTTTACCAGAGATAATCTGCAGAAGTTCACTAATGGGATAAAGACTCTTATTATGTCTTATTATCAGCTGCTATCCTGTTGTAGTTGTAAGTTTTTGCTAGAGGAGAGCAGCCTTACCATTTAGAGATTACATTTTGTAGGGGTTATGAGTACGACAATAAATAATGAGTAAAGCTTAGAAGGACTGAAGCTTCAGGACTGACATATAAATCAATTAATTTAAGACAACTTAATTTATTTGTATACAGTTACTGTTATACAATATCTAGTATACTGTTTTATTACCACTATACATGATCTTTTAATGTTGTAGACTCATATTCATTCTCTATCAGTATATTTATTACCCAGAAGAAAATGATCAGATTTCTAAAAAGGCAAAAATCCTACAGAACAATATATCTGTTCATCTCAGGTTTTATGTATTTTGAACATTGTTTGATGTCTCTAAACTTTCCTGAACATAAAAAAGAAAAAAAAGAAAGAAAAGAAAACAAGCGCTGTAAGAGCACGATGTATTTATGGGCTACTCAAATTACTGTGTCTACAACCTTTGCACATTCACATCTCTGACCCTTTTTCACATGCTTTTCAGACAAGATTCGCGTTTATGGGTTTGTCGGAGTTAATATCCGGGTACTGGCTTAGGAGCTGTAAAGATACATAGAATTTATGGTTGTGTCATTATTTAAAATGAAATAAATGCAGTGCATAAAATACCTCCTATGATCTGCAGAGCAATAACCCACTTTTTACTGTGTGAAATAAGACGCGTTTATGTTTAGTAACTTCAGCTCAAATATAATGGCTCGTGGACCATATGTCAAAATCAAGGCGCAGTTTAGCATTTCTTTCCTTATCTGTTCCTTCAGTTTCTTTACAAACAATATACACAATAATTTCTACTCCCTGCACTGCGAAAAGAAAATAAGTCACTATAATATGTTGAATTCATCCTTGCATACATGGGATGGCTGTTCCAGGATCAATTAAGTTACGCGTCACTAAAATCATTAATGTGTCACTTTGCTTTATCAACATATAAGGGACATTTTTTTTTTTATTAATCATAGTTGCTTTTTACTATAGTGATCTATTTTTGCTAAGAAATTATCTCATATCTGACTGATCCTCAAAAAGCTACTGTTCCTACAAGCTACATTCACAATAAGTGACTTGTCAATTTGCCGGCCAGATGCTACTGATGATTAGTACCTATGAGGATCGTTATAAACGTGATGAAGTTTCCAGCCCATCTGGTGGACGAGAACAAAATGCTACACATGTTGAAACACTGAATTGTTGTTTTATAGTCGATTTTGTGTCGACCAGCCGACATACCTACTGCAAGACATTACCTTCAGTACTGTGTCTGTTGTCAAATGTAATGGACCATCTAACCTTTACAAATGCTACTAAAACACTGGGTGGGGAGCCATTCTTTTGTCCCATGCTGTTATCTCGGTGCTATTACAACTATTGCAGATGGTAGGCATCTAAACAGTGACCTGATAGCAGAACTGTAGGTCTATAAAAATAGCTGGTTTTACGCATGTCACTGATAGGACTAATTGTGTGGGTGCATGTGTCTGTCTTTTTCTAAGCGAGAGAGAGGGAGAGAGAGAGAGAATCTGTGTGGGATTCAATGTGATGACAAGGCCACCCATGGAGCCCCACCCTGAATGTCCCTTGAGCCAAGTGACAAGACTGGTCCTAAAACAAACACAAGCTCAGCATGCACCTCTTCCCTCTACTGTCTGTTCTCATGACCCCCATTACGACCATAGACTCGAACCCAAACATATGCAAATTTATATAAGACGACACACGATTCATCTTGTAGCTTTTATCCATATGCAATATAACCCATCTATCATCAACCAAATAAATATGATTCATTTAGGTTGATAAAGCTTGCATATTATAATTTATTTTTTTTCCCCCCAAACAGCACACATCATCTCTGTGACAAGATTACCAGATAAAAGGAAATGAGTGATGGTAGGAGGCTTTACTAACTGTATTTACTTCCACAAAGATCACCAAAGGCGGCCAAAGAGAGCAGACCACCCTGGCCTTGAATGTGCTCGAGATGGAGACCACCAGTTTTTTGGGGGGGATTTGACTAATTGAGCTTTGTCAAACAAACCTGTTATGACACAGCAGGGACTTAACCAAGGAAGACACAAATCCCAGGCCACTTGGTGTGTTGCCACAGATGGTTGCGTGTGTGAGAAGGCAAAAAGTCAAGAGATTAAATGAAGAAGAGTGTATGGTGATAGGATGAGCTGTCTTTTCTGAATGGGCTGTAGAATTTGTACTCATTAGGTGTGTGACAGTGTAAAAGAGTAAGATACTGCCAGCTGCACTGATTTATACATCCTTGTATTTCTTGTGTAGACGTGTATAATCTGTTAAAGCAATGACAGCTTCAGGCAAACATTTAGTTAAATACCGGTGTATGATGGAAAGCTAAAAAGGCGCACGTGCATCCTTATATATACAGACTTGGACTTTGTTTTAAGATCTTTTGCTATACAGAATAAGCTTTTACTACAGAGGCCATGGTGACATAATGTCACAGAAAATCTCAGAGGAGAGAAGATTTCAGTAATATCTCTTTTATGACTTATTTGTTTCCTCTTAGCTATTGTGCCATATGCTGAGAATCCAATTCAAACAGCGTATGCAGATCCTTTGAAGAATGTCAGATGTGTTTGTTTAAGGGCTCTTACTGCTGCGATTTCAGCTTCTTCAAATGGCGGTACTGTCAAGAACAACACTGAGGAGGAACAGCTGATGAAGGCTAGCAAAACAACCAAAGACGCCCAGGGGATCCAAGCTCCACCTTACTTCACCTGTTTTGAAGTCATTCACGCAGCTTCCTTGTGTGATGACAGACTACTGGATGACCTCCAGCACTGAAACTATTTCAGTGACACAGCATTAAACTCAATGCACAATGCTGAATCAATTTAACACTAATTAATTTGAGGAGATTTACAAGTTACTACATTGACAACCAGAACACAATTCCGCACATAATATAAATTTTTATACCATAGCATTTGAATCGTCAAGTCTGATTGGTCAGAAGGTGTTTGAATCAATTTTTATAACAGCACTCTAAGAATAGAACAGTACTGTAATATGTTTTTTCCCCCCTTTAATAGGAGGTCATCCTTGCATGGTGGATGCTGAACATAATCTATTGAGCTTACAACAGTAAATATAAACAGAAATGGTTAATAATTGTCAATGATGAAACATACCAATTAATATGAATAAAAAATGCATATTGATTATTGCTAAATAAGAATAATGAAACATGCTGACTTGCTGCTATAAAGGATATCAGCATGTGACAATATATTGAATTTAGTCAAGTTTATGTCCTATTTCCTATTAGAAACCAGTTATTTTACCTATTACCTATTATAGATTATTAAACCTATTGTTTGATCTAATTTTTTAAATGTTTAAAATTAGCACAATTATTAGCCAATTAAACACAAATATTTTAAAATGTCCAGAAATAGGATTAATAATCATACATTTTCTTGATTATAAACTTATTCACCGATCAACTCATTCAAAATTATCCACTTATGTTACCAGTAACTCGGGCTCACTTTGGATTACACTGCCTCTCCCCAATGCTTTTTTTTATTATATTTTTATTTTATTCCCCATTTTATTATAACAACAACCTCCATAATATTTAATCCTTTTCACACAAACCATTCATAATCAGTTAAATGGAGACCAAGAGACTGAAGTCCAGTGCAGTGGGAAGTTCTGAGGCTAAGCATGATTTTAAGTATGGATATTATGATTATAGCATCATAGTATGATTTTAAGTATGAATATTACACTTTTGATTGCAGATTTTGAGCAAGTCTCTGTTGAGAATGTCTATTGAGTGTATGAGTAAGTCAAATGTGCAAGATACAAACTGTATACAAACAAAAGTCTGAAAACAATGCATATACAGTATTTATATTAAGCAGATCTCATATGCACGGTTTAAATTTATATATTGCAGTTTTCCCTTGTTTTAAATACATAAATGTTTTGGATTGCCACCTTTTCAACATTTTGTAGTGTTACAATCAGAATGTTTAACAATAAAAAAAATCTGTCATGCGTTGATTGCATGGGATTTCCAGACAAACAGTTTTTCCAAATCTCCCACTTCAACAATACTAAATTTTTTTTATAGATTCATGACATACAGGATTATTCAGGCCATAATGTACTACAAAATATTACAATATTTATTACGTGCTATTTGCACAAAGTATTTTCCACCATTGCTGCTACTTCAGGAATGTCTCCTCCCACTACCTCAACTCGTACCTCATTACTACTGTACAAAAAGTATTGGAACGCGTTACGTTGTTGTGTTGTCACTCTGTAGTTCTTTGTTTGCACATTTGCACATGCACTTTGTTGTCAGTTGTCTATTGTCGTCTCTTGTATAGGAATAGATTTTGGTTAATTAAAAAAAAAAAGGTAAATGTGTCATACAGTATTTGAGCTAGTCAGCTAATTAAAGTCTCTTAGTTAGCTAGCTAGTTCTGGTAATTTGCATTGTAAATTTATATTGCTAAATTTATGTTGCATGTATGTAGCACCTTGGTCCTGGAGGAACGTTGTTTCGTTTCACTGTAAATAAATGACGACTTACTTGACAAGCAATGTACATGGGATATTCTACACAACTAACAGCATAGATGTAGAAGAGAAGTAGAATAGAAGCTCCTCTGATGAAGAGGAAAGTAAAATAACTAGAGCCCCTTAAGGCTTATAAGTAAATTGCCAGAGATTTTGGCCTTGAGCCTGCACTACATGTTTCCACTCTTTATTCCTCTGAAGACTCTGCACTGTGGATAAAATGAATAAGAGGACACAATGCCACAGCTTCTGTAAACCAACTTCTTAGCAATGCTGCACTCCACATCCATCCACACACATTGACACATGTTAACTTAACCTCCTCTCTATTCCAGATATCAGCCTATTTTCAGCAAGGGGAAACAAGGCCCCCGCATTCCCATGCAAATTTAGCCTGGAGTAATCCAGAGTGATTGGTACATCTGATGTTCAGATAAATGATACTGAATCTCTTTCTGTGGTCATGAATGGGTTGTTCATTTTAGGAATCATGAGTATAATTATAATACTAGATGGGGGAAGCTTCTAAATCGAATTATTTGTGAATAGTAATAAGTTAATACAAAAATTGCATACACTCACTCATCTTCTATACCGTTTTATCCTGTATTCAGGGTCGCGGGGCGCCTGGAGCCTATCCCAGGAGGCTTAGAGCATGAGGCGGGGTACACCCTGGACAGGGTGCCAATACATCACAGGGCACACACACATACATACATACACTCACTCACACACTCAGCCAAGCTGGGAATCGAACCCGGACCCTGTATTTGCAAGGCGACAGAGCTAATCACTACACCACCGTGCTGCCCAAATTGCATACAGTATGTAATTTGCCAACTATTAATATTAAATAAAAAACATAATAAAATAGCCTACATCTATGCAAGCACGGAAATTTGGTGACATTGATAGTAGTAGTATCTCATATCTACATTAAGTTATGCACGCAATTATTGATCAGTGCACCATATATATGAATCAAATGATATTTTAACCCAAACATACAGTTTGTATTAATATAATATTTACAACAAACTACAACAAATATCCACGGTTATTTTTCAGGCTTGAAAGTGTTTGGGAGTGTAACTTCTGATCAAGTATTTTTAAAAATCTGAAAAAATGACTATGAGCCAATTTCCTTATATTAACATTAATGCATTTTTTGGTGTTAAAATAAAAAGGCAGCAACAACTTTCTACTCTTTTTTTAAAAAAAGGTGTATACTGTAACTATACTATATCTTACTGATCAGTTTTTTATCCTGAGACCAAACTTAAAATCCAAACCCATTAACTGGATGCATTATGACTTGATTGTGTGGGAATGAAGAACACAATGTGTATAACAAAAATAAAGACATCAGGAAACAAAATATGCATTTTCATTGTCTAACAAGTATAATTCAAACACAAACTGAAGATTTATGCGGTGATAAATGCCATTTTCCTCCAGCTCCCACTGCATCTGGCTTTCACAAGAGCCAGTTTTTCTCCCTTTTACACCTACATTTTGTCAGGCCACCCTCAGCCTGACCTAATGCCACCTCCTACCCTCACTCTGATAAAGGTCATTTTATATGGTGCCTTTTAGAGGAACAGTGAGGATTTCTGTTAGGGAAATGGTAATGGCTGCAAACAAAGAAAACAATCTTTGTTTCTTTCTCACACAAAACAGACAATTTATGGTGATAAATAAAGATTGGTATGTGGTATGTTTGGAAAACCTCTTAAATGAACCTTCAAGTAAATACTTTTTAAGGCAATGAGCATTTTAATTAGAGTAGTATGTTGGTTTGTTTGCAGATACAACTAAAGCTCTCAAATGTGGAAGCATTTTGGGCAAATTTTACGTGCTTTGATTTAGTGTTTTAGTGAATGTCAGAATAGTATCAAGCATGCAAGCACATTATTCTGCAACCCCTGATGTATCTTATCTTCGTATCCTAGCCACAAAGCTGCTTTGTGAAAATCAAAAAGTGAGCTTTAGTTTATTTTTCATGGGGTATAAACAGTGTTGGCCCTTAATTACATCAAATTGGATTTAATTTGTGGAATTATACAAAGGGGTGCACTGGTATGGACAATTGCCAACCACAAGATGTTGTAACGTTGCCCAAAGTTGAATATGTTTTATGTTTTATACAGCAATTTGTCAAAACTAACAAATGATATATAATGTTTCATTCTTTTATTAAGTTAAAACAGTCATTGCCTCAACAACCTTTCACATAAACAAATACATGATGATTTTCTCAGCATAAAAAAATATATTTTTTCTACTTTCAATCAATTCGCCAAATTATTTTGCTCAGACACACATCCTTTTTTTGAAGCTTTGAACTTAGAGGTTTTTGGCAAAATATAACAATAACAACAATAATAAAAGCATCCAAAAGAAAAAAAAAAGAAAAAAAAAAGAAAAGAAAGAAAAAAGGAAATCTCACCACATGATCATTAAGGCAAATTCATTGGCTGGGTAAAAATAACAGCTATTGTAAATAAAATAAATGCATTTGGTGGACTTTTGGTGGAGAATGTTGCATCTGCAAAAAAGGATGTTTCCAGTTTTATACTACCAGAGAGGTAGAAAAGGAGGCCGTTGATGCACTGTACACTGAATGTTTTTTGTTTGTTTTATTTTTATTCATATCTGATAAACTACACACTAAAAAATGCTGGGTTGTTTTTACTACCCAAATGCTGGGTTGCCTCTGTTGGGTAATATTTCTGGGTTATTTACAGGGAGTTGGCTACTTTTTGTTTAACCCAGCATGCTGGGTTGGAGTTGGGTTAGCTAGCGACAGCTAACATCACAGATCAGACCGGCCCTCCCGCGAAGTTCACCGGTGTATTCAGTGGCTGTGTCAGCTTCGTGTCTTTTTTTCTTCCTCCTCACGCATTTAAGAGGAAATGTAAACGTTCAATATAAGGTCTGTATACACACTTTCACTCACCTATGACTGAATTTGTTCACTGTATGTAACATTTATTCCTGTTACCGTGTTACACTCAAACTTTCAGCCTGGTCTGTGCTATAGCATGCTAGTTTATCTGACAATGGCTGCTAACTAGCCAAACCAAAGAACCCCACCTGTGTATGAAAGAAACTGCAAAAGTGTCTGAGCTTTTTAGCTTTCTTTGTAGAATGCCTGCAGGGTGTATGAAGGTGGTGAAGTGATGAATGAAAGCTAAACTGTTAACTGTAGTGCCAGCATGACGCTAGCATTTAGCTAGGTTGCTAGCGTTAGCAAACACATAAAATAGCTGAGGTGTTACAAAACACTAATCATCTTACACATATGCATACTAGCCAACCCTCTCGAATTTTTCCATAAACTTTTACTTTCTTTCTTTCTAAGGTTGGAACCAACACCGTGGAATATCTGTCAGTCGAGGCCGTACACCTACATCCTGATGTTGGGAGATAATGACCAGCACTGCTCTCAGGCATTAGTGGCTTCTCAGTAATAGTATCGTAATGATGTCGCTCTTGAACGTGTTTTGTATTATCTGATCTTGTGCTTTTGAAAAATAAATATTTTTCTATGTTTTGTACAATTAATTGGGTGTTGTTTATTGCATATATGTATGGTTTGCAAAACTTAGTGTTTTCTTTTGTAATAGACCAGTATATCAAAGTAATGAAACTGTTTTACCCATAGACATGTAAAACATAAAAATAATAATAACCTATTTGTGAGGTAGAATTAACTCAGCATTAGAGTTAAATGTGACCTAGAATTTGGATTGAATATTTTACCCATCTTGCTGGGTTAAATAAGTAACCCATTTTGCTGGGTTAAATTAACCCAGCATGTAGTTGGTCCAATATTTATCCAGCAGCTGGGTTAAAAACAGCCCAGTTTGGGTTGTTTTTAACCCTGCATTTTTTAGTGTATATTTTAATTAAACCTCAACCAATATATTATCTTACCAAAAAAATAAAAAGTATGTTGACATGAATAAAACAATTCTGGCATAATATTTTAACTTTTGTGCTTTTTAACAATGCTGCAGTTTGTAATTCTTTTAGCATCATTTTCGCAAAATTGGCAGAATGGATTTATCGACTTTTGCAGGGAAACCTATGTTACTGGGAAACTACAAAACACTGCTTCATGAAGAGTGTCTTTGTTTGGAAAATTTAATACTACAGCTGCACCTCTTACAGCACTGAAGACTCCTTCCAGAAATACTAAATAAACACAAAAAAATCTGTTGCACTTATTTCTCATTTAAAGATTAGAAAATTTACACAATAATTTTGGCAGTGTGACTGTAGTCTGTTGTGATATAGTGATATACATTACTCACACATACAGAGACACAAACTGTATGAGCATAATTAATGTAAGCACCTGTCAGAAACTTCCACAGATGCCTCCAGCACATTTTCTCTAAGCCCACAGGCTTAATTCATCTCCTGTATGAATTGGGGCTGTGTTTTACCCAGTCCCTCAGCCAAAGCTCCTCTTCATTCTGGCACCAATTTAATGCTTGGGCAAGATGTGAGGATATTGAGTATATTTTTGTTGGACGTCAATTCGCTTCTTGAGAGCTATAATATTGATATCCTTTAGACAAAGGAAGGAATGTTATTTTGTGTATAATAATTATGAATGATATATTGATATGTAGTCAAATTGTGTATCAATACTGACCAATGATGATCACACAGCAAATCTCTCCACATGTACTGTAACTATGAACAGTTTTTTTAATGCTTCTAAATCCTTCAAGGTAAAAAAAAAAAGAAAAAATTATCCCCCTTTTGCATCACCTTTGAATTAATGACATCACAATGCTTGTTGGTAATATTTCTACCATGACTACTGACAATGCCTACTTCAGATTCTGGCTGGTGGATCTGCCTTAACACTTCCACAACACTATTTGCTTTCACCTCCATGCGTCCATCCATCCATCTACAATAGCAACCGCTGTAGTCCAACTAGGAACCATGCAGGCCAAGGATGTCCATTGTATTTATTCCCACTTGTACAACCATGTTACGACCTCCGATCAACATTCACATTTTTATTTACACATTATGGGCGATCTGGAAACACCAATTAGCCTAACCTGCATGCCTTTGGATAATGGGAGGAAACAGAAGTGGAGAACAGGTAGCACAGGGAGAACATGCAAACTTCATGCACACAGACCCGACCCAGGAATCGAACCCATGTGCAAGGCATCAGCGCTAACCACTAAGCCACCCTACCATCTTGCTTTCACCTCGTTTGTAATAAATTCCATTCAGGAGATTTACAGTGCTGTTCATTTGGCAATTTTTGTATATAAAAGCAACAGATTACAATAGCAGTGCAACTAGGACTAAGTTAGCTCTGTGGAAAACCATACTTTTTTATTTATGGTACAGTTTTTAATTTATGATATGATACACCCTCATCATTTCAACCTGAGGAAAGTGCTAAAGAAAAATATAGGTAGCTATAACAGACCAAATAAACAGTGTTGAACAGTAAAATATGTCTGGTTATACCTTAATAATTGATTTTCTTATCTAATTTTATTATGATATTATGTATATGCTATATTAAAATGTAGAGCATATTTTATTTGGCCTTTTCATCTAATTCTGTCTGTCTGTTCCAGTTAAGCATTTGTCACATAAACATTACTGCACAAATTTCTTTTTTGCATAGAGCATAGCTGGGGTCAGAGCACAGGGTCAGCCATGAAACTTTGCCCCTGGAGCAGATAGGATTAAAGGATTTGCCCATGCTCCCAATAATGGGGCTCAAACTGCTGACCTTCCAATCATTAACTCTATAACCCAATAAAATACCACTGTCTTAAAAAAAAAAAAAATCTATTTCTATAATTAGTGTTACATTACATAGTGTGAAATAGATATTTGACTCTGATGGGTCAGAAAGAGTAATTTTCTATAATCAGCACAGCTATTACAGCAGTACTGGCTTTAATTTAAAGCACTGGTTTATATGAATTCACCTGTTCCAATACATTATCACTTCATCAGCTTCTCTTCTTAAAAAAGGTGTCTAGCTGTTTCTGTAAGGAGACATTTAGGAAGGAGTCTCCACTGTGACTGATTTATAACGGAGGCAAAGCTGTTCCTTAAAGTTTTACGACACAGGAAAGACTTCAGACTTAGGGTTTCATGCTTTGCAGTTTCTCGGCAACATACCCTGCATTTGTGGCATTATTAAGGTCAAGAGAAAGAGAAAAAATCAGGACTGGAGACAGAAAACCTTATTTAAAGCAATTACAAAGTATATAGTAAATAACGCATATATTGTAGTAGCAACTTTCACCTTTAAATGAAGAATGCTTGTTATTTAATAAATAAAAACAAAAGACAACTCTGATATGAGAAGAATAACACACTTCAGGACATGTTGTAATTGAAAAATAATCAACCTTTGGGAGAGGCAACATCATGCTTGTGATTATAAAACAATGACCTTTATTATATGGACTTACATACTTTTAAATAAAAGCTGACAGACTTCACTTTAACTTTGCAATGATTCTCTTATGGCAAATTTTACTTGCTAGATTTCACAGGTGATGCAATAAAAACACTAGTTACTTACAGATTGGACTGCATATAGACACAAGCCACGGGATGTCAATACGAAGGAAAAATAAACGAAATATGTTGAAAGATTGATTCTTAGGCAATTTGGTGGAAGCCATCAAAAGCATTTTATGTTCTGAATGTTTATGTCTCTGGAAATGGGAGTTGTATGTTTTCTTGGCTGCGCTCTGTGGCTTGGCAACATCATGTAGGTGGATGAAGTAGGGGTTGGCATTTATAAGAGTTTGCACTTGGGCTAGATATGCTTCAAGTCACAAAAGAGTAAGTGTGAGGATAAATGTCTGATAACGTCTATCTTATTTTAGTGTGGGTGTAGGGCTTGTGTATCTGTGTGTGTGTTTGTATGGGTGTTGGCAGTGGTCATCCTCTTGAGTCTGAAAGTTGAGGCAATACATCCTGTCAAGATGGCTGGCTCTGCTCAAGAGGAGGAGACATTCTGTCACAAACACATCTCCCTCTGTTTAAACACAGATGACACTGAGGTTCCTATTACTCACCCAGCCGCTGTGCGCGTGCGTACAGCGCTGGCTGTGTGCTAATATGGGCCTGGTGCATCTTCATGAACAATTTCAATTTTATATGTTGCCTATTTTTAACTGTGATACACCAGCAATGATGTACATAAAAAAAAAAAAAGATTAGACGATAGTGAGGCAAACAGCTCCTAGGTGACAGCATAGCGTTCTACATGCCATTGGAAGTGTGAAGAGGGGAAACCAGGTGTAAATCCTGCCACGACAGTGACAGCCAAGACTGAAAATGAAAGGCCTGTAATGACTGTGTTTGAATGTGAACCTTTTTCTTTTTTTTTACTGTGGGACTGTGACCTTGTCCTAACGCCACTGAAGATTTAGCACCACATCACCTTCTGTTTTGCTAACCTGTCATTAACATTTCACTGCCATTCTCAAGCACAAACTTGGAATCCACGACTGAATGACCCAAACCTAATAAATAAATGTTTCTGTTAGAAATGACCAAGTGATGGATTACAGACATGATCTCGGTATGGGTCATTCAACAGGATTTTAAACATCGATCTATGATTTTAATTATTTACATGACAACAATCTTGCAATTTGAAGGAAAAATGCATATTTATTGATTTAAAATAAAAATCCTACTTGATATCTTTTAGATCATACGCAGTACGAAACTGAAACACTGAAATGCTTTGTGTAAATATATTAGGGTGTTTGGATCAGTTTCATTTTAAATGAAGTGAGAATGAGAGAAGGGATAAAATATGTTTGGTACTGTCACTTCAGATTTACTCTGAATTGTTTGTAGTTGTAACCAGAAGCACCAGTGTAGACTGGAACAGTTAGTTTTCCATTCTTCGTTGCAACATATCTGAAGACACTGAGATTGGTTTGTGGTACAGATCAAACTACAGATGGGTTATTAAATGGGGGAAAAAAGAAAGTTGTTGGGCCACCAAAATCACTTAAGTGCACTTTGTTTAGATTCTAGTCCTGGATGGATGAAGATAATGTTAACAAAACACATTAGATGTTCTGAAGATGGTGGAGATGTTCAACTTGTTGCTTCAAAATATTCCACAGGTGTTCAACTGGATTGAGGTCTGATGACCATTGAGATCATAACTTATGTTTTACATAATGTTAATCATGCTTACATCAGTCAGCGGGCGCTTGTTTTGTTTTTGTGTTGGTTGCGGTGTTGTCATCTTGGAAGATCAGTAATCAAACTGCTTTGCGATGGCTCTTCCATCTATAAGGACAAGTGAAACCAAGCTTGGCCAACAAACATCCTCCTGCAGCATAATCTTTACTTTCATCTATAGCATGGTGCTTTCATTTATTAACTGACAGAATGAAAGTTATCCTTTTGATGATGACATTTAACTGTTAATATACAAGATGTGAAAGTAATATCAAATTACCCCCAAAAACGCATCAAATTAGACGACAAAATCAAGGCAAACCATTCTAATGTAAATCAAATTGAAATTTGATATACAAGATGTGTATATGTGTATATAAATGCGAAAATATGTGTTAATATACAAGATGTGAAAGCAATATCAAATTACCCCAAAAACGCATCAAACTAGACGACAAATCAAGGCAAACCATTCTAATGTAGTTCTATGACATCTTTTTATGGACTAGTTATTGACCAGACTATCAGATATTACTGATTTAGATAAACTTTTCTAAAATAATTGTTAAAATTGTCTTAACTTATATAGAAAACCTCAAATGCAGTTTTCAATCAATTACTTAACAATAATTGTTGTGACAAAATCAGTTTAGGAAATTTAAACGTAGTTTAATCTAAGCCTTTAAAAGTTATTAGTATAAGGCACTTTGCCCATTCAACTAAATGTGCTGTTGTTAAAGATTATAAAATGTGAAATATACACCAATGAGACTCAAACATTATATTAAAACTGAAACCACTGAATGGTCAATAACATTGATTATTTCATTCCCATGACACAGTCAATTGAGGCTGAGGTGTTCAAGCAGGAAAGACAGAAAAAGGGTAAGCGTCTGGAATGGCCAAAACTGCAGGTCTTATGGGGATGTCCTTAGTAAATAGAGTTATCAAAATTCAATAAAGTTTACTCACTTACTCACTCATTGCATATTCCTGTATACAGGGTCATGGGGGGGGGGCTGGAGTCTATCCGAGGAATCTTAGGTCATAAGGGTGTCAATCCGTCTCAAGGCACACACATACACACTCAGATTATGGGCAATTTGGGGACGCCAATTAGCCTATTCTGCATGTCTTTGGATGTTGGGAGGAAACCATAGTACCCAGAGAAAACCCACTAAGCACGAGGAGAACATGCAAACTTAATGCACACAGAGGCAGGAATCGAACCTGGCCGGGAATTAAACCCAGGACCCTGGAGGCGCAAGACGACAGGACTAACTACTAAACCACCATGCTGCCTACCAATTCAATTTAATTCAATTCAATTTGATTTATTTAGTGTTTTTAACAGTGGTCATTTATTTAAAGAAACTTTACAGAATAAAAAAACAATATGGAAATACATTTAGAAAATGGAAGGGGAATATGTATGAATCATAATTAATTGTAATAGCATTAACACAAATGCTCTTCAATCCCATAAAACAGCAGCTGTAGCATAAAATGTTGAAACGGTTAATTCTGGCTGTTTTGGAAATGTGTCAGTGTATCACAGGATTGGCTTGGCTGCTGTAAATGGGTCCAACTGTGTCCACTGCCAAACACATATTCACTTGGGGCATGTGAGCGTCATAATTGGACCATGGAGCAATGGAAGAAAGTGGCCTGGTCTGATCAGTTATATTATCTTTTACATCATGTGGACAGGCAGGTGTGTGGGTTGCTTAACTAGGAAGGAGATGGCAAGGCAAGACAGTGGTTACTTTGACACTGATGCAAATCATGTACACCCCTTCATGGAATTGTAATGGTATAAATGGTATGCACCCTGTCAGACTGCAAAATCTCATCTTGCAAGTTACTAAACGTGAATGTCAGTGAAATTAAACTAGTTGCTAAGGTCTTGCAGCCAGGACAAACCTTTAGAGATCTTGAGGAGGGTCCATGCCTTGACTAGTCAGAGATGTTCTGGTGGCTCAAGGAGGACAGGTGGTTTTAATGTCTAATTGGCATATATACAATATATTATATGTTTAAAGTAAAAACACTTAAATATTCAAAAATACATTTATGTATGGTTAGTAACCTATTGCCTGTTAGACTATATATATATATATATACATACATACATACATACATACACACACACACACATATAGTCTAATAGGAAATAGGTTACATTCATAAATTTATTTCTAAACATTTAAGTGTTTTTACTTTAAACAAGGCTTATTACTTTCACTTAAATGTCCAAACAAGCTGTTTCTATTTACTACACAGCTAGAAACTACCCAGGTTATTTGCAATTGAGGAAAACATTAAGTACACAGATAGACTTAATAGGTTAGTTATTTACCAAAATAATAAAAACATTAAGAAATTTCATGCTTAATTTCTTGGAAGTTCCAATACATTAAATTCTGGTTTTATATGACAGTCTACCAGTGATCCATGTAGCCAAACTGTCCAGCCAAATTAAGGTAATGTCTTGACTTGACATGACTGGGATTTGCATGGTGCATTTCTGTTACTCCATCTTTGGACTACCATTTTCAGATGTTGTCACGTCTTGTTTTAAGGAAAGATATATATTTTTTGCCGTTCAAGCTGGCCAAACACAAAACTTGCAGTACAATTACCTGCTGAAAATTGCTGCTGCTAAGGGTAGGCTGTTTAAGGCAGATGAAGGGCCACACTGCCAAGAGCTGATGTCAGCAGACCTGGCAATAGAACAAAGGCTATAGGAAGTAAGACTACTGCTGCTCTGACACACAGTAACTCAGTGTTACCACTGGCATTCCCACACCTTGCAAAAACTGAGACCACCTCTGGATTTAACTAGAGACATATCTCAAATAACCCATTCCATTACATAGCACAGGGAGTTTATTACAGTCTAGGGTCTGTTAAATTGTCGTCACCAAAGTCACCTGGTCAGTCATTTTTACAATATTAAATGTTCAAGGACTGCAAGAGTGGGAATAAAGCTGGGCTTACAATGTGTGATTTTTGGACCACATTGCAAGTGCAGAAAAATGTCTTTGGTTGTAAGTAAAATCTGTAGTTTCAGAATGAATAATGTGACTTGCTCAAAGGCAATAGCTTTAGCACCACTGTGACCAAAGATGGCTGAAAATGTTCTGGCATTGTCAGAAATGTTTTATTAAAATTTCTAAAAGCCACTAATAAGAGGACAGCATATGATTAGGCAAACTTATACGGCATTTACAAAAATAAATCACATTATATACAGTTTTCTTGTACTGAAAGTATAAAAGCAATGGCAATTATTATTTAATTTTTGCTATGCAATGAAGATTTTGTGGGTTGGAGATCAAAACTATTTTACCATTCGCTTCCTGATATTTACATCTGGATGTGTTAACCAGCCTTTGGTACTACATTATTTATTTTTTAAGTAAATAACACTTAATATTTGGTTACATAAGCCTAAGTGCATCCAATCATCACCAGAGTGTTTTTCGGATGCTTTTATCGCAGCGTCTAGTTGTTTTTGCTCAGTTGTGTTGAGTGGTCTGGTGATTGACTTGGCTGGTTTACAACCATCCTCTTCCCCACTCCCTCATCAAGCCCTTTGTATATGCAGCATGTTTGGGTAATTCTTTTGCTGCATGATGAAGTTAGATTAGATTACATGCATTTCCCTGTAAATTGGCAGACACAATGTGTCTGTACGGTTCTGAACACATTCTTCTGATAACATGATAAGTTACATCATCAACAATGATTAGTAATGGAGATTAACCTTGTTTGCAGAATTGTGTGGCTAATCTGGCATTTGAATTCTGGATGCAAACTCACTGCTGATGAGTAGGTTGCATCTTGTGGTGTGGTCTCTATATTTCTGCCCTCAAGGTCTTCTTTGAACGGGGGATTGTGAGACCAATGCCTACCTGCCATGTGGAGGTCATTATTGATGTAACTAATTTTTTTCCCACAACTCTAACAATGCTTCTGTCAATGTTATGTTGTTAGCACACCAGTTCTTATTTATTTAGCCCTCTGCTGTTTATGTTGGATTGAGACCCAAGTTGTGCCTGCGATTGCTGTATGTATTGCTTAAAATACAGTAAAAGACACACATCTGGCTTTGCTGTTCCAAGACCTTTAGAGCATACCTTCAGCACCTTTTAGTACCTTCAGCTTACATGCCCGGCCCTGCTCACTTTAAAGAATGGTCATTCCACATTCCTCTTTTACTCAGCCAACAAACATATTTTCTCTGGGTATAGTGGTATCACTATTAGACTGATGGCTTTTTCCTGCACAAGCTCAGTGTTCAATAATGGTTTATACTAATAAGTATAATAGTATCATCATAAGCCATTATAATAAGTACTTTTTGGTAGGTATAATGCTAGAGGATGCTCATAATATAGTTAGATTTGGAGAACATGTAATCATAGCCATGAAGATTTTTTTGGAATTACCTGGTAAGAATTATAATGATAAAAGGTTGACAAAGTTGAATAGTGTAAAATATGATTGATTTCACCTCCATTGATTATTCAAGATTATAATTTCATAGATCATTGATAAAATGAAGCAGCCTGATGTTAAATCTCGAAAACAATGATCAAAACTGGTCAAAATTATAGACAAAAATGTACACAGTTATACAGTATACAAATAAATGTGTGCATGGTTTGTGTTTGCCAGACAATTCTCCCAGCATTTGGTTCCCCCTACCTTTTTTCACTATCTTTCTCTCCAACTGGCCTTGCAATTGACATAATTATTAAGCACCCATGGCAGCTGCAGCAACATCTCCTCAAACTTAAGCCGACGACTTTTTTTGGAAAGAAATGCATGGAAATGTCATTGAGCTTTATTAATAAGCAATGTAGTTGACTGACTGAATTACTCCTAAGAAGGAACACACAATCATGTCTGGTTCTGGTATTGGGTGGAGTGCTAGTTTAACTACTTTCAGCATTTTTTTCCTACAGACATTAATGCCACCACTCCCTCTTTTTGTGCCACATCGATTCGGTAAGCAGTTCTGTTTTAATCACTTTGCTGTTGTACAATAGAGAAACTAAGTCATTTCTTTCCGTGCAATCTGGTAGAAAGTAAACAAGGGCTGATGACAACTCAATTGTGTACTTGTACATGTTGGCGTGAATGAAAAGAGCTTATGAGACAGACTGGTAAAAAAGAAAGGAAGCTTCATTGTGTGGTTCTTCTTCTCATCTGAGGAGGAGGCGAGTGTTTGCCAGACAGAGCAAGTAAACCCTTTGAATAAGAAGCAGTCTGGTAATAGTTTTGCCTGACAGTGTAGAATCCAGGAAATAATTAAAATGTACATGACCAATGTGCTGAGCCGTCATAGTGCAACTGGAACCGTTTTACTTTTAGCTTGCTTTAACTGACTTAAATGAATTAACTCTTTTTACCAGAGGCTGAGAAATGGAAATTCTGCCTGTTCGGGTTGCCCTTGTTCTGCATTTAATTGATTTGTGACACACAGTAGGGTAATGGTTAATATGAAAGTAAACATTAAGGTCTTTAATAATTTCAATAAGAACTTCATAAGCATTTCTTTATTTTTTTCTACCCTTTTATATTCAAATCCATCCATCCATCCATCCATCCATCCATCCATCCATCCATCCATCCATCCATCCGTAAAACTTATTCTGTATAGGACTGTGGGGCTCTGGAGTCTATCCCAGGGAAATTTGGACACAGGACGAAATACAGCCTGTGGTGCCAACCCATTGAGCATGCACTTCGGCCAATTTAGACACGCCAATAAACCTAGACCACATATCTTTGGACTGTGGAAGAAAACTGGAGGAAGCCACACTAGGTTAAAACACTATTTTTTAAAAAAAGAACTTAACTATCAGCTTTACTTTGTTATTTATTACTGTATCGATGGTCTTGTGGAGCAATAAAGGGTTCAACCTCAGTACTTAAAATATATTCAAATGGTTAAATTAGGAATTAGTGTTTGTTTAAATGGCATCAAGTACACATGGACCATCTAATGCTTATTCCATCGATGAGCATAAATAAAACTTTACTACTACACGTTTTACTAGTACACAACACACACACACACACACACACACACACACACACACACACACACACACACACACACACACACACACACACACACACACACACACACACACACACACACACACACACACACACAATTCAGTTTCCCCTTCAAATGCATCCAACTGCCACAAATGTTAATTATGGCATTTGTTTATATTGGTCATTGTGAACTGTATTAACCATTATTAAAAAACAACAACTTAGATGGTATTTATGATGGAATGTATAGTTTGCATTTATAAAAATCATATTTGGCACATAGGTCTGCCAAACAGATTATAATTACACTATAATAATAATAATAATAATAATAATAATAATAATAATAAAACAGATAATGTGACCTTAATAAGTACAAATACATACAAACACAATATATATATATACTGTATTTTTTTTATTTATTATATTGAGGTCCCCCCCCATCCCGGAAGCTTGGCAAAAAGGGTGTATGGGTGAGCATGCACTTTGACAGGCACTTGGGGAGTGAAATCACGTGAGACAGAACAAAAGGAGTTTTTTCCCCCTTTTTTGTACTGTGATAAGGAGTACTTTCCTTTTATGTGCATGCAAAGCAGTTTTCCAATTTGAAGCTTGTGGGACAAAGAAAGACCATTTATTCATTCATTCTTGGTAACTGCCTACTCAGGGCCATATTGGTTTAAATTAGAGAACTAGTTCGTTTATATATAAGGAAATCACAGGAACACATTGCATGAACACGATTAGGAAAAAGTCCCACACATAATCTGTCACCCCATTCCAGATATACTTACCTTCCTCCAGTCTTTTGGGAAGGCTTTAACTGTATCTTGGATCATATGTATTATCTGTCCATTCATTCACAAGAGCATTACTGAGTTACTATGTTACTGATGTTAATCCTGAAGTGGTTCAGTGTGGTTGAGGTCATATGGACCTGTACAGAACCTGGAGTTGTTCCATACCAATGATGGCAAATCATGTATTCATGGAACTTTGTGCACAGAGTCAATTGTCATCCTGGACCACTTAGTTCCAATAAAGGGAAATTGTAATGCTACAGCATACGAAGACATTATAGACAATCATGTGCCATCTACTTTATAGCAACAGTAGGGAACGAACACATGAGTGTGATAGTTGGGTGTCCACAAACTTTTGGTAATATAGTGTACCATTGAGTTCATTGGCTCATTCATACTAGTTACTAAATAATGTGGTTAAAGTGTGTAAAAAAAAAGAAAGAAAAAAAAAAGTGATTTTATGGTGTTAAATGTATAATAGATCAGTAACTGAGTTCTGTTGAACCTCACTGTCAAATTTGCCCAAGTGGGAAAAAACATTTTAAAAGTGAAAGAATAATTCACAGCAGCATGGAGTTTTGACAAGCTAACTAAGTGTCATGTGCTCTTTTGTACAGATTTGTGTGTGTGTGTGTGTGTGTATGTGTGAGCATGGGAGAATGAGTAGGAATGAGTCACAGAGGAGAGCTACTAACCCATTACTCATCTCTGTATGAGACCCCTCATTATTTGTGGAAATTGCAAACAGCAGTGCTCTCTAGGCAACGTCAGGGCAGAATTGCTACGCAAACTATTGGAACAGCAAGCTTTCAAAGCACTTGGAACCATGCATGCGTATACAGTACGCCATATAACAGTGTGCATTCTCGTGCTTGTTGAGTTGCTCGTAAACATGGCAGAGAAAGTGGTAACATGTTACCCATACAACTGCTGTGCAAATCTACAACATCTGACTGAGGAAAGCATTCACAATGCTGTTTTTATATGCTAAGTGGAAGAATATGAGCTTGGCAACATGCATGTGTGTACACAAGTTGCTGTACAGCATTTGTGTGCGATCCCATCCATTTGTTTATGGCTTGTAATGCTTTTCAGGACAGTAGACTTAGAACAATAACCCCTTTCTCCTCACACACGTTTTCTTTCCACTCACTTAAACTTGGCCTCAGCGTCTTGCTCACTTACAGTAAGCTTTGGCTCTCTTTATCATGCCAGATGCACTCCTTTCCATCTTTCCTACGTCTTTTTCCTGGGATTTGTGCGTCTGTGCCGCGGCAAATGGGTGTAACATATTGCATCATCAGCACACAGAGAGCCTGAGGGAAATCACAATGGGGTGATTACCTAGTGCTGTTTACGGAGGGCATGAGAAGCACTGGAGCTTTGATACTTCATTTCTAGGTCAAAAGTTAATTTCTAAAATATCTTAAAACATGCAAATGCAAAGAAATGCAAAACTGCATGCAAAAACATACAGGTGCCAGGTGCATCTAAACAAATTAGAATATCAATATCATCAAAAAAGCTGTTCAGTAATTCAAAGAATGAAACTCATTATATAGTTTCATTACACACACACTGATATATTTTAAGTGTTTACTTCCTTTAATTTGGATGACTATGCCTTACAGCTAATGAAAACCCAAAATTCAGTATCTCAGAAAATTTCAATATTACTTAAGACCAATAAAAATGATTTTGAACACAGAAATGTTGCACTACTAAAAAAGACGAACATGTAAAGCACATCCTACATGCACAGCATAGCACATAGATTCTCTGTGGGGTTTACTTCAGGCGTGTTTGCTGGCCAATCAAACACAGGGCTACCATGGTCCTTAAACCAGGTATCCGTACTTTGGCCAGTGTGGGCATGTGCCAAATCCTACTGGAAAATTAAATCAGCATCTTTATAAAGCTGGTCAGCAGAGGGAAGCATGAAGTAGATGACAGAACACCAACAGATGACATGACGTAGATTCTGTGCATCTCCACTACTTCTCCAGACTCTGGGACCATTGATTTGCAAATAAAAAGCTAAATTAATTTTCATCTGAAAAAAGGACTTTTTCCCCATTGGGCAACACTCCAGACCTTTTTGTCCTTAGCCCAGGTAAGATGCCTCTGAGGTTGTCATTGTTTCAAGAATGTCTTGACACAATGGTTGCGAAAGTTGTAGCATACGCCTGTGCATGGTGGATCTTGAAGCACTGACTCTAACTGCAGTCCAAGCCTTGAGTCTCCCCCAAATTCTTGCATGAGCTTCGTTTCACAATCCTCTCAAGGCTGCGGTTATCCCTGTTGCTTGTGCACCTTTTCTACCACATTTTTTCCTTCCATTCAACTTTCCATTAATATGCTTGGAAACAGCACTCTGTGAAGAGCCAGCTTGTCAAGTCAGCAGTTTTCTCCCTTGATTGTGTAGCCTTCTGAACCAGACTGAAAGACATTTTAAAGGCTCAGGAAACCTTTGGAGGTGAATAAGCTGATTAGAGTTTGACACTATGAGTCTCCAATACTGACGTTTTTAAAATGTTTTTTTATTTTACAATATTCTAATTTTCTGAGTTTTTATCAGCTGTAAGTCAAAGTCATCAAAATGAAAAAGAATTAAACACCTGAAATATAATCAGTCTGTGTGTAATAAATCTATATAATACATGAGTTTCACTTTTTGAATTTAATTACTGAAATAAACCAACTTTTCGATAATATTCTAATTTATTGAGATGCACCTGTACATACAATAAACAAGGTCTAGGCTAAATTAGAACTTCTTTAGAGTTGTTTTTTATTTTTATATCATGGCAGCAGTAGTGCAGTCCTGGAGGTTTGGAAATCACTTGAGTAGTACAGAAATAGACTTAAACTAAAAATGATTAGTTGTCTTTTTCTATGATTTAATCATATACATACATTTTTCATCCATCCATCTAGGAACCTCATTGTCCAACTAGGAACTGTGGATTTCCATTTTAACGACCGTAGTAGTACCTCCGATCAATATTCACATACACAGTCACACACTACGAACTATTTGGTAATGGCAATTAGCCTAATCTGCATGTCTTTGTACTGTGGGAGGAAACCGAAGTACTTGGGTGAAACCCACCAAGCATGAAGTGAACACGCAAACATAATGCACACAGACCCTGAGGTGGGAATTAAACCCAGACCCTGGAGGTGCAAGGCGACAGTTCTAACCACTAAACCAATTACCTCATACATATGTAAATAGTGTACATTTATTTGCAGATATTTATTATATCCCATTTTCATCATGTATATTTTTCTCCATGTATTACCCATTATCACCAAATTATCCTGATGGACAGATTAAGGCGGCTGCTACTTAACCTTCTGCCAATGTCATAGTTTAGCTGAAAAGATATGATATAATTCTGAAAATATTATGTAATATTATAATAATAAATCTACTAATAGTAGATACTAATACTAATAATAATATAATAATACTAATAGTAATAATAATAATACATAAAACATGTTGGTGGCTTATGTCATTCCTTTTAAGGAGCAATAAATATTGCTCCTTAAATAAATATTGTATTGTATTAAATAAATATTGTATTGTATTAAATAATGTCCCAGATCATAAAATGCATTTTTTAGCCTTAGTGTAGTGTTTTTTGACACTTTGATTTAGAAAAAGTTGCTTTTTTAATGAATAGAAACAAACAAACAAACAAACAAACAAAAAGGATGATATTAAAAAGATGCTTTGTTTAATTCCATTAAAACAATGTTTGTCTATATTAATGAATTTGAATAAATAGCCTAGAAGCTAGGAAATTTTAAGGGATTGAATATAGAACCTACTGTCTTATTTACAAAGCTAAAACACTAAATTAAACAAGATAACATGATGAGCAAAGTTTTCATATTTATATTTAACTGTAGATGGAAGGTTTTTCAAGTCACATGGGAGCAGGTCTCCAAATGAGCAGCAGGTAAGAACAGAACATGGGCAGCCTCTCATGCACATTAACACTGTGTTCCCAACATTGATTGAAGTCATTGCATCAGAAAGCATTTTTCACATTTTTATGTCTGCTAGTTTCCAACAAAAAGCAGCAGTATTGTCAAGGAATAAACAGATAAATGTTTGACATTATTGCCACCCACACTGTTTATTCCATTGTCCAGCCTCATAGGTGTGTTGTTTAAATTGCTAATCAGTGTAAGTTTACAGTTATATGCTGTTTTCTGGTTACATTTTTCAGATTGTACTTAAACATAGAAAAAGGTTTATACAGTAAACAGTGTGTGTGTGTGTTTGTTTGTTTGTTTGTTTGTGTGTGTGTGTGTGTGTGTGTGTGTGTGTGTGTGTGTGTGTGTGTGTGTGTGTGTGTGTGTGTGTGTGTGTGTGTGTGTGTGTGTGTGTGTGAGAGAGAGAGAGAGATCAGGAAAACTCATTTGAGTACTGATTCTGAACAAGCCAAATGTGTGTTAATCATCTATGTGGGCTAGAGTCCCCCTTAACTGGAAATCTTAGAAACACCCCTGTCTTCCACCTTGTTTTCAGACAGGGTTTATTACCCAGTCTTAACCCTTTTGTGACTCTATGCATTAAAAAAAAAAACATTCTAGACATGCAGTCATCACACTGTCTGATTAGAAGTCCTTCTTATCCCTAAAATATTTTTTTTAGGTTAATCATGGTAATTCTAAGTAATGATTATTTGTCTATTTAGTATTGCCACCTCACAGGTCCAGGGCGCTTGTGTCAAAGTTAATGTTTGTAAAGAATCTTTCAGTATAAATACATGGGTTTCCTCTGGTAACCCAGTTTCCTCCAACCTTCCAAAAAACATGTTCATATGTGGATTAAGTACTCTATACTGCTGCTAGGTGTGAAGGAGAGTGCAATGTATGTGTATGTGTGTGCACAGTACTATGTGAGGGATTGGACTTTATTGCCCAGGTGTCCTAAGGAAGGCTTTGTGTCCAGTATGACTTTGAACAGTATAAAGCAGTTAATAGGCATACACGCTATCCCCACCCTTTTTGTTTAACAAGTGGATTAATTTGAATATATATATATATATTTTGTGGTGGTCGACCATTGTATGGTGCCTAAGGCAATATATCATACTATCTATACCAGGGGTCTCAAACTCAGTTCCTGGAGGGCCGCAGCCCCACAGAGTTTTGTTCCAACCCTGCTCCAACATTCATACCATGTAGTTTTCAAATAAGCCTTAATGACTTGTTTAGTTGGATCAGGTGTTTTTAATTATGGTTGGAACAAATCTCTGTGGGGCTGCGGCCCTCCAGGAACTGAGTTTGAGACCCCTGATCTATACAAAAAGTCAAACAACTGTATTTCAGGTGTTCGTTATAGAAATTCTGTCTGGCACGGTCAGCCTTCTGGTCTATAGAACGCTCTTTCATATTTCTTTTAAAGGTCCATTCAGACCTAGCCACAGGTGATGAAATGCAGGTGCTGTGTAATCATAATTTGTATCACTGCTACGTGATTAACTATAAGAGCTTTTGACTGAAACAGAGAACGATCAGGGCATTATGAGAGGGTAAAGTGGAATCTGATGACTGATGATGTTGGTCAACTTTTTCTTTCTCTGAAACTAAGCCCGTTTAACTGTTAGATCACCTTTTACTTCTACAAAACCTAACTAGTCTCTTGAATATAAATGATAAAGGTGATTTGTGTATGTTGGAACAAGTCTACTGAACTGTATATCTCAATGCTTACATGTGCTGGCTTTGGACACCACTGCATTCGATGAAGAACTTATATTATATTTATGGACATAACCATGCATTATTTTATATTTTATATTTAAGCACAAGTTAGCAATTTGGACAAAATATTGCTTTTGGACAAATATATAGATTATTCAACAACATTGCAGGATTGCAGGAAATAAAAAAACCTAAAGAGTAAATGGTGCCAAAAACTTACTTGCCATCTGTGAGAAACATGTCTGTGCCCTTTTTTCCATTATGTAACATGTCTCTGTATCAGGTAAAAAATATCTTCTGCAGTGACCAATATGATTCATAGAGCAGTTTAATATGCTGCTACAAACATAGAAAATATTCCATTTAAATACTGAATAATATATATTTAAAAACTAATTTTTGTATTTTACACGCTTTCTTTGAGTCATAAGGGTACTAGTAAGCACAGATGCAATAAATATAATTTAAAAATATAATAGTGTGATTTTTACATTATTAAAAAAAAAAACATCCCCCACAATTCCCACAATTTTGTCAGAATAGTTAACTAAAAATTATTTAAATAGTTTTGTTGAGAGATTTGTTTTTTTTTTCTATCATGGTTTAACCAGTTCATTCTGTAATAATCCTAACAACAAAAACTTTTACAAATTCAGGTTATTCTATGAGCATTTTACCTATATTATATTACATCTCTCCTCTTGAATGTCAGAGCACAGTACCCACAGTAAGCAGCAGTCTGGCCATTATAAAATGGAGCACATGCAGTGGTAAGATTTCCTGTTACCCCTCTTTGAACTGACTATTAATGTCCTCAGTGTTTACTCTCCTCTGACAAGCTCTGTAGTAAGTTTGACTTTTTGGGATGCATTTTCAAAACTGTAAAAGCAGGAAAACACATGTGTGTTACACTAAATGATTTATATAATAGATATAAAAGTTTGGATACACCAATCAAAAGTTTGGACCCAAGTTTGGATTTATTTTCAACATTGTAGAACAATACTGGAGTTTTATCTAAACTAAGAAATTCCACATATGGCATAGGTAACTACGTAACAACAACAACAACAACAACAACAACAACAACAACAACAACAACAACAAATCAGTTTTAATTATAAGGCATGAAGATCAGATGTCCTGGAACAATTCTTGCACGAACATTATTGTCAAGTGCATTTGCAAAACCCATCAAGCACCATGATAAAACTGGCTCTCATGAAAACCATCCTGGAAAAGCAAGAGCAAATGTCTGCTGGAGAAGAACTTTATTTAGACTTACCAGCCTCAAAACAACAGCAAATTAACAGCATCTCAGATTAGAGCCGTTATGAAGGCTTTACAATGGCATAAGTACAATAACACACATCTAAATATTTACTGTTCAAAGGAGATTATTGCATATTTTGAATGACCAGATATATTATATTATATATTCATGCTGCATATTCATTGATCATTGATAGTCTTTTTAGCTAAACATCTTTTCATAAATATATAGATGTCTAAAGCATCCGTTCTATCTCTTAGCAAAAGTGATACAGGTAATTGAGAAAATGTGATGAGTGCATGAACCTCACAAAAGGTCAATGTATATAAATGTTGTAATGTAAAGCAGGCTCAGTAAACAGCCCACTCGGTTGGTGCTCAGTAACTCCATTTTATTACATCATAACTCTGGTTCTTACTTACATTTTATAGTCAGGCATAGAGAGAGAGAGAGAGAGAGAGAGAGAGAGAGAGAGAGAGAGAGAGAGAGAGACTCTATTCCAGGCTATGGATCTCTCCTAATATGATTGGCAAATTTTGCTTTAAACTTTAATCTAGTGACTACTTACGACAATTTATATGATTCCAAAACTCATTTAAGTGGATTAGTCAAACAAAATGTAATGACAAGTTCGCTCTCCATCTTTATATTTCCTTCATATACCCAGATATCTTGTTATGCCTACATGTAATATGGTTCATGATGAAATTTTGTTTCCAAGGAAATGATTAGTATGCTTTAAGAAAATGTAAATGTTCTCCTACTTTTAAACTGAAATTCCCACCCAACTTCCACACATTTATGACTCACAAGACTACAGCATGACTCAGATTTAGGGGCCCCTTTACATTAATGGGATTCACAGACTTGGGACACTGGTTTTACTGGAATTCCTATAAATGAACTTGTCAAAAAACCCTTGGGTTAAGCTAGCTACAGTAACACTGTTCAGAACTAGAACCTTAACTAAAAATGACATTTATACACATGTGGACAAAATTGTTGGTACCCTTCAGTCAATGAAAGAAAAACTCACAATGGTCACAGAAATAACTTTAATCTGACAAAAGTAATAATAAATAAGAATTCTATGAATGTTAACCAATGAAAGTTAGACATTGCTTTTCAACCATGCTCCAATAACATGAAGATTAGGCTAACTGGTGTTCCGAAATTGCCAGTAGTGTGTGAATCAGCATGTAAGTGTGTATATATACATATATAGTGTACAGTCGTGGCCAAAAGTTTTGATAATTACATAAATATTGGAAATTGGAAAAGTTGCTGCTTAAGTTTTTATAATAGCAATTTGCATATAATCCAGAATGTTATGAAGAGTGATCAGATGAATTGCATAGTCCTTATTTGCCATGAAGATTAACTTAATCCCCAAAAAAAACTTTCCACTGCATTTCATTGCTGTCGTCTCGTTAACTCAGGTGAGAATGTTGACAAGCACAAGGCTGGAGATCATTATGTCAGGCTGATTGGGTTAGAATGGCAGACTTGACATGTTAAAAGGAGGGTGATGCTTGAAATCATTGTTCTTTCATTGTTAACCATGGTGACCTGCAAAGAAAAGCGTGCAGCCATCATTGCGTTGCATAAAAATGGCTTCACAGGCAAGGATATTGTGGCTACTAAGATTGCACCTAAATCAACAATTTATAGGATCATCAAGAACTTAAAGGAAAGAGGTTCAATTCTTGTTAAAGAGGCTTCAGGGCATCCAAGAAAGTCCAGCAAGCGCCAGGATCGTCTCCTAAAGAGGATTCAGCTGCGGGATCGGAGTGCCACCAGTGCAGAGCTTGCTCAGGAATGGCAGCAGGCAGGTGTGAGCGCATCTGCACGCACAGTGAGATGAAGACTTTTGGAAGATGGCCCGGTGTCAAGAAGGGCAGCAAAGAAGCCACTTCTCTCCAAAAAAAGAGACAGGGACAGATTGATCTTCTGCAAAAAGTATGGCGACTGGACTGCTGAGGACTGGGGCAAAGTCATATTCTCGGATGAAGCCTCTTTCCGATTGTTTGGGGCATCTGGAAAAAGGCTTGTCCGGAGAAGAAAAGGTGAGCGCTACCATCAGTCCTGTCTCATGCCAACAGTAAAGCATCCTGAGACCATTCATGTGTGGGCTTGCTTCTCATCCAAGGGAGTGGGCTCACTCACAATTTTGCCCAAAAACACAGCCATGAATAAAGAATGGTACCAAAACACCCTCCAACAGCAACTTCTTCCAACAATCCAACAACAGTTTGGTGAAGAACAATGCATTTTCCAGCACGATGGAGCACCGTGCCATAAGGCAAAAGTGATAACTAAGTGGCTCGGGGACCAAAATGTTGAAATTTTGGGTCCATGGTCTGGAAACTCCCCAGATCTTAATCCCATTGAGAACTTGTGGTCAATCCTCAAGAGGCGGGTGGACAAACAAAAACCCACTAATTCCGACAAACTCCAAGAAGTGATTATGAAAGAATGGGTTGCTATCAGTCAGGATTTGGCCCAGAAGTTGATTGAGAGCAGCCCAGTCGAATTGCAGAGGTCCTGAAAAAGAAGGGCCAACACTGCAAATACTGAATCTTTGCATAAATGTCATGTAATTGTCGATAAAAGCCTTTGAAACGTATGAAGTGCTTGTAATTATATTTCAGTACATCACAGAAACAACTGAAACAAAGATCTAAAAGCAGTTTGGCAGAAAATTTTATGAAAACTAATATTTGTGTCATTCTCAAAACTTTTGGCCACGACTGTACATATACATATTTACACACACACACACACACACACACACACACACACACACACACACACACACACACACACACTTTGTGATCCAACCCCCCCCCCCCCAACTCCAATGTACATTGCAATATTATTATTAATTTTATTATTGCTTTAATTGTATTTTATTAGTAGTTTTATTAGTTTTATTTATGTTTAAGTAATTATTTGAAAAAAAATTTGTAATACCTTAAGGCACTACGCTACTGAACTGTTAAGTGGAAAAATTTGGCAACAATGAGCTGATGGTAAGCCAATGACAGCTTTTGTCAACCATCTGTTTTTAATTTTGTCTGGTTTACATTAAGTGAGCCAAGGTAGGCATCAATTACATTTAAATTCATTGGAGGAATCTGTATATAATGTAGCAGAAAATGTGTATCATATGTACAGGACTGTGCATGTTACCTGAACTACTATTCTGCACATACACCGTATATTCAATGTGCACATAATTAGACAGCTACACCGCTTTTGTTGTTGCCTCTTTTACATTTTAGCACACTGCAATTTAAATGTAACAATGCACCAAATGTCAAATTTAATTTGAGGGCTTTAAAGTTTATATTGAAAAAAAAAAAAACATATGACAATTACAACCCTTTTTTACGATTCTCAATATTTTTGGACCACAACTAGTTGGACAAATGTTTAGTTGTCTTTTGCCAGTGTGTGTGTGTGTGTGTGTGTGTGTGTGTGTGTGTGTGTGTGTGTGTGTCATTCGATTTAGCATTCACAGGAGGTAATCATTGCAAATGTGTTGGATTCATATAAAATATTTAATGAGAAAACTGACTTGTAACCAAACCTTGAGTTCTTGTTTTAGCCATTTGTATTTTTTAATATACAGTCATATATTGACTCATGATATGATGTGTCACGAGAGTGTTTGTGAAGTCTGTCTGGTACAAGAATACAAATGTATTCATGTGCCTCACAACAGAAGATCCCTGAATGGATCAAGAAAAGTGGCTAAGATAAACTATGGCTGTGGCATAAACTAGAGAGAGGAATACAATAACATGATGTGAGCAGATGGCAACAAGAAGTATGCTTTTAATTTTTTTTTTTTGTTCCACTGGAAGTGATAGTTAATTGTATATTTATCATCATGCACTGGTGAATCAGGAAAGAAGCTTACAAAGACTTCCTTTTTTGTTGGTCCTGAACTAAACTGTCCTACTACCAGCTTTTACTCTCTCTCTCTCTCTCTCTCTCTCTCTCTCTCTCTCATCATAAGTGCACATTTGGGACCAACCTTATCTATACTGGCATCTTATTAGACAGACTTTCCTAAACCATTTTCTCCAAACACAGCTAAACTAAACCCTCCATTACACTGAATACATGTTATACTGTGAAACATCTGAGAGTCACAAAGGATGGTTTGGAAACATTGTTATAATACATTGTATGATTGCACAGCTCTGTTGGTTAGCAAAAGAACTGGAGATTAAAATCACAATACAGTATCTGTTCTTGAGGTTCAGCTCAGGTACTGTGTACTGCATGCATAATGAGAGATATATATGTTGTAAATAGGTAGCAGTATAGCTTTATATAAAACACAGTAATATCTCATAGTTAGTCTAAGTCGTGTTTTTTTTTCTTCCTGTAATGAATTTTATTTTACCCCCATTAGTTGAACCCCCACAGCTATGCTTGTTGATATATTTAATCTTCCCTGGAGTGAATACCAACACTCCTGAGCACCTCCGGTAATGTCTAATAAGGTTGGAAAAGAGTTTTACAGGAATCTTAGACCCTGCTCTCGGCAGAACTTTTCAACCTACTCTATATTCCCAGATTTTCACATTCTTCAATTTTTTTTTATAATCCTTTCAAAATGTTTTCTATGGGGTTGAATATATATTTGGGGTCATTATGGTGTTGCAGTATATAGGGCTCGGTTGGGTTCAATTCCCACCCAATGCCCAAACCCCAGCCACTGGATGCAGTCCCGGTGCCAAGCCCAAATAAATTGGGAGGGTTGCGTCAGGAAGGGCATCTAGCATAAAACCTGTGCCAAGTTGTGTGTGGATTGGATGGTCCACACACAACTTGGCACACTTGTCAACCACCCCTCAACAGGAGCAGCCGAATGACATTGCAATATCCAAGTCAATCCAAGTTTAGAGCTAAAATATGGCCATTCGTTTTCACAGAAGCCTCATGCAATAGCAGGCCTTTGGTCCCAAAATTCCAATTATAGTTACAATTATATACAAAATTAAATCTGTAAAGGACTGAATCTTGTTAGAGCTAGTTACATAAAATGTGTGAAAATGCCCACAGGATTACTCAAGTTTATAGTTAGGATGGACTGAAGGGTAGGGAAGGGAGGTGGTGTGGTGGAGGAAGGTATTCTTCTGATGGTGTTGTGTGGGGGTTGTACCACAACCTTTAGGGCCCTATTGTGTTACCTCACTAGGTCACAATGACTTCAGAGGGTTTACAACAAACTGTAAACTACCAGCAGGCCTTAGGAACTGCAAGGACAGTTAATCCTAATCTGTTGCTAAAGCATCTATTGTGGGCCAAAAAGTGGAACTTTCATGTCTGTTCAAGTCAATCATGGGACGACCAGAACTCCACTGAGCCGCATCTCCATTAGATTCTTCCCTTGTCTCTAAAGTAAACTAACAACAAAAGCTTGTAAAAACCATTAGGATTTCTCCAAAAATAAATAAAACAATGATACACAAGAGTGCATGGTACTTGCAGACCAAGTTTTTTTTTTCTGGAACAAAGAAATCCAGCAGCGATTAACGTTAAAGGACTTGTGATCAAGTACTAAAGCATTTTATTCAATTATTATTATTTTATGTTATATTCAATTGTGTGATTATGTATGGTCAAGTAAAATTAGATGTTGTGTGTACAATGAGCTATGATTTTTAGAACGTCTTTAAAGTTATGAAATGCTGAATCCAAAACAATATATATTTTATGCAAGGATAAAACAGTGGTTTATGGATTGCATCTAATTGGTGTTTTTCCTCCTCCTACCCTGTGAGAGATCCTAGTAGAGAAGTGAAAGGTCATGTGAATATCTTTCTAACTGCAGTGACAAGTGGCAGTCTGTAATTAAGCCATCCTTTTCACACTTTGGGTAAATACATACATACTCACTTTAAACCAAGATAAGTACCTTTTCCTTGACTGACAGCTCTTGTGGATGGGTGGGACAGCTGTGTCATGGTTCCACGTTCCTTTGGACAGCTGGATACTTTTGAAATTCTTCTTTTCGTCTGACTCCTTTCAATTAAGTTTTATGCCCTTTAGAAGTGGAGATAGTTTTAGGATGAGAGTGAGATTTCTTCTGAAGATTTTTCCTTTCTGTTAAAGAGATAAAGATTATGTATTTGGTTATACCTTTAAACTCATTGCATTTGAATTTAAGACTTGCCCAAGTGGATGGAGAAGGGAACACATGAGACATTTGTAGATTATAAAAGAAAAATTCATTCTCAAGTCAATTAATTTGTTTTTAATTAAGGTGAGGATAATGATCTCTGGATTTAATGTAGATGACAGATAATCTCTTGAAGTAAAAGTCAGATGCCAAGTAAAATGCTATTAATAATAGGACGAGCTTTTGGATTCCTCTTAAAGTTTGCAAGCTGTTCAAGAAAAATGTGACCCAGAAAGCTGTAATTTACAAGCATGTCTAAGAACCTACAAGCATAATAAATTCTCTCCTTTTATTCCAGACATCTTGTCATCTATATGTAAATTACATGGTGCTCCATACCTTTGCTAAGGGACATTTCTCCACCATGAATAACCATGTGGATTCGGTGACGAGTCTGGTCTTGAAAGATAGACAGACCTAGAGAAAGTGACAGGTTTCCACCACGACATCAGTCTGTTGTTGAAACGCATATTGCCAGACGTGTCAACCCCCTTTCACTCCCTTCATCCCTCGTCATACCGCCATCAACATAGCTCCAAAGGAGCCGCACACTTAGGAAGTGGTGGCCGACGCTGATTACAGTACACAAAGGAATGGATAGACTCCAGATTTTTTTTTACATTTTTTTACAGGTGTCCTGAGGATTGTGGGTGGGTTGCGTGTGTATGTGTATGTGTACAGTATGTGTGTAAGAGGCTGAAGAAATCACTTCCTGAAGTTCACTGAAGCTCAATGACTGTGTAGCGTGTATGTCTTTTGGATGACTAGCGTAGCCACATACAGATATGATGCAAAACATGGTTTATTAAATTGATTTAATTTATAAGATTAGATGAGATACATAATATATGAACTGTAAATCTGTGATTGAGATAACACTATATCTAGGAGTCAAAAGCATTCATCATGCTTTTAAATGAATAAATGAACAAATGAACACTCATTAAGGATTAATATGATTTAAGGTGAATAATTAAATAATTAACCAGCGGTTAAGATCAAGTATGACAATTAAGTGGAAAATAATGTTCTTTATAAATGCCATCATTGCAGTAAATTAGCTAGATTTATAGTTTGGTTCTTAGAAAAGGTTTTTTGTTAAAAAGCTTCATTGTTAATACCCCTCAAAAAGTTCATGTCAAAAATGGTTAGTTTAAAATCCAAATCCAAGAAAATGCAACGTGCATGACATTTTAAGCTTGTGTTAGGATGATCATACAATCCCCTATATATTCCTGCATTTGAGCTTGTGCTACAGTATAGTGCGGGGGATTTTCCTTATCGGTGGTCGGACACTCCCTCGTGTGGAAAAGACATGCAAAGAAGAATAAACCTCATCAGAACATTCACTCAAAGAAAGGGCGTTGATACAATAAAATCGCACATATAGGTTGTACTTTACATAATGAACATTTCATTTTTAATTCAAATCTTAATCGTACCGCATTCTAAATCTTGCTATTATATCTCGGGGAATTGCTTTTCTGTGCTTTTTTCTTAAGTGAAGCAATTTATCCTGCCAATTAACTGTGCGGCTGCCTAATGAATAAAATGTACTCCATTCACACCTCAGTTAGGTTGCAGAAATATTCATTGCATTCATTCCAACGCGCAGTTTGCTCAAGTAATTACACTTGAGTGGGGGAGGAAAAAAAAAAAAAAAACCTGGTGCAATTTTTTCCCTCCTGTATGCGCTAAATTAACGCCTTAATTAAATCTTGCACAGTTCGACGGCGTCCAACTACACCAAGGTGTAAATTGAGTTCTGGGATTTTGCACAAAATAACACGTCCTAACGTGGCATTAAAACCTTATACAAGTTTTTTTTGTTTTGCACTGCTTATTATGTTATGTTTTTGTTCTTTTCCATTTGGTGTGTTAATTTATGAATCACATAAAGTGTGTTTTAGGTTCTCTGTGTTATTGGGCAGGGTAAGACTATAAGCACTGAATGCATTAAAAAAAATGTTAGGGTTGTATGGACTGTTTATATTGACCACGTTGTCTACTATGAACACGTGGCAGTCATTAATAACTGCAATAAAAGGATGCTGTGCCCCTCACACATACGCACACACAGACACACCTCAACACCCCTTAATGTAAAGACGTGCCAGTCGTCTCGTGTGTCTCAGTCCTCATCCGACTCAAATGTCCCCCACCCTCATGTCCACTCACTTTTCGGGTGATCAGCGCGCCCCTCCTATCCATCCCTGACGACGTAATTGTGGGTGTACAGAAGAAGCAGAACTTCATCTTCTTGATTTTTCTGTAAGGATTCGCAGTCGTCCACTGGTCGGAAGAAAAGAGGCACGGGGAAGAAAGGAGGCTTCAGCTCGAGGAGCAAGCACACACACACACACACACACACACTCACTCACTCACACACTAACACACTCGTGGGCACAGCTTCATATGGACTCTGGACATACCGCGTGCATCATAGTGGAATTTTAAGGAGCTCGAATCGATTCTGGAATTATAGACGCTTTTGTTAAAAAAGGTATGTGAGAGAAATGTGTGAGTTTTTTTTTTTTTTTTTTTGGTTTTCATTGTTCCAGATGGCTCAGCGCATGCATCAGTGAAGGATGTCCCGTTAACCGTGACCTCGTTTTTAGCCCATTTTTTCCAATGCACGCCTTAAAAACGAGAGTGAATAATGAAATCGATTAAATGGGAAATGATTCATAGTTACACTGGGCAGGTACCGGAGTTCTGATTGGAAATGAATCAAAAGAAAAAAATAACATTGTAGCCAGACAAGAGAAACATTGTAGCCACTGATACCAGTTGAAGGTGATGCTGCCTTACAGTGAAAGCGTGATGCTTCTGTATCCCTGTATAACATCAGTTTTAGTCTCTCTGTGCGACAGTTTAAATGGTGTGTGTGTGTGTGTGTGTGTGTGTGCAAGTATATATGTGTGTCTGTGTGTGAGAGAGAGATTTCTAAGGATGTTCAGGAAAATTCCAAACCCGTCGCGCGAGTGAAGACTGCGGCTGTGTTACAAATAGCTGCCTATTCCCTATATAGGTCTTCTACATCGGTTAAAGATACTGCACCCCACATCCAACAAAGAGATGTTTAACTATCGATACGCACGGCATGGCTTTGTTACCGAATTATAACAGCCGCATTTGTCTGGTTTGTCACTTTTCTGTGACTGTAAAGTTTGAGGTTTCAGTTCCTTTTTTAAAATTAAACCAACATTTTCATTTTCCTCACAAAGCATACAAAACAAGGACAACCTTACATTATTGACCACAATGAGCGTGAATAAGTTAGCTTTCATTCACAGGCTAAAGGCTAATGACACTGAAATTAGACCTCCAGGGAGGTTTCTCCCATGGAGCACAAATTTGCCCATTTCCCCATAGGGGGTTAGGACAACACAAGCCCCAGTTTTACCACCCACATTGCAAAAAGCCAGCAACCCTTGTTGGCCATGGGTCACAAATTGTTTTAGCTCTAAAAACAACCAAGGACAGGCTGAATATCCTGTATGTTTGTGGTTCTTTTATCAGTCATGGCATGTGGAATGAAATTCATGAGGCTAGAGTGATATTTGAGTGGTTTCATTTACTCATTTTGTGTTTCCTCCCATCCTCTAGAGAGAAGATGCTTCTGAATATAAAACACATACTGTGGTTATTCTTTCTATACCACACAACGATCGGACTGGGTAAGTTATATATACACTTTTGGCTTTCTAAGATATAGACTACATCCATAACACAAGGAAACCCTTTACTGCATCTGGCTGCCCACAAAGCTAACATTGTTTCTTACTTAATGTGCTCCTTAATGGCCTTCCCAGGACCCAGCACCTTTTAATTAGGAAACTGTCTGTCTTGTGAAAACAGATGGGTTCACATCATAACATGGAATGGCTCTGCACTCACTGTAGTGTATGCCCTTAGGGGTTCTCCCACCTATCCTAGGCATTCCATACTGGTTGCCTGAGCAAATCTCCATTGCAAATAGACTGAAACTAATGGAAAATATTCTACAAATTTGAAAGATTTTCTCAGTCCGTGCATGGAAATGTAGCTCATCCATAGTATACCTTATCATCACCGCCTGGTTGAGACATTATTCACTGCATACAATTTCCCATTTTTTGCTATATTGCTTTTCCATATCAAATTTGTCTAGCTGGCATTCTTACAATGTATCAGAAGAAATTCATAGTATTCTCACCAACCTCCCTATTCTGTTTAACACATTTGCACAACTTGATGTAGCTAGCCAGTCGGCTTTAATATCTGTATGGTGCCTTCAAGTGAAATATTTTTTTACATTATACAATATATGCTTATAATTTCTCAATGTGTGAGAAATGATTTCACAGTGACAGCTAGTAAAAATGCATCCAGTACTTTTCTTGGTTGCTGGAGTAGTGCCGCCTGGGGTGCAAGTTTTGTTCCTGTAGTATTAATTAGGAAATGCCTGTTGCATCCTGTACCTTTGATTATCTTTTAGAGCAGTGGAAAAGTAATGTTAAATGATTTTTAATTAGTTTAAAATTTTCTAGATTACGTACAAAACTTAAAAAAAAAAAAACTAGAGAAAATAACTCTTCAAATAGGATCAGTACTGGTTTAAAGTGTATATGACTTTTAATGAAAACCCTTTATCCCAAATAAATTTTTACGAATGGAAGATAAAGAAAGTCATGACTTTCAAGACTGACTGATACACAGAAATTGTTTTCAAAGTTATGGATGATTGAGCAAATTGAATGCTGAATAGCCATCCCACCCATTTTCCTCAAATCTGTTATTCTCATATCTGCTGCCCACTGTGCTTCCCAGTTAGATTATTTTAATTAGGAAATACAATGCTTGGCCTTGTGCACAGCATGCTTGTGTGCTCAGCATCTTCCTGCTGTTGTCTTACACATGTCAGTGCACTTTGAATCCACAATGACATCACTGTACAGGGAAAAATAACAAAGGGCTTATGATGTGCTCAGGATGACTTATACAGTGTGATTTTAACTCTTGCAGTTTCAGGTGCACTAACAGTGATGCAGCCAGTAAGCGGCTCTCTTTCGGGAAAGGTGGTCCTACCGTGCCACTTCTCCACCCTCCCCACAGCAGCCCCCAGCCACACTTTGACCCCTGCAACAGACCATCTGCGTATTAAATGGACCAAGTTGGACGGTGACATGGAGTCCATAGTAATTGTTGCTCAAAACGGTGTCATTAAAATTGGGCCAAGCTACAATAACCGTGTATCTGTGCCGAGCCATCCAGAGGTTATTGGGGATGCCTCGTTGACTGTTGTGAAACTGCGGGCTAGCGATGCTGGAACTTATCGCTGTGAGGTCATGTATGGCATTGAAGACACTCAGGACATGGTCAACTTGGATGTCAGTGGTGGGTGATGGTTTATGCCTTTTATTAATAAAATAAGGTGTGGTTATCTGTTAAACATTTAAACATCAAATATGGGTCCATATGCAAATTCATGATACTTATTACATATTGTAATCCCACTGTAGATTCTGAATGACCTATATTCTTATTAAGTAATACTTTAGAGTAAAATGTCTCTAATGACAACAATAACTCAAAGGTTTGCCCCTGCCTTGTTTTTTAATCAAAGTAATTAAAACCTTGACATTTACATTATTTATCTACTGTACAAAATTCTGTCCTGCAAGTCATTTTCTAGTTACTTGACTTTTCCTGGAATTATTTGAATTTGAGGAACCCATTTTCCCCCCCCTGGAGTCATGTGAAAGGGTGGGATAGACCTGAATTGTTTAATTAGCACTGGCAGACTCACAATTATAATTGAAGCTGTTACTCATTTACAGTACTTTGTGTGTTTTTTAAGCCACTATTAGGGTGGATGGAAAGTCCTTTTACCCATGCACGTCATTGTTATTATTCATAACATTTCATTACTGGCCTATTGTGGCCCATGTAAACATCCTTCTTGATGTGGCTAAAAAGAGTTTTTACTTTTTAAACTTATGTTTTTAAAATTATGTATTTAAAAAAAATTGAGTTATTTTGAGCTTGTGTAGAGATAACGTACTGATCCTTTGTTAATTCTCTTATCCAGGTGTTGTTTTCCATTATCGGTCCAAGACCAGCAGATACACCTTGACCTACAATGAATCTGTGGACGCCTGCCGAAGTGTCGGGGCTACCATTGCCACAGCAGAGCAGCTAAAAGCAGCTTATGAGGATGGTTTTGATCAGTGTGATGCTGGTTGGATTGCAGATCAGACAGTGAGGTAAGAGCACACTGATGACGTCTATTAATACTACTACTATCATTATCATTGTTATTATTGGAAATAAAATGTGACAGGGTACATGACATATATTGTGCTAATCTAAGCAGTGGGAAATGGCCAAATGCCATGTTGTGACTACAGACATTTCTGCTTATTTTGTAGTGCTTTATATGGTACAAAAAGCCTTACAAAGATCTGGGTGTAGAGTCCTAGTATGCAAGCTGATATTTGAAGCCTGTGTTATGCGGTTATATTCTTTCTTTGCCAATATAGATACCCCATCACCAACCCAAGGCCTGGCTGCTCTGGGGACTTGCCTGGGAAACCTGGTGTTCGGACATATGGCCGTCGAAATCTCACCGAGACGTATGATGTGTACTGTTATGCCGATAAACTTGAGGGTAAGAGTATAAATAAAAAAAAGGTCCATAATATTTTTATTTGATTAACCATTTACTTTGCAAAAGTCCGCAGCTCTCCCAACCTGGTTTCCTTTTGAATACGTCATGAATTGAAATCAAGCTAGGTAGAATTTGGTAATAGCCATCCGAGTGTGGTTATGTCCTCTAATGATCTAATATTCATTAATTTTCATTTCCATAATTTCGTTCAAATTCTGTAAAGGTGCTTTGCAACAATGACCACTGTTAAAAGGGCTATATAAATAAAACTGAATTGAATTAATAAGCATTATTACTCCTGGCACTAATAGCGTGAGTGCAGCCAAAGTAGTTTGTTGTTCCTTAGCACATTGCTAACAGCATGACTGCAGTGCTAAGAAATCACATAATTATGTATAGTTACAGGAACCAAAATGTGAATTGTGTCTTGAATTGTTTCCAGAACGATTTCATTATTTCTGGCACCACAACAGAGATGTCCTTTTTTGTATTGATTAATGGTCCATTTCTGCCTGATTGTTGCAACAACACATCTTAGCTGGAGGCAGTAACTTTCAGCCAATCAGTGTTTTGTACTGTCAGTTTGAGTTTGATATTGTTGAATTAGTCTCTGTTTGTTAAAGTGCTATAGATTGCCTGTAATTTTAGTTAGAAATACAAAAATGTTAAATGGAAAGGGAGGAACGTCATGTGTACATGATAGCTTCGAACCAGCAGGCAACGCTACTCAAAATCTTTCCACACCTAGACCGTCTCCAATGTCTGGCATACCTCAGCATGCTATACAAATTATAAGAGACGCCGGTGTCATAATATGGAACAAGACAAACGTTCACTAATTAACATCCATTCTTTTGATTGGGATAAAAATCAGCATTTGTTTGCTCTGGTTGTAACATTCTCTCATAATTACTTTGAGGGAGTTTATAGTGTAGATTGTGAATATTAATATAAAACCATTTAGGTAAAAAAAAAAAAAAAAAAAAACACCCTAAACTTGTTTGTACATAATTCACCATTCATACCATTCACGTTGCTCATAAGGAGAGCATTAACATTTTATTTAAGTATCCTGATTACTCTTGTGATGCATGGATGAGGATTTGTACTTGATTTTATAATATCTGACAGTGTTTAAACTCAGTGCTTCATTCTGTGATTCTTAGAATTTTTCATGTGATGGGTATTAAAATATATATTCATTTGAACAGGTGATGTATTTTTTGCGCCTACCACAAATAAGATGACATTTGAGGAAGCGAAGTCTGAGTGTGACAAAAGCAATGCCGTCTTGGCCTCCCCTGGTCAGCTCCACTCTGCCTGGAGAAAAGGTCTAGATCGCTGTGACTACGGTTGGCTGTCTGACGGAAGTGCCCGCTACCCCGTCTCCATACCCAGGTCAAAGTGCGGTGGAGGTTTGCTTGGAGTTCGCACCCTGTACCAGTTTCGCAACCAGACAGGCTTTCCTGACCCCAATGTGAAACTGGGAGCCTACTGTTACATAGGTATAAACCTTTGCATTTTACAGTGTTTCAGTGTTCTTTGTATTTATTTTTATGTCTCCCAGTTTAGTGAGTCAAATCACATCTGCGAGCTGAGTCATTTCTATTGCACAACCAGTCTACGAGGCCAGTACTTTCACACACTTGGCAAAATCAATGGGACTTTAGGATTTTAACTTGTGATTAAAGGGCGATCAGTTGTGCTACTTTAGATGAAATGTTCAGTAAGTTCCTAAAGAAGTGCATACAGTATATGATGCATTCAGAAGAAACACAGGACAATTGTTTAACCAGAGTCCCAGTTTTTCTTGATGTCATTTCTCAGAGTGTACGTAATCTCTTCCCCACCCTTACAGGCACTCAAACTCCCACACACACACGCACACGCACACACACACACACACACACGCACACATGTTGGCGTGCATTTCACAGAGTCAATAACGCGCTCTCTTTTCCCACATCAGTGACATTAAATCTAGGCAGAAGCTTAAACTGTGTGCGCATCTAAGCACATTGTTTGTTAATTTGAGAGGATAGAAGGAGCTGGAAAAGTTTAGACAAGTTTTATTAGACTGTGTGTGTTAGTGTGTGTGAATGTGCGCGCACGTGTGCAATAGTTCCTTGACCTCACTTACTTTTACTTTGGGTTTCCCCTTGTTTCCTGGGAAACCAAATTGGGTTTGGTTAACAGGAAACTTTACTCATTCCTATTTAGGATCACTTCTTCAGACATTAGATCATTGCATTGAGTTAATCTTCCTAAATAATTAATTTAGGTATAACATGACTTCTTCAGAGCTGATCATTAAAAAAAAAAAAAAACATACAAATGCAGATTACATTTTTAAAAATTCAGTAGCATTTTACAATTTAGCAGTGTTTTACAAACCATGTGGATGCCCCTTTTTTAAGCTTTAAATAGCGTGAGAAAGTGCTTAGGTATTACTCTGTAGCCTTGTGTCCCCTTTTCTTTTCCTCAAACGAACTTTCCCTCCTCTTTGTCACTCGTGCTTACGCTTATCAGGAGAGACTTAAAGATAATAAACCGAGCTACTCCAACGGTTCCCAAATTAACAGGTCTTGCTGACCTCTGCCCTGGTGTGAGGGCTCTATCTTTTCAACTGAGGCTAATTTAGATAACTTGCCTCCTGCTAGGCAAGGCGCTCATCCAGAATGACAACCTGCTGTGATAAGTATTAGGGTCACCTAAAACAGGACACTGTGACCTGCTTGTTTGTTTGGTTTAAGTCACTCTCGGGTCCATGCGGTTTTAGGTCCTGTTCACCATTTACATAGTGGCTAGAGTATGGTCTTATTTCTACTAATGCCATTTCCACTTTTTTCCGCCACAAAAAAAAAGGGTGGTGAAAGCTCAACTATTTTTTTCATTGGAACAGACCAATGTCTGGGTTGTCTGTTTTTTTTTTTTTTCATTGGAAAGGAAAAGAATGCCTTGCACCTTACATCAGATATAGCTGGAGAATAAGGGGGATGGTATTATACTTAATACATAACAGCTGGAGTGTTGGCAACAGGCGGAGAGATTTCCATACACATAAACACTGGGGACAACGAATCCAAATGATTATGTGAAAACATTAGAGTATCTTGTATTTCACTTAATTTAACATTCAGCCAAATGTGGTCAGTCATTTTAAGCAACAGAATGAGAAAAGTAAAGTATCTAAAAATAGAGAGAGACCAAGTACAGTATATCTAATTTTAATCTGTCAAGCTAAATTACTTAAAAGAAAAAAGATACTTAAAAAAAATTCTCAGGATCATACGGTCCATGGCATAAGATGTCAGCGTTGTATATTTTTGATCTTTTCATGAGCCTAACAACATGTGGTAATGCGGTGCAGAGACAAATGGGTTTTGGCTTGAGGGAATAGATTATTTAGGATTGTGGTTAGATATGCTGTTCCAATATCAAATAAGCTCCTCTCATGTGTAGTACCAGTGGCTAAACATACCCAATCAGGCTAATACAGGCATTAAAGAGAAAATGTGCAGAATGATGAAAGCAGACCAAATGACACATGCTGCGGTCATGCACACTGAGTGCATTTTGCCTTCGGCATGCTTTCCCACTATATACTAGATAAAAGATTTGTGATATTATGTGCACATTTGCCGAAAGACCCTTACAGAGTTTGCCAAATGCCATATTTAGTTTATTTCAAAAATGTTTTATAACCCCAATTCTTATGTTGAATGAAAATTGGTTCTAATTATTTAGTGCAATACTATAGCAAACTCACACACACATAAAAAAAAAATGTTTCTCTGCAAAACAACAACACCAAAAAACAACCAACAAATTAATTCACGTAATTTAATATCCAGTGGTAGCTTGGTGTTTTAAGGCTCTGAGACACTGATCAGAAGGTTGGTGGTTCAAGCCCCACCTTCACCAAGTTGCTGCTGTTGACCTTGAGCAAGGCCCTTAACTGTCTACACCAAGGGCGCTGACCATGCACTCTAACAAAGCTGGAATAAGCAAAGAATAAAGACATACACAAATAAATAAATAAATAAATAATGAATACAGGCCAAACCTAATACTCTTATCAGGATAATCTGCTTCATATGTTCAATACTGCTTCAAATTCCTATATGTAGGAATATATAGGGTTGTTTTAAGCAGCTAAAAAAGGAAAAAGCCCAGAGCCCAGGAGAGCGTACGTGGAAAGAACGGTGATCGGTGTAGTGCGTGTCTTTCAGCTGGTATGAATTTAAACATTTGTTGAAATACTTAGCTTATGAGTGACTAACATTAAAAACGTGTTTGTTATAAATTGCCTTAAGCTGCCACACTTGACTTTGTTTCTATTTGTTACGGATTAAATATCTTCCATGAGAAAACAAATTGCAAATGCTAAAAATATTACTTGCACCCAAACAAGATAACACACCAGAACACTATGCTTGCACTGGCATGACAATGCAGCGTGAGAACAATGAGAACCCTAACATGATATAGCTAAAGCTTTATGGACCTTTATTTAATGCCTGCTTTGCAGTTAGTCTGTTTGAATTATATAAAGTACTTATAATAAGGTGTTTCTTTTAATGCAAAATAGACTTATATATACTGTATTGATGACAGAAGTCACTGGTTTATATAAAAAAAAAGGTGTGGTATTGCATGGGAAAAACAGATGAACTAAACCAAATATCTGAGAGATATTTCTAGATGAAGAGGTAATTAGTGAATGATATGCAGCTGTGTGTGATTAGTAACCTGGGGAAATGAACGCTGACAAGATTAAGCACTGTGGGCAGAACAGGATTCTGGGAAATGGAGTTTTAAGAGAATAGGCTGGTAGTAACAAAGAAATATATTTCAGAATGCCTCATCATTAAAACATTTAGTTTAAGTAATCTGCACAACACAACATATTCTATTCTATTAAAATCTGTTTTGGTTTAGTTTATATGTTTATAGAAATATTACAAAAAGTCCTAATGCACACAAGGGAACACCCCCTTATTTTAATGGTAATGTGTTATAGAACTCTAATCGTTTATTTAATAGAAGGGTTTAGACCGCTGCAGTGATAAATTCTCTAATCTGATTGGTCATATGTGTTAAATTGAAATTAAATTTAAGTTGCTATCACTAACGTTGACAGCAGTAGCCTTATTTTATTATTATTGAATGGTATGTAACCTAAGCCTAATAATAATTGCATTAAGAAAAAACATTCGGCCTGTCATAAAGAAGAAACTAGATAATCACTGCTATGTTGATGCACCTGTATAGAAACATTTAGGAGTCTCCAGTGACAGTCCTTGGTAATGCTGTAGCTAAGTTTCTCAATATACAGTAATTTGGTAAACAACCACACAAGGACATTACTTTAACTTGCAATTTCAGTTAGAACTACCTGTGGGGTTAGGCGAAAATAATGCACACTTTCTGACTAATCAAATTTAAGCATTTAAAGGAAAATAATCTAGCTTGATGTCATATCGATAAACTTGGTTTTATACCACAAATTTGTGGATTACTTTTGTATAACACAATCTCCTGCTGTGTGTTTCTTTATTACTTATTAATATTAGCTGTATGTACTGAATAATGGGGAAATCAGTAATAAAAAGTTAAATTTTTGTGACATTTACAGCAGATCAGTAAGCATGTCTGTTTTAAACCTTAGGTTATGAGATTCTACTCAACCAGACAACATGGGTGGATGTTACAATTAAGGGTGTCACCGCAACCTCACCCTCTATAGCCTCTTCAACCACAGACCAGACTCCTCTCTCTGACGTCTCCCAGAAGCAAAAGGAGGAATTTATTTACACAAAGACCACCACGGATGACTCTGAAAACCAGGTCCCGACAGACTCTCCTTTCATGTTTTCCACCAGCATGGTCCCGTCAAGCAGTTCTGACTCACAGAGTAGCCAACATGAAACACCTATCAGAGAGGATTTAGAAGACGATGACTCAGTAACCATTCTCGCAGACGTTAGGAACGTGTCGGAAACTCAGGATTATGGAGTGCACTTAGTAACCACAACAGCTGGTCAGGCTGTTTCTAAGACTCCATCAGAGAAATCAGTAGATAGCAAAGGAACTTCAATAGGTACAGTTCCACCCGATGTTTTAATCTCAGCCTCTTCAAGCACACAGCTGATGTTTGCACTGGGGAAAACAGAGGAAACTATTTTGGAAAAGGACAAAATAGATGCGACTTCTGATCTCCTCCACACTACCCTTGATCTAACAGTCGAACCCACAAAGTTAATCACAAACCCTGTTGATGTTTCACAGTCTAGTACGGCAACAGATCACACGATTCTGCCGAATATCAACGATGTTCACCTTACCACTGTAACTGAGATAAGCCCTACAGAAGAAATTCAGTCTACAGTGTTTCCTGACTATGAGACTGAAACTGGTGAAACTGGTGTTATGGCTGGACCGCCCACTCAAACAATCACTGAAGTTTCAGACATCACAGACACACCTAGCACCATTCCAGTTACTACTGATGCAACTGTCACATCCCATCAAACACAGACCAGAACAACCTATTCTGATGTCATCACATCAGAAGCATCCACAGTTTCCATAGCAATAAATGTAACAACTGATCAACCTGAAATACTGGCAGAGAAATCTGATTCAACTATGGCAACTGTAGAAGAATCAAATACAGGTTCTCCAGAAGACCATGATGAAAATTTGACAAAAGGCGAGGACACAGAGGACCCATTGATGACGCCTTCTTCCACAAAAAGCAGGAAAAATTGTACAGCTATCCCATCCGTTCAAGTGATCATCATTAACATCCAAGATCAGAATGAAACAGGTAAGGTTTGCTTTTTATATACTATTGTTCGTATGTCTATGAAAATGTTTCATGTATTGCTGAGAGCACTGATATTTTCTTAATTAATTCAGCTATACATAATTTATCGATGGTATGGTTTGCTTTCAGTGGTTCATATGTTTTAATCACACACATCAGATTAAGAATCAGGGACTATTATATGACAAAGTTTTTAGAAGGCTAAATCTTATATACATTTTATTTATAGCAGTTCTCTTCACGGCTCTGAATAGCTGGACTTTCTGCCAGATTTGCCTTATAGGGGGCTGATTTGGACCCACATACTGGGAGTTTAATAAAGATATCACTCACTTTGATATACAGATCTCAAACATGACTACAGACCTAAGAGCTATTTCAAAAAATTGTTAAACAGAGTTAAAGTATGAAATAAAAGCATGTCTCAGTTACATGCAAATCTAATCTTGAATTCATTAAATAAAGTAATATGATTCTATTAATGAATTATTTATATCAATCCATTAAATTTTGTGAAAAGTATTTTTTTTTACACAAAGGGCACTGAAATGAACAGGATTGTAACCTGATACATTGCTTAGCCTTTGAAGATGTAATTTTTTAATACATATAGTTATGATTTTTTTTTTTTAAATATAGCACATAGGTGTCCAGTCAGCATATCCATCAAACCATGGACATCATTTCTATTTTATTTTATAGCACAGTGCTTTCTGTTAACCCAAACATTGTCATTATTATATTAATACATCAATGAAATAGGTAATTAAAAGTGTGAGTAAGTAGCATGTATCATCCACACACACAATGAGTTCATAACCTCGATTTTTAATGATTTGAATTCATTACACTGTGCATGTGCATTATATTAAATAACTGTTGTTAATAGTTTTATTTTATAAGACGCTTAATAACATAAGTAACACTTTAACTGCATTTAAACTAAATTTCAAATCAGCCATGCACAGATAGCTATTACATTATTTAACAAATTAAAAATTTTATATGGGAAGGTAAGTAATGTTTTGATTAATGCTGTTATAAGCACTGGTAAAAAGGTGGCAGGCATTTAAAATTGACAGGCATGCTAAAGACCTGATTTAACAAAGGCTCATTGAATTTGAAGTTATTGACAAATATTCTGAGATTTATCAAAGTGCTTTTTGGACATGGCATTTGTTTGTTCACAGTTAGTGTGAAACCATATAGCCTTTTTGGGTGGACATTTAAAGACTAGGATGAATTTGTCCTTTGAGTTAGTTATCACTAATAAATAGGGAATTGTGTCATACAGTATATGCCCTACGTATATGTGTCAATATAAATAATAGGTCAATATGTCTGTGCAGACAGACAGACAAATGTTTTTCAGTTTCTCTGTCTAAGAATTAAATGTTAATTTATATTTCCATATATTTCTATTTTCTATTTTAATGCATCATTTTATAATTGCAATTAAAATGTAATTAAAAAATTCCAGGTTTCTGAGTGGGTTTCCATTTATCTAGCTACGGTAATATTTTTAGAAATAGGCCTGACGCCTTTAGTTACCAGCTGTTGCAGGTTTTTGCGTAGCTCATATTGACCAAGAGTGGACGAGACAGCCCACAATGGGTTCCCTCTGGTTTTTCTCCCTCTCTGGTTTCTGGAGGCTTGGCAGACAAAATAATCTGGCACACTACCTGAATAAGCACAGATGCTTATTAGTGCAGTAAAGACTGGCCGCCACAACAAGGCTGATGTCACCATCAGAGTAAAGTCACCCCTCTCTGTAAGAGCAGCTAAACAGTGAGTTTATAACCAAAATGTGTTCGCTGTTTTTTATTATTCATGTCTGGGTGTGTCTGTGACATTGTAATCAGTTAGGAAATTTTAAGTTGAAGTAAAAAAAACATATACAAATGTTGCCACACATCATTTTATTGGATATTTTAAGGTTGTAGTAAAGAGTGATTTTACTACAAATAAGAGGAAAACAATTAATATAAAATATTTTATATTGTATATGTGGTTTCATGTCACTTGACTGTGAACAAACTGTCAACGTATATTATTTTTAGGCAAACATAGATATTACCAAACACAACACAAGAATTAGCAAATGAATTAAGGTAATAAATGGTGGCTAGACTGACTCAATAGCGCTTATGTTACTGATGTAATAATTCGAGCACAAGGGTGTATTTGTATCCAACTCCAATGACCTCAAAACACTTACCCTCATGATCATGACCTAGGTTGTTTTATGTGACATTAATGACCAGACACATAGTAAGGCAACAGCATCATCATACACTGTTGAGAACGCTGAAATGTGTCTATATATGCAACATCTGCTCAGGTTTTAGGAACTTTTATATATTACCCAGTTGACCATATAAAAATGACAGAAACTACACTTTATACCTGAGATAGGATACAGCTAATGAAATGAGGTATAATTCTGGTCAAGGACCTAACTATAACATTTTCAATGCAAAATCAAATGTTTTTATTTTTTCTTACTGTGTGACTTATTTCTCATTACCACTTAAAGCTAAACGTGCATGAATATGTGACACATATATAGTGTGCCAATGTACAGTCACTACCTGACAAAGTAGAAAAGGTTTGAACCTTATTGTTTATATTTATAGTAGATATACAGTAATGTGCTTGAATCACACTTCATTAAATTTAATTAAGTTAAATTAATATAAAAATCAAATTAAATTAAATTGTGCAGATTAAATTAAGCAAATGAGAATTTTTTTTTTCTAAAGATGCCTAAAGATGCAATTTAAAAATTGCGCGCTTATTTATGTAACAACCTCCGCAGCAAGCTCATTTATCCTCTCGTCTGTTCCAAACACACAGTATTTAGTATCAGCAGTATACTAATCACCGGCCTGATCATCTGCCATCTTCTGCACCGGTTTCTCACTGGTTCATGGCTCAAGTTAGATTTATTTTTTTATGATTCATAGGTCACTGTGTGCCTTACGAATCAAATATTATCCTTCTGAAACTGATCAGGTACAGGGACTAGACTGAAATGAGAGTCCATAAAGTCATTAAAAACACAAGAAAGCCTGGCTCCTACGAAGCAAAATATGAAGAAATAAGGTGTGGCTCAAGACTTTTGCACAATATTGTACATATATAGGGGAACACAAACTGATTTTTACATGACTTTTACATGATAGTTGCAGATACTCAAAGTGGTTTTGTGAGTAAGAGACATAATTCATATACGAGCATACTGCATCTGCATAGTCAAGACAGACCAATAGACCAATAGACCAATAGAATTTCAGTATGTTTATGTTTGTTTAAGTTGTGGACCGATTTACAGTAGCTTGAGTTATCAAAGCCATGGCTGTGTTATATTTTATGTTTAGCACTTACAAAAAAATTATTAAAAATCAATTATTGTTTTGTACATTCATTTATTATTAATAAACATTGATAATTGAAAATACTGAAAGCTAGTGAAAGCTAGTTAGGTAATGTTTAGATATTTAATATATACATATATATTTATTCCATAGTTGACCTGGACCCTCTGATGTCCCGGTTTCCTTTTATTCCTGTGGTCCCCAATGAGCGCATTCCATCCCCTGTAGATGGTGAGCCTGTCTGGGTTAGTAAAGAGTCTACATCTGATGACTCTGCCTCTGCAGCCACCAGCACACCACCACTCAGTTTTATAAATGGCAAATATGAAGTGAGCCTTGAGCATAATACTGAGAAAGAGGCAAGAGGAAATGTGGTCGAGACTGTGTCCTCTACTCTTCAAAACCTAACACAAACAGAAGGAAAGTTAGAAACACCATCCAATTTCGATAACTCACTGGTAGACACTGGTGCAACACAAGATGGGTCACCTGAGTCAGGCCAAGATATAACCTCTCCAACGCCTATTTTCCTCAGCACATTGGAGCCAAAATATCTCTATGACAATGAACAATTATTTGTAGAGTCTACTCCTCCATCTGCTCTAGTGTCAGATCCTGAAGGTGAGACTATAATTGAGGAGGGAAGTTTAATACCAAATACTCCATCTGCTGTCACAAGTGAACAAAGCTTCTCACCAAAGCCACATCAGCCATCTGCAAGTGCAACAAACATTTTAGATCTTGCACATTCTAAGTCAGCACACACCACTGAGAAACTGTCTCTTCCTACTGAAGATGGGTCTGGGCAGGAAACAGCTACTATTCAAGTGACAAGTACAACATTACAAGCAATGGAAAGTGTCAAATTAGACCAAACAAGTAGCAAGAGCCCATTACTGCCCTCCTTTAGTGAGACCACAGATATTACTTATTCGTCTTTTACTACAGAAACACCTATTTCTGCAATGCAGCAGACAGACACTATATCCATATCTGACACCACTGAAAAACAAGCAGTTACAAAAATCCCAATTCTGGTTACATCTTCACCAGACAAAGAAAACATTACTTCATCAAAACCCATAATCATATCTGAAGAAGGATCAGGTGGTGAAACCCAAGATTTGCTTTCAGCAATGACTACATTACAACATACTGTTACAGATGATTTTGATGCCATGACACCAATCCCGGAAATTATGATGTTTCAAACAGAAGAATCATTATTAACAAAACCATCAGATGTTACTATTATCAATTCCTCAGAAAAAATATTCTTCACACTAGAAGAAGACAGTTCAGATGAGATATTAGCTATGACCACTGTATCTTCGATGGAGACAACAACTGAAGATATGCCATCACGAACACAGTCCAAACCCTTTGAATTTTCAGAAGCTGATGGCTCAGGAGATCAGCCACACCCTATGTCAACCACAGAGTCCTCAAGAGTTTCTCCACCTCATACTACAACCCATTCTAAACAAAATATTACCACAACATCAGTGCACACAGTTCAGAAAGTTGATGAAACAGTGTCAGTGAAGACTGTTTCTGAGGAAATTGAAGGAAGTCAAACTACAGTCTCTCATTCAACTTTGGAAGCAACAACAGGACCAGTGCAATTTAGCAGTATTTCTGAAGAATCTTTCACTACCCCAGCTCATTTTGTGTTGTCAGAGGAAGGTTCAGGTGGCCTGAGTCCTGACACTCTATCAGGAGAGACCATATCATCAACAGTGCCATCAAAGACATCTGGAGTGCCTATTATTGAGACATCTGAAATGGTCCTCTCCACAGAGAGCCCAATAATGCAAACGACTCCTGCATTTGGTGTTGATTGCAATACCCAAGGGTGGCCAAGTACAACATCAGAGTCAATATTGCCCTTCTCAGATACAGAAGGATCAGGTAATCAAATTACCTCAACCACTACAAGTCCTACCAGAGATCATTTCACATCTACACTGTTATCTCACTCAGAGGGCACATCATTAGAGAGGACCACAGAGAGCCTAGTTGCATTCTCTATTCCAAATACAGTCTCCTCTACACACACGTTTACCAGAGAGCAAGAAACCTTTTTAGCTACAACTACAGTGGAAACCACAAGAAGTGATGTTACCTCAATCTTATTACATTCTGCACCAGAAGATGACTTTTCTGGCGAGAGCATTCTTGATAAGTTGAGCACCACCTCTTTTATGCAAGTGCATAGTACAGTTACAGATGACCAGGACATGACAACAAGAACAACAACTCAGAGTGAAGCAGAAGAGATGATTTCTACCACTACACCGAGAACATTTACAGTTGACTATGTACATTCATCCTCAAAAGAGTCTAGCTCAGTAGATTTAAAAACAACACCAGTGACCACCGAATTTAACCAAAACCCAACTGACTCAACGACTGAAACAAGACATTTAAAAACAGAGTCACATATTACTTCAGCTTCAACCCAAGAAATACCACAGTCAGAGGGTTCTGGTGAAGAAAGTGGAGAGCTTGATGATGGTGTTTCTGGTTATTTTTCTAATACAGTTGTTGAGTCTACTCCTCCATCACATATTCCTTCTACACAGGAAACAGGAACAGTAAAATCAGACGGAGTTATCGGAACAGAGTTACCAGAACACCCAACTGTTATGGAGGTATCATCAGATTTTGCTCACTCAACAATAACAGGGAGAACCTTGGTCTTAACAGAAGGTTCTGGAGACCAGAATGAAGACTTTGATACTGTATCTGTCACCTTACCAAACTTATCAACTGTAACAGCTGGCCATTTTCCTTTAAGTACATCTCAAATACCTTACTTACAGAGTATACATAGTACTACACATGTACCATCAACTGGTGTTGACATGAAAACATTAGAGGCCTCAAGCACAGCTCATGTGTCTTCTATTCTTGAAGGATCTGGTGACAATATCCCAGAAACAACTGAAGCAAGTAAAGAATATTCTGTAAGAACTGATGAGGCAGAAATTAGCTACACAAAGACCACATTGGATTACTCAGATGTTGAAACAGCTACACCTTCCATAAAATCAGAATCTACTTCACACATTCCTTCAAGCCCAGCGCAAACAGAATTAATGTCTTCTCCTTCTTTGGAGACCGGCAGTGGTGACACAGAGGATGCTGCTGTTGAAACTGAAGATGATAGTTCTGGTGATCAATTGCCCACTGTTGTTGAGTCATCTCCACCTTCTATCAGTCCTACAATGGATCATGTAATGATGACATCAGTGGCAGAGAGCAAATTTGAGGAGACAGTAGACAAACATGTATACCATGTTGAAGGATCAGGAATGTCAACAACTGAAACAAACACAGAATTTTCTGTGAAAACAGATGAGGCTGAAACCAGTGTTGAGACTTCTACTCAGTATACATTGTTCCAATCTGAATCTACTTCAACTATGCCTAGTATGACTCAAAAGGAAAGTATGACTGTATCTTCGGACAATGGTAGTGGTGACATGGAGACTACATCTGAAGGTACTGAAGATGAAGGAACTGAAGATGATAGTTCTGGTGCTCTTATTGAATCTGGCCCTCCTTCACAAACTCCATCACAAGATATAACATCAGAAGAAACAAAACATATAGGTACCAAAGACCCTCTATTGGTTCCCAGTTCAACTGTCACAGATCCTATCGCCTTAACGAATGAAGAGAGTTTGGGCAAAGAATCAGTTGTAACAAATGTGCCAGTGATGCCAGCAACAGATGAAACCTCTCTGATATCAAAACATGCTGATGTTAATACTGTAGTCTCAAAAACAGATGCTGACAAAGGAACACAGAAACCTTTTACAGAAGACGGTGGTTCAGGAGATGAAAATCTTATTAGTACAACTAGTGGACTACAGACATCTGTAAGTGTCACTGTGGAAGCAACAATACAAAGTCCCACATTCACCGAAGCTATAGGAGGAATTCAGTTGTCCCACAGTACAACAAAGTTGACCAAGAGCACAGAAGACAGTTTAGAAATTTCTACACAAGATTTCCAAACCACTAGTTTGCCTACAGAGGGTTCATATACTACACTTGTGGATAAAGTAAGTCAACAAACTGTGTCAGTGGTGGCAGATACAGATTTGTCTACTCCAGGCCTTTCTGTCATATACCAAGATGGTACAGATAAAGAGGTTACAACTGTTGCCCCATCTAGTAGTGAGATCAGATCTAGCAAAATTACCACAAGACTTCATGATACCAAATCAATTACAAGCCCTGTTATCATATTTACAGAAGAGATAAAAGATGAAGATGAACTTTTCTCAACAGTTACAGATAGTATGAGAGACCATACTACTAAAACAGAAATTATTACCAAAGATGATATGATCATTGATGCCGATACACTTTCAGTGTTGGAACCATCATCACATTTTACCTCCACAATCTTCACAGAAGAAGCAGCTGGAATAACAGCTGTCACCATGACACCTCAATCCTCTAGTATATTGACAGAAGAAGCAGAAGGCTCTGGTACAGACAGTCCTGTGTTACCATCCTCAGATTTACCCCTGCCTACTCAACCATCGTTGGAAGGGACAACGCATAAAGGCATTGATTTAAGCAGCACACTAAAAGCGGTGGAAACAGAAACAAAACCAACAATCCCTGTAGGTATCCATGATGAAAGATTTACTGCTCACACAATGGCTCCTTCAAAGATGACTCCACATTTATCACACACATTGTCCACACATTCTGCCCAAACAGCTCTGTATTCCACAAGTAGTACTGAACGTTATGACATTGAAAAATCCCATTCTAGTCAGACCACCTCTCATTTTACCTATAGCACAAATCAACCTACATTTACTACCACTGATTCTGTCCACCCTTCCAGTCAGCAGACTCACATCACTAAACCCAGTCATACAACCACCAGTCAACCTGAAACAATCTTTCATGTGACCTCTAAAACACCACATCCTGAGTTTTTAACTACAGAGGCAATTTCTAGTTTGACATCTACTTTAGCTGATCATTTTTCAGGAGATGGTGTGTCTGTAGAAGGCTCTGGAATTGAAGCTTCAATACCAGATGTAACTATGTCCACAGATGCAAGCTCATCCACAACGTTAGCAGCAGATGAAGGCTCAGGTCTCATATCAGATCTAGCATCGAGTGCATCAGATATCACTGTAACTACAACTGCCTTTAAAACAACAACAGTAGTTTCATATGATATGACACCGCCTGCAGAACATGGTGATCCACGATCGACATCCCATTCTGTTACTGAGGCAGTAACAGCTAGTACATTTTCAGAGAAGACAAATATTCCAGACACTGTTGACTCAGATTCAAATTCTGATGAGGTGTTGGAGAGCATCACATTTCCTCTTGTAGAGGGCAAACCAGATTTGAGTTCTGTAGGTGCATCTGAAATTGAACTTGACACCACCATACATCCAACCATGGAGTTTAAGAGTGCTACAAGTGATAGAGCTACTACACAATCTGCTATCACAGCACAATCCACCAGCAAATATGATGTAACAGAAATAGTGCAAACAGATCGTAAAACATCAAGCCCATTGTTATTAGAGGAAAGCTCAGGTGATATGGTTTCTGAAATCTCCACTGCTGAGTCAACATCTGCATTGGTATCACCATCCTATGCAACCCCAATACTCACAACATCAAGGTTCCACTCTGAAGCAGTATTTGAAGAGACACTTACAACCCAGCCTAGTAAAGATACCTCAGCAGCAAAAGATTTGTTGACAACAACAACAGAAATTCCCATGGTGCCTATGTTCACATCAGATAGTGGCACGTATACTCAGTATACCCAAACCACAAACCAAGGTGTGCAGTTGACTCAAGACATACCAATAATGGGGTCAGACACTGACGTGACACTGGATGGTAATGCCACATCTCAACCTTCATTAGTAGAATCCAGACCAGATTGGATTGAGACTTTCCCAACACTTGAGAGTGAGACTCACCTTGACAGTACTTCTGAATATGAAAGTAAGACATCGGTTAGCAGCACAGAATGGCCAAGTATTTTAGACAAATATTTATCCACTGTGTCACCTATGATGCACTATACTCATGAAACCAAAAAACAGGAGATAACCACTGCCATACTGCCAGCTATTGAGACATCACCAGCATCAACAGTGCTGCAAACTTATGATTCAGTCACTGGATCGATAGATGAGGAAAACGTGTCAGAGGAACAAGGGACAGTTGGTCAAACTGAGGAGACTGCAACCGTAGTTCTGGAGAGTATTGACTATACCACAACATCATTTGATGGAATTCAAATAGATTCACACACAACAGCTTCAACTGAAGATATTTCTGAGGACAACATATTGGTTGAGGGCTCAGCCCCTACTCCCGAAGCACTGGATGAAACAGTAAGCCCTAGACTGGACATGGACCCAGGATACACAGTTATTGGAGAGACATATGATATTGCAGGTATGCCGACAAAATTATCAGTATTCCTCTGATTATCTACATATACTATGCTTATATACTATTGCTCTGTATGGAGCTACCTAAACATTATTGTGCATTCTTTTTTATTTAACCACAGGTGTCCATTCGTGTTCTGACAATGGGTGTATGAATGGTGGCTCATGTGTGAAAAGGGGTAATGTCGAGATTTGCAGCTGCCTACCCGGATACACTGGTGACAACTGTGAAATAGGTATCCAATGAACATTTGAGTGAAATACTTTTTTTTAAACTTAAGCAATGAACAGTATTGTCTTATTTAAAGAACTGGTTTACCTGAATCGGATTTGTTTAAATCTTTGCTCATTTGTGTAATAATTATTTATTATTCAGAGATTGATGAGTGCCACCCCAACCCTTGTCATAATGGGGGCACCTGTGTAGATGGCATCAACTCCTTTACTTGTGTTTGTCTACCAAGTTACAGAGGATCCCTCTGTGAGGAAGGTAAGAATATAATTCTTAGGTGATGTTGATTCACACTTTTCTTTTTAAGATGATTACTACATGCAGTTTTGGGCAACATATATGAAGATGCAAATTTCCTTATGGCTTATTTAACTACATATATCTAATGCAGAAAAACAATAGTATATACATCTTGATAACCTTTGGAATTTCGGTTTCAGGCCACATTATATTGAAAGTCCATGTAGCACTCTCTGTGTGGTGAAATCATACAGGAGTCATTCATTCTGGATATTTATATTCTTAGTTACAGCTGCTCACTACTCTTAAGCTTCTTCCTATTCAGAAATTAAGCCAAAATAGATGAAACAGTAGCTTTCTAAATGATTATCCTTATTAAAGACAGATGTCTAAAGATATCGTATATTAGCTGATAAAACTAGAATTAACCTTTAGATAACACTTTGATATGATTAATAAATCTCATGTATATTGTTGCAAACATTGCCAAATTAAAATTGCAGGAATTCACAGGCTCTGCTTCAGCATCTTTCCTTAAAAGGCCATTTCGGTGATTAACTGCAGGTCATTAGTGTTTCTGCCAGGGTAAAATCATGCCATTTCAAATAGGTTAGGAAACAGTGCAGCCCAGGGTTGGCCCAGAAACATTCGCAGTGATTTATTGCCTATGGCTCATTTGCAAATGTAAAAAAAAATAATAAAAAAATATAGTGACATGTTCACAGTTTATGTTCATGACTCACTTGTTGCAATGTTTTGAACATCTGTCTCCATAGAAACGTGTACACGAAGATAGCAGGCAAAGTGGCGTCTTGAGCATTTAAGCGCATTTAAAATTTTAAGATGTTTTAAGTGTAACAATTCTTTTTTAAGCAAGATGATCTATTAATCTAGGCGAATAGAGTGCTGGAACAGACATCTCTTCCAGCTGCAATTGAAACATCCAACCACTTTCCAAAGAAAGTTCTTTACATGCTCACACAGATCACATTTTAGTGTAGTGGTGTATAGTGGACTACAAGATGAAAGGCTGATACAATCTCAAGCCCTCAGGAAGAGCAATAAAGGTCAAAAACTTGACATGAACCATAGTTAGATTTACTGTACCAATTTACTCAGAGTTATATTCTTGCATTCACTACTCTTGGTGGGTTTTTAAATAAATTTAAGTTAATACTGTAGCAATTAACCTTTTTTTTCTCTCTCGTATTTCTCTCCACAGACACAGAAACATGCAGTTATGGATGGCACAAGTTTCAAGGTCATTGCTATAAGTATTTCCCTCACAGGCGTTCCTGGGATGTAGCGGAGCGCGAATGTCGTCTTCAGGGTGGTCATCTTACAAGCATTCTGTCCCAAGAAGAGCAGGAGTTTATCAACCGTAAGTGTGGAGGCTCTAATTTAATAAAGACTTTCCAAAGTTAATTTTTATCAGTATATAAAAAAACTATAATACTACTAATAAGAAATTATTAATGACTGTGAATAGAAAATAATAACTCGCTAATATGCATACAGGTCAGCCAATGCAATTTCAAATGTATGTCTTTTAAATGCCAAAATTAATGTTTTCAATGTAGCAAAAGTGTACACACAGTATACATACTTCATCAGGACTAAATGTAGGAATAGCAAAACATCCTTATCCACACAGTTAGGGAGGTTATGTTCGACTACTTTGTCAAGAAAGAACATTCTGATTGCTGTAGAGAAGATGCAAGGAATAGATATCTCAGGCCTGAGAAACAGGAAGTGGGAAATGTAGGCTAATAAAAATGTCCTTTATTTTTAAAGACTGACCAGGAATGCCTAATACGGCAAAAGAATTAACCAACAAGCGCTCCTTTTTTCCTGGCAGGCCTTGGCCGTGACTACCAGTGGATCGGACTGAACGATAAGATGTTTGAAAGTGATTTCCGTTGGACAGATGGACATATTTTGGTAAGAGAGTTAACGTTAATTTATGGATTCCTCTTATCAGAAGGCATACAGGATAAAGTCTAAAAACGATCCTGACTAAGTAAATATATGTACCACGCTTTCCTTTATACAGTATATCATAGATATTTTGTTCTAAAATTGGTTTTCATGATATCTTCAAAAAACTTTCTGAATATTCAAATTTTTTTAAACTGTGTGTTCATATAAAGATGGGGGTTGTAGGAACCTCATCTGTTGCTTTTAGTGGCACGTTTGCAGCAGACAAGACAGTGGCTAATTACTGGTTTAGGTCGTTTGGTGCTGATTGGACTATCCCTTCAAAGATACAGCTTGTGTGTGTCCTGGAGCTGGTGAAAACAGAGAAAGCCTTGAGGGGCAGGAGATAAGCAGTGTGCTTGTCGATAGGAAGATTCCTTCCTAGTTGAGAGAATAAAATAAAACTGTGAATGAAGCAGGGGGTGTAAGATGACAGGTGTGGACAAGTACCAACTCTCCTCAGGAAATAGAGAGGAACCAGCAATACAGATGGGCGGCACCTGGGACTAGATAAGTGTAGGAGACACCCTAGGGGCCCTGTAAATGTGTGTTGTGATGGGGGATGTATGTGGTTTCTGGTGTACACTTTCATGCATATTGCATATGTTTATGAGCACAGCATATGGATGGTATGCTTGTACAGTATATACATGAGGAGAGAAAGGGAAATGGATAGGCTATGTGATTATTTGTGTGAATTAGGATGCGATTAAGCGTGTCCTAAGGGTTTGACTGTGGCATTACTAAATGTTTTCAGAAAGCAGTGGGTAGCCTGTGGAATTGGCCTAGGTTAATAACAGGACGTGTGGCAAATTGGTCCATGCTGCTTTGAAGGGCTCGTTGTAATCCAAAATGTTGCTGAAAGATGGCAGGCGCGTGCACACACACACACACACACACACACACAGACACACAGACACACACACACACACACACACACACACACACAGACACACAGACACACAGACACACAGACACACACACACACACACACACACACACACACACACACACACACACACACACACACACACACACAGACACACACAGATGGGGCTCATTCCATATGGCTCAGCTAAAGCACACTAAAGAAAAGCACTGCTCAGCTGCTCAGCCAAAGTGGATCATAGTTGTAACATCGTGTTGACAGGGAAATTTTTTCCCAGAAACATATCCATGAAAGTGCATAACTAAAACAGAAACAGAAGATGGGACAATTATGTTATAGTTTCATTTTCTCTATCTCTTCTGTCACTGTTTTGAATTATTCCGATCTTGAGGAAGCCGTAGCCAATCCCATCATTCTTGAACTGTGAGCTATTTGAATGGAATAATGAGAGAAAGGAAAGTGCTTAAAGGTTGCTGAGTCCAAAGCTGCCTCAAGAAATACAGCAGATTGCTTCTCATCATCTTGTATCTGGAGTCGTGTGTGGTTAATGTTTTGGTAACTGTAGCCACCTTGTTGTGGGAGAACAGATGATGAGTCGCCAATTTAGAATCCACATTCGTCCTGCTGGTTTCTGAATAAACCAAAATTTCTCTTTTGCATTTCCCATAAAATCTGCTTCAGTTTTGCAGTGAGCGAGGTACACAGCACCCCCTTGTGGACTCTGATGTTTACTTTTACTTAGTGCCTACAGTATAGTGCCTTAGGGGCTATGAAGTACGGTACTGTCCTACGAGAAACCAAACCATTTCTTAATTTCATATTAACTTAATCCATGTCACCGACTTGAGATGGTAGTTTGGTGGGTTCTTTAAAGTAAATGTGTTATACAGCATAAACAACCTTTGCATGTGCAATCATATAATGTGCAATAGGTTGGTCATGCTTTACACTTTATCAGGCTTAAATACGTACTTCATATTTCCCCAAATTTTATGCTGATAAAAACGAGTTCTGCATTTGCTACTGTTAGTTTTCCAAGTTTTCCATGTCTGTGTTCTGTTACAGTCTGGCGGTAGACAGCTCCACCATGTGGTCTCTGTTGTGCCGTACTACCACATGGTTTATAGCTCTAATGTTTGTGTTCCACAAGGTTTATGATATCAGTCATTCATAACCTTTCAGCTAATACTCCTGTGTCATCTAATGAACCATAAGAGAGATGAACAAGTCGGCATGGGTTTATAAGCGTATTCCAAATGATGCAAGAACGAAACGGTTCTTGACCATTTTAATGATTATCATTTTACTCTCCATGGTGTTTTCAGAGCAGTACACTTGATTTGTTCACTAATATGGGATGATGGGACGTAAATGAGGCTTATTAATATGATAAATGTTTTTTCATTGCTTTCCTAAAATGAAGTAGCTCTATGCGCATTGGGAAATATGCAGCATTTATTATTGCTGTCTAAGCATAACAGTAACAAAACATTACTTGCTTCCATTTTTTAAACCCTAGAGTGCAGTTCTATCATTCTGTTTAGGCAATAGATGTGATAAATACTTGTAAATAATTGCAAGAACGTACACGAGTTATGATATATAGGGTCACAATGCTAATGTTCTTGTCTTTCTTTTAAAGCAATATGAAAATTGGAGACCCTACCAGCCAGATAGTTTCTTCTCTTCTGGGGAGGATTGTGTGGTAATGATCTGGCATGAGGATGGCCAGTGGAATGATGTCCCCTGCAACTATCACCTCACCTATACCTGCAAGAAAGGCACAGGTAAGAATTTAGCTATTATCATATAGAAATTAAGTATAAGCAGTATACATATTGTGCAATATTTTACTACATTCACAACATAAATCACTACATTGACAGCGATAAAAAAATGTAAACAGAGTAATGCAAAAGTATGTGTCCTCTTCATTATGTCATATGTCTTCCAATGCCATGCCAACCCTTCAGTTTGCCATGCCAATCTCTTGACATTGCCTCAGCATTTGGATTAAAATCTTGTTATGAGCAATCACATTTCAGGAAGGATGGGATGTGATAATATTTGCTCTCTACTCTATACAGTGTGCTTCCATTTATAAAGTAGGAAAAACAACAGAAAAATGTCCCAAATATTAATTTCTAACTGTCGCAGAACCTTAAAAGAATCGAACATTTAAATAAATAACCACCATCTAAATGGTACATGCATATTTTAGCCTATTATGACAGAAAATTAAACATCACCATATGGACAATGTGTAAAAATGCTGACAGTTCGATTTATTTTTTCCAACACAAATCAGATTAGTGCTGTGCAATCCCTTATAGCCTAAGATAAATTAGGCATTAGCATTGTTAATGGTGTTTCTTATCTTTCTGCTCCTGTTTGTAGTGTCATGCAGTCAGCCACCTGTGGTGCCAAATGCTCGTACCTTCGGGCAGATGCGTCCGCACTATGAAATCAACTCGCTAGTGAGATACCAGTGTATGGATGGCTTTATCCAGAGGCACCTTCCTACCATCCGGTGCAAAGAAAACGGCTCCTGGGACCTGCCCCAAATTGCTTGCATAACTCGTAAGTAGTCTTGTGTATTGACCCTTTAAAAAAGAAACTGAAGTGTTCTTTATATACAGTATATATATTGGCTAGTGTCATTCTGATTAACAGAGGAGAGAAAAAAAGCCACCCCCCCCACCAAAGAGTATATTATTGCTCCAATTTTGCTCCCTTGGCTCCCAGCCATTATTAAGGCAACTGATTAATAATAGTTGAAAAATTACAAGGGGTGTTCAAGTCAAACTGGGACTGTGAATGAAGGTGTAAAACTGATGGACATTCACAGAAGACGTCAAGCACAGTATGATCATGAGCCTCTTAATGGCAGTAAAACATTTGAATGGTGCAAACATTTTAAAGAAGGCGTACATCTGTGAATGATGATCCCCACCGAGGTGGCTAGGAGCCCACTACAGTCATTGCTGTGGACATTCAACATCTGTCTGTGAGAACTGGACACAGTTCTCACACATGAAATTATTCATGAGCACCTCTTGCACATTAAAGGATCTCGGCTGGGAGTTATTGCAACATCCCAAGTACAGTCCTGACATGGGGCCAAGTCATTTCATCATATTTGGAGTTCCTGGGAGGCCAGCATTTAAGACATAAATAGAGAAATTTATTCTCATAACTATCATTGTCATGATGCACGATCAAAAGTCCCGGTTTGACTTGAACAATCCTCTTAAAATTCTCTAAAAAATGGTCAAATTGGAGTTTCACACAACAGTGTCAATAGTGATCTTATAAACCTTGTAACAATGTTGCCTAATGTGTTTCCCAGCTTCCAACTTCCAGAGAAGATACAGCCGGAGGTATCAACCTAACAGAGTTTATGGCAGTCATCGGAAAAGGTCTGCAGAGGAGCCAGCCAGTAACCCCGAGAAACATCATCACCATGCCTTCAAGAACAACAGAACAAAATAACAGGCCTGTCCACTATTATACGATAGTCTCAGTGACTGAGTTCTTTTTTTTAACAACACTCGAGGGACAGGTGACGTAAACGTAGATACATGTGTGGAAATAGGAAATGGACAAAAAATGGAAAAAAGACAAGCATCTTGAGTTCTAGATACTGGAATTAACACCGTGCCTTTTCAGTATTGTTGGGGAAGTTCCTCAAGTATTTTCAGTTGGCCACTGAAAAGAAAGGACTGTTGCTGTTTCTGCTGGATGACTGACTGATCCTTGCTAGTCAATGTATATGTTAGTGAATCTGTGTTTGTCTTTTTCTTGAGATCACAAAATGCCTTTGCTCAGTATTTAGTATTGTAATGTTGCAACACAACAAATGCCAGGAGACATTAGAAAGGACTTTGAGCCAGAAAATATTCCAGCACTTTTACTTGTACTGGATGTTTTCATATGGATGCTGTATGAAAAATGTATTTCTACCAGGGATTCCACAAATTCCGAAGAACAAGAGTTATGAAAAAAGCACAATAAGAGACACATCCAAAGGACTGAAGGAGGAAAAGAGACAAAGACAATCCAATAAGTGCTCAGTATTGTGTACGTAACAGGACATATACAGGAAAAGGTGGAGTGAGCTTTGATAACTGATCCAAAAGGATTTTTTAAATAATGACTCACCCAAAGAACAATTAGGTGCCTAGATCAAATAGCAACAGAACCATCAGTCTGAAATTATCTTATGTAACCCACTGGGTCTTCATATATTTGCAGCACATACGTTTCATTTATTCCCTCAATTCTTCATATCTCATCCGTAATTTCAGCTTTCATTTTGTCTTTGGTAAATGTCAAACTACTTTTAAGAGAATGTACTTTGTGAATTGCTCAAAAAGACTTGAACCACATGCTTTTTAACAGCATGCAGGTCATTTATTTTCCAAGCTGCTCCTAATCTTCTCGTGGTTGTAGCTAATATGCAACACACTGGAGATGTAATATGACCTACGTGCATAAATGGATTATTTCAGAGCCCAGCAAATCCATGTGGTGTCACTTGTGATTGTTAAGGATGTTTTCTATTTAAACACAGAGGTTAGAAAGTGTTATGACATTTGGGGTGTTTCACTGGGCCAAAAAAAAAAAAAAACTTTTTTTTTTACATGGAATGTCTCAAAACATATTAATAGTAATTGTCATCCTTTTGTTCATCCCAAGCATTGTGTTTTTTTTTTTTTTAAGCATTTTGGTTGTTTTGTCAATTGTGTTTTATCCAAAAGTGCACATATCTTTTTATATTTAAAGTATAACATGTTTATTGTATAATGTGAATGTCTGGGTTGTGTGTGGAAAAAACTATTTGCAAGCAAAGTTACTTTTTATACTTGCAACATGTCACCAAAGAGACAAGGTTTTTCCATTCTAGTGGGGTCTTCCTGTGTCATAATATTATTGTGATATAAAGCCTAATTAATATATTCATTATTATATAAAATAACATTCATTTTTGTTATAAACCATTATAATTATTTTAAAAAATAGCACAGGTGATTTCAGTATTATAATGCACAAAAAGTAGTAATACAATTTGACCAGAAGATGGAGTGATTATTTTAGTCTACAACCAGTACACAAATTCTGAGCCAGCATACGTATTTAAATACTAAATGTCATTTCTTGTAGTTCATATTCAGGTCATGATGCTTACTTTATTGCTAATCACTTTACCAGAGCATAAATGACTTACCTACGTAATTTTTTTACGTAAGTAAAAAAAATACTCCTTGTATTTCATTTAGACCTTCCAAATAATTATTTGTAATATTTCTGTACTTTGCCCTCCTGAATATCAAGTAAATGAACAAAATGACCAAATATATATGGAGAATTTACCATTACAGCTATATATGGGCCTTCCTAAAACTTTTGCTGAAAAGTTTAAAGCATAAAATAGTATGCAATGCATTAATATGCTGTATCATAAAGAATTCCCCTTCACTGGAACTAGGGGCCATAAACATGATTTAGTATGTCCCTGTGCATAAACTGAAGTCCAGAAAGACATCCTTGCCAAGGCTGGAGTGGAAGAACTGACCTGCACAGAGCCATGATCTCAACACCCCTGAGCTCTTTTGGGATGAGTAAGAACACAGAGTGCGCTCAAGGCTTCAGTAATAATGCTCTTGTAGCTGAATGAGCAAAAAAAAAAAAAAAAAAAAAAAACATAGCCATACTCCAAAATCTACTGGATAGTATTCTGGAAAGTAGGGGCTATTAGTGTTTAATCAATCACTCTCACTCATTCTCTATATCACTTATCCTGTACAGACTCGTGAGAAGCCTGAAGCCTATCCCAGATGACTCGTCTCAGAGCACACAAGCACACACATTCACGCACTAACTTACTCACTATGGACAATGTTAAATGCCATTTAGCCTACTCAGCATATCTTTGGACTGTGGGAGGACACCAGGGTACCCGGAAGAAACCCACCAATCATGGGTAGTGTTCTATCCACTCCATGCTCACAGCTCACCACTACTGTACGGCACCATGCCACCATATTGTCTAAATAAAAAAAGAAAAAAAAAGAATGCACACACATTTATAAAAACCTATATAATAGGTTCATAATAAAAGGCATATAGTTTAAAGGTACATAAATTGGCATGAAAATGAGTGTGACCATAACCTCTTAATTCAATTGTGGTTTTCATCCTTCAGCATTCTTACTTTACATTTTTCCCAGACTATTCCTGTGGTCCACACATAGTCTAAGTAGTTTGACTGACAACAGAAGGTTAATTTAAGACTAAGAATGATTAGTTTTGTCAAATAAAATTTGTAGAGACTCAGGTCTATATCACAGCTCATGTTAGCAAAATTGCTTTGTCAGCTGTCCAGACAAGGGCTGTAAAGATGGACTGATTCAGGATGGGCAAGTTTCCCCACTGGACCACCACATGGAATAAGGCATAAAACTGAGATTATTAATGGCCCTAACAAACCATAAATTTACACACCCCTGAAGATGAACTCTGGACTGAAATGCAGTTAATCTTCAGCTGAATGGCTGTAAAGCCCAGAACATAAGCCTCAGAAGGATGCCTGTGTCTGTTTGTTTCCTAGGGTCAGAATAAAACCAGAAGGTACAGGCTACTATAAAATTTGTTCAGTCACCAACAACAAAGTCTCATGGGATTGTTACTTAGTAGAAAGATGAGAAAATTGCAGTCTTTAAGGATTTATGTCTTGAAAGAGACAGAGACAAAACCACATGCAGATATGCCATTCAACATTTTTATGCAAACTGATTAAAAGTGATGCACATAAGCCTAAAACCTAATTAATGGATTAAATGTGACTACGTCAAGGTCAGTCACCATAAGCAAACCTGATGCTGAAGCCAGACTTGCATGCATACACAGATAAAACAACTTGAATCTTTTTCAGTTGTAGGCTTTTGTTTTATGCGTATGTTCTGAATGTATTGTATACTGTATAGTCACTAAGCACCTAAGTGCCTTGTAGATTATACAGTTGTACTAGGCATCTCCTGATGAAATGAAATACAATAATAGGTAGTCACTTTGTCCAATGCTACCAAAATCAGAATATACTGCAATATACTTCCCAGCCAATTACTATATTTTTACATATTTGTACATACAGTATTATATTGCATTTGGATAAAAAAAAGCCTCCTGATTAAAACTTCAACTAAAATTGATTAAGATTTTCTAGACAAACTTTTCCTTTTTTTGTTTTAGTCTTAAATAAAGGAGAAGGACTCAAGTGACTACAGAGTCTTCCAAGCTTTGTCAACTTTTCCCCCCCAGTTTGTTTATTATTTCAAATAAAATAGAATTAGTAAGTATTAGTTAGAAAAAAAATATTTAAATAATCATACATAAATACAGGTAATCAATTTAGTAAATAGCAAGTAGTAAAACAACATAATAGTAAAATAGCATTTGTCCATAGCGAACAAGTACAGTATATTAAATGTGATTGCAAATTCAGACAGGTAAAAGAAAAAATTATGGAAAAAAGCAAAAAGTGGTCTTCGGTATCTTACTAAGCAGCCAGAACCTTTTCCAATTGGCATATATTCTACAAGTCTCTAAAACTGGACTGGAGGGAGGTGTCTGGAAAAATGCTTCATAATAACCTACAGGTGTTCGGTTAAGCCGAAATGTGTTGACTGTGAAGGCTGTAGCAAGATTTACATCATTTTCAACATAAAACCATTCCTGTGGAAAGGGGCAGAGTCATCCTGAAAGAAGAGTCATCTCATCTCCTGGAAGAGACATTTCAATTAGGATTTATGATCATATTAGAAGATGTTTCGTAACTCCTTCTCTCCCTCTCAAACTCTGACAGCAAATATATTATTTCATGAACAAAATAACATACAGTAATAGGATGCAAACGTGAAAGTATGGGGACTGTGCCATAATATGTTAAATGTAAAGTTCAAAACTATACTTGACTGAAAGATTATATAGGTAAAAGTAACCTGTGATAACCTTATTGTGTTGTACCACAACATGGAAGACATTTTTAAATGAAGCTATTGCTAATGCTCAAACCGCATTTAGCTTTCCTCGCTCTGTTTGTGTAATTTGGCGAACTAGCAGGATGTGATTATTTCTTAAAATCTACTTGATTTTATAAATCTTTGCTCTTTTAACTCTGTTTACCCAACATGGAAACAATCAGCAATTCGTCTTTCCATTATAATAGAACAAAAAAAAAAACCTTAACGATTCTTAAAAATTATTTTTAAATGCAGTTAATTTGTGCTTATTTAGTTTTTAAATTATTGAAGGTTATTTTTGTTAATACCACACCCCACTCAGTCTCCCACCAAATTGTTTCAGATTGGTCTCATTTGCTTGTGCAAAATAAATGTTTGTACTCAATTATTTTTGAAGATATTTAGAGTTGTATTTTAAAGTAATTGCTTTCATATTAAATAGATGTCAATATGATTGTGCTCGGAGGCTAACAATCTTCTGTATAATCTATGGATAGCATTTGTAAGACAACTCCTTAAATATTTCAGTATGACAATATTCCAGTATGCTCTTTGACCTTGACCTGTGGTTATGACCTTGCACTACCTAGAATGACAAGGCAATACTGAAGCAGACCAAATGATTAAGAGCCTACAATCTAGCTATATGTATCTGAAAATAGAGACCGGTTTCTTTTTGTGGTGTTTTCAACATTTTATAATTTACATATAAATGTATTTAAGCTTTAAATGCCTAATTTGCACAATTAGTAAAGTTATATAATCAAAGTATACATTACTGGACAAACCATATAGGAACAGTTGGATTTTAAAATAGAGGCTAAATAACATTGCAGTCAGCAGTTTACAAACACACCCAGCAAATATCACTAGCTGCATGCTAGATAACATTAGCTATGCTGAAATATGTACTGTTAGATAACTAGCTAATATGCTTTTAAGTTGATATTTCTCATTTCTACAACAATGATACAAATGATATAGATAGCTAGTTTGCAGCTAGCTCAAAATGATGCAGTGTCTCAGTTTGCAAACACACAACAAACACATGCTTATCCCAAAATGTTTCTGGTATTCACCCTACTTGTGAGTTAACCCTATCTCTAAAGTAAAATGTCAATATAACACTAGTCGCCAAGATATGCAGCTACTGAATGATTGAGCTCCTATCAGATTTTTTGGGTCTATAATGATGGTATTCTGGAGCTCTGTAGCTGCATCTTTTAAATAAACTTCCAGAATCACATTAGGCAGAAAAAGGTCAATGTTGGCCATGATAGAAAGGTACCAGAACGCCCAGTGCATCAAAGCAAGATCTCAGTGAGGCACTGTCTCATGAACCGCACCACTAAACTGTGATTAATATAGTGATGAAAAACAAGTTCTGTAAAGAAAGCACTTCAGTTTAAATAGTGCTTAAATCCACAGTTGTTGTGATTAATTAATGATTTATGTTGTTGTAGTTTTCATCAACTATACAATACTGTATGTGTATGTAATGGGAAGCTGAGAGGAAAGTGAATATAATGATTAATTTGAACCTTATGATGAACTAAAGTCATTATAAAGACTTGCACTTTATATAACATACAATACGTATATTATCACAATATCACTATAGTAATTTCCTGTAAATAAATCTATTACACAGTAATGTGATCATGTCATTGTGTGGAGGAAAACATGTTCATGTTTTTTATACTCACTGTTCTGTGAGTTTTATCATATAAGATAAGTTTTTATTAAAGACACCAGTCTGAAAAACTCACAGCGTGAATATGTTTGAACCGGTTTTTACAGAGCATTTGTCCTGTGGTTCTGCCACAAGCTGTTTTAAGGTTCTTAACACATCACATTTTCTGAAAGCGGTTTTAGAGTGCAAGCTCTTCTACAGAAAATGGAAGCATCCAGATAAGATCAGAGACACATTGGTTACCTTTTTTAAAACTTCAGACCTCATTTCTGATTGAAGCGAAGTTCTTTATTGCTGTTGCTTGTTTGATTACAAATATGTGTGTACAGTGTAACCTTGACTTGTAACCTTCGTCTACAAGACAAGGACACGCAAATTTTGCAAGACAAGCTAATTTATAAAATTTATTTTAACTTGTTAAGCGTCACATGATCACAACTGAGCCAATGATTCTTCTCTCTTGCGCTGTGGGATTGTGGGTAATCGTCTCCCATTCTCAGTCTCAGTGCACGTGCATCACTCATATTAACATCCATGTGCGCGCGCTCACGCATGTGAGTGCTTGTGTAAAATATTTTTTTTGTCTCCAAGCTCCAAGTGTAGTGACTGTTCTTTAGTAACTGTACTGCAACAACGACCTCCATAAAAAAATAAATATAAATAAATTTAAAAGGCTGTAGCAGTGCAGGAGATGAATCTGTTCAGAGGAGTGATTCCGGTGTGTTTGTGTGTGTCCGCGAGACTGCTTCTTCCCTCGTCTAACACCTGTTCTTTTCAAAGGTAAAGTGCAGGTTAATTTCTTTTATTTTTACTTCATATTTTGTATTAATTATTTTTATATTTTTGGGTGGTGGAACAAATCATCAGAGTTTTCACTTTTTCTTCTGGGGAAATTCACTTTGATATACTAGTATTTTTTATATAAAAACATGCTTCTGAAACAAATTATACTCATAAACCAAGGTTTAACGGTAACTTTTGTAATAACAGTTTTGTTATTTTTATTATTATTATTATTATTATTATTATTATTATTATTATTATTATACTATAATCAGAGCTCTAACGCTATTTGTTAGTTTCATAATGTCCCTATAATGGGTGCATGTGTGAAAACGCCTGGTTATAACAGGATTTTATAACACATGCAATGTTTTTCATTGATATTACTTTTCACTGCCTCTTCATTTTATTCGATAAGAGCATCTAGCAACACAGCTACATGCAGCTTTTAAGGTGGAATGTTTTCTCATAAGTTCCTCAATGCAGGAGTTGATATTGTGAATCAATTAACACCATAAGTTTTACTGTGCCACCTTAGATCAATACTTTTTTTTTTTTAGTTCACTTGGATGACATACACTTTACTGGTGATTTGATCTCCAAGCACTTACACATGAATACAGGTTACATTAGAATTCCAACCAAATTATACAGATTTTTTTTCCTAACGTGGAGAAAAAAGGGGGAGCGGAGCATCATTCACACTGTGGCTGCACTACACCTATCAATGTAATGCTTGAGTGTAAAGATTATACATTTCATAGTCTACACATGTTGCAAACCTTATAATAATATATATTATATGCAAACCTAATAATATAAGTTCCTTAATGAAACCTGATTTAATAAGGATCTGCTATGGACAACAGTGACATGGTTTTTCAGGTGGAGAACTCTTCTGTAAGCAGGGTCTTCATCACCTCTCTATCACAGGCGGGAAATTGGTTGCATCTGTTACATCGAGAATATGCAATAGATATGTCTTGTACATCTGGAACACTGATTGGTTACATCTAATACATTTGGAATATACACTATATGTGTCTGGAAAGATATACACAAAATAAATGTATGGATGTAAATTAAAGATGGATGAAATATTACCAACCTGAAATACACACTGGAATGAGGTTCTGCATGAGGCACAACAATCCTACCGCTGTTTCTGATGCTTTTTACAGCAAAGTAAAGCTTTTTTCCCCCAAATAGCTTCATTATGCATATGGTATGCTGCATCTATGTGACAAACTGTAAGTAGACTTGGGAAGTAATGGTCTATTCACCATGGGGTGTATCGCACAAACAAGTCTGATCCACGGAGGCTACACCCCTCAACCTACAGCACCGGATTATCTGCCGTCAATGTCCTGGTGCCAGACACCACAGCACACCTCAGACGTCTTCTGGATTCATGCCCTGATCTGTGTATTTCTGCTTTCAACCAGTCAGATTTCTGCAGGCATTTTGCAATTAACATTGCACTATCATCAGAAAATATTGAAGTTCTTGAACCCTGCAGATTGCTGCTTGTGTCACATTTGTTTGCTCATAATGGCAATAATTACAATAATAGCTCCATTAATTTCTATTTGGAAATTGTTTAGCCATTTTGCTTTCTGAGTGTGTATAGTCTTTGACCACCTGGCATTAATCAGTTATAATTAATCTTGTACATATAGTAAAAGGAAACACATTAACCATGGCCCTTTTTTGAGAAAAGTCTCTATGTGCTGTTTTAAATTTTGAATATATTATTATTATTATTATTATTATTATTATTATTATTATTATTATTATTATTATTGCGGCATAGTGGCATAGTGGTTAGCACTGTTGCCTTGAACATCCAGGTTCAATTCCCACCTCTGTGTGCATGGAGTTTGCATGTTCTCCCCATGCTTCGTGGGTTTCCTCTGGGTCACCCAGTTTCCTCCCAAAGTGCAAAGACTTGCAGGTTAAGCTGAATGGCGTTCCCAATTTGCCCGTAGAGTGTGAATAAGAGTGTGAGTTTGTGTACAGTATGTGTGTGTGCTCTGGGATGGATTGATGTACCCTGCCTTGTGCACCAAGTCTCCTGGGATATACAGAATATAAAAGAAGTGGTACTGTATAGACGATAAGTGAGTGAGTGAATATTATTATTAATATTATTATTGATATTATTTTAAACCTGGTTTACACTTAGACCATAGAAACATCCCTCTGAAACAACCCTGATGTTGTTGGAAACCACTATTAAGCAAAGGATCAAAAAGCCTCAAGACTCAAACAAACCCAGCTCTGTCTATGAATAAAGAGAGCTTTCACCATTTTGATTGTTAACATAAGGATTCTGAAAAAAAATATATAATAATTTCTTGATGTAACTGATATTGTTATACCAGAGTATAACATTTTATACTGTAACCTCAGAAGGTCATGTTGTTTTGGATTTATCCCCTGCTTATAAAACAGGTGCTGAATTTGTTATATACAGTTGATGGTTGGTAGTTCCCATAGTTTTGGAAGGTCATTAAAGCCAAATATACATACATCCAGGCCCACAATACACCTGCATTGTAAAATTAAAAGGTGAGTTAAATTAAAATAATCTGGAGAATGAATGTGTGAGTGGATTTATGTAAAGCTGATTTCTGACAATATCCTTGGTTAAGGATATTTTTTAGATAAAATTTTACCTAAAGTGAAATAAAAGAAAAATGTCCATTCTGCAAAATAATCAATGCAATCGTAATTCAAGGTCATTTTTGTATAATTTTATTTTCCATTTTGAAACTTAATGTACAGCAAAAGCAATACACTGCATTTTAGCTAAAACAAATGAGTGATGTCTCATGCATAAAAGAAGCATTAAATGCATATATTGTGGCTTTCCAGTACAAAAAGGAATAAATGGTTGGAGGTTCTTTCCCAATCATATGAACAATCCACGTCAGCAGTAGAAATACAGATTGTGACATCTGTTTTCAGGAGTAAATCACTGTGCTCTAGTTTGGTTTTATAAACATATGAGAATTTGATGTTCTGTAATAAACCCAACCCATTGCACAATGCTTTATGCAAGTGCAATTATGCAAGTGCAAGGCTCAGAGTAGTCATTTAAAGTGCAGCTGCTAGTAAACAACTGGATCTCTTTAAAGATTTCATGTGTCTCTAAGTCCAAGCTAACTGTATTTGCAGCTTTCTGTAATAGTCAAAAATGTATTGCGTCTCCAGCAACTTTGATTTATATGCTTGTTTTACTTATAGAATGTGTTTGAGCTCACATTACACATTGATTACATTTTGTACCACATTCTTTTTGTATTTCTTTAACTGAAGTAAATTTTTTTCTAAGCCTGCTGACAATCTCTGCCATTTACATTTCACAAATTTTTACAAATTCATGATATGATTTACTGTAGTGATATTGTAAATTTATCTTGAGGATATATGTGCATAAAATGTTTGATGTGAGGTAAAAAAAAAAAAAAAAAGGACAAAAAAAAAATGGGGGAAAAGGAGCCAGTGCTCTAACGAGATGTCAGATATGTCAAAAAAAATATTTTGAATGTTTATTTATTTATTTATTTATTCATTCATTCATCAATGATTACATTCATTGGAAAAAATAGCTTAATTGAACTGAAATGAAAAAAAAAAATACAGAAATAATAAAAAAAGATCACGATGAATTGTTGTACCAGTAACAATGTGTATTTGTAATGTTTAGGACACAATTCTGGCACCTCCTTTAAAAGAAATTGTAGTTTTAATGCTTGCTCATGTTTTATAATTCAATATTTGTGTGTTACAGAACTTTAGTTGGTGTGTGAAGTTTGGAAAGGTTAACCTCTGTAGCAGTAGGCACCGTAAAGCTTGTGCTTCTTTTCAGGAAATCCAATGGAACGGACGGCTGCTTCTGTGGGGCTACACTTCACCCTTGGCCTGGAGATTGGGTATCTTACACTCCCGTCAGCCAACCAGCCAGCATCACATCGATCATAGCCCCGCAGCTTCCAGGCAGCGAACATGTGCCCTACCTTTGCCAACTCAGCTCCACCATCCTCGCATGCCTGCTCAGCCTCAAGGAAGGTCAGTTTCTCATCCAAAAAGAACACTTTTCCTGAGGACCAGAGAAGCATGTTATTATAGAATGAACATAGTATAGTAATACAAACTCTTTCTTAATTATGTCAGGAAAATTGCAGGATTATGAGAGTTAGTAATAAAGACTTAGCAATTTAAAAATGAAATAGGATGGAAAATATAAAATCAACAGTAACCAATACAGTTCCTTTAATTCACATAATTTTTTTTCATTAATTGAAATTAACAGCTATCGGCATTGTTAAATTATAAATAACATTAATAATGTTTGTATTAATTTATGTTTAAAAGTTCATTTAGTTAACAGTCTTGCAATATGTTAATTTGCACAGAATATATTAACTTTATGGAAACACACAGGTCATGGTGGAATTACAGTATATGTTTACTGTAGCTTATGCATAAATAGTGGTTATTGGAGGGTTTTGGCTTAATGATACATTATTAATAATTATCAAATTTGTTCACATTTATGACATGTTTAATTTTATGGTTGTTATTGAATGCACTCAATAATGTTAGTTAGATTCGGCATGAACATTGTTGATTGCTAACTCTTTTTTAGTTAGAAGGAAATAAAAATGTAAAATCTATTATGCATAGGATTGTCAATGCCCCCTCAGGTTTTAAGCACCATTGTATCCAGGGGTCCAGCAGAAAACATCAAAATGGTTGTTGGTTTTGTTACGCCGGCCATAGCTTCTGACTCCAGCAGCAACATTGCCCCCACATGGCTGCCTGGGTTTTGTGATGGGGTACTGTACAGTTCCATCACTCAGCCAGCCTGCGTTACACCAGTCCAGCCCACCTATCCAGGCCTGGCGGAGCTGCTCGAATGATGCCACCACAGCCTCCTGGCTCAAGCAGGCGGCCTCAGCATCATGGAAGTTCAGGTTGTAACGGCCCAAGCGTGGGGAGTACGGGAATACAACTCCTGCAATGAAAAGATAAACCCTATGAGTTTGTTGAGTATGCATAGTCTTCTGTCAAGTCAAGTTCATCTTGTACTGACATCATTTTGCTGGTGAAGTGTGAAATACTTATTTCTTCTCTGTTTTTAATCCTTGGTCATTTGATTGGATTTCATTGCCCAAGTTACTTTTCTGAACATACCCAGTCAGTTTGAGTTTTAGTGCAAGGAAAAAAAAAAACTTGCAGTCTTGTCATTGTTTCATTGTTGCTATCCAAAGCCATCTACAACCATGTGTTTTCATTACAGCTTGGGTTCTTATTTGCAGACATCCTATTCACTACTCTGATGCCATCTGAATAATGCAAGGACAGCCTTTGTCAAAGACAATAGATAATTGTTATTCCGTATGCACCATACTTTTTTAAATAAATGTTTTTGAAAAGTCTTTTCTGTGGACAACAAATGATAAACTTCAAACAATGCAAATGGCAAGAAAAATCTATCTATCTATCTATCTATCTATCTATCTATCTATCTATCTATCTATCTATCTATCTATCTATCTATCTATCTATCTATCTATCTATCTATCTATCTATCTACCTACCTAAAAACTACAAAACACAACAATGAAAAATAACATTCATTGAGCTATACACAGATAATATTACATGAAATAAAAGTTGTCAAATGTAATTACCACCCATTAGAAGATCTATCTCCACAACTATGTCATCCATGCCGCTGAGGATCTCGCACTTGTATGTGCCAAAGTCATCCGACTGAAGGTTGGTAATAATCAGGGAGGCATCATTTTTATCAGCCTCCTGCAGATCAACATGGTTTTCGAAGCGTCCATATATGAGCTTGTGGAAACCCATAGAAATCAGCACGTTAGTCTCGTCATTAGTATCCTCAAGCTTGGTCCACTTGATCCTCTTTCCAATCCCGTCAAAACTGAAGCCATCACTAGAGAACAGTCGGCAGGGCAAGCTAACATTCCCACCTAGAGTGCCATAAATCTGACGCCGACCCACTGAAAAAAGACAAATAAAAATGCCCTCCATGTTCATCATGATGCAATGACTTGACAATTATCATGCTAATAGTTTTACAGCTGAAAATGCACCAAATGTTCTGAGTAGATTATCGTAGAAAAGTAATTCAGCTGAGAGCTGTGCATGTGTGCTGTGCATCATTAAATATCACAAAAATATCAATAATAAAAATAACTAGTAAGTCAGTTACTATGCTTTCCCCAAATTCTAACCTTGAGCTTAGTGAACAGAAGCTAAGGGAATAAAATAGGGAGGTAATTTATAAAAAAAAAATCCACCAAATGGCTGGGTATATTCTTTGCTGAACATACCTAGTCATCTGATTTTCCAACCTACATATTCTGATTTTGGGGCCACATACATAGGCTTGGAACAGATTGTAATCATCTGAATGTAAATATTGAGAGGTCAAGAAGTCTGGACTGTCCAATGACTAAGAGGTAGGGGTAATTTACAGGGACTGGCTTCCATCAAGCATATTTTATTAAAAGAAGATCAAAACTCTGGCTATGGTTGTGGTTGGACACTTACATATGATCATCATGAATATAATGAGCATTTCCTTTGGTAGAATGATTGAACAACATGCATTTTTAATAGAAGAAAACCAAGAATTTAGAGACCAAAGTTTAATTCATTTATGGGCTTTAATTCAACACACAGTCAAAAACAGTACATTTAATATTCGGGTAAATGTCCTTTAGCAGGTTTTACCTTTAGCAGATGTTTTTTTTTGTAGCCATCAACAAGCTTCTGCCAGAAATTTGGTTGGACATTTCACTGCTCTCCAGAATTGAGAAAAATTCTGAGATTCTCCTTCATTCATCAGCTATTCACCGTATCTCCACTCAGCTGATGATAACAGTAGGGGTCTTCTTTCAGACCTTGGGTGTTCTCTCAATAACTTTTAACTGAAACTGGAATAAGCAATTATTTGGAAATGTCTCCAAGAGACATTCCTGACTTGTGTGACTAGTCATCTCTTGTCTCAGATCTGCACTGAGCACCATAGACTTTGTGCTGGTCGATCTAATGAGTGCTGCCAGCTGTAGTCAGTCATGATCACTAACAGGAGGTTGAGAGGCTCTGGTCTTGGCAAATCAAAATACGTTTCCGATGCAACTGAATGAATCATCTGAGGGCAATATGTATTTTTTTTTTTAACCTTCATGTATATTTTTGACCCTTTGTTGATCCCAGTAACCCCAACAAGAACTAAACCTTGGGCTTCAAATTATTGGGCTAAACTTTAATTTAAAATGTATGTTGTGTATTAATTTTTCCAGAGAAAAAGACCAGTTCAAAGAAGCTGCTGAAAGCCATTATTGTTGCTATGACTTTCATGTTCATGGTGAGTATATGAAAACTTCCAAACACAAATTTCTTTAGTACTTTTTACTACTTATTCTTAGTTTATTGTGTTTTGTATTCAGTTGCCCATTGCTGACTCCAATATAAACTCTACTCAGTTATTAACTACAGCTGAGAAACTGTAAGCAAGCATGTATTCAGTGTCTCTCACAGCTACAAAAGAACTGTCAGTTGCTGCAGGGAATGTTAATTAACTCTTTGGCACTGTGTCTTTTTCCCTAGTGTAGAGTTCTCATGTATCGCAGAGTAGCTTATTTATACAAGGATGTTTGTTGGCTGAGTCAGTGAGTAATTATTAAGTAACAATAAATTCAATTAAAAGCAAATTATATTTAAAATATCCAGATATTGATAGTAATAAAATACAAGACAGATAAAACTTTACAGACTATTGTTGTCACACAATGTTATACAACTGAGAGACTAGAACCAGGTGTCATCTGTCTGCAGAATTTGTACATCTGTTGTAGTGGCAGAATCTTGGCTTTATATATACTGTAATCAGGACATTGCTAGGACGTACCCTTAAATTATTTGTTTTTTTAACAACAGTTCAGCTGTGCAGCTGTGAATGCACATGTATACAGAATGACATACTTCCAAAGGCATCATAATCTTTATCTGTGGTAGGCTTTAAGCTGGACTCACTGGATCTGGTGCTGGGAAGAAAACCCTGAACCACCATGTCCAGCACCAGTCACCCACTATATGAAGCAGACCTCTATCACAGAGCTTCTCTACTAATGGACTCAAAAAATCCAGTGGTCTCAGGGCTTTAAAATGTTTTAAAACCACTTTATTGTGGCAGGGGACGTGATTGGGATGCTTGGTTGTGATGGTCCCTCAGCCACTACTCGGTTATACATTTACCTCTCCTTCATGACAGTTTCACTGTTAACAGTCATCTACTGATCTTTCTTGACCTTCATTATTTCAGTCACCATTCACTTTTTGCATTTCTGTCAATTTTAATTGCTATATCTCAGTTTCATATATCAATTTGCACTGAATATCCATTCACATCGATTATATTTTGCACATATTCATCTCATTACATATTGTATTTTGTATTTTATTTTATTGTAAGTCATTTCTGTTGAAGCGTGTGTCTCTCCTGTAGAAGCACTGGTAATTTCCCACATGTATACTATGTTTTTATTGTTTGTTTTTGACTGTTTGCTGTACACAATGTGATGATTTCTTCCACTCTTCCATGTGCAGTCATAACCTCAGAAATATTTGTAATCTTCAACTGTACAACCAAACCAAATTGCTTATAAAAACCATAACCCATGTTTTGAACAATAAACCCCTTTTAAGTATACTTATTTATTTCAGTTTATCTATGAAGTATTCTAAATAATTCAATAAATACACGGATAGTAAAAATAAATATGGGGTTACGTGCATGAGAAATCGAAGTGTTCTCTCTTTTTCTCATATACACATATAATACACACATACTGTACTTAGTGATCCATAAATGTCTAATAAATACATGATGCCTTTTCTTCCATATAAATCAGGCCTGTCTCAGGGTGTCTGTTAAGGCAATAAGGCACATAATGGCTCTGCTCTCTCTCCCTTCTCCCATCTCATCTCTTCTATTCTCCTCTGCTTTGCCAGGCCACAGTCCAGACCCAATCTGAGCCCATTCAGTCTGCTTACTTAACAGACCATTACCTCAGAAGGAATGGGAGAGCCATTTGGACAGAGTTCAGCAAGGGGCTCAAACAGCTCAAGCTGTTCATCTTGCACTTCCAGCCCGACAAACCCACACACATCGCATCTGTAAAGGGGCGTGGGTGAAAACACAGCATATGGCAACGTCCCTGTTCTGAAAATATATAGCACAGCTCTATGGCATACATATAACTCTGACTTAAGGTGGCCCAGATCTTTATGCTGAGTGAGCTAATGCACAGTATATACAGAGAGAAAAAAAGAACAGCAGAACCCTACAGCATGCCTTGACTCTTAACTGAACTGAAATGACTAATGATGCATTTACTACATAAATGGATGCCATAAATTGCATGTTATACTACGTTCACATTAAATAAGTTTGAATTTTTTTGTATCTAATATTTTAACTACAAAACTGACTGACACTTAAAATAGCTCACCATTAATTTGTATATATGTATTATGTCATGTTATAACAATGTTATATATGTATGTGTGTGTGTGTGTGTGTGTGTGTGTGTGTGTGTGTGTGTGTGTGTGTGTGTGTGTGTACGTACGTGTGTGCATGTGTATGCCCTTATGACAATCACAGTTTTTTCCCCCATCATCCCATCCCCCATCATAAGACCATTGTGTCTTTGTTAGTGATATTATAACTATAATAAAGAGAAAGAGGATATACAAAAATACAAGGTTTTTAGCTGCCATCCTTTCTCCATCCATCCATCCATCCATCCATCCATCCATCCATCCATCCATCCATCCAATCACTTATTCATTTGTCCATTCATTAAACAGTGGGAGAATTACTAATCTTATTACATCCTACAGTACATTCTAACCTAAGTCAATTTATAGTGTTACACAGTGCTACTTTCTGTCACAAGCAATTTTTCACTGTTTAGATACTGTATATTGCACTGGAAGAAAACACACGCATGCACGCACGCACGCACGCACGCACGCGCACACACACACACACACACACACACACACACACACACACACACACACACACACACACACACACACACACACACACACACACACACACACACACACACACACACACACACACACATTCATTCTCATAAAAACAAGATTTATCATACCTTCTGTATACACGTTGCTGGCAAGGCTCAAAAAGACTAACGCCAATGAAATAATGGTTATCATCTTCTTTCTTCTTCCTTTGTCTTTGAGCTTATGCACTAGAGAAACAAAAAAAAGGATGATGCATCAAACTTTGGTAGACTACCCCTGGGCACTGCACTAAATTTGTTCTGCTGTCTTCCTGGGTGTAAAGAGTTGTAGGTAGCAGGCAGTTGAGGTGCCACTCAAAGGTTTGGGGTCCTCAGTGGTTGCAACAAAAGCCTTCTATTTAAGCAGGGGGTGGCTAAGCTCACTCCGCCTCCCCTTGGAGAAACCAAGGCGCCCATCACCCTACACTATAGCACCAAGAGCTCATACATCACATCCTGCTGTCTCTTAATTTACACATGATTTCTGCTTTTTCTCTTCGATAAATGGTTCAAGATGTATGTAGCTTAGTATGTGTTATATCATACCAAGATATTATATACGTACTAAGCAACACTTAAATTTGCAGTTATAATAGTATTATTATGTAAAGCTCCTAGCTCCTTCTCAATATACAAAAGAAATCTCTTCTTTAAGATTTTATAAACATGCAGAAATTTGATTCAAATAGTTATATGACAGTTTAAAGATAACTTATTATATCGCAAATAAGCTTCAATAATACTGAAATAACGTTGATAATGATGACAATTAATTAATTTTTTAAGATGGCTCATTAGTAGGAACTACATATAATGTAACCTGCTATGACTGATCTGTTGTGTTTTAATTTCTATTCAACAGTGTCATTTTAAATATCAATAACATCCACGCCCTTAGTGTATACATCATCATTTATTGCACCCTCTTACTTCCCTTTCTAATAATGAACTACTTTGCTCAACATATCCTCATGGATAGCTCATGGAGCAGTGTGCACATCTGACTGAGTAAAGTTCTAATATCGGCAGAATCTGTTAACCTGTTAAGTTATACAATGTGCCTGTCAAGCCACAAGGAAGTATGTGGTCCACTAGAGATGTGTTTTGGTGAGCTATAGGGACAGTAAAAGAGAGGAAAACAGGGCTGAATGCCTCTACACCACAGATGGTTGGTGCTGTTAACACAGCTGTCAAATGTCGGTGATTTTAAAAGAGAAAAACCCTCCAGAAACATCCAGTATGGGCTCCAGTGTATACAGAGGAAATCCAGAAGTTATTGCCATTATAAGGTAGGAGCAATGATGTCCAAAGCTCATAATTGCTACTTTCATACCACAGACTGACTTTACATGAAAAAGGTTTAAAAGTAGAATGTTAATCACATTTCAGATGGTATTACTTAATGCACTGCTGTTACACAACCATAGTTAATCATCATACTTATGCCATGCAGGATGTATTATATTTGGAACTGCTAATGTTTCTTCAACATTACAGCTAAATTCACTATGACCATCATGAACAAGTTTCAGTAATTCTTTACTTTGATTGCTCAAGTGGTCAAGTGCAAGATCTAAATGCATTTTCCCTGCACTCATAAGTGGAACAAAAATAGTCTAAGATACTACTTGTAGCTCTCAGTTCTTTTTCCACTCGCTTAAATCCCCATGGAGTATACGATAAAAATGACATGACGGACATATGGCAAGCATACTGCACAAGAGAGTAGGACTTTTGCACAATGAACAACAACAAAAAAAATACAAATAAAAATCCCCCTTATGAATAAGTATGAAATGGACACTTGGTTATCTAGATAATGTTGAGTGTGTCTGTAAAGTCTATGGCCCTTATCTGTTATAATAGGTTTCATTATTTTTCTTTGTAACAAACCCAAAGTTTCGTACAACAAAATGAATGACAGAGAATTTGGTGTGTGCATGCTCATAGAATGTGACTACTAGTCACATTATAAGTTCATTTAATCATAATCATAATAAATACTGTCACTTCAACATAAAGCATTTTTTACTAAAGATATTTGAATTATTCTTGTTGCACTTCACGAATCAGTTCTAGTCATCTAAGGCTACCAGATAATCAAATTGGGTATAAAATAGTAGGTATGAATAGAATGAATCACAATTTGACAGTTAACTTTTTTTTTTTGCTAATTAAGTGTGTGATTAAAAAAACTCCGTCATTTTCTATACCTCTATACTGATCATCCTGTACATGGTCAAGGGAGGACTGCGGCACAAGACAGGATACATCCTGGATGGGGTACCAGTCCATCGTAGTGCACAAGCATGCTAACCACTACGCCACTGTGCCACAATGGTTTCTATATAATTAGTTTTGCAACATTTGTCAGATGCCAATAACAATAAAATGAAAGCAATAATAATAATAATAATAATAATAATAATAATAATAATAAGCATTTACCCCTAAAACTATTTCACTTTCTGTAATCTCACAACCTGTAACTAAAAACCAAAATTGACCAGTGATAAAAACAGTAGAATTGTACAAAATGTCTCACGTTTGAAAATGAAAATACTTGTTTTATTGTAACACAAACATTATTGAAACAAAACTAGTAGACATTTGTTGGTTGCATAAAACAGTTGTAGGTATTGATATTTTGCCTGTAATTGGAGCAGCTGGGATCATCAGGAATTTGTTTTTATCATCTTTCCATACCTGGATATTTTTCATATATTTTATGGAAAAATTTATCTGGATGTGTTGGACTACAATAAGACATTTGGTAAATAGCAATCATCAAATGATTTTTTTTTAACTGTTGCTTATCCTGCATCACATGAAACTTGCAATCTCCCAATGATAAGGGAAACACTTTCCCTACACAAGAGCCTTTACTACAAGAGCCTTTACAAGAGCCTTCTAGGTTTGGACGGTCCTTAACCCAATTGCAATTCTAGTTTTAGGAAACCACTGAAAGGCCAATAAACCCTTCAGAAAAAAACAGTAACATTGCCAAAACAATGGGATACTTCTTCCAAAATGATTGTTTAAGAAATAAGAATCCGCTCACTACACCAGTAAGGGGGCCATCATAGTGAGCCACGTTTCCCTTATAGTATGTCCTTCAAAAAAATGTGTGAATGCATCCAGAACCTTTACAACTTGTCAGGAAACCAGTATGGATATAGTGTTGTCTCCTTTTACAGCACAACAGAGATGGGAGAAATTGGAAGGTATTCTGAGTTGCCTTTGGGATGTTACTGCATTGATGCTACTATATGTTTCGCAGTGACCTGATCCTTATCAAATAACTGTTATATATAGCTGTTAAATTGTAGAAACTGTAGAAACTGTCAGGAACCCTGACCACCACACCCATGAGTAGAGTTTTCCCAAATTGCTACCACAATTTTGGAAGCTCACATAGTTGTATAGGATGCCATCCCTTCACTAAAACTAAAATACATTATCCCTATTCACAAAGTAGACCAGGAAGACATGGTTTGCCAAGGAAGTGGAAGAGTTTAACTGGTCTGCACAGAGCCCTGACATCAATCCCATTGAACTTGTAATGGAAAAATCACATTTTAATTAGGTATTAATTTGTAATTGTGCCACGTAGACTATAGATGCTTTAAACTTGCTGAAGCTTAGAAAAACAAGGCCGAGAATAGAACAGAAACAACCTGATTGTAATTGTCCCTGAATAAATGATAAGGTATGGACATCTGGTCTGGGTCAGATAAAGAGTTGTGAATTTGAATGTTGATTATGTTAGCAGAGATGTTTGTGTATGAAATAGGGCAGCTGAGAGAAAGTCTTTACCTTTCTCCATGCTGCAATCGTTGTTTGCTGTTTGAGACTGGTCCTTCTGCAGAAGCTTAAAATAAAACCTTTGTGACTTTGCTCTTACCCAGTGTATGAATTGCTTGTCTTTATAATATTTACAGAATTTCCACCACAATACTTGGCGTTGTCGGCAGGATTCCGTGTTTGAGGAAGGCATTGGAGAATCCCGGGGAGGCGCATGCGCGCTGGCGCCTTGGAGGCCTTTCACTTCATCTCGAACACCTAATTGACACCCTAGCGTGAGAGGACCGGGGATTCACCTTGTCGCCTCAACACCGGAATAAGAACTTAAATTGTGTGGTAAGGAAATTTTTTCTTTAAGTTGTCAATAATTAGGTAAGGAGTGCGCTTTCTCACAGTGAAGAAGATAGATTTAGACTTGGATCTATCATACGGGTAAGGGACCCATGAGTACCCAAAAAAGTGCAAGGTGCACAAAAAAGGAAGAGAGTGGGTACTGGGTTTTGTCAGTTTACGAAAACTGGCCCTGCAGCGGACACGCTCAGGTAAGGACCTCTGGAGGTAAAAACAAGTCTGTGTGCAAGGTGCACAGGTAGCAATCAAGAGGACTGTGAGTTCACTGTGAGGCAGTGGCACGCGTAAATTTGACAAGTAAAAATCATGGGTAACAGCAAAACTAAAGAAAAGACTACATGGAGCTGTGATAAACCGAACATCCAATTTATGTTTAGAAATTATGGCCCTGAGGCTGTGACCCAAGTAGAAATGTGAATTAAGGAGTGTGGCTTTCCTGAAGCAGGGAGTTTCAGTAGGCGTCAGTTAGAATTATTGAAGGCAAGATTACAACAAAAAGAGATTGAGAATTTAAATAAAAAAAAGAAAAACAGAGTAAACATTAATTGGGTAGGATTTAATATGTGGAAAACAGAAGCAGAACTTAGAGAAAAACGCACACAGCCTAAAACGCAAGCACAAAACATTGATTCCTTTCCTTTAAGTCTGTTTCAGATCCCGACCTGGACGGCTGCCCCCCGCGACCCCCAGTTCCTCAACAGTCAGCCCCGTCAGCGGATCCGGCAAGACAGGATGGACAAGGAAGTTTTCGACAGACCTCCCGCACAGCAAGCGCAGCTCTGTCTCCAATTTCATCACATACTCGAACCAAGGCCCAGCTGAAAAGGGAAAAGGCTGATCTACAACCATTACCTGATGGCATCGAGGACGAGAGAGAGGAACACCTAGGAGCTACAGGAGATCTTCATCAAGTGATCACTGCTCCAATGGTAGAAGTTGCAGGGGCACTTTTGGGAAGAAAATTGGGTGCGGATTTTGAAAAGATTAAGTATTCCTGGCCAACGGACAATGTTTTCGCACGGAGAGCTCAGGCTGATCACAGAGAAAACCAAGCATTCAATGGTTTCGTGGTGAGCCTTTCAACAGCGTGTAAAGAAGCGTTCCCAGTGAAAATGGACATGACTAAGATAGCAATGTGTAAAAACAACCAGGAGAGAGCGTGTCACAATATCTCGCCCGCCTCACTGAGGTACATGACGCAAACAGCGGACTGGAGAGGCCTGCAGACATGTCTGTGGCAGCAATCACGCCATATGAAGCACTCCTGAGGAACAGTTTCGTAAATGGATTACAGGAGAACATTGCTCAAAAGGTGAAAAACACGTTGGCTGGGACACTGGCAAACTTAGTCTCATTGAACAACATGCAGTACATGCGGAAATGCTGGTAGCACAAGAAAAGGATAAGCGCAGTAAGAAGACCAGAGTCACAGTGCTCAGCTGGCCATGCTACAGATGGTAAAACAAACTGCGGGAATACAGTACAGGAGACGCGGAAGAGGCAGAGGCGGCCGTGGACGCGGTCGTGGGAGAACAGATGGCTGTTTTGTGTGCGGGAGTGAAGATCATTGGTTTAGAGACTGTCCGAGAAGGAGCCGAGGAGAGGGAAAATCTAGTGAGGAGCAGAATGGAAACTGACAGAAAGAGGCTGGGGTCGCGGGGAGCAGACCCGAAGGAGAGGGTGAGTCAAAACCTTTAATGCTTTGCAATGAAGATTCGCTAGAGCTAACCTCTTCTACTAATCTTTCTGAACTGATTTCACAAACTATATTAAGATTAGAAAATGTGCCAGAACCTCTTGGCACCTATGTAAGGTATGGTGAAGAGTCATATAAGCAAATGCCTGTGTATATGTTGAAGGTTGAAGGACTAAGCTTATGTTTCTGGTAGATTCTGGAGCAGGAAATTCTGTGATTAAAACCAGTCAGCTAAATGTACCAGTAAAAATGAGTGGACGGTACCTGAACTCAGTAGGGGCATCTGGTGTCATGGTAAAAGAAACATTTTCTACACCCCTCAAGTGTGAAACTAATCAAGGAGAAAAATTCAAATTTGCATTTTTACTTTCTAATTGTTGTCCTATTAATCTCTTAGGGCGTGATTTAATAAACAAATTGGGATTGAGTTTAATTAGTACCCCATGAGGGCTAAAAGTAGTGGAGCAAAATGAAGTAGAAATTCAGGGGGTGAAATATGACACCAGGCCATTGATGTATGTTTATGAGTGGACATGGGCTCAATCTATTGCGAGTTCAGTGAACCAGACGCTCATGAAAGCAACACATGACCGTATTAACACTACTAACACGAGCTTTATGTCCGAACATGATTTACACTGTACTGCACACATTCATTTTGAGGGTCCTGACAATAAGTATGAGAGTGAATGGTTTAGAGAACTACAAAACCCAGACATGCTGTTGTTTCAAGATCTATATTGGGACCAACACAGATGTGCAGAGTATCCATAGACCTCTCTAAAATAAGTGCTCTAAAATAAAATAAGAGCTGGGATGCCACACCCATTTACCGTAGAAGGGTCACACCCTCTTGTGTCATTATCCAAAAACAGTAACGATGAATGGCAAGAATTGGGACCGTGGGTGTTGAATGATGAACCTCAGAGTAAATGATTGGGTTCTTGTAAGAGACACAGAGACTTGGTATAGCAAAACAATGAATACATACAAGGTCGGCCTGAACTGGTTGGTAGAAGCTAAGAGAGCTGTAGAGATAATTCCGGTGTCAACATTAAATCACAAGGGAGTGTATTGGAGTTTCCCACAGATAGAGATAAGTGACCCAAGGCTAAAAACAGTGCCAGAGAGCCTTTGGGCAAAGGGAAAACATGACGTGGGACTCATATGTGATGTTGAACCGGTGAGAATTAAACCAAAGTCAGATTATAGGCCTTGTAAAACACAGTACCCACTGAAACCTGAGGCAATAGAGGGCATCACACCCGTGTTTAATTCCTTACTAAAAGCTGGAGTGATAATTCCATGTGAACACTCACCAGTTAGAACACAAACCTTTCCAGTGAAAAAAGCAAAAATTCCAGGTGAGCCTGAAGACTGGAGATTTGTGCAGGATCTTCAAGCAGTAAATGATGCAGTAATACCAAGAGCTCCAAATGTCCCAAATCCGTACACTATCCTAGCACAAATCCCACCGGGGAGCAAGTGGTTTTCAGTTGTAGATTTGGCTAATGCATTTTTTAGCGTTCCTGTTCACCCTGACAGCCAGTACTGGTTTGCATTTTCATTTAAGGGGAAATAATATACGTTCACGAGATTATGTCAGGGATATTCAGAATCACCAACAATTTACAATGAAGCATTAAGGAAATGCCTGGAGTCACTGACCCTGTCTCCAGGGTCAAGTCTCTTACAGTATGTTGATGATTGTTTGATAGCGGCGCCATCTAAAGAGCAATGTGAAAAAGACACCATTGCCTTACTTTGTCATTTGGCGAAAAAGGGACATAAGGCAAGCCTTTCTAAATTACAGTTTGTACAACAGCAGGTAAAATTCTTGGGGCATCTGATATCAGAACAAGGTAAAACAATAGGTCCAAACAGAGTGAAAGCAATTCAAGAAATTCCAAAACCAAAAACCAAAAAGCAACTTATGTCATTTTTGGGCATGTGTTCATATTGCAGAACGTTCATTCCTAACTATGCGATCCTCGAGGCTCCCTTGAGTGAGATAGCTCATGGGAAGGGCCTACAGGCCCACAGTGCACTTAGTTGGACTCAAGAGGCAGAAAAGGCATTCACTAACTTGAAATTGGCTTTACAAACCACACCTACTTTGGGGATCCCCGATCCAAATACACCTTTTGTGCAGACAGTAGATGAAAAGCAAGGTTGCATGACATCTGTGCTATTGCAAGAACATGGGAGTAAACTTAGGCCTGTGGCCTATTTTTCAGCAAAACTGGATCCTGTAGCATCAGGGTTGCCAATGTGTTTAAGAGCCGTTGCGGCTGCTGAAACAGCCTCTAGGGACATAGTAGGGTACAGTGATTTGACTTTATTGGTTCCACATGCAGTTTCACTACTTCTCCTGGAACAAAAAACGGCACACATGTCAACAGCACGATGGTTGAGGTACTGTATAACACAATTTTACTGGAAATGCCAAATATCACAGTAAATGTGCTTAACCCTGCTACTCTTCTTCCTACAGAAGCTGATGGTGAACCACATGACTGTGTAGCTGTAACTAATGAGATTTGTAGCCCAAGACCTGATTTACAAGATATTCCTTTGCAGAATGCAGAAATGGAAGTGTTCGTAGATGGATCAGAATTCAGGAACAAGCAAACAGGCCAAAATTGTGCAGGGTATGCCGTAGTGACTGCACATGGTATATTACAATCAGAGCCACTTCCTAAACATCTATCTGCTCAGGCAGCGGAACTCATCGCTTTAACAGAAGCATGTAAACTTGCTGAGGGTAAAACAGTCAATATATATACCGAGAGTCAGTTCGCTTTTGGGGTGACCCATGACTTTGCAACACTGTGGAAACACAGGGGGTTTCTTACGTCATCAGGGAAGCCCATAGCGCATCACGGCCAAATTTCTGACCACCTGAAAGCAATCCTTTTACCTAAATCCATTGCTGTTTGTAAATGTGCAGCTCACACAAAGAAAAATGACCCAATTTCACAGGGAAATACAAGAGCAGATGCAGCAGCAAAGGCAGCGGCATTGAGACCACCTAATGAAAATGTTCAAATGTGCATGACTAAATTTTCTGTCCCAACAGCTGATTTACAGGATTTGCAGACACAAGCCATCCCAGCAGAAAAGCAGGAATGGTCAAAGGCTGGAGGAAAAGTGAAGGATGGGGTATGGTACGGCCCCAATAACAAACCTTGTTTACCAAAAGCTTTATTTCCTCATTACGCAAAATTGGCACATGGTAAGGACCATGTTTCAAAAGGGGGAATGGCCGATAATATATCTCTGTGTTGGTATACTAGAGGCTTTACAAATTACTGCCAAAAATTTTGTGAAAAATGTGTAATTTGTGCTACTAATAATATAGGGAGAGGGATTAAGATCAGTCAGAGCGCACATCCACAACCAAAAAGGCCTTTTGAACATATACAGATGGATTTTATAGAGCTAACACCAAGTGAAGGGAAAAAATACTGTTTGGTATTAGTTGATATGTTTTCCAAATGGGTGGAAGCTTTCCCTACATCCAAACAAGATGTCAGTGCAGTAGCAAAAGCATTGCTGTCTGAGATTATCCCACGGTGGGGAATCCCTGAAAAAATAAGTAGCGACAATGGGACACCCTGTGTGAACCAGGCCCTCCATCAGGTAGGAGAACGTCTGGGAATAGATTTAAGACAACATTGTGCATACCACCCAGCTAGTGGGGGTGCAGTAGAAAGAGAAAATGCCACATTGAAGAACAAACTTGCAAAATGTTGTGATGAAACGGGAATATCATGGACCAAAGCACTTCCCATAGTATTAATGTACATGAGAACAAGAGTAAGGGGGAGAGCAAACCTAAGCCCGTTTGAAATTTTGTTTGGCAGACCACCCAATACTGGAATTGGACCAAAACCCATCGCTAGAAATCTAACAGGTCATTGTGAGGATGAAATGTTATGTTATTGTGCAAAACTCTCTGCTGTTTTATCTCAAGTACAGGCCCAAGTGAAGGAGGCCTTGCTACAGCCGGCAGAGGGAATACTGCATGACCTGAAACCAGGAGACTGGGTAGTGGTAAAGGACTTTAGGAGAAAGAGCTGGAGGGCTAGACGGTGGCTGGGACCGTTCCAGGTGCTCCTTGTGACGCAGACAGCAGTTAAGGTAGCGGAAAGAGCGACGTGGATACACGCCAGTCACTGTAAGCGCGTGCCAGAACCAGAGAATCTGAAGAGAGAGCATGTAGAGGTCAACAAGGGTGAGCAGTGAAGTGCTAGTAACCTCTCCTGTAAACCCCAACAGACCCTCATCTGCACGCAAAGTGCATGGGTTAGAAGAACCAACTAGAGTGACGGGAACAACGGCAAGAACAAGCACATTACAGTTACATTTGAAGCCAACACGTGAGGAAATTGTAAGGTATCAAGGTGAACTGAACCAGTAGATTAAACTTACAAATAACAGAATAGAAGACTGTTTTGGAGGACAGAAAATATCAGTGACAGAGACTACTCACATTACAGACATTGAATTGGCGGGACTGGACTGTTAGTTAAAAATGAGACGTCAATACCAACAACACCCCAAGGTAACCTGGGTAATTTTAGGAATGGTAATAGTAACCCTAATGTGCCTCCTCATTGAAGACTTGGGGAGAAACAGCCAGGGTAAAATTAATTTAACAAACCCAAGTCACATACATTTAACTAGAATAAAGAGAGGAGACAGCATGATAAAAAGGCATAACGCTAATCTTAGGAGATGTGCGGGGAATTGGGGTTGTGTTCTATCATTACACATTGCTGATAATATGACAAACATACACAATGGCTCGTGCTGGATATGTCATGCCATGTCCTCGAGCTGGGTAGCACTGCCCCTTAATAATGCCACAGCAGCAGAAGCAAATGCCGACAACACATCTTGTATCATACCGATAAGCACCATGGCCATTCTGCAGATATCAGCATATTACAAGCAAACAGGGAGGCCAAAATCAGCAGTCCCTGGGTGTAATTATACCAATAACTTATGTTTTGATGCCCCAGGGAGTTATTGTACTCCACTGCCTGTTAAGAAATATGGAGACAATTCTACCTATGTGGTCCCTTGGCAAAAAGGAGACACTTGTGTTGTTCAAGATCAAAAGGGAAAAGGGGAACCTGACTTAGGATGGTCTGAGTGCACCACTTACGTTCGTATAACCAATCGCTCAAAAGGTAGGTCACCTAAATGTAGTATAGATGGTAATTATTTTCCAAATAATGGTAGGTGCCCGTTCATTGAGTTATCGTCTACAAACACAGTAATGTGGGTGTGTGGGTCGATCGCATATGCAACTTTACCCAAGTATTTTAATTGGACAGACTCATGTTATCCTGCATACTGTATGTAAACCCTAGTGTGTCAGTACACACAGAAGATCCGTGGGAGCCGCGGATGTCAGAGAATAGAAGGAATAGAGATGTCCCTGTTAAATTTCAAGGTTACACTTTAGCAAACCCCTGGACTAGCCCAGGGGGCAAATGTAGGCTGGTCATTCTTCCTCGGCGGAGGAACAACAGTAGCCCTAAACAAGGTAAATGGTTTAGCATACATGTTACTGACACTGAAAAATGACACCATAAATGCCCTGCAATTAGTAAACGATGAACTTAAGCAGGTTAGAGAAATCACGATTCAGAATAGAATGGCTTTGGACATTTTACTAGCCGAGAGAGGTGGAGTGTGTAAGGTTTTAAACACCTCTTGTTGTTTCTATATACCTGATAATTATCAAAATATCAGCAACATTATAGACCACATGAAAAAGGCCTTGCAAACACCTCCCCAAGTAGAGTCTTGGATCTCATGGTTAACGCAGTTGTGGGGAGGCTGGGGTTATTGGCTGGTTTATAGTGTTCTACCAATTGGGATTCTAATCTTGTTAGGTCTCTGTATAACACCCTGTATTTGCAGGTGTGTACAAGAACTAGTTCTGAACACAGTAAAATATCAAATGTTACAACAGACTGACAAGAACATAAAACAACTGAAACCGGACTCAACTGATGACTGGGACGATTCGACTGCTGATGGGTTTCAAATTTTAAGTGACTCTTATCCTGATTGTGACTTAGATCCTGATATGGAAGAAGACGTGATGTAAATCTTTAGAGAAATGTGAAGTATATATATTTAAGTAGGTTGCAAAATGTTTCAAAAATGCTTTTATGTCAGGGGTCTTTCTCCCACAAAAACAGCTGTAGTGTCCTCTGTGTGCATTAGAGTGCTAGTGATGATGTTGTTTTAAAACCCAGGTCGGAGAGACAATGTCTGATGAAAATTACCTAATGCACAGCTTTATTAGTATTGTTTTGAATTGTAAAATTAAAATGTTTAAGTTGTCATAAAATGACAAAAGGGGCAAATTGTAATGGAAAAATCACATTTTAATTAGGTATTAATTTGTAATTGTGCCACGTAGACTATAGATGCTTTAAACTAGCTGAAGCTTAGAAAAACAAGGTCGAGAATAGAACAGAAACAACCTGATTGTAATTGTCCCTGAATAAATGATAAGGTATGGAGATCTGGTCCTACTACACACAAGAGGGTCTTGTCTGATTTCATTAATGCTGTATAATTCATTACACACTGTATAATGCTAAGTTCTGTGAAACCCACAAATTAGGTAGCGGTTAAATCACTTATCTTAATAAGCAAACTTGGGATATTTTGGGTCAGTATTTTAACTTACACACTTACATTGTTAATAAAGAGCAAAAGATTATACAAAATTCATTACCCGGCAAAAAAAAAAAAGTCACACAATCTAACATTTCATTGAATCACATTTAGCTTATATTGCATCACACAATGTGGTGGCCAGTTGTGTTGGCTCGACTGCCTTTAGCTTTGATTACAGTGTCTAATATTGTCTCCAATTCATGTGTGAAAATGATTCCTTATGCTCTATGAACCATTCTTTCACAATTTGAGTCCTGGAAATTGGCCATGCCATCAGGGAAGAAAAACTCTACAGATGTGATAAACCGAAAGTAATGAATGACCAGGGTATCAGTTGACTTTATTTTATTGCCACGTACTGTAACATTGCTGCGGCTAAATCTGACCAACTGAAGCAACCTCCCCCCCCAGAGCATAACACTGCTTCCAGAGGCTTGTACAGTGGGCACTATGCATGACGGGTACATGGCTTCATGCGCTTTCCTTCTTACCCTGATGCACCTATCGTCCTGGTATTGGGGCAAGGCAGTGTATTTTAGTCAGTTAAAAGCATGAGGTGTCATCATTTAGGAATAAGTGACAAGTATGTTGATGATCATTTAGGAATAAGTGACGAGCTTTCCCATTAACTGACATACAGTAATGGGAAAGCTTCTAAAGCAGACATACTAAAATTGTGGGCAAAGTGACAGGACAAGCACCATTTGAAAGTTTCCAGCACTGTTTAGGCTACAAGACATCTTTTTCACACTCTTAAAATGAGTGATTTAATGTGTGGGTCATACAAGTTTAAACATAAACATGAGTTAACTCATGGCTCAATCTCTAAAGGGAGTGACCAATACTTTAATGTCTATTAAATGTGTGCGAGTTGAAGCTTCACCACAGTCGCTCCCAAAACCAGGCCTGGGTAAAGCCCGGCATCTCGCACATTGAGTCAATTAACATCTGGACATTATTTTCCAGCTCATGGCAGAAAGTGTTACTTCTCATCTTTTGACAAAAGGATATTGTTCTTTGTTTTTTCTAGCCTCAGAAGGCTTGGGGCACAGCCAGTCAAATAAAGGTTTTACATAACTAGCCCAGGGGTTTAAACTGTTTTACATGCTACTACCTGTGGATACACCATACATGCATTAAGTAATTTATGAAGATCATTACAGGCTTAGGGGCTGCATTCAACCAAGTGCTTGTATAATGTTGAACAAAGTTGTTTCAGCACTTTGATGAGATAATGGAATGTTTAACTATCTGTTGGTGGTATATTGATGACATACTGATGATAAAATCATATAGATCATATTATATCATGGCTTAAAGTTCTTGTGTTCTTTGAATGTAACAGGATTTGTGGATTTTTATGTGTTTCTGGCCAACCTTACAGAGTGTGGATCCCAGAAATAACTTAATTTTTTTTTGCATCATGTCCCCTAGTGGCGCAACAACATATCATCTGCTCACTCTATCATCTGAAAATTGCTAGTTCAATTCCCAGGTGATGCTGTAGCCTCCCGCAACTGGGGTCCTAGAGAGAACTGACTGGCCGAGTGGGAGGCACTAAGCGTTCTCACATCAATCACAGCACGGCTCTACAGCCAATCATGAGCGCCTGTGAGCTCATACAAGCGGAATGAGCTGATAGCGCTGCCCTCCAATTGTGTTACATTGACCCCAACTGTGTGTGAGCGAGCAGTTTGAAAAGATACGATTGGCTGGCATCATGGGGTTCAGAGGAAACAGTCCTCGGATCTCCCTGATTGATAGTAGTAGCCTTAATGTGGGATTCCCTAAGTGACAGTGGGAATAGGATACAACTAAATTAGGGAGAAAATCTACAAAAAAAAAAAAAAAAAATATATATATATATATATATATATATATATATATATATATATATATATAAATTCCCATCATGCAAGGTTTTTTGAGAAAAGGCTACTTATGTAATAGAAAGTGAAAAATTTTAAATCTGGGTGTTTCGCATAGTCATGGGTGCTCATGTTTAGCTGCCTGGAGGTAGCACCTGATGTTCTTGGGTCAAAATTATTATATTTTATGGCCATAACTGATGCAATGTATGCCACAGACTCGTTTAGCTAAAATAATGAAAGAAAATCGGTCTGATTATGTGTGCTGGGGCGCCTTCAGGCATGCCCAAGCGCACCTTCGAGGCTATGGCTTGTGTCCATGGCAACACAACCCTATACCTACAGTAGCAGCAGTATTAAGTAGCAGCTGCAATCATTCGAACCTTTTTAATTGAGTTCAAAGGCTGTGAATTTAATTGCACATAATTTCTGAAATGTCACGCCAATGTCGCAATAGCCTTGACACGTTTTGTTACATCTGTGGCAAGTTCACCAGAAACAGGATATGACAGCACTCATAAAGAAGCCATACCAGTTACTGTACTATGGGCTCTTCATATATGTTGTGCATCTTGTGCTACCAGTTTGCAAGATTGGTTGAAAGGTGTGCGTCTGTCCATGCTGTTTGCCTTCCCAGTGATATGGAGCAGAAGGACCATGATGTTACCAACTGAATGTTACTTCTGCATGACCAATGTCTCAGGATTTGTTCCACAAACAGGACACTTATGAAGTACTCAAACCTTCCCTCTGCATGACGAAAGTTGTTCCATTATTGCCGGAGGTGTGGATGCTGTAGGATGAAGACAAGGAGGCAGTGATGCATGAGCCTATGCAGATCCACAATGCCATTCCAGAATTTGAGCCATTAACATCCACCAATTCTTATTTAATTTCTCAGGTAGAACTCAATGATTTTGTTAGAGGAGGATTTATTGAAGAGCCAGGCAGAGCTGCTTGGTTTCAAGGTTCAAGGATGAAACCTGTTATCTCCAGGTACAAATAGACTTCATGTTGTCTATTGAAGATTTGAATAAATTCTTCAGACAAGTTGACAGTCTGAGATTTTGTACTGAATGTGAACATGTCCCAACAGAATGGGTGTTTTGGTTTATTGACTCATCATTGTTAAGTCTGAAGGTCGTTTGCTGCATAGAGGCAATATCTTCTCTTCCATACCTGCTGGACATTCTGTTTTTAATCAATCAGGATTTTAATCATGCCGCAGTTTGGATATCCCAAGTCCTGTTGTTTTCTTTGCAAGTAGGACAGCCAAAACATTTACATTATGTGTTTAAGGACTGGCCACCTTGCATGACCCATTGGTTGATGGTTTCTTGTTAGAGGAAAACAATGGGATAATGAAAAACTTTGTTAAGGCTATGAACAAGCAAATTGAAGCCTTGCAACAGATGTTTCCACACATCAGTGATGCCAAGATAAATGAAGGTGTTTTCTGCAGATCCAACAAGTGATAAAGGACATTCACTTTGATGGACTTCTACAGGGTGCCGAACGCGTTGTGTGGCCCGCCTTCAAAAATGTTGTTTCTAACTTTCTCGGGATTTGCAGGGCACCAAACTATGTTGAACAGGTTGAAAGTCTGCTCCATGCATACAAGTTGACGAACTGCAACATTTAACTGAAGATACATTTTCTTCATTCCCACTTGGACTTTTTCCCAGCTAAGCTCAGCGCCATGAGTGATGAACATGGTGAAAAGTTTCACAAAGACATTACCAAGGAAAGTGGAGCCCGTCTGTGTTTGGAGACTATTGTTGAACACTGATACACAAAGAATCGGACAGTCACTAAACACAAAAATCTGTAGCAAAACATTTCTAGTTTTCTCTCTTCCTGCAATATTATTGTGTAGGCCTATGCGTGTGGAGGTACTACAACTTTTATTTGCAGTTTTCTTAAAATCCCTACAATACATGATACCGAAATTAGATATACATACTTGCCTTCAGCATGTAAAAATGTAGTTGCTTCTCCAAACATTGCGGTGGAAACCAAGAATTTCCCTAAAATCCGTTACCCAGTGGTTATTGATCATCATGGGAGGACATATGGGATCTTTTCTTTGGCTTTTGTACTTTGCTTTCCCAATTACCAACTTTTCCTCATTTTGCCTTCCATATGGGAGTGGAACTGCACTGAGACATCAAAATGAAACGTATCTGTCTCTCTGGAGTCACACATGGTAAAATGGAGTAGTGTGTAATTGGCCATTCAATTTTTCACATATTAGGGTAGATAGGGTAAAAATATTTCCATGTTATAATCCAATGTTACAATAAGCTTTTATTTTCCCAAGGCATTTAAATAATGCACAAAGCCACATTGATGTCAGTTTTTTTTTTATTCTTCAATAGACTAAAACACAAAATTGCAAAAGAGACTGTAGATTCAAAAGTGGAATAGTTTAAAGAATCTGTACGATTCTTTTTTGAGCAACCATCTATTTTTCCAAGCTAAACTTCAGACCTGAAAATGCTTTCCTGCAAAGGAACAAAACCTAGGTGACTGGTACCCTGGTATATAGTAGATTGTAGACTATTGCTTGTCTAATGGAGTAATCTGAACAATACCATATAGACAAACATCTGAAGAAATTACACCAATCAGCCATTAAAAAAAAAAAAGGTTTATAACCATGTTGTTCTGGGTTCCCGTGCCACCAGGGTGGCTCTGGGCTCCGGATTCTTTGGACACAATGGGTTGTGGCATGAAGCCATTGTGGATCGGACTTGTTTGCCTGGAATTGATTGTATTGTGATCTGGGCAGTTTGGAGACTTGGTAGCCTTGGGCTCTTTGCCTGCTAGACCATGTGCAGCAGCCTACAATAGGTGTTCTAGTGCTTTTCTATTGTGGCCAGGAATGACTTTTTGTTTTTGTTCTGCATTTTCTGTGGAATCCAGACTAGACAGGCTGTCATTTGGTACCCATGCTCATATGTAAGCCTTGGGTGCCCATGATCTTGTTACGAGTTTACTGGTATACAATTGATAATCAATGTCAATGTTATGGCTGATCAGTGTAAATGACAGATATGGTTATTGTTTATTCAGTTCAAAAATATATGCCCAAAATTTTCAATTAACTGAATGAATGTTGTAAAAAGAATGGGCCAAAATTCCTCCACAATGATGTGAGAGACTGATAAAGTTATACAGGAATTAATACATCAAGTTATTGCTGGTATGGGTGGAGTTACAAGATATTGAATCATGTATGGGTACTTAGTATTTCCCACATGTTACAATATGTTGTTATTAATGATACAATATGTTGTCTCAATAATGAGACCTGCTATGATGAGATGATTTTATTATTTTATTATTAGTAGTCTCTCCACCTTGAATGAAATATTATCCATTTTGCAAATCATTGTGGAGACTTATTTTATTGATCCCAAATAGGACAATGTAATGATGTCACATTCCAATTTAAATACAATTTTTTAAAGTATTGTCCAATCCTCAACCCACACTCAGCCCCTTTCACTGTGTCCTAGTATTTATTTCTGACCATCCATCTGTTCTTCAGGGGACTGTGTGTGTTGAAACAACAGCTATGGGCAAATTTCACCCCAAAACTGCTAAGATAATCCTAAGGGCAGTATACAATTTTAGCACTAATTATGCAATTTGTATAATGTCATCAACTTGATGGCAAGTCAAGTTGTTTTAGTCAAGTCCTCTGAAAACTTTTAAGATCTCAAAAGCTACGGATGATCTGTGGCTGGATCTGGGACTGTAATCACTCATTTGGTTTTTATTTACGCAAGCAATGATGTCAATCCTGAGGCTTTGCTTTGAGATTTTGGTCACAGCAGAACACAACATATTGCTGCAGATGTTGGTCAACCACAAGCTTGTGAGTGCTAAGGGACTGATTGTGAGTCTCTGTTAGTTAAGCCTCATGCTCAATTTGTGATAATGGAACAGATGATTGATTGCACTGTGATGTACCACCACTTTTGTTGGAATGGTTTTACTTTTTGGTAAAACAATCATTTGTCTTTTGATTCAGTACAGATGTTTCAATTAAAACAATTGAACAAAAACAGTGTCATAAACATTATTGTATCTTTCCAAAGGCATTTCATTGAATTTTGTTAGTCATAAAGTGCTGACTAAAGGCAACCAACACTTAAAATGCAGCAAAAAAAAAAAAAAAAAAATACTGCGCAGTTGGAGGCATATAACTGGGAAGTGCATTAGTCTTACATAATATACTTGGCATAAAGCCGATGCTGCTCTAAGCAGGTCTTTTATAGGTTGTTTAATTTTGACAGGTATAGCAGAACAAAAGCACAAATTGAGCAAAGGGTCACTAGAACACTGTAGTTAGGTTCTTTAAAATGATGGGTAATTTTAGTGGAATGCTAAACTGTAGCCTTTATGGTCATTTTCTTTGAAAATCACCAACTTAGGTTTCTTTTGGCAAGAAAAGCTATTATAATTAGTTTTGAAAAAAATATCTCTATTATTATTCTGATAATCTTGATTTTGAAAGACAATATAAATCACTATTTTAAATTAATTGGCTGCATCAAACAAACAAGACAATTAAGGACAATTCAAATGACTGAAACTCGGTTAAAAACCCTTCAACACATTATCAAAATCTGTCTGGATAATGCTGAACCATCAACTTTGTTTAAGAAATATGGTCATAAAAAGTTATATGGTAAAAAAAAATCAACAGTAAAACCCATAGCTATGTTTAAAGGGTGGAAGTAAGACTATTTGCATATGCACACCATGTTACAAGAATTCACAGGATTTTGACTAAAAGCAAAAAGACTGGAATTTGGAGCAATGGAAAATGGTCTAATGAGTTCAGATCCTATTCCAGTGTGATGGGTGGAGCACGAAGTGCATGAAACAATACACCCATCATGCACTGTACAAATCTCTGATCTGGGGTTCTGTTAGGTGGTCAGGTCTAGGCTCTCTAGTCATCGCTAAAAGATGCCGGTGACTCGGCTGTATGGCCATCTAGAGGAAGTTAATTCCACCACCTAGGAGCCAGGACAGACATTCTAGATGCACGTCTTCCTCAATCTCTGAGAGATGGTGGTACTAGCCGAGCAGTGCTGGAGGATCAGAGGGATGTGGCGCAGTTCGATGTGTGATAAGAGCTTGGAGATAAGTGGGTGCTGGGCCGTTGTTAGCTTTGTAGGCAAGCATCAGAGTATTGAATTTGAGGCAGGAGGCTGGTGGAGGGAGTGCAGAAGTGGTGCAGTGTGAGACAATTTAGGAAGGTTGCAAGCAAGTCATGCAGCAGCATTCTGGATCAGCAGCAAAGGATGAATGGTGCACAAATGCAGACAGGACTGCCTGTCAGGAGTGAGTTGCAGCAATCCAGTCTTGAAATAACAAGGGACTGAACAAGGGACTGGAGATGTGAGGGAGTTGATTCCCCAGAGTTACCCCATTGTTTGTGGGCAGTGACTAAAGGAGTGATCGTCTTGGGTTACTTAGCTGTAACCCTGTTCCCTGATAAAGCAGAAACGGGATGCTGCGTGAAAACGCTATGGGAACATCTCTTTGTTCTCCGGTTGTGAAGCCTGTGTATGTCAAAAACGCAGAATACTTCAGCTTATAACCTCAGTCAGATGACGTCACCGAATAAGGTGCACCTGCAGGTTATAAATAGGAGTGAACTGGAAACATCCTCAGGTCAATTTTGTCTGAAGGACATCCAGGCACGCCAGCAGTGCGGCATTGAAACGCAGCATCTCATTCCCGCTTTATCAGGGAACAGGGTTACAGCTAAGTAACCGAGACGTTCCCTTTGAAAAGCTACACTTGATGCTGCGTGAAAATGTTATGGGAACGAGAATACCAACACCGCCACACTGCAAGTGTCTGGACCCCCAGGTTGTGTAGCGTGCATGCACAATAGCCAAGGAGGTCTCAGACCTAGCTCTGGGATGCTGACTCAAGGATCCATGAGCCTGGAGTAGCATTGACATCCAGACTATAAAATCTAACAAACGTGTGGGGAGAGTACCAGCCTGTCTCATCACACACTTGCTGCAGGGGGACGCCTCTTGCCAGAGCAATTGATGTGGCAATCCCCCTGGTCGAATGAGCCCTGATTCCCAGTGGCAAAGTGGGACCACGCGCCTCATAGGCTAGGGCAATAGCATCTCTCACCCAGTGTGACAGCGTCTGCCTAGTTGCGGCCGCCCCCCGGTTGCGACCCCCATGTCAAATGAAGAGCTGCTCTGACTTATGCCACTGGCTAGTGCGTTGGACGTAAATCTGAAGAGCACATACTGGACACAGTAAGTGAAGTTTTTCCTGCTCCGGAGCTGTGAAAGGCGGAGGACAGAAGGCTTTCAGAATGACTGGGTGCATGGTCGAGAATGGAACCTTTGGAAGATAGTTTGGGTGAGGATGCAGAATAGCTTTGACTAGGCTAGGGGCAAAGTCTAGGCAGGATGGGGAGACTGACAGAGGCTGCAGATCCCCAATCCTCTTCAAAGAAGTAATAGCCATAAGAAAAACCATCTTAAGAGACAGAAGCCTGACAGGCACTGACTCTAGTGGTTTGAAAGGGGTGTCAGCCAGGCCAAGTCCCACGAAGGGACCGTCGCTCTAGTGGGCAGCCTCAACCGTTTAGCTCCACAAATAAAACGGGCAACTAAATGGTGCTTCCCCACAGAAACCCCATCAGTCAGAGGATGACAAGCCGAAATAGCGGCTACGTACGTTCTGAGAGTACTAGGGCATAAACCCGAGGACAACTTTTCTTGCAGAAACTCCAGCACTGAAACAATCTGGCAGTGAACTGGGTCTACATGTCTTTCCATGCACCAACTTTCAAATACACTCCATTTGAGGGCATAAGTTCCCTTTCAAAAGCTACACTCGATGCTGCGTGAAAACGCTATGGGAACATCTCTTTGTTGCCCGGTTGTGAAGCTTGTGCATGTCAAACCCGCCGAATACCTTCGGCTTATAACCTGTGCAGGCATGACGTCACCGAACAAGGTGCACCTGCAGGTTATAAATAGGAGTGAACCGGAAACATCCTCAGATCTTTTTGTCTTCAGGACCGCTTTGTGTTTGCGCGTGCATGCAAGCCGTAACAAAAGCAAAATAAAAAATAACAGCATTAACTCACCGATATGGCGGAGTTGCTTAAGAGATGCGTGCCTCCGTGTGATAGATCTCTTTCGGAGGGCGATCTTCACGAGTTTTGTCTCGAGTGCTTGGGGGAAGAACACGCTCGCCTCGGGCTTCAGGGAGAATGTGAGTACTGTGATCTTCTCCCTATTAAGGTGCTTCGCGCGCGGCTCGCTTCCTTTAAAGAGAAACCGCGAGCCGCGGCGCATTCCTGGGGCTCGCGTGCCGATCTGGCAGACGCGCACGAGACGGAATTCCCCCTTTCTCTCGCGCTCTCTCCGGATCAGGAAGTTTTAGCTTCCACTTCGCAAGCGCGCTCCGGCGCTTCTTGTGAAGGAGCGGAAGAATCTTCCTCTCTCGCTTCCATGGAAGTAGCCTCCTCACAACGCTCCTCCAGTGCTCACAGAGCTTATGAGGATTTATTAGAGGTTATAACGCGTGCGGTCGAGCGATTGCATATCGACTGGCCGCAGCAGCGAGATTCCCCTAAGCGTTCGAGATTAGACGACAGGTTTCTGTCGGGTGGCCGGGGGGAGGAGCCTCAACGTCTCTCTCTCCCCTTCTTTGGTGACCTCCATGATGAATTAACCCTTTCATGGAGCAAGCCGTATTCATCGCGTGTTTTTGTGCCATCGACTTCGACTTATTCGAATATCGTTGATGCGAAAGCACGCGGTTATATGATGATGCCCCAGATAGAAGAGACGCTTGCGGGCTATCTCTCTCCTGGGACATCATCCTCCCTGAAAAAGCCTACCCTCCCCTCCAAGCCGTGCAGAGTGACATCTGCTTTGGTGGGCAAAGCTTTTCAGGCAGCAGGACAGGCTGGCGCTTCACTGCACACCATGGCGGTTTTGCAGGCTTACCAGGCTGACCTGCTGAAGGACCTGAGCACCGGCGGGGTTATTGATGACAAGGCGTTCGCAGAGCTGCGCCGAGCCACAGACCTGTCTCTCCGTGCAACCAAGCAGACGGCCCGTGCTGTGGGCCGTTCTATGGCTGCCATGGTATCCACGGAGAGGCATCTGTGGCTGAACCTCTCGGGCATCAAGGATAAGGATCGTGCTGTCCTCCTTGATGCCCCCGTCTCGCCTTCCGGCCTTTTCGGCGACGCTGTTAATTCCGTCGCCACTAGGTTTCGGGAGGCGAAGCTATATGAACAGGCTTTTGGGAGGTTCCTTCCCCGCCGTGCTCAAGAACCGGGACCGTCGGCCACCCGGCCCCGGCCAGGTCTGGCCCCTATAAGGCGTGAGGTCCAGAAGGAGAGCGTGACCAGCCGCACACCCCCTCGTAAAGACTGGGGTGGGGCTCGCCGCCCTTCCCAGAAATCTGCCTCAAAAAGACCAGATCTGAGGAGCTTCCTCTCTTCGAAGAAGAGGCCCTGAGGTTCGTGCGCCTGGGGCTGTGGGGGTGCCCCCCCCCAGGGAGGGGCGCCTGGATCTTCATCACAAAGCAGGGCCTCCTCCCTGGCACTCCCTGGAGGCCGGTGTTCAATCCCCGCCACCACTGGTGTTTCGGGGAGCGCCGGTCTCCAACGAAGAGTTGGGTGTTTGGGTATCTCCTGCCATACTTCAGGATACCCAACACCTAACACCCCCCCATCCAGCCGAAGTGTCAAAGCTCGTGCCCCTTTCGGAGAAGCTGGCAGCGTGGAAACTACTGCCAGGCATATCTCCTTGGGTAGAAAAGACTGTAGGCACAGGCTACAGGATTCAGTTTGCACATCGTCCTCCGCGTTTCAACGGCGTGGTCTCCACTTCCGTGAAACCGGACCGAGCACATCTGCTGGCCCAGGAGTTAAAGACTCTGCTGGGAAAAGGGGCCATAGAACATGTTCCCCTTCCAGACAGAGAGTCAGGCTACTACAGTCGGTACTTTTTGGTGCCCAAGAGAGGGGGGGGGGTTGCGTCCGATCTTGGATCTTCGCGGCTTGAACCGCTATCTCAGGAAATCCAGATTCAAAATGTTGACTATCAAAATGATTGTTTCTCAAATTCAACTAGAGGATTGGTTTGTGACAATCGATCTCAAGGACGCATATTTCCATATAGAAATATTGCCACAGCACAGGAAGTTCCTGAGGTTCGCCTTTGGGGGCGAGGCTTACCAGTTTCGGGTCCTTCCATTTGGCCTAGCTCTGTCACCCCGCACATATACAAAATGCATGGATGCGGCTCTGGCTCCTTTACGACTCCAGGGCATCCGTATTTTGAATTACATAGACGACTGGCTGATTCTGGCCCGGTCTCAGGAGCTAGCGCTTCGACATCGGGATGTCGTCCTAGCCCATCTTCATTCTTTAGGATTGAGACTCAACGCCACGAAAAGCGTTCTCCTTCCTGTTCAGAGGACAACATATTTGGGTGTCACATGGGATTCGGTCACGATGCGGGCACAGTTGTCTCCTGCTCGTGTCGAATCCATTCTCAACACCCTGAAGGAAATCAAGCTAGGCCAGAAGGTCACTGTTCATCACTTTCAGAAATCTTTAGGCCTCATGGCGGCTGCGTCCACGGTGATACCTTTGGGCCTTCTGCACATGAGAGCGTTTCAGCTGTGGCTAAGAGCCAGGGGGTTTCATTCAAGGGCCAACCCCCAGAGGCTAATAAGGGTTACGCGCCTGGGGCTTCGTACCCTTTCTATGTGGTTCAGACCCCGGTTTCTGACTTTGGGTCCCACTCTAGGTCCGTCTTGTCGTCGCAAGATGCTAACGACAGACGCTTCCCTCACGGGCTGGGGTGCGGTCTTGGATGGCCGTCCAGCACAAGGGAGCTGGAGAGGTCATCTTCTCGCGTGGCACATCAATTGCCTCGAAATGATGGCTCTGTTTCTGGCCCTGAAACACTTCCTCCAGCAGTTGAGAGGCTACCATGTCCTAGTGCGGGTGGACAGCACTGCGGTAGTCTCGTACATAAATCACCAGGGTGGACTGCGCTCGCGCCGCTTGAACAAGCTAGCGCACCAGGTTCTGCTTTGGGCACAGGACAAGTTCCTGTCCCTCAGGGCGATTTACATTCCAGGGCACAGCAATGTAGGAGCAGACTTGCTATCCAGACAAGCTGTAGAACAGGGGGAATGGAAGCTCCACCCCGAAATAGTCAGTCAAATCTGGGAAAGATTTTACGTAGCAGAGGTGGACCTCTTTGCCTCACAAGAGACAGCACAATGCCCCCTTTACTACTCTCTGACTCCTCCAGCTCCCCTGGGTCTGGACGCAATGGCCCACACGTGGCCCAGGTTACGCCTTTATGCGTTTCCGCCTATAGTTCTGCTCCCGGGAGTCCTGGCGAGGGTCCGTCAACAAGGGTTGCGCCTCTTATTGATAGCGCCCCATTGGCCGACCAGAGTGTGGTTCTCGGATCTAATATCTCTCCTCGACGGCTCACCCTGGGTGATTCCAGTGAGGAGGGATCTTCTGTCTCAGGCGCAGGGGACAATACTTCATCCCCGGCCCGAGCTCTGGAACCTTCACGTTTGGCCCCTGAACGGGACCAACTGAGACAGGCTGGGCTTTCAGCCAGCGTAATTGAAACCATTTTAAGTGCCAGGGCTCCCTCCACTAGGAGAACTTATGCCCTCAAATGGAGTGTGTTTGAAAATTGGTGCATGACAAGACACATAGACCCAGTTCACTGCCAGATTGTTTCAGTGCTGGAGTTTCTGCAAGAAAAGTTGTCCTCGGGCTTATGCCCTAGTACGCTCAGAACGTATGTAGCCGCTATTTCGGCCTGTCACGCTCTGAACGACGGGGTTTCTGTGGGCAAGCACCATTTAGTTGCCCGTTTTATTCGTGGAGCTAAACGGTTGAAGCCGCCCACTAGAGCTACGGTCCCTTCGTGGGACTTAACTATCGTACTCGAAGGCCTGGCTGACACCCCGTTCGAACCACTAGAGTCAGCGCCTGTCAAGCTTCTGTCTCTTAAGATGGTTTTTCTGATGGCTATTACTTCTTTGAAGAGGATTGGGGATCTGCAGGCTCTGTCAGTCTCCCCATCCTGCCTAGACTTTGCCCCTGGGCAAGTCAAAGCTATTCTGCATCCTCACCCGAACTATCTTCCCAAGGTTCCATTCTCGACCATGCACCCAGTTGTTCTCGAAGCCTTCTGTCCTCCGCCTTTCACAGCTCCGGAGCAGGAAAGACTTCACTTACTGTGTCCAGTACGTGCTCTTCGGATCTACGTCCACCGCACTAGCCAGTGGCGTAAATCAGAGCAACTCTTTATTTGCCATGGGGGTCGCAACCGGGGGGCGGCTGCCACTAGACAGACTCTGTCACACTGGGTGAGAGATGCCATTGTCCTAGCCTATGAGGCGCGTGGTCACACTTCGCCTCTGGGAATCAGGGCTCATTCAACCAGGGGGATTGCCTCATCGATTGCCTTGGCAAGAGGCGTACCCCTGCAGCAGGTGTGTGATGCGGCGGGCTGGTCCTCTCCACACACGTTTGTTAGATTTTATAGTCTGGATGTCAATGCTACTCCAGGGTCGCGGATCCTTGAGTCAGCATCCCAGAGCTAGGTCTGAGACCTCCTCGGCTTGTGCGCACACGCTACACAACCTGGGGGTCCAGACACTTGCAGTGCGGCGGCGTTGGTATTCTCGTTCCCATAGCGTTTTCACGCAGCATCGAGTGTAGCTTTTGAAAGGGAACGTCTCGGGTTACTTGGCTGTAACCCTGTTCCCTGATAAAGCGGGAACGAGATGCTGCGCTCCGATGCCGCACTGCTGGCGTGCCTGGACGTCCTTCAGACAAAATTGACCTGAGGATGTTTCCGGTTCACTCCTATTTATAACCTGCAGGTGCACCTTGTTCGGTGACGTCATGCCTGCACAGGTTATAAGCCGAAGGTATTCGGCGGGTTTGACATGCACAAGCTTCACAACCGGGCAACAAAGAGATGTTCCCATAGCGTTTTCACGCAGCATCTCGTTCCCGCTTTATCAGGGAACAGGGTTACAGCCAAGTAACCCGAGACGTTCTTCTAGTGGAGGGAGCTCTGGCACTTAAAATGGTTTTAATTACGTTGGCTGGAAGACCAGCATCTCTTAGTTGGTCACCTTCAGGGGCCAAACGTGAAGGTTTCAGAGCTCGGGCCGGGGATGAAATATTGTCCCCTGCGCCTGAGACAGAAGATCCCTCCTCACCGGAATCACCCAGGGTGAGCCGTCGAGAAGAGATATTAGATCCGAGAACCACACTATGGTCGGCCAATGGGGTGCTATCAATAAAAGGCACACACCCTGTTGACGGACCCTCGCCAGGACTTCTGGGAGCAGAACTATGGGTGGAAACATATAAAGGGGTAATCTGGGCCACGTGTGGGCCATCGCGTCCAGACCCAGGGGAGCTGGAGGAGTCAGAGAGTAGTAATGGGGACATTGTGCTTCCTCTTGCGAGGCGAAGTGGTCCACCTCTGCTACATAAAATCTTTCCCAGATTTGACTGACTACTTTGGGGTGGAGTTTTCACTCCCCATGTGTCACAGCTTGTCTGGATAGCAAGTCCGCTCCTACATTCATATGCCCCGGAATGTACATCACCCTGAGGGACAGGAACTTGTTCTGTGCCCAAAGCAGAACCTGGTGCGCTAGCTTGTTCAAGTGGTGCGAGCGCAGTCCACCCTGGTGATTTATGTATGAGACTATTGTCAAGTCAAGTCAAGTCAATTTTATTTATATAGCGCTTTTAACAATTGACATTGTCGCAAAGCAGCTTTACACAATAAAAAGAAGTAAGTTTTTATGCAATGTATATGAATCAAAATGACAAGATTGTCCCCGATGAGCAAGCAGAGGGCGACGGTGGCAAGGAAAAACTCCCTGAGATGGTAATAGGAAGAAACCTTGAGAGGAACCAGACTCAACAGGGAACCCATCCTCATCTGGGTGATAACGGATAGCAGGAATTGCTCAGCATAATAATGTGTAAGACTGGAAGTTCAGTATAACAAGAGATGTTTTAAAATTAAAAGGAGTCCAGTTTGTTCCCGGAGGCTCAGGTAGACTGTAGGGGATTCCGGTCCTGAGTTATCGAACAACTGAAGTCACAGGTCCCCAGAGCATCACTCGATGACAGGAGAGTCTTCATGGAAACCATCCCCAGCCACCATACGAATCCAGGCAGACCACACGGGGCATCCATGCGACGAGATCTCCAACCAGAAGCAGGACTCCAGGATGGGTTAGACGGCTCCAGAGGGCAGAGGGGTCTGGATCACTGGCAACTCAGGAGCGAAACATGTATAGCTCGACAGAGAGACAGAGAGAGGGAAAGAAGAGGGGGAGAGAGAGAGAGAAGAGAGCAGAAAAGGAGAGAACAGAAAATAAGGAGAGATGGCAGTTAGGTATGGTCACAGTCAGCATGTATAGGTGAATGTATATTTAGTGCAAAGTGCAAGCAGAGACTCCGGCAGGACTAACTATAACAGCATAACTAAAAGGGAGAGCCAGAAGGAAACACAAACATGAGGGCTCCCTGAGATGTAAAGCAACCAATCACCTCACCGTCAACAAACCTGAGTGAACAATGAGAGTGGGGAGGACAGCATCTAAACATACCAGTTCACCAGAATACTCTACGTCTATGAGTCCCCCAGATCTGCTCCTTTACCTAAGGTTAATCTATTTACAAAAATGCTTGGCTAAATAAATAGGTTTTTAGCCTAGACTTAAACACTGAGACTGTGTCTGAGTCCCGAACATTAATAGGAAGACTATTCCATAACTTTGGGGCTTTGTAAGAAAAAGCTCTGCCCCCTGCTGTAGTTTTAATAATACGTGGTACTGACAGGCAGCCTGCATTCTTTGATCGAAGTAGGCGTGGCGGATCGTAAGACACTAACAGTTCACTCAAATACTGTGGCGCGAGACCATTTAGTGCTTTAAATGTCAAAAGTAGTATCTTAAAATCGATGCGAAATTTCACAGGGAGCCAATGCAGTGTAGATAAGATAGGGGTGATGTGCTCGTATTTTCTGGTTCTAGTGAGGACTCTCGCTGCTGCATTCTGTACTAACTGAAGCTTGTTTATACACCTAATTGAACAACCAGACAGTAAGGCGTTACAATAGTCCAACCTAGACGTGATAAAAGCATGAACTAGTTTTTCTGCATCATTTAGTGACAATATGTTTCTTATCTTGGCAATATTTCTAAGGTGAAAGAAAGCTATCCTGGTGATATTATCTACATGAGCTTCAAACGAAAGGCTGGAATCTATAATCACACCGAGGTCTTTTACTGTTGCACTTGATGGAACAGAAAGGCCATCTAAAGTTACAGTGTGATCAGAAAGCTTAGTTCTAGCTACTTGTGGTCCTATGACCAGAACTTCTGTCTTATCAGGATTAAGCAGAAGAAAATTAATTAACATCCAATCTCGTATATCCTGCACACACTGCTCGATTTTAGCAAACTGGTTTTTCTCATCTGGTTTTGCTGAGACATATAATTGTGTGTCATCAGCATAACAATGAAAACTAATACCATGTTTACGAATTATGTTGCCCAGAGGAAGCATGTAAAGGGAAAAAAGCAGTGGGCCTAAAACTGAGCCCTGTGGAACACCAAACTCCACTTGAGAACATGAGGAATGGTCACCATCTAAATCTACAAACTGATAACGATCAGTCAAATAGGATCTGAGCCACAAGAGGGCAGTTCCCTTAATTCCTACTACCTTTTCTAATCTGTGAAGGAGAATACTATGATCAATGGTGTCAAAAGCTGCACTGAGGTCCAGTAACACAAGTATAGTGACGCAACCCTGATCAGAGGCCCATAGGAGGTCGTTTACTACTTTAACAAGTGCTGTCTCTGTGCTGTGATGAGGCCTAAATCCTGACTGATACAGTTCATTTATGCTATTTCTGTGTAGATGTGAACATAGCTGCTGTGATACTACCTTTTCCAAAATCTTGGAGATAAAGGGAAGGTTTGATATCGGCCTGTAATTAGAAAGCAGACAGGGGTCAAGGTCAGGTTTCTTGATTAGCGGTTTAATAACGGCTAATTTAAAGGATTTGGGGACATACCCACTACTGAGTGAACAGTTAATTACTTTCAACAGGGGTTCTATTATTGCTGGTACTATCTGTTTGAGAAAATGTGTCGGTATAGGATCTAATATACAGGTTGACGATTTTGAAGAAGAGATGAGTGAAATTAGTTCCCTCGCTTCAAGGGGAGTAAAGTGTTCTAAGTTCTGATGTGATGTGGTTAGATCATCTGAATTATTTAAATTGTCTGTTTTCAAAGCCTGAATTTTTTGCCTAATATTTATGATTTTATTATTGAAAAAGTTCATGAAATCCTCACTACTGCATGATGTTGTTGTGGAGATTTCTGCAGTGGTCTTGTTTTTAGTTAAGTTAGCTACGGTATTAAATAAAAATCTCGGGTTGTTTTTGTTATTTTCTATAAGAGTGGAGAGATACGTTGATCTAGCATCACTGAGAGCTTTTTTATAGTTCAGGATGCTCTCCTTCCAAGCTATTTTGAATACTATCAATTTAGTTTGGCGCCATTTACGTTCGAATTTTCGAGTGGTTTGTTTTAAAGCACGTGTGTGGTCATTATACCAAGGAGCGAGTTTCTTATCTCTAATCATTTTCCTTTTAACTGGAGCTACATTATCTAAGCTATAACGAAGTGCTGACTCTAGATATTCATTCGCCTGTTCGAGTTCTGTGAAGTCAGATGGCGATCCAATCAAAGTTGATAATTCTGGAAGATTATTGATAAAGCTCTGTGCGGTATTTGATGTAAATGTACGTTTAAGGTGGAAGCGCGGTGCTGTGCTGCATACATTATTACTATAACACGCTTTAATCGAGACAAGGTAGTGATCTGAGATAACTTCAGACTGTGGAATTGTGGTTATATTTCCTATACTTAATCCGAAGGATAATATTAAATCTAAAGTGTGACCTGCTTTATGAGTGGGTCCTACTACACACTGATTTACTCCTACTGAGTCCAGTAAGGACCTAAATGCTGTTCTCAGAGGGTCTTCTGGATTCTCAAAATGAATATTAAAGTCTCCAGCAATTAACGCTTTGTCTACAGAAACAACAAGGTTTGAGAGGAAATCTGCAAATTCGCAGAGAAACTCCGAGTACGGCCCTGGGGGTCTGTAAATGATGATTAGCGGGATCGACTGAGCTGACTTTATGTTACTATAGAGAACTTCAAATGCATTAGATTTAAAACTGTGTTTTTGTACGAGAGACAGATTATCGTTATAAATAACTGCGACTCCTCCTCCTCTACCAGTTAGCCGAGGCTGGTGTATGTAGCTGTATCCAGGAGGACTAGCTGCATTTAGAGCTACATACTCGTCCTGTTTAATCCAGGTTTCTGTTAAACATAAGATATCAAACTCCTGATCTGTGATAATTTCATTAACAATAACTGCTTTAGATCGAGAGATCTAATATTTAACAGTCCTAGCTTCAGATCAGAGTTGCCGGCTGCGCATTCAGTGTGATCTGAGTTTGTGGTATCTATGTTAATTAAATTACTAAAACAGACTTTGTGAGTCTTTTTAAATTTATGTTTAGCTCGGGGAACAGACACAGTCTCAATATGATGAACCCTGAGTGACGACTCTCTGCAGCTAGCAGACGGTTGGTTTAGCCTGTCTGTCTGCTCCCTGGCCTGGGCTCTGGATTGTCACCGATTAACTAGGCCTCTTCTGAGACTGTGCGCTATACTGCAAGAAATGAGAGCAGCACCTTCCCGAGTGGGATGGACACCGTCCCGCCCTAACAGGCCAGTTTTGCCCTCAAAGGTCCTCCAATTGTCTATGAAGCCCACGTTGTTTTCGGAGCACCACCTGGACATCCAGCGGTTCAGCGACCATAACCTGCTGTAAGCTATGTCGCCACGTCTCATTGGGATGGGACCAGAGCAAACTACTTCATCGGACATCGCCTTCGCTATTTTAAACACCTCTGTAAAGTTACTCTTGCTAACCTCTGACTGACGAAGGCGTATATCATTAGCTCCAGCATGTACCACTATCTTGGAGAACCTATGCTGACCTAGAGCCCTAAGATTACCTGCTATGTCCGGTGCTCTGGCTCCCGGGATACACCTGACCACTGCCGCTGGCGCCCCTAAAGGCCTGGCTAATTTCACATGTCTCAGTATAGAGTCTCCTATAACCAGAGCTCTTTCAGGTTTCTCAGCGGGTGCATCACTGAGGAGAGCGAACCTGTTGGACATGTGAAGCGCGGAAGAGGTGTGCTCCGGTGGGCTAGCCTTAGCGTTAGCTTTGGCTGAACGAGTATGCCGCCGAGTCGTCACCCACTCGCCCCGCTGTGAGGGCTCTACTGCCGGAGTCGGGGGCTGATTATCTCCGCCTGCGGCACCCAGACTTTCCACTACAAGATTAACGCTGCTCTCGCGCTCTCTAACCCTCTCTAAAGTCTGGATGCGCTCCTCTAATGCTACTATCTTCTCCGTCAGGGTGCTAACTAACACACACCTATCACAAATAAAATTATCACTAATGACGGAGGAAGAATGTCTAAACATCCTGCACTCCACACACTGAGCGAGCTGAATGGTAGACATGATAACGTACCTTTGTGCCGGAGTTGTGATTATTTGGTGATGGATTCGCTTGTTGTTGGTCAGATGATACGCGTGTTCTCCCAAAAAGCGCAAAAATCGGATAAAGTCCAGTAGTATTAAAGCGTAAAAACGGGAAAAATATATAATTATAAAAAACTAAACAAAATATAATCTAAAACGCTGTTCCAAACAGACGAGGAACTTTCGCGGGAACAATACCAATTGTACAGCTGAAACGCTCTCATGTGCAGAAGGCCCAAAGGTATCACCGTGGACGCAATTGCCATGAGGCCTAAAGATCTCTGAAAGTGATGAACAGTCACCTTCTGGCCTAGCTTGATTTCCTTCAGGGTGTTGAGAATGCATTCGACACAAGCAGAAGACAATTGTGCCCGCATTATGACCGAAACCCATGTGACACCTAAATATGTTGTCCTCTGAACAGGAAAGAGAACGCTCTTTTTTTTTTCAATGTCGAAGCGCTAGCTCCAGAGACTGAGCCAGAATCTGTCATCTATGTAATCCAAAATAAGGATGCCCTGGAGTCCACATCCATGCATTTTGTATATGTGCGGGCGGGGTGACAGAGCTAGGCGAAATGGAAAGACCTGATACTGGTAAGCTTCGCCCCTGAAAGCGAACCTCAGGAACTTCCTGTGCTGTGGCAATACTTCTATATGGAAATATGTGTTCTTGAGGTCGATTGTCACAAACCAATCCTCTGGTTGGATTTGAGAAGCAATCATTTTGACAGTCAACATTTTGAATCTGAATTTCCTGCGATAGCGGATCAAGCCGCGAAGTTCCAAAATCCAACGCAACCCCCCCATCTCTCTTGGGAACCAAGAAGTACCGACTGTAGTAGCCTGACTCTCTGTCTGGGAGGGGAACATGTTCTATGGCCCCTTTCCTCAGAAGAGTCCTGGGCCAGCAGATGTGCTTGGTACGGTTTCATGGAAGTGGAGACCATGCCGTTGAAACGCGGAGGACGATGTGCAAACTGAATCCTGTAGTGAAGACTGACTGTCCTGACTCTTGAGCATGGCGGGGAAGAAACCTCCCAAAGGCCTGTTTGGATAATTTCGCCCCCTGAAATCTAGTGGCGACGGAATTAACAGTGTTAACACGCGATGAGTACGGCTTGCTCCATGAAAGCGTTAACTTGTCATGGAGGTCACCAAAAAAGGGGGGAGAGAGACATTGAGGCTCCTCCCCTCGGCCATCCGACAGAAACCTGCCATGTAATTTCTAGCGCTTGGGGGAATCTCGCTTCTGCGGCCAGACGATATGCAACCACTCGACCGGACGCGTTATAATCTCCGATAATTCCTCAAACGCTCTGTCAACACTGGAGGAGCATTGTGAGGAGGCTACTTCCATAGAAGCGAGAGAGGAAAATTCTTCCGCTTCTTCACAAGCATGCTTGAGAAGCGGAAGCTAAAAGTTCCTGATCCGGAGAGAGCGCGAGAGAAAGGGGGAATTCCGTCTAGTGCACGTCTGCCAGATCAGCACGCGAGCCCCAGGAAGCACTGCGAAGCACCTTAATAGGGAGAAGATTGCAATACTCACAGTCTCCCTGAAGCCCAAGGCGAGCATGTTCTTCCCCCAAGCACTCAAAACAAAATTCGTGGAGAGCGCCCTCCGAAAGAGATCTAGCACACGGAGGCACGCATCTCTTAACCAACTCCACCATATCGGTGAGTTAATGCTGTTATTTTTTCTTTTCCTTTTGTTATCCGCTTGCACACACACACGCAAACACAAAGCGGTCCTGAAGACAAAAAGATCTGAGGATGTTTCCGGTTCACTCCTATTTATAACCTGCAGGTGCACCTTATTCGGTGACGTCACCTGACTGAGGTTATAAGCCGAAGTATCCAGCGTTTTTGACAAACACAGGCTTCACAACCGGAGAACAAAGAGATGTTCCCATAGCGTTTTCACCCAGCATCGAGTGTAGCTTTTGAAAGGGAACTGAGTGTTGTCCAGAGAGATCATAAGATTCTGACAGGGGGGTTCACCTGGGATGAACAACAGTTCGGTTTCAGTTGATGAGCTGCCATCTAAGATGACAATCCATATCAACTTTTTGAGATTCTTCCGTAACTGACTTTTGTTAGAAACCTATTCTATGTCCTTGTCAAAACACCTGCTCTGTGCCAAGATTTCTGTTTGATCTTTGATCAGCGTTAGGTAAAGGTTATGATTTGCCCATCATCATGCAAAACGTTTTTTGCAAAAACTTGAGGAGGCCTTGCACAATCATCTGCTTTTTCCAAACTGAGCACCAAACATGTCCCTAAATTTCCATCAGTTTCTCAATAGCCCACATTACTGTCGTCTTTGCTTAAAGCAACACAACTCTTTTGTTTAATTGTATAATTATTAGTTTATTTGCCCAACGTAATGCAGTGTGATAAAAGTGCTCATGACTGTGACTGCTGAGAACAAATCCTTTACGGCCACGGGGAAAGAAACATTTCTTTCCCACAGATCTAGCAGATTAAGAGCAGTTATCTGATAGCCAGAAAAACACTGCTGTATAGTTCATCGGTCCAGATGGTGTTTAACAAACCACATGCTGTACTACTGCTTATGCTATACTTTGGCAGATGGCCATGCTTTAGCAAGTAATTGCTATGGGAAGTGGAAGTGAGATCACTAACTGTGTCTAAGAGTGACTTGAAAAAACAATCCTAAATAAACTGAATATAGGCAGTCTATAATGGTCTATAATATTGACTTACTGTATATAGGTTGATGAGATTATGAAATTTACACAATAGACTGCATGATACATATACGGTACTCATGATACACAGACCATTGTTTCCTGAAATTTGCCTGCAGATGTAGTTTTTAATGAAAAAATGACATGCAATTTATAGTTTAGCCTTTGTTTTCCTCCAGGCGTAAGAGCAGACCGACTGGTTAACTCCTGTGGCTGGGATTTCCCACTGAAGAATCGAACTCCAGTCTTCTATTAGAAAAGCAGACATACTCCCACTATTGTAAATAATTATAATTATTAATCATAATCACCATTATGAATCAATTAATGGTACCTTTTTATTTTGGAAGACTGTAAAACAATTAACATTTAATATGCACAAATTCGACAACCATTTTGACAACCATTTGAAATAATGTAGCACTCTCCTGAAAGTCAAAATAAAAAATTTGCCCTTAAGGAACTGTCTATAATTAAAGTTACATGTTTGATTACTCGTATTCACAATATGCTTAGGTACCTGAACAAGAACATTTTGTCCTGTCCCTGAAGCAAACCTCTTTTTTGAAGTTCATTGCTTTGTATTGTAGACTGGTGATTATAACCTCAGCCTAAGTGGCACCGTAATTATAGCTAAACATTCTTATTCGGATGTTGCAAAAATGAAATGCAATTTTCTAAAAAAATATTTCTTACTGCATAAGGAAGGTAAAAATTGTAAAGTAAAAGTGAATGTAAAAGTAAAGTAAATGCTATTAAGATTGTGTGTGCTAATTATGAGAAATTTAAACATTAAATTAACAGTGTATCTTTTATGAAATGCATTTTTTTATTTCAAAACTAAATGGAACGAAGGATAATTATTCTCATAATTTTTAACATCACAGACTTTGGGTTATCGGAAGAAAAATATTTTAAATTTAACACAAAATGTTATTTATGGCATGTATTTCATTGTCTGTATGCAGACTCTATTGAAGGAGAAGAAATTAAACAGGCAAGTACAGGCAAGCAGATCACCTCAAAATTAACCCAAGCATTTGAGGACTGCGGACCATCTGATGACTGTGGTGTAAGGTGTTGTAGAACTGATTACAGCTGGTTATTGCAGTATATGCGCCACCACATACTTTTTATGTCAACATCAAGTCTACTATAATTCTTAAACATCCACAAAAGATCTTAGCAGGGCTAAGTCTTTCAAATATGAGTATACGGTTTTGTTTGGACATTCATGTTATCTTGGAGATGATAGATGTTTTAAAATGGAAGTGTGTTCGTGTATGAAACTGAGTGCAACAGCACCACCAGTAGCTCTAAGAAAAACACACTGAACGATATGAAGAGTCAACAACTATACTGATGCATGCAACCTATCAGTGACAGTCATATTGCACCTACATTTCATCTCATTTTGAGCTCACATAGTATATTGTAGTTCATTTCCATTTCCATCAGGTCTACAGTAAGTCATGAGCAGTTGTGCTATGGAAAAATTCCCAAGTGTAAAGAATGTGAACAAAGTGGAGGATTAGTTGTATCACATTTTTTCTCCTAAAAATAAAGAGACTTATATTAGAACCTGAAGGTATACTAACTAAACATGCATTGCGTAATCAAAATACAAATTACAAAAAAAAAAGGATGGAAACAAGGACTCTATTTATCTATGTATAATCTATGTTCTATTTTTTTTGTTTTTTTTTTTGAGAATGTAATCCTGTGTTGACTTGAGGGCTTGTTCATGATTTAAGACACGGAGAGATAACCATAATCCTGTCCATTCATGATTAGTGACCAGGGTCCTCTCAGCTGCCTGCTCACGTCCTGTTCCCATTTTGCCAGGGTCTAAGACTTTTCCAGATAAATCACTTCCAACTGTGGAGGAAGGAGAGCTGCTGGGAACAGGCTGCTCAAACTACATTCATATTAAAGCCTTTAATAATCAACGAAATGCTTCAAGGGGCAGGGCATCAACTGTAGAATGGTTAGAAACTGTAAGCTTATGGAATCCATTACGTGTTTCATATTTACCCTGAGCACTCCATGTTGATTAAACAGATTTAAGCAGCCCCATTCTCCATATTGATATAATTATTTTCCTCTTTACCCTGCCTTCATAGTTTGCTGATCTCTTGGATCGGTTAGATCTTTCCTTCCCAAAAGACTTTTTTCGCTACTGGTGTGTCAAGCTGTTTCTCATCAATGTTTCCCCACTAAACATGCAATAATGAGATGATGGCTGTTTGAAACTTAGAACAAAATTGACCGACCTGTGTTATGTGTTGAGAAAGACCTTATTGATAGGGGAGGTATTAGATGAGCAAGGGAGAGGTAAAGGAACAGATGTTGGATGAGTAGAAAATGAGTATCTCTGCTATAGTCCCACTAGTGATGCTTCTTTTGCTGTAAGCATGGAAAACAGAAAAGAAGCCCAGATGCTGTTTATAGATGCCTACCAACCATTGGTAAATGGAATAGAAAGAGAACCCCTACTGTTTAGTTTTTATCTTTTAAAAGTAGTGAAGCACTTGACATCACATAAGCATCAATTTTAATATCATTCACTTTAAATGCATAGCATAAAGAACTGTACTGTTCTAAAACAAGAACATGAAATCAGTAACCATCTTCATCTCTTTGCACCCCATACATTGGGCCAAAAAGAAATTCATACATTAAACATAGTCCAAGTTTTACCTCTTTTTTCCCTAAACAGTGGCCAGTGTTTTCAAGGTGCCAGCGTTTGCGTTTGCAGTGAACCACATAACCTCGCAGCTTTTTTCAGGCTCTGACTCTCTCCTTCCCACCCTGCACACAAGCACCCAATTCACTGTCATATATATAAAACTCTAGTCAAATTTCAAAGTCTGTGCCACATATGTATTCCCATAACCCTAAATTTCCCCTCCAAAAAAAGCAATTTCTGCCATGAAATTCGAGTAGACTTGCATGCAGGAAGAAACGTGGCAACAATTGTTTGCTGATTCAGTGAGCGAAGTTTGAGGAGAGAAACTGTCCTTTTTGGTCTGACCTATCCAGTTAAGATATGTATACACCAGGTCCCCAAATTTACTAACTGACTCATCAAACTTTGAATTCAAAAGTTACAAGACATTAAAGAGATCCATGCGGAACCTGTTACTACTTCATGTAAGGAATATTTTGCAATATAACAATCCCTACAGTTGGATAGTCGGCAACTAAATGTACATTACAGTTAAATACCAGTGCATTTTACTATTATCAGAAATGTAGCATTTAATATCAGTTATGCATGAGGCACACAAGGACTTGTGATGAAATTTTACTTTAATAGAGGTGTAAAGCCTATTGACATTAACCAAAGACCATAAGACTCTTAGCCACAGTAAAACATTTAAAGAAGAAGTTTTAAAGAAGGCCATAAATGTATGAATGACAATCCTGGCCTAAGGTGTGTCCAGGCCCACTATTTCATTCATGTGAACATTCACCAAGTGGAATGTATATGGGAACTCTACACACAATCAGTCCAAACCTCAGCCATTGAAGGAGTGCTGGGGAGGCCAGCTTTTTAGACGTGAAGTAATCAGTACAATCATGGCTCCAGTATACTGAAAAAAAAAAACTTTCTACCTTGATGGCATCCAAGCGGTGGATTTTATAGAGAATGGTTTTTACTCTCATATAGTAAGTGTTCTGTTATTCTGTAGTCCCAGTTTGACTCGAATGCCCTTCATAAATGTGTGGTTCAGAACACACTCCAAATAGACAATAGAACACTTTTAAACTGCTTTCTTGAACCTTGAAAAAGTCCCCTCCATTAACGAATATGATGCAACTCCACAGCAAAATAAGTAGAGTGTTAAGACTGGAGTCTACAATGGAAAATTTGTAACAATCATTTCCAGCTACAGAACCGGCAAATCTGACAACGATGAGGGTATTGAAGTACAAAGGTATAATGTCTGCGGCCAGTTGAAGGATTTTGGAGAATAACAACCACATTACACAATCCTCATCTCAGACACTATTATTCAGTTACATGATGAGGGTTTGAGATGGGGGAAAAAAAAAAAAAAACGCTTGCTCAACAGTGCTTCATTGTTGCCCTGGGAAACATTTGGAATCACTTAACACAGTAAGGCTCTGTTTTAGCATATTCATGTAAACATTAAATTAAACAGGCATCAAATACTGGATGTTCCAAACCTGAAAAGTCATAAAGTTTCAAGAACCAGGCCTAACCTAATTAAACTTATTTGAAAAGAAACAGAAGTACAGCTTCTGGGGCAAGTCTATAAAATAATTTTATACAGTTGTGGTCAGACGTTTAGATAGACTCATTATAAGCATAAATGTCAGGCAATATTGGGCATACTATAAATTTTTTAAACTTTTTTAATGGTGTAGAATGATTATAATATATATATTAAATACATGAAGTTCAACATATACATCTTTATCATTATCTACCATATATTACAGTACATACACATAAACATAACATTCACTGTAAAGGACTGTAATTTCAGATTTTTTTTCTGTCCTCAGTCCTTCCGCAAAGTTAACGTGTTAGCGTTATCCTTCCAGGTTTTAATAATGCACCGGGCAGTCCTCTATAGTTATTTTCTTTTCTTGATTTTGCAAATAATTTAACCTCCAGGAACCGCTAGGAACCTTGCCACTGAGGAACGTCTTTTTATATGACACAACAAGCATGTTTAAGAAATGAGAAGCTACTCACTGTATCAGTTATGGTTAATAGGAATGTTGCCAGCTGAAATCACTGCAGTAGTTGTCCAACCAAAGGCTCTTAAGTATTTGCTCATTTATTCCAAACAATTACTTTTTTTTTAGACACAATGACTTTTTTTTTTTGCTCAAAATCTAGTTCAAATGTTTATAATTTTACAATAAGATAAATATACTTTACAAGCAGTAATTTGTAATCTTTGATTGCTTACTGTTACCATTAAGGTGCAACACTATATGCTCAGTTTACTGTAGGTACAGTACATTAGCTCAACACAAAACAAGTATCTCAGTTTTACTAAATTCATGTACAGTAGCTGGGTCTGGTCATGTCCACCATTTGTCGCAAATTCTAAATGGTTAACAACTTAGCTCACTTAGTTACAAAATAACTGACTTGAATAGCTATTTCTATGTTGTGAGATAAAACTCAAAAGCACTAGCCTCATATAAAGCATTCATTTACTTTGGTGTAGTGCATAAATCTTTTACAATGCTTTTAAAATCCTGGGTGATAAATGTACTGTAAGCTGTTAGATGGCAGTGAAAGCTTTTTATGACATTTGAAGTGCTTCCTAAAGTGTGTGCCATAAACGTACTGCAAGTGGGCTGCAAGATTATAATAATAATAATAATAATAATAATAATAATAATAATAATAATAATAATCAATTTTGCAATTCGGTTTAAAGTTCACATAAAATATTATGTTAATTAAACACTTTTATTTTAGAACTTTAAAAAAATTACAAAAAAAAAACAAACAAACATAACATTTAAACAATGTGATATCCTCCATTTATCTTATTGTTGTGTATTGATAAAAAATTTCACACTTCGAACTGGGCCACAACCCTGTTAAGTTTGCGAATTGCTGACATATTGTGTTGTTGAGATACAAGAGGCTTAATTATCATTATGTGTTGTTTGAGACTGTAAAATCTATTAGTGTAACCTTATCCTCAAAAGATTGAGCTATTTGGATTTTTATGAAGTCTCCTTCTGTAATGTAAACATTTGTGAGGTGTATTTAGTGTATCTATTCCTTATAGCAGCATTAAATTGATTGATCCTTAACCAAAGTGATTAAGGTTCATTTTAAATTTAACATCTATTACTTTAAAGACATTGACCAATGAAATGTCATTACAATTTGACATCTTTATGAATCCCATATTGAATTGACCTCAATTTCTCTGCATGTAATACAGTACAATATCCCATTGACAGGGTGTTGCTACATCTCGCTTGAGCATTAACTCTGCAGCCTGTTTGCCTTCTAGCCAAGCTCTCCTTAAGAAGTGTCTTCACAAAACATTGCACCTTTCATGTGCTGTCACTCAACAGCATCAATGGGTACATTACCTCTCGATTTCAGAGATGTTTTCCTAGTCCTAGTTATTTCACCCTTTCGCACTACTGTATGCCTTTTTCAAATGTTCCTAAATTATTATGGTTATGCTGAAAAAAATCAAATAAATAGTCTGCCAGGGCCAGTGGGAGGTTTTTACACAATTTTAAATTGTCCATGTTTGTTATGTATCACTTTTTTTTTTTATGGATTCTAATCATTTGTTTTCATTGCTTTACACACAATACTCAACAATGAAAAAGTAAAAACAGATGTTTGTTGTATTGTGTAAATGTATAAATATTCAGAAACCAAAAAAGACATTTATATAAATGTAACCAGACCCATCACTTAGTAATTAAATGGTTAAAGCACCTTTGGCAGAAATGACAGCCTCAAGTCTGCTTGTGAATGATGCTACAAGTTTGGCACACATTTCTTTTGGAAGTTTCTTTTGTCAGAATCATTCAAGCTCAGCCAGGTTGGATGGGCAGCGTCTATGCACAGCCATTTTCAGCAATTTTGTCTCTCCAGAGATGCTCTATTGAGTTCAGAGCCAGACTCTGGCTGGGTCACTCCAGGACTGGAGTGTTTTCTTGGCAGCATGCTTTGGGTTGTAGTCTTTATGAAATGTAAACCATCACCCCAGCCTGAGATCCTGAGTACTCTTGAGAAGGTTATCACTCAGTATAGCTTTTTATTTTTCCCTCTACACTGACTAGACTCCCAGTTGCAGAAAAAAAAAAAAAAAAAAAACATCTCCATAGCATGGTTCTGCCACCGCTGTGTTTGACTGTAGGAATGTTTTTAATAAGTTGATGGACAGCGCCTGGTTTCCTGATTCCAAAAAGTTCAATCTTCATGCCAGCAGAGCAGAAGATTTTGTTTCTCATGATCTGAGAGTCCTTCAGGGGCCTTTTGTCAAACACCCAACAGGCTGTCATGTGCTTTTTAATGAGGAATAGCTTCTCTTCTATAGAGGTCTGAATGGTGGAGTGCTGCAGTGATGGTTGTCCTTTTGTAAGGCTCTCCCGTCTCCACAAAGAAACTCAGGATCTCATTTATAGACACCCTTGGGTTCTTGGTCACCTCTCTGACCAAGGCCCTTTGTCCCCTGTTACACTGTTTGCATGGGTAGCCAGATCAGGGAAGACTGTTGGTTGTACCAAATCCCTTTCTTTTGCAAATTATGGAGGCTACTGTGCTCTAGGCTAGAATCAAAGCTGCAGAAAGTTTCTTGCATTCTTTCTCAGAGCCGTGTCCAGGTCTACAGATAATTATCTCGAGCTCTTTGCATTGTTTTCACTCTGACATACACCATTTATTGTGACACCTTATATAGACAGGTGTGTGCCTTTCCTAATTATGCCTAGTAATCAGCTACATGCAGACTTCAATCAAACTGTTGAAGAATCTCAAGATCCACTGATACTAGACTGCCTCAGATCTCAACTGCAAGTGTCAACAAACCCATTTAAATAGGAAATCTTTTTTTCCTTAATTAGCAAACTCCAAATACCTGTTTTTTCTTTGTATTAGGAAGTATTGTGTGTTGAATGATACTGACCAAATGATTTTAATCCATTTTAAGATACAGTAAGTGTAAAACATAACAAAATAAGGAAAACTTGAAAGGATCTGAAAACTTTCTGTTAGCAAATTATGTCAGTATACTGTACACCATAAACCTGCACATGTAAAGCCTTACTGTATGTCAATGCTCCAGACTGACAAAGGATATAATCTGAGCCAACTTTAATGTGGTATTTGACTGATATTTAAATTACTATGAAAGGGAACCATGCAGTATGTTTAAGCATTTTGCATTTAAAGTGTTTTAGACAAGATTTTAATAATCTAGAAGGTTAATCAAATGAACAGTCAGAACTTGCTTACCTAACAGATCTTTAAACCATATTTAAGTCTGCAATATTCTGTATATAAGCACTCACTTTCCAGACTGTGTGTGTGTGTGTGTGTGTGTGTGTGTGTGTGTGTGTGTGTGTGTGTGTGTGTGTGTGTGTGTGTGTGTGTGTGTGTGTGTGCGTGTGTGTGTGCGTGTTCTGTCTCAGACTTATCCAATAAATTCAAACAGGTTTCAGTTTACAGTTATTTCAGCTCTTGACATTTGGCAGCAGAGGTGAGTAGGATTCAGTCAATTAAAGGGCAAACCTCATGCTTCCGATAAAATCCCCTGGTGAGAAAGTTTGTGGAAAACATGATGCTACCTATCGGTCATGGTACAGTATACTTTCAAACTGTCAGGTAAACAGAAATGACACAGTTGCAGGTCTCCTTCAAGGTTTAATTTATTCAAGAGATGTCTTGATTCAGGCAAAAAGACAAAAGAAGCAGAACAAAAACAGAAACAAACTGAGCTGTTCTCTTTAAGCAAAACACAGGCGTGCCAACGTCCCAAAAAAACAAAAACCACCCCGAAGAGGAAAAAGGCCTTGACTAAAAACCCAAAAAACAAAAACCACTAGGAGACGTGGCTGTAGGGCGATAGGGCCGAAGTCCGCTGAACTGCACGGCCGCGAAGAAGAGCGGGAGCAAGCCGGTGGTCTATCAATTCATCCTACTCATCATTATTTCCTACACAGGCTTTCTGCGCATGCGCATTAAAAATACGTCACATTTTGCTATCTTGGCGTCCCTCCCATAAATTAATTCATTAGCGAATTTACTGAGGTATTTCAAAGTTTTACCGGACTGGACAGGCCACGAAACGCGGGCACGCGCCTGGCGACACGGAACAACGATCTGACACAGGACGACAGACACGAGGGAATAAAAAGGGTGAATGATTACAACAAAAAACGAGGGGAACAAGTGAGTGAAATCATCTTGATTTAATCATCAGAATAGTACCGAGAAAGTGGGAGGGGTGGTAGTGATGTCACAGAGACATGGATAAATGGCGAAGGATCAAAACAAACACCATGTGCTTGAATAGACATGTAAACACGGGATACAAGGGGAGAAAATGAAAATCATAGATCGGAGAGATCAGACCAGGGGTTTGACCCTTTACATCATTTGCAATATATCATGTGTGTTATGACACATTTATTCACAAAATTATTATTATTATTATTTATCTCTGATGTTACAGACTTTTCCAACCAGAAGTATTACAAAATTTACTAAATTGAAAAGTATGCCTCTTACAAAATAAATAAATACAATATAGTATAATAAGTCTTCAGATGCATTGACCAGCATTTTGACTAGCTGTGGGGTTCAGAACACACGTACGATAACGTCATTCTATATATTACAACAGTCTAGGCAAAAAAGCCAAAATGTCAGGCGTAAATCAAAAACGAGGGAAAACTATATCTAAAACAAAGCATCAGTTCAAAGGGAAAAACCCAGAGAGCAAAAACCAGAGGAAAGAAATGAAAAGTTATACGCAGGGGAGGAAATCGGGCAAATAGGCTTAGAATTGTAGACTGAATGGATAAAACAAGACTTAGCAATGAAAAACTTAAACTGAAAAGTTTTTTACACTAAGTAGGTAATCAGTAAATGAATCAAATAAGGACTTGGAGACATCACCAGGTAATGAAATTAATCTGAGCCTTGACTAAGAAAATTCTGCTAAAAATACACATACTGTACCTTGGGCTTATTATAGTGGTTTATGGGCCAAGGCTGAATTGCAACTTTGAATAAGACTATGAATAAAATATAAATAGAACAAATATGACTGTTTCTACATTTAAATCTACCTTTATTTATAAACTGTAGTCATATAAAATTTTCTTAAATTCCAAACTTATTATGTGCATATTCCTGCAATTGCTCACAGATTGCACTTTTTATGGATACAAAGACTTCAGTTTACAGAAAGTGACAGCGCTGATTACAGCAATATGTAACCATTCTACCTAGTCACATTTGGTCTTACTGTACAAAACAAGTCTCTTATTCTTGTTCTTTCATCTACTAGCTACCCAAAACAAGAATTATGGTAATCATACACTGCCATTTGCAATGATATAATTTGTGGTGAGTGTATAAAATATGTTGCATTTACTGTACTTGTTAAAAAGACTTTGAAGATGCACAAATGCTACCATAATTTAACCGTAAGAAGAAGAAAAAACAGCGTGTGTTTTATCTTAGAAACCTGTTAGAAAATGAAAATATTCTGAGTCAAATGGCTGGATGTGCAAAAACTAAACATACAGAGAGAGTTGGGCAAAACATTGACAGTGTGTTAGCTTATAAAGATTTAGATAGATAAATCTGTTCAGAATATACAAGGAGTATCAAAACATTTCGAGACTAGTTTTGTAAAACGCCAACAGATGGCAGCACAAGGCTGCACACACAGTCATACAGAGCAGTGACCTCCATAAGTCAGTGTGCTAAAAGACATCATTCCATGTATATCTGGAGCTATGCAACTGGTGCTCTTCTGACCATGTGTGTTACCACATGTTTTACCTTCCATCATGAAAATCAAAGAGCGAATGTGAAACTCAATGTGCGTCAAACTGGGCAAATCTGTCACAGAGACATTTGATATGATTTGGCAAGTTTACGGCGTTGCAGCAATGAGTCATTGGAAGTATTTTGAATTTCAAAAGTAGAAGAATATCACTGAAAGACGACAAGACCTTCAACGAACTCAACCCCTGAAAATGTCGGAACCACTCGGCAGCTTGTTCATGATGATAGTTAGAGACCAATCCACAACATTGTTGCCATTGTCAGTGTGTCACAATTTAACATTCCAGACAATCCTCATGTGTGATTTGAACAGTTGCCGTGTTGATGCAATGTTCATTCCCAGGATGTTGACCCAGCAGCAAAAGGAACATCGTATCAAAGGCTTCCAAGAACTCCGTCAGCATGCCATGGAAGAGCCGTCCTTCATGTTGAGGATCATTACAGGTAACGATACTTTGGTGTACGAGTACGGCCCTGAGACAAAACAACTTCGCAGTGGAAGAGCCCATCATCTCTACGACCAAAATGTGCGAGGCTGGTCCACAGCTCAACTTACTGCATGCTCATCGTCTTTTTCAACATTTGAGAATTTGTCCCCTGGGGCCAGATTGTCCATGAAAAATTTCCTGGCTCTTTTGACTTTTTCATCCCCTGATAACTGATGTATGTGTGATACTTACAGTAACAGATGTTTTAGATCATTCTATCTTACAAGAATTTATGAATGTTATTGTTTTTATTTCAAGCTCAAATATACAACATAAATAATGTCTGTTAGCTTAATTAGCCAGCTTCTTTACTGATTAATTCGATAATGTTATTGTTGTTTGTCATTTCACTGCCTTGCTTCTTCTCCTCGCTCTTGCTCTCTATCTGTTCTTTGCTAATCCTGTATCTTTGCATGAGCTTCTGGGTTAATCTAAGTTTAGCTCTTCCCTTGTTCCTATTTGTGTGTGTAGATCAGCTTTAGCTTCTGTATCAGCCCTATCCCTGTTCCTGCACAGTTCCCTAATGTAGCCTGCCTTTATGCTTAAGCTCCCAGTATATCCCCTATATCTGGCTGTGCAAGTCTCAGTATTTGCTCCCTGGATCAGACCTAGCATCTGAGTTTTCCCGGAGTGACATACTCAGCCTCTTTCGTCTCAGGATCTGTTCAAACTCCTATGTCTGATGTTCTGATCACATCCTGTGTTCAAGCACAGCTCTTTCTACTTTATTGTTCACTGACCCTGTTTTCTTTTCTTGTGAGTCCAGCTTGCTAGTCCTGCTCTTTTTTCTTTTACATGTCATGCTCTGTTGCTTATGTCAATCACAATCTCCCAATTGTTACCCCAATGTTGGTTATGGTCTGTCTTTTTCATAGTGTTTTTCTGCTCTTTTTTTGCAGTGTCTGTTCTTTGAGCATGACTTTTGAAGCTGTCTGATTATGTTTCTGGAAAAGTGGGAAAATGTAACTAATTTATCTGTATTGATTTCTAAAACATCTCAATGACTCCATGTCCTGTACATTGACTGAATGTCACCCTTTATAGTTATATTTATATATTTACTCTCTCTCTCTCTCTCTCTCTCTCTCTCTCTCTCTCTCTCTCTCTCTCTCTCTCTCTCTCTCTCTCGCTCTCTCTTATTCTCTGTACTTATAGTTATAGGTTTTTTCCTGTACAGGGTTGCAGGCCTGGAGCCCAGTACAAGGCAAGATACACTGTAGACAGGATTCCAGTACATTGCAAGGCATGGCACACAAGCATGCACACACTCACATACCACAGGCAATTTCACACACACAGACCCAATTAATCGAACCCACGACCCTGCACTACACTAGGGAGTTTCCTAGTTATGTTCAATGTTGTAAACTATTCACAAGACAAGTTATTTCTAGTTTTCACTGCTCACCAATCATTTTTAAACATTCAACAGCATTTTAAATATGTACATTATGTCAGCGCAATGGTTAAAGAACAACAAGAATGCTTTGGTGCATGTGTGCAGCCACACCCAGAGGCCTCCAAACATCATCCAGGTTGTACTGCATTGTATATACTGTACAGCTAAGGACCATAAATTTACTTGTAACACCATATACTAGAAACAAACAACATGTGTTGATATGATTTGGCGTCCCATTTATTTTCCTAAGTGCTGCGTGGAGGCTAACAATTTTTTAAATTTTCCTCTTAAAAAAGCATTAGACTGACAACAAACATGCATGAAATCCAGACCTTATCTCTAAAATATAGTTTAACTGTTTGTCCAACTTTTTTTTTGGTGTGGTATATCTGCTGTATCCAGTGAATCTCAACAGTAGACACTTAAAAAAAAAAAAAAAAAAAATTGATGTAAGATTTTCACAACTCCGCACATTTCATATTACCATACTTTTCTTTTGGCAAGTCAAGTTTGAGAGCATTAGAGGTAATTCTAAAACATTTAGACAGACTTATTTTAGGTTTCTTTCACTTCATGTTTCCCCCAAAGAAGAATTTGTGGATGTCCACTAACATTTAAATAAGAATCATCTGCCTGACCAAAAAAAAAAAAAAAAAAAAGTTTCTCACTCCAAGATGTCCAAGTACTGTGGTCTCTGATTCATGTGTGAAAATTATCCATCATGCTGCCAGAACAACAGTTTTAAAGTTTCAAAAACTGGAATATGCTTATGCCATCTGAGAAGAAAAAAAAATCAATTGCTGGATTAATCTGGTGATTTAGCATATTCAGGTTGTCAGTTGAGTTCAGTTAATTTTCATGGACGTTGCTGAGCCTAGACTTAACCTATGGAAGAAACCCCAGATCATAATACTGCCTCTAGATGCTTCTATTGTGGGCACTCGCTTCATCGCTTCATGCTCTTTCCTTCTTCCTGAGTGATGCACCACATGACATTTTCTATGGCTTCAAATCTAATCTTTATTCTTCCTAGCAAATTGAACCTTTTTTTCTTATTTCCTGTGTGGAAATGCCCTTACGTTCATTAAACAGAGGTATGATTTATCTTTTTATTCAACATATTTCTTCCATAGATTTGATAGTTCAGCACTACTCTTCCAAGTATTAATAATGTCGTGAATGGATCTTAACCCAATTCCAAATACACCTTTCCTATGTACTGTTCTTTTTTGCTGCTCGATAATAATTTGTCTCCTGAAATGGTGACTTTATTTCGGCTAGGCAGTGTATCCTGGGAACACAGGTACACCACTTAGTTCAGAAAACAAATTGCATGGATGAATAAACATAAAGAAATAAATTTTAATAAAGAAACATAAATGAATCAAAGGCATTAGATACCAAAAAATGCACCACTAAGAGATTCCACATCACCTTGGCCCATATGAAGCCATACAGTACAAGCAAAATGCATACAAAAACCAGACTGAGATCATCACTAGCCTTCTGGATATGTGTTCATTGGTCAGATGAAACAATCAGTATTACTGCAAGTATGGAGCAAAAAGAATGAGGCCTTTCATCCAAAAGTAAATACAAGGTGTGTATAAACATTTGGCCTCAACTTTACTGTCCAAAATATGACTAATGTAATGAGTCATGCAACTGTGAATAAAGTGCATATTTGGAAATTAACCTCTAAACCACAGGGTTAACATCCCAGGAGGGCCCAGCTGTTACATTTCTCAAACTACATACACAAGCTGTTTAAATAGGCAAGGCGGGTTTAGAAAATATCATTTAAAACTACGCAATATATTACTATAAATAATTGGATTGCAGATTGACCTTCCTTTGACTGATTTACCTATGTTCAATACAAGCTACTAATGTAATTAAAATCTACAGTAAGTAAATGTGGCTTTATATCAAAATGTTATTTAATGGTTATCTTAATTCCTCCAGTGTTCTGCACTTCGAATGTTTCTAGAATGACTGCCACTATTATTACACATATCCATAGATATAAGAAAACTAGGAATTAACTTTGAACGAGATTAACACATCAGAGGCGACACCCTCTCAGTGGGGGTGACTTTCCAGATTGGCCCCAATAAGCTGAACTGAACTCAGAGCGTCCGCAGAGATTTTGGTGAAATGCCAGCATACCATGCAGCATTTGAATATAAGAATATTTGACATCTCAAAGCAAAAGCGCAAGTAATGTTTTTTTTTTTTTTTTTTTTTTACAGAGGAACGGCTCATTTATTTATTTTAGCTAGTTATTTTACGAGGGATTGAATGCAGGAGTTCAGGCTTTATCCAGTTAAGATGGATGGTCAAGGTGAGGTTACTGTTTATTCCATTTAATAAACTAGAGTTTCTCTTACCTAATCCTCAGTTATATTTGCATCGTACAGTAGCTTCTCACAGGTGCTTCAGGTGCATGTCATGCCAGCTTGAGCTGTGAATAAGCTGCTTGATCGTTATCAATGAACAGTCATGAATACAAAGATATTTTTACATTTGGTTTTAAGCAATTATTGTTTTATGTCATTATTGGTAATTGCTATTATATGAACTTTTGGAATCTCTATTGTATTTTACGTTGTCTATTTAAATTTTCAATATTATTGATTTTCAATAGAGAGCCCTACAAGTTTTGGTTCAACTTATTTCTAACTTTGGACTTAATCTTTAAACTGAAGTTTTAACTATATTAAATAAATTAATTGCATTTGTAATTAAAGAAATCAGTTAGCCTTTAGTTAATATTTATACAGTGTGGGCCATTTATATGGATACACCTTAATAAAATGTTATTAAGTTATTAAGTTAAAGAGTTATTTACAAGTTTCTCTTTGTTCACAGCCATTGACATGTCGAAGAGGTTAACACGTGATGAGCGGATCGAAATTGTGTTGATATCTGGTGAACGCAGTAACCGGGTCATTGCAGCAGATTTCAATGCAAGACACCCTACGAGACCACCCATCTCCCATGCTACAGTTAGCAAACTGCTTGCTAAGTTTCGTGAAACTGGTTCAGATTGCCAAAAACTGGTTGGATTTGCCAAAATGTGGACGCATGAAAACTGTCACTAATGAACAAACATCAGTGGCTGTCCTAGCTTCATTCAGCAAGAACCCACAGCATAGCACTCGCCGCATGTCACTGGAGAGTGGCATTAGTTGAACATCCCTTCGGCAGATATTAGCTACTCACAAATGGCACCCTTACAAACTCCATCTACTGCAGCATCTCAACGAGGATGACCCAGATCGGCGCACACAATTTGCAGAATGGGCAAAACAAAAATTGGAACAGGACCCTCAGTTCGCGCAGAAGATTTTGTTCAGTGATGAGGCAAACTTTTATGTGAATGGTGAAGTTAACAAACAAAACCCCCGCTATTGGTCTGACACTAACCCACATTGGATAGATCCCTCCAAGACTGTTGGAACAAAAAAAGTGATGGTATGGTGTGGTATATGGGGTACAAAGATAGTGGGGCCATTCTTCATCAATGGAAACCTCAAGGCCACTGGATATTTGAAATTGCTACATGATGATGTGTTTCCCTCTTTATGCACTGAAGCTGGCACATTCCCTGAGTTTTTCCAGCAAGATGGTGCACCACCACATTATGGGTGTCAGGTCCGAGCATTCCTAGATGAACAGTTTCCTGAAAAGTGGATTGGTCGTCGTGGGCCAGTTGAATGGCCCCCAAGGTCTCCCGATCTGACCCCCTTAGACTTTTATCCTTGGGGTCATCTGAAGGCAATTGTCTATGGTGTGAAGATACGAGATGTGCAGCACCTGAAACTACAGATACTGGAAGCCTGTGCTGGCATTTCTCCTGCGGTGTTGCTATCAGTGTGTGAAGAGTGGGAGAAGAGGGTTGCATTGACAATCCATCACAATGGGCAGCACATTGAACACATTTTATAAGTGGTCAGAAACTTGTAAATAACTCATGAAAGAATAAAGTTACGTTACAACCAAGCACACCATTGTTTTTCTTGTGAAATTCCCAATAAGTTTGATGTGTGACATGACCCTCTTCCTATTAAAAAAACAAAAGTTGGATCCAAGATGGCCGACTTCAAAATGGAGAGCCCATCTTGTCACCCATCTTGTCATGCCCCCTCACATATACTAATGTGCCACAAACAGGATGTTAATATCACCAACTATTCCCATTTTATTAAGGTGTATCCATATAAATGGCCCACCCTGTAGTTATGTTAGATCATGTACAATGACCATTAAAATATCAAGACAAACAATAACAATAAATGTGTTTCCAATCTGGAAATCTTTCCAATCCAGAAAGTTCTCAATCTGGAAGAATGTCCTACATCAGAAATTTTAAAGTTACACATGAACCCTGCAGACTTCTTCTAGAAATGTTATTGATCATGTTCTAAATTTAGTTACAGATTATTTTACCAGGTTATTCTAGTATCTTTCCATGAATTTTCATTTCTATTCTGATAACAATGGAATGGCAAGGTTGATACTTTTGTTTTGGCTATAAACTGACATTTAGGTCAAAACATGAGACAGTAGCTCAGAATTTCATTTTCCATTTAGATATTAGATAAATTAACTCATCCTTTCTTCAAGATATTAAAAATATTGAAACACACGACTGGCTTTTACATATGAAGACTGCATTTGTTCTTAAAAAGTACAAAACATTATTAAGACCAGATATAAAAAAGAGGGAAAATAAATGAGAGCCATTCAACAAGCACTTGGCATAGCTGATACAACTTGGAATGTCCTAAAAACAAAAAGAATACACTAGTGGCTTAACAATCAGACACTGAATAAGTTAGCCAAGGAAAATAACATGAGTTGATGACAGAAACATTGTGAGAACTGTGAAGAAAAACCCAAAAGTATCAGTCAGTGACATCAGCAACAACCTCCACATAGAATGGATGAAGTTCTTACAAATCAGTGCTCAAAGAAGACTTGAAATGAGACAAAACCACAAGATCAAAACCACTCATCAGTTCTGGCGCCAATATTAACCAATATTATACCCTAGTGATGATAAGGTCAGATTGTGGAGAAATTAACAATCTGTTCATGATCCAAAACATACAGACTCATCACTTGGGGACAGTGGAGTTGCTGGCTTGGGCTCACATGACTTCTTCTAGAATGGGTTTACTAGGCCTATTTTATATTTGTATTTAGTTAATATCTAACCAATGATACAGAATTATTTCAAAAGTCAGCATGAACTTTCTGTCTGCCAATTTATAGAGCAATGCTTTGAATGTACAGTACAGACCAAAAGTTTGGACACACCTTCTCATTCGAAGAGTTTTCTTTATTGTGTTCTTTATTGTGTTCTTTAGCCCAAACAAGTCTCTTCTGCTTGTTGCCTGTCCTTAGCAGTGGTTTCCTAGCAGATATTCTACCATGAAGGCCTGATTCACACAGTCTCCTCTTAACAGTTGTTCTAGAGATGTGTCTGCTGCTAGAACTCTGTGTGGCATTGACCTGCTCTCTGATCTGAGCTGCTGTTAACCTGCGATTTCTGAGGCTGGTGACTCGGATGAACTTATCCTCCGCAGCAGAGGTGACTCTTGGTCTTCCTTTCCTGGGGCGGTCCGCATGTGAGCCAGTTGCTTTGTAGCGCTTGATGGTTTTTGTGACTGCACTTGGGGACACTTTCAAAGTTTTTCCCAATTTTTCGGACTGACTGACCTTCATTTCTTAAAGTAATGATGGCCACTCGTTTTTCTTTACTTAGCTGCTTTTTTCTTGCCATAATACAAATTCAACCTCTTTGAATGAGAAGGTGTGTCCAAACTTCATTTTTCGGAGGAATTCTGTAATTCTGTAAATAAGTAATTCTGAGGAACTTCATCCTGTAGAAAGAAACTAACCCAAAACACACTGCCAACACAACAAAGAACTTGATCAGGTGAACATTTGAATTTTTTAGACAGGCCAAGTCAATCACCAGACCTTAACTCAATTGAGCTAAATGAACTACAACTGAAAGAAGCTGTGGAACAAGATCGAAGAGCCTCACAAAAGAATTCAACAGTGTGGTGATGTCAACGGATTGCTGGCTTAATGCAAACAAGGTGTATTCAATCAAATATTAACCATTACTTACTTTAAATGACTTTAAGGTCATATGTTCCTATATTATATAGTGTACTGTATATGTACACTTAAAAAACCTGGTGGTCTGCCACCCAGGTTGCCATGATATACTGTAGGTTATAAAAATATGAGAACATGAAGGCTAAAATCCTGATCTATTGCTTAATATTCATCTTTTAATATCACACACATAAAAAATAAAATAAAATACAGAGAGCTTGCTACTAAGACATCACTCAATAATAGGATACTTTGATGTGGCCAGAAACAAAAAGTACATTTCACTTCACCAAGGTTGATTATTTTTCTAGAACGGTACAACATGAAGTAACAGCACAGCTTGACCTTTAAGTAAAATGGTTGGCATCAGTAATTTACTATTTCTTAAAACAATTTACATAGATCTCAGGTTCCCCAGCTGAAATACCTCATAATTAATGCATTTTTGCATATCTCAAACTAACTGGTTGTCTTCTCATATAAATGAGTCATTTCAGTGCCAAGCCCCACCTGCCAGAGAACAACAGAGCGCTTGTAGGCACTGTTGGATAGAGCTGAGCAACAAGCCAGGGCATGGTATCTTCTTATATGAGGTCACATTGGGGGATAATCTGATTGTTTTATCTAAATCGCCAATACAAAAATGGAAAAAGAAAACAAAAAGCATTCTTTCTTTTTATAAAAATTTATTTATTTTATGTTATTTTATGTCATTGACACAAGTTTCTATTATTGCTTATGCTATGGCACAAGTCAAAAATTTGGACACATCTATTTTTACAAGGATTGTTCTTCTTATATATTTTTTTCATGCATTTCTATGTTTTAGAACAAAACTGCAGGCACCAAAACTATGAAATTGCACAATGACTTAATATATGTAAAAAAAAAAAAAAAAAAAGTGTGAACAAGGCAAAATTATTCATACTTTTGATGCTTCCTTGTGATAATGATGAGGCTTTGTACGTCATTGGCATTCTCCCAACCTGCTTCATGAGGTCGCCCCTGACATCTAAACTTTCAGCTGTTTATGATAATTTATTTACCTTTTTCATGTAACAATATCTCTTTTTGTCCATTTGTTTCATAATCTATTTTAACTGGGATGTTTAGCAAAATCATTATTATTTTAGGAAAATAGTTACAGTTCTATTATTGAGGCAAAGCCAGTTTAGGTAACATTTGTTTATAAAACGTGAGTTAAGAAAATTGACACTCAACATGTAGCTACGTTTTTTACTTACACTATTTAATTAATCACTCATCATAAAAAAATGCTCCTGCTGCAGGATGTATTTTAGTGCTGTAGTACAGTAATGTTAATCACTTATGATTTAGTGACTGATGCTAAAGACACTTTACAAACAGAAACTCTGAAGCTATTAGTGAGGTTAACAACCACAACCGCAGTTGCGTCATCTCTAAATATCTCTGCTTGACTTCTACAGCCACGCTGGTGAGTAGTCTACTAGCCAGTATTACACACCGCTCTCCAGGTGGAACCAAATACCCTAAACAGAGAGGGGTGTCTGTAGACTAATTAAAACATTTACTCCTTCAAATAGTAAGACATCTCTGAGCCTGATCACTGTCCTATGATAGAAAACAGACTGACTGTAAAAAAGCACTGAAACTGGAGACTCCTTCTATAAATATACATTTATATATATTTCTTACAGAAAACTTGACTTTCTTAGTGACTATATGTGGTTAAGTAGACTTTTTCCATTCACCTTTTAGATTATGTAGATCATCCACCATATAATTTCATGTCTAATTCGTATAGAAATAATTACATATATATATAATATGTATATATATATATATTATGGCATGCCGTTTAGGAAAATATTCATGAGAGAACTTAATGGAAACTCTGAATATATTGAATGAAACGTGAGAATATTGAATGGATTCCGAATATATTGATTGAAACTCTATATATATTGAATGAAGATTCTGAATATATTGAATGAAAATATATATATATTGAATGAATTCTGAATATATGGATTGAAAACTGATGTATTGAATGAAAAGTCCGAATATATTGAATGAAAACTAAGTATATATTGAATGAAACATGACGTCACTGAAACACAGCGCCATCTTTAGAAAGGATGAGTGAGTCGGCGAGAAACTTGGTTGCTGCAATTGTGAGAAATGAAGAGATGGTCAACACATTGATGAGTGCGTGTACGGCCCAAAGTAGTGGCACAAGCCGCACTCAGTATCAGACTACGGATGAAGAAATATATTCGCTATTTCACCGCGGAAGACCGGTGTTATGCGCTAAAATGCTCCCCTGCCACAGATTGCCCCCCCCCCCCCCCCCTACACAATCTCCGTCGAATATTATATTAGAACAGAAATTTATTCAATATATTCAGACTTTTCATTCAATATATCAGTTTTCAATCAATATATTCGGAATCCATTCAATATTCTCACAGTTCATTCAATATATTCAGAATCTTCATTCAATATATATAGAGTTTCAATCAATATATTCGGAATCCATTCAATATTCTCACGTTTCATTCAATATATTCAGAGTTTTCATTAAGTTCTCTCATGAATATATATATATATATATATATATATATATATATATATATATATATATATATATATATAGCGCATTACAGAATATAGTCAGTATTAATTGTGGTCAACAGATCTGTCTATGCAAAGTCCAGCAAAAAGTACTGTATATTTTATTTTTAAATGTGATGCTGTTCTATGTCTGGTTCATTTTCAAAACTATTTCTCTTTCTATAACGCACTATTAGATTCAATTCTGACATTTTATCTCTTAACTCTATTCCATGACCTTAAACAATCAATACGCATAGTCAAACATTACGGTCTCTAGTTTTACTCATTAGGTGTTGCTCTGTGTGTGACCTCTCTGGATCAACTGTGAATGAGTGGGAGGTCCAGTCTGCTAGAAAAACAATAAACACACAGAGCCAGAGGTCAGGGCTAGGGGGGACCTGCTAAAATAAACAAAGGAAAGCCCTAGGTCTGATCATTCTTTAGCAGTACTTTAAGCCCATCCACGTTTGTCACGTTGCACATGTCAGTACAGCCTTTCCTACCGGAATAAAACACTAACTACAAACATGTGGCAGACCACAACTAAAGGTTCACATAGCTGCTGAGCAGAAGCTGAGATGCATTTAACGCATTATCCTTTAATTTTTAAAATGAAAATCTGAAATCTGACATCTGGATTTTGTCAGAAACTTGGAGCAGATTTATATAGTATAGATTGAATCTGGTGGTCCAGAAGATTTGATATGGAAAGTGAGCTGTGACAAGGTTTACTCCAAGTTGGTTAAATAATAATATTATCAGCACAATATTTTGTGATGCCAGGAAAAAAAGATTACCGAGTTGTTTTATAATGGGTTCTTCCTGCCAACACGTTGAATTAATTCTCACTGCACACATGCACCCTTCCTGCTACAGGCAGTACAGAAATACAAAGGTATAGAAGTCTTTAATTACAGGAAGGAAGGTTTTTTTTTTTCCTTCTGCTCCCAGACTAACTTAGTAGTTGGTCTGTCAGGTAATTTAGCTGGAGAATAGTGGCAGGAGGGTAAGAAAGAGGGAATGAATGGGGCCTCTTGTTCTTATTCGGACAGATCAGCTATACATGAGGCTTGGTCTTGTTTTTAGATTACACATATGGAACAGAGTAAAGTTGTGGTTCTAATTCACTGTGTACATTATGTGAATGCGGAAAATATAACAAAATATAACCATGGTAACTGGAGAGATGAGACAAGTGAAAAATACGGGTGGAATTACAATAGAAGTAGACCAGCTTTGTTTAATTCTTCATGACATATAAAAAGCGTCTTGATTGTACTTTCTGGTTATGGGTCATTTTAATTATTTTATGCTATATCATTGATTGGATATGTAATGTACAGTATGGGATATTGTATAAATGCTACATTTTAGTTGAGGATTTTTTAGCTTTGGATTTTCCATGTTTTTTTTTATGCTTCTGTTATAAAATAATTTAAAAGCTCAGTATTATTTGAAAAAAATAAATACATATTGGATAAGGTTTCAGTATCAGTTTCAGGAGAGAACTAATGGTATCATGCCAGCTCTATTTGTAACAGTTCACACAATCCTGTCAAGGATTATTTTTTACAACAGAAAATCCTGTCATGTTACATTTCTTATGTATAGCACAACATTTGAGTCATGCATTAGTATATTTGACACTGATGACCCTTACCAGGAGGCACATGAATTCTTTACAAAAAAATAAGAACTTTTCTTTCATAGTACACTATAAAAGAATTTGCTCGCCTGCCTTCATATGCATATGAACTTGAGTAACATCCAATTCTTAATCCATAGGGTTTAGTATAATGTTGGCACACCCTTTGCAGCTATAACAGCTTCAACTTTTCTGGGAAGGCTTTCCACCAGGTTTAGGACTTTGTTTATGGGATTTTTTGACCATTCTTCTAGAAGCGCATTTGTGAAGTCAAACATTGATGTTGGAAAATAAGGCCTGGCTCATAGTCTCCACCCTAATTTATTCCAAAGGTGTTCTATCGGGTTGAGATGCAATCCAGTCAAGTTTTTCCCACACCAAACTTGCTCATCCATGTCTTTATGGACCTTGCTTAGTGCACCGATTCGAGTCATGTTGAGGAAGGGGCCATCCCCAAACTGTTCCCACAAAGTTAGGAGCATGAAAATGTACAAAATATCCTAGTATGCTGAAGCATTAAGAGTTCTGTTTATTAAAACTAAGGGGCGAAGCCCAACTCCTTAAAAACAACCAAACATCATAATTCCACCTCCATCAAACTTCACACAATACAGTCAGCCAAGTACAGCTCTCCTGGAAACCACAAAACCCAGACTTGTCCATCCAATAGCCAGGCAAATCATCACTCCAGGGAACATGTCTACACTGCTCTAGAATCCAGTGGCGGTGTGCTATACATCACACCATCTGATACTTTTCATTGCACTTGGTGAGGTAAGGCTTGGATGTACCTGCTCGGCCATGGAAACCCATTCCATGAATCTCTCTATGCAGTGTTCTTCAGTTAATCTGAAGGCCACATGACGTTTGGAGCTATTGACTCTTGGCGACCTCTGTGCACTATGCCTCAGTTGACTGAGGAATATTTAGTAGCAAGGACATTTCACCACTGGACTTATTTCACAGGTGGCATCATACCATGGTACCCTGTTGTAATTCACTGAGCTCCAGAGAGCAACCCGTTATTTTTACAAATGTTTGTAAATGCGGTCTGCATACCTAGGTGCTTGATGTTATACACCTGTAACCATGGAAGTGATTGGAACACCTGAATTCAATGGATGGGTGAGTGAATTCTCACCCATCCATTGAATTCAATATAGTGTATATAATGAATTAGAATCTGGTAACACTTACCGTGCTCATTATCATCCCAATTGACACGACATGTTGGCCTTCTGCCGAACCTCTCAGTGCTGAGATGAGGTCACTGGTCTTACACACACAGCATTCTTCAGCCATGGGTTAATATTAGCACCCTGTCAGTTCCAACATTCTCACTAAAATGTGGTGTCATCTATTATGCGACTTTTAATGGGCAAAAGAAGAAGTGGATGATGCTCTTTAAAGGTCCCTGTGTTGGATTGAATTAAAAAAAAATAATAATAATAAGTTGTTTGCAGCCTAGGGGAGGCTTGCTTTTGACTTATGGAAAAGTTACATGAGCAAACAGTGTTCTAAATCCAGCTAAGAAAACTCTTTCACTGAGACTAAAGAACACAGTGAACTGTGATGATGTTAATGAGCTGAAGGTACCAGACATTCACAAGGGTGGGAGACAGAGCAAAAGAGAAAAAGAGAGACAGTCTTTCTTTTAGCTTTAGATTGGAGCTTTATGTGAAAATTCTGTTCCCCTACGTCCTGAGGAGGGAAAATAGAGGTCATGCCAATGTCACGGTACAGGGTACTGGCATACGGTTAGCTGGCAATCTATACCTGGCAATCTAATAGCATTTTTGCATAGTTTGCATTTCTAGTGCAATTTTAGTTTTTTCAGTATCACCATTTCATTTATTGTCCACAATGATGCTAATAATTAATACTGTTTAGATATAAGGCTTTAATATAAGTTTAAGGCTTAAATTTTTTTCTCAAATAGGTACAGTATGTATCCCTCCCTCCCAAAAAAAGTAATTTGATAATAATAATAATAATAATAATAATAATAATAATAATAATAATAATAGTTGCAAGCAACCATAAGTGGGACCAAGCACCTTGTTTCATAGTGCTTGGGCCATAATAATAATAATAATAATAATAATAATAGTGCTTGGCCCCTTATAATAATAATTTCTTCTTCTTCTTCTTCTTCTTCTTATTATTATTATTATTAGATTTAGTAATAATTAATAATATATATAACGTATCTTGCTGTTTAGTAAAGGTACTGCAGTTGGCTAAGGCATGACCAGCCAGAAATTCATCATAATTGTTTCCACGTATTCACTGAGCTGCTATGCACAGCAAAATCCCCAGTGGGAAATGAACACCTCCAACATTCAAATCCACTTTCGCACTCAGTTTAAGAGGGATTTTGCTGTGTAGAACAAATATCATTCTCACAACATCCAATGTGTCCTGACGAAAAGTTTATACAAGTTTCAACAAGGTCAATACAGTCGGATCCCATTCAAGTGTGCTCAATAAGGGTGTGGTTTGAGTAATAAACAAATTATCTTTCTCAAACTTTTCAGTCAATGTGGTTAAACGGCTTGGTGACATTTCAGTGAAAGTGTCCAAATAAACCATTCTATTAAGTGACTCAATATGTTCAATTGACCTGGGGTGTTGTAGATGATTTACAAAATATAATTGCATACATAATACCACATGTAAAGTTGAGAGGGGATGCAATATTTAAGATCAGATTTCTTCTCATTAGCCGTTGTGAGCACAGATCTTTATCAGAGATTTATGGATGAAAATTGAAAGAGTGAGGAAAATAGGAGAACCTCAGCTTCCTCAAATCTCAGGACTGACCCTGGAGATGTAAGGAAGCAATTCTTCTTGCTGTGGCACCATGCCACTCAAAATATTTGTATCAATATTAATAAAATATGCTAGTTGTTGCTAAATGATTCGGCAATGCATACACTTGTGTTATAGTATCATGATAATTGAAGTGACATTAAAAAATACACTACATTGTGGTTTTGAATTTATTTCTCTAGTCACTTCCCCATATTTCATCCTTTCTGCAGAAATGACCCATATTCGTTAGAAATTGCCATACTCCCATTGGACAAGGGATTTTATGAGGGGTCAAAAATATGGAAGTCAAACCGGGATTTGGGATGAAATTTCTAGTGAGTGAAGGTGTAAAACCTGCCAATTACAGAAGACAGTATGGTGATAAGACTACAGTGACATATATGAATGGTGCAAACTTAAAGTTTAAAGAAGGCTGCATGTCCGTGAATGACGATCCCGGCCAAGGTGGTACAGAGACCACTGCAGTTGTTTCTCTGAATAATTCAGCAAGTGGAAGGACTGATCCTTGAAAAATGATGGACAGCTTGTAGCCAACTTGCGGAAGAGACACATCTGTCTGTAGGAACTGTACAAACAATCATTCTTGAACACTCACCTGCATTTTACAGGAACTGGGCTGGGAGTTATTGCCACATCCCCCATAAGGTCCTGACCTCTCTCCTAGCGATTTCCACATGTTTGAATCATTAAGTGTAGCAGGGTAATCAAAAAGTCCTGGTTTGACTTGAATGCCCCTATTGTGTTATGTTTAAAGTGCCAATCCTCCATACACAATGTCAATTTATGTTAAATTAAATATTTAAATCAGCATTACTGACATTGCATGAATGTACAGAAACATTTATTAAATCAAGTCCCTAATGTTTCCTGGATTATCGGTTTGGAATAATGCTTAATGTAAGATGTTATGTTTTATTAATATATTTAATGCCATTAAGGCAATACAGGAAAGGAAGCGATAATGGTAGCTCCTGTGGAAAATGGGGCAGTATTGTAACTGAAGGAACTCCTTACAAATGTAGGGTAATCTGGCTATTTTTGTACTCCTGTTTGCACAGAAAATAATGAAAATATTAGTAAAATACAGAAATCAGCTTTTTGAATACAGAACTGTACTTCAGATCACTTGACATTCAATAGGCAGCAATGCAAACGTAAGAAAATGCTTTGAAATGAAATGTTGTGTCTGTGCTTTTAAAATGGGGCATGTCGCGAAGCCCTAGTTTCTCGAATGACAACCGAGTCTCTGTGCAGCTACTTCAGTGTGTTCGCCTCAGAGTCCGATCGTGCCTCTCTCCTACACTTCCTCCAGTAAAATTAATCCCCAGGGAGCCACCATGTTCTGGATGTGATCGTATTTTATCTCTTCCCCTGCTTTACTCCCAAGGTAACTATGCGTTTAATCCTGCAGGCATTGACGCCTTGCTTTTCCCGTGGTTCATAATTCTTGCAATTTGTTCAGTCTTTCAGGAATCATTTCTTGCTGTTCATGCATGCAAATGGCCTATTTATCCATATCCACTGAGACCAGCAGTCTCATCTTACCTCACCAATTAGTCCAGAAGGTTTTGGAGACCATTAAAATGGGCCTGAACAAGAGTTTCCATTACAAAGTGGGTGGTGTGTTGATGAAGGGAAACCAGCAGGAGGAGCTCCATGCACAGATCTCAGTGTGTATCCACTTTTTTCTTTTTCTTTTTTTTTCTTTTTACAGAAAACAGAGGCGGGTCCGTGGTCATTTACAAGTCCTTGAACTTGTTATCTATTTAACCTTCAACTCCTGCACTTTAAGACAAATGACATATTCAGCACCAAGTGATCAGTCTCTGCTACTTTATATAAGGGACTAAAGAAACTATACTGCAAAGCTTAGACAATGCAATGTTCCAGGAAGGCTCCATCTCTTCCAAAGACAAATTCAGTTCCATGATTTCCTGTTAATCTCCACAGAGCTGTAGGATCACAAAAATGACAAGAATTTTTCTACAGTGCTGAGTGAGCAGAGAACATAATCCTTACTGGGGAAAAAGGCATACATCCCCACAGTTCATACTTGGCTTTCAGTTTTAATTAGAATATTGCATAATTAAAATATAACAACAGCATCACAGCCTCAGGTGGCTACTTTCCTGCTGGTTAATGTCACCGCTAAACAACAGAGGGCGCTATACAGACCTACTGTAACAGCCATGTTTAAGGAGGAACAAAAAATGCAAAAATGATATATTAGCAAGTAAAAAAATAAAGAATATAGTAAGATTGAATTAAAATACTTATTTAAAAGATTACAACAAACCAATTAAAAGTTACTAAAACCTCCTAAAACATTTTTGACTTATTTCAAAATTGAAGTCGTCTGGTTCGAACTGAAAATTCAAAGCCAATGTAACCATCCATCACAAGGCATAACATTTTTGCATATTGTATAAAGGTTCAGTAAGCAGACCGCAGGAACTGAACTACAGCTCTTATCCCCCTTATCAGTAATTGCACGTCAATTATCTTGTTCATCTGTGTGCCATTATGTTTTGTCTTTTTAAATTATGTGTTTTTTCCCTGTCATGTTGTTTCACTTTGTTTGTTCCTTCTGTAATGCATGTGTTTCATGTTCATTGTAATGCTCTAAGCTCTAATAAGCCAAGCTCCCTTGCTCAGTAACCACAGAACTGTTGTTTTCGTGTTCTCATTTTGCTTGAGTATTTCTGTGCAAGATGAAAAAACGCATTAAGCAAGAGTCAAATATGGATGACCAGCGTTTGATTATGTGTGCCCACGAGCATCTTATGTAGGAGAGTATGTTTCTGTGGGGCTAAAGGGAGCTGATCCAGGAAGACCACAGGCGAATTGATTGGCTCTAGGTCCAGCTGGACCATTGCTCGGTAGAGCTCCCCCAAAGACACACCTGCTATAGCCCCTGCACTCCCCCTATAGTGCAGGGGCTATATTCAATTCAATTCAATTCATTTTATTTATATAGCGGTTTTAACAAAGGTCATTGTCTCAAAGCAGCTTCACAAAATTAAAAGAAGTTTATGGAAATGTGTAGGAGAAAGTAAAAACGTGTATTGATCATAGTGATCTGATTGCTCCTGATGAGCAAGGCAAGGGCAACGGCGGCAAGGAAAAACTCCCTGGGATGGCAATAGGAAGAAACCTTGAGAGGAACCAGACTCAACAGGGAACCCATCCTCATTTGGGTCATAACAGATTGCAGGGATTGATCTGCAGTCATACTGTGTGTTAGACAGCTGGAAGTTCAATATAACATGGAGTCCAGTGCAGTTCGGCACCAGCATGACACCAGGAGGAGTCAGACAGGTGCAGAGGGCAGAGGGGGGTCTGGATCACTGGGAGCTCAGGAGCAGCATGTGTAACTCCAAACCATCATGAAGCAGAATCCAGCTGGAACTGGTCCTTCTCTGGATGCCTCAGGATCCTCGCAGGATTGGCCTCTGTCTACTGGAGCTGGCACAATCTCCAGGTGCCTCTGAGCAGGTGTGTCAGCTGTGTGAACCAAAACCAGAGGCTACAATGGCAGCATCTCCAGAGGAGATCAAATGGTCAATAATGCAGAGCAAGATGAAGGCCCACTTACACAAGGACTTCTTTTTAAGTTAATTTGTGTGATTGTGACATTGTGTTTTTAGCAACATCACATTCCTTAAACATTGTTCAAAGGAATCTCCAGTGTTATTTTGTTTTTGTAAGAGAGGGGCAAACAACTGGCAGGTGAACATCTGCTTATAGGAAAGGGAAGTTCAAGCACTATTTAATCGACTTAAAAAAAAAAAAATCATAGTATCGATCACCTGTGTACCTTTTGCCCTGAAAGCCTTTTTGATTCTCATGAAAAATTGAGACATTGTTAAAGATGTTGGACTTGATTGATTTTTCCAGGTCAAGCCCCAGAGGATGTAGGATGAGAAGTCAAGGGGCATCAGGTGGAATACTGCAGAGCACTCTGCACTGATGTGCAGTTTCAGCACTTTTGTACTTGCATTCTGAAATACTTGCTCGGAGAAATACTTCTCAAACTGTACTTTATTTTAGCACGACCAACACATACTACAACAACAGTAAAAATGTAACTTTTGTATGAAAGAAAAAGGTCGAAACACCGGTTATGCATGCAGAAGAATTCAAAGTGTAAACTGCAGTGTACTTCAGATACACTGTAGATTGCACTGAAGTACATAAACAAAAAAGTTTCTAAAGAAAATAGAAAGACATTTCACACAAAGTCCTTCATTGCCTGTGCTGAAAAAAGGGGTTCTGGAGTTCTAAGAGGCGAAAACAGTTGATATTTAAGTTAGATGTTTAAAGCACTTTAATTCTACAGGGATTCATCAGGAGTGGAGATGAATTATCATTAAATTTCTTCACCTCTTCAGTGCAACAATGAGCAAGCCTAATAGGGATGTTATTAATAAAAAATAATCCTAGATTTTTATTTAGTACCATAATAAAATAAACCAGGAATAATACTTTTTTAATAGCAAAATTATAAACAATATACAAAAAAATTCAGGCTTTAAAACCAGGCAATTTATTTAATGCAGATGATAAACTATAACCATATCAGATCACAATCAAGAATATTTTTCTCCCCTTGAAAAGAGTCAACAAATTTCACTCATCTCTTCTACAAAATCATAAACCTGCGCATTAAATCCTTTACCGGCACATTTTCTCAAGCAGATAGTATCAGCAATAAAGGAACCCCCGTTGAAAATAGTTAACTCTTTACTCAGCAGTGGGTATTTTCCTACATTTGTTGGAAAAATCCCCTTTATCTCTAAGATCCTGGAGTACAGCATCTATGTTCATATCTACATAGGAAGAGCATACACAAACTGTATTAGTCAGGATTAAGGACAGTGACAGAGACAGTACTTGTTAAATGACTTCCTATTGGCCTGATCAGGGTTGAGTCTCTTTACTTGTGTTACTTGACCTCAGCGCAGCTTTTGACACCATTGATCATAGTATTCTCCTTCACTGACTCTCATCTCCTGGCTTGGATCCTATTTGACTGATAGTTATCAGTTTGTAGATTTAAATGGTGACTATTCTGCATGTTCTCTAGTGAGGTTTGGTGTTTCACAGGGTTCGGTTTTAGGCCCACTGCTTTTTCTCTTTACATGCTTCCTCTGGGCAACATAATTTGTATGCATTATATTAGTTTTCACTGTTATGGTGATAACATTTCTTATAAGTTTTGTGACTGTGACCACACCTAACTGTTATCTCTCCTTCTCTTCTCCTCCCCCCCCCCCCCTTCCCTGTCTCTTTCTTTCGAGCTACATATGGAACTCTCCTGAGTGGCCAATGATCCAATGCTGCTTAACACACAGTATGACTGCACTACAATTCCTGCTATCCGTTATCACCCAAATGAGGATGGTTTCCCTGTTGAATCTGCTTCCTCTCAAGGTTTCTTCCTATTGCCATCACAGGAAGTTTTTCCTTGCCACTGTTGCTGATCAGGGACAATCTGATAATTTTGATTCGTACACATTTTTCACATTTCATACACATAATTTTCTTTTGATTCTGTAAAGCTGCTTTGTGACAATGACCATTGTTAAAGCACTATGCTAATGAAATTTAATTAATGTTATATCATTTGCTGTTAAGGTGTCTTACTATTTTAATAGAAGCAGCTTATTTATCCAATAAGAGCCCAAATCAATTTCTTCTAAGGGAAATTATGGAGGATGTACAGTATGGCAGGCCAAATAGACCACATGGAACGTAATTTTTAAAAAGGCATATGGCATTTTCCTTGACAACTTTAGGTTTAAATGATAATTAGATGTCACTTAGGGACTATGAGTTTAAGTAAAGAATAAAGCTGAATAAAGAGTTTTCCAGAATGCTTAAAGGGTTTGTGACATCTGTGTAACCATTGACTACTTGTGGACAACTGATCCACAGTTCCTGAGTTTCTGATTCTGAGTTTTCTCTGTGTCTCTATAATGTACAGCTGAGGCTGCATCTTTTACAGGAGAAAAATGCAATGGTCACTTTATGTCAGGTAATTACCCAGCTGGGGTTTTTGGCTCCCGAAATATTTAGCCAACATTAATTTGAACAACGTTATGGATGTTGAAACACCACTGGTATATGGTTGTTTTGAAAAATAAAATGACTTTGATAAAAATGATGTTGGACAAACATTGATTTCATGATACTTGGATAACAACAATTGACCCCAATGCGATGGGTCAACTGATGATCTCCGAACTGAAATTTTCGTCAACTAAGATGATACGATATTCTGTTCTCCAGTTGGGATTTTTGATCTCTGTTATTAACTTAAGAGACTACTGATGTACAGTATATGTCTACATTGTAGACTTAGGTAAAGAATCTTTCTTCATATATGACTTGTTTTGAACTGTGATTAGACATAAAAATTTCTATTTCTTCACAAAAAAAAAGATCAAAATTAAATTTTCATGCCTATTAACCTTGACCCTCTAGGAAACGATTCAGCAAGGTAGCCATATAAATGTTTTATTATCGTTTCTATAGAGTTTCGCTTTTCAGTGGCTTGCTTTCCACTGAATGCACTGAAAGACTTTGCTGACATCCAGTTTCTTTGCATAAATGATATATCTGTTTTTACAAGTCAGCACTTTTACTATGGAAATCAGTGAAGCATATTGTAATTATGTGCTGTAATTATGCACATCCAAATGCCTACTATAGAGTTTCAAGGAGTATATGCATCAAAATATGAAATATGTAGTTGCCCCTTGACCTAGTGATGCAAAAACAAACAAAAAAACTGGAATTAATATCATAGGGATATTATTAGACTACAGACGTAGACAAATTTAGTTATTTAAAAAATTCAGCATCTTTTAATATAATTATATGAAATTATTAAAAATTGGTAATATATTATTATACATCAGCTTGTGCAATTCAGTTTCATTGTGTGTCCATTATAGCCCAGTAGGAAAGTTAGAGAAATTAAAATAATGAATTTTCTTAATTTAATAAAAATAAATTGTACCATAATCATATAAAAATGTAGATTTGAAAGATCTAACATCTAGATCTAACATCTAAAATATCCTTACAAACCTTCAGTAGCATACAGAATCAGTTGTATAAATTGCTGTTCAATAAATGCCATTTTAAAAGGGATAGTTCGGTAATGTTTTTTGGTTGTTTGTTTCATATCATATCATATCATATCATATCATATCATATCATATCAAATCATATCAAATCACATCAAATCACATCAAATCACATATCATATCATATCATATCATATCATATCATATCATATCATATCATATCATATCATATCTCATATATCACATATCATATCATATCATATATCATATCATGTGTGTGCATGCATGCTTGGGGATGCCAGTCCTTTTAGCAAAAAAATTTAGTATTCAGTTTATATCTATCATGGATGTTTATATGGATGGCACCCTGCAATAAATTGGCATCTCATCCTAGGTGTATTTCTCCCAGGATTAGTTCTGTGGCCACTACAGATTTGACCAGGATAATGCAGTTACAGAAAATGATGGATGATTAAACAATATGGTGTTCTAGAAATATTTTTTTCAGTTACTGCATGCTATAGGTCATGCCAGTGGTAGCAGAAAAGATAACAGATAACAGATAAGGATCATTGTGTTTCATTTTGGATCATTTACACTGCGGTTTCCTGTTTCTTCCTTAGGCAGTGGTTTAGGGTCATAAGGTTTTCTGAGTCATTGCAGAGAGAGAGAGAGAGAGAGAGAGAGAGAGAGAGAGAGAGAGAGATAGTCTACCACTGATGGTTTCCATGGAAAACATTTACATTCTATAACATGATTGTGCATGAAAGAATATGAATAGAAGCATGAGGTAATTGTGCAGTGAGGCCACTTGTTCAGTTCATATATATATATATAATTAATAAAGGTCATATAAAACCATTTTCCCTCAAAGAACAAATGTAAGTGTACTTTAGAATCTTTATTTTCTCCCCACTGTATACCAACACAGCTTTCTTCTTCCAATTAATTCAAAAGAATCAGAGACTGTCTCTTAGTGCAATTATAATACTATAATCTAGTTAGAAACAAAATAAAGAGGGTGTACTGTATGTTTATAAGTTTGGGATTTACTTATAGTCAACCAAAGTATGAAAATAAATAAATAAATAAATAAATAAATAAATAAATCACACATCATCTCATGTAGACATCAGTCCTAGAGGCACCTCTGCAATTTTTAGCCGAAAGTATCAAAACGGCTAGTATTTTAGCCGAAACTAACATTTTATTTATATAAACAAAATCAAATTACTGTTTTGAGCTACAGGTATTTTGATTTGTATTTAAACAGAAATTTACCCAGAAGTATTTGCAACTTATTTTCTGTATTTCTATGTATTTCTAGAGGACATTGATCTAGAAGACTCCAATGTCATCACATCATTTTCATTCATACATTGATTCCCATCTCCGTGTGTATGGAGTTTGCATGTTCTCCCCATGCTTGGTGGGTTTCCTCCAGGTATTCCGGTTTCCTTCCACTGTCCAAAGATATTCAGATTAGGCTAATTGGCATTCTCAAATTGCTCGTAGTGTGTGAATGAGTGTGTGAGTGTGTGTATGTGTGTGTGTGCCCTGTAATGTATTGGCACCCTGTCCAGGGTCTTCCCTGCGTCGTACCCTAAGTCTCCTGGAATAGGCTCCAGACCCCCCGCGACCCTGAATACAGTATAAAGCGGTATAGTGAGTGAGTGAATTGAGTTGAATTGTGGAGATGGTGGAATATTTGCAACCTCCAGTGGTGCAAAGTGAACATCAGCATGCTAAATCTTTCCTTCTAAGCTCAAAAGCTCTCCTATTCTGCTCCTTCAACTCCATCTTCTTGTTTGACCTACAAAGTCTCATGTTTCTTGAGAAATGCTAGGTGAACATTTGGAGTCTTGGTTATATCTATTTCTGGGGGAAGGATGACAGCTCTCCTTACGTTTCTGCACATCACTGTTAGATCGCTGTACTTGCATCCACCCCTTTTTCCTCATGGGACTGTGATTTCCCCAGGATAGCCCAATTTTCATAAAGCCGTGGTTTATTTACTCTAAGACAAATTTTCCGCTTTTGTTTCCCAAGACAGATGCTAAGCTGAGCTGGAGGGATACATTGTAGTAGTTAGTGTAGGTTTTGTTACCAAAATTGGATTTTTACTCACATGTTACCAACAGAGGAAATTAGAGACACTTCATAAACACTATTAAATGCATCAATCTAACCCATACATTTAATGAATAGCTCTATTGGTATTTAGTGCTAGACTACTAAAACAATTACCTGTATGCTATATTTGACGAGGACATTTTTATGGAATCACCCAACAACAAAGAGTTTTGAATGGCCATGCACATGAGGGCAAAAAAATGGACACATAAATGCATAATCAATTCTGCGACATCACTTGGATATTTTAATATGCCCCATGAGATATTTTGGCATACACTAACATTTGTTTCTATAAAGCTGAGTCAGGGAATGTTACTTTTACATTTTAGCATAGGTGACCTTCTGTAATCAATGTAAACTTTTTAGGAGCATCATCTTACACAAAAGAAACTTTAGTGGAATGATAAATAACATTTTATATATTTATACGTACTTAACCCCTCATCAGCTGCTCTTAGCGTAATTGGTGGTCTTTAGAGTTTCTTGCATAGAACCTATTCAATCAATTTTAAATGCTATTGGACATAACTTGGTCCTTTCAGGATCTTTCAGGGGAAATCTATGGAATCTCTTGTTTTCCTCAGAACACCCTGGATAAATGCTGAAATGAACCATGGTTCACGTTGTAAAATGTACAAATGAGACACGACCCAGATACTGTAGCACACTGCTGAAGGGCCAATGCTGGGTCAACGGCAATGCATACATTCAGCTAATGTTGGCATCAGTGGTTGTCATTTTGTCCATTGGCCCAACATTGGCTCATTGGTGGGGCCAAAAACAATGGTTCAGTAGATAATGGCAGGATTGGAAACTGGAAATTAAATTAGACTCTTTTCATCATTTCATCATTTCATAATACAAAAACACATTTAAATCTACATAAATTCATTTAATAATTTTATATTTTATAAAAATGATTACAAACTAAAAATATATATGTAACCATTATGGTGATAAACTAGTACAAACACGTTTTGATGGTAAACTAGTACTGTACAAACACTTTTTCTCTGAGCAAGGTGGGTCATCATCTTCATCATCAACATTACAGCACCTTTGGAGAACTGTGATTCCAGTCTGTGTTAGTAATTAGTAATTTGATCATTGTACATTAAAATGTTCTTCAAAATATGTAATGGGAAATTTTTACTATTTTAAAGTTATATTATAATGGTATTGGTATTTCTCCTTTAAATGCATGTGCCCATTGTCTTTCTTTTGCACCCAGGTGTCGATGGTGCAGGTGCTTGGGCCCAATAGTTGGTTGCAACTAAAATATATATTTTTAAAAAATAAGATTTAGAATAAAAAAATGTAAAACCAAGACAACAATAATATTGTTATAACAGCCCTGGACATTTTCAGTAAAAGAAATAGCAGTGTGGCCAAGCCAATAAAAGTGGTGAAATGTCTTTGGTCTCAAAGATGCACTTAGAGACTATCTAGCAACTTCTAGATAGAGGATCAACAGTGGCCTCACTTCCAGCTGCAACAGTCCATTTAGACCACTATTATCGATGTTTTTGATGCTTTCTCAGTTGGATGTCACACAGGAGTGAAATCACACAAGAAAAAAAAAAAAAAAACTAATCCTAAGGTTATCTCAGGATCACAATAAGCATGATCAGGTGAACTTACTCAGTACTTAACCCTCCACTTCATACTCTAACCTTCCTCTCCAGTTACAGCCTTTTTCAAACCTCATGTTGCCACACACACACACACACACACACACACACACACACACACACACACACACACACACACACACACACACACACACACACACACACACACACTTACTTCTTAAAGTGCTTCAGCTTTGATTTCAAGTTTTACAAAAACTATATGAGGACTGGGACTTTTAAGTGTGAGGAATAACAGAATACAGTTATTAAGAATAAAAACTACTGTACTTTTATTTCTCTATATAATCGCCTACTACCCTTTTGCACTTATTCCAGTTTTTCACTAGTGCTTAAACACCATCATGGTAGAAGTTTTCTAAATATGCTGGAGCCATTATTGGGCTGCCTGCTTCATGTCTGAAATGCTGCCTCAGGACCTGCTTTAATAGCCCACCCTTGTGGAAATCACTTGGATCGAAGTTTGGACTATAAGGGGGATGTGGCAATAACTCCTACACATGTTCCTGCAATGTGCAAATGGGATTTGAATGATACTATACACTTCTGTAGGTTGGTGACAAGTTATCCATTGATTTTCAAGGATCAAGTTCCACCTGTTGAATGTTTCCTGAAAAGACACCAGTGAGATTCAAACCACCTTTGCTGGGATCATCATCAAATGATCCCATGATCCAATGTTTGCAGCATTCAAATGTTTTGCAGCTAAGAGTCACATCACCATACATGAGTTTTCTGTAAATATCAGTTGGTTTTATGTCTTAAATAATGAGAATTTTCATCAGACGTCCCTTCAGCTCAGTCCCAATGAAATTTCATCATAGGGGTGTTTCCAAACCCCAATGCCAAACCTCAATACTGGATTTGTTCTTTTTTTTTTTTTTTAGAAAACAATTTACTATACCACCAATACTTCTCAATGACATCTATTTGGGCAAGATCTCCAAGTCGTATTTGATCTGTCTTCAGTCCTGAGTATACATGAGTTATTGCTACCCTGCGTCGAGCATAACCTTTTAAGACACATCATAGAAGATGGAAAATTGTACTTATATATTCTACAATCTGTTATACACCCACACACTCTCATTCCTACTTACAGTACAACTCTTCCCTCCAAAGCATTGGAGAAATTCTATTCCTTATTCACGGCTGGTGAAACTTAATTCATTTCTGGTGAGAAAGAGGACTTCCTACAAAAATAAAGGATTGCGGAATTACTTTTAATCACACTGGATTTCCTAAGACTGTTTTACATCATGCCTTGGCCCATCATAGCACTACTGAGAGAACAGAAACATTAAACTATCCACTGATGAGAAACTGATAATTTCTTTGGTGACCACTCATTATTCGACAAATAAAAGTGGCTCAGATCATAACTTCTGCAATCTGGCATCAGGTTTTTAAAGAGTGCCCATACATCCCCTACTCCTGTTAGGAACCTCCACTAGAGGTCACTGTTCATGTCTGTCTGTCTGTGTAGTTCTTGTTGGTTGACTCAGTTTCCCAGAAGGCACCTCAGTCAGGTGATGAGTGCTCACCTGAACTGAGGTGCCTCATTAAAGTTTCTATAGATAGCAGTTTGTTCTGGGAAACTGGGTCGAGCATTGTTTGTTTGTTATTGTTGTTTGTTTGTTGTGTTATGTTTGTGTTTTTGTATATACCGTCATGTGGGCATTCCTTTTGTTTGGTTCTTGTTTCTTTAAGTTTATATTTTGGTTTGTTTTGTAACCTGTGTTCAAGGGGGCTCTAGTTTAGTTTTCTTTATACTCCTTGTGTTACTGGATTCATGGAGCTATCCTGTTTCATGTTTAGCTAGGCTGTGTCTCCTCCTGTGTACAGTGTAAGTACTGTTCTGTGTCTTCCCAGTGTTTGTCTTCTGGTGTAGTTCTTTGTCTGTTTAGTTTTGTGTAGCCACATGAGGGCCTAGCCGCTAGCAGGGTTAGCCGCTAGTAGGCCTTGATTGCTAGTAGGGTTAGCCCCTAGTAGGGTTAGCCTCCAGTAGGCTAGCCTCTAGTGGGATTGACTGCTAGTGGTTCTGGTCGCTAGTAGGTTAGCCGCTAGTTTGGAATAGCCTCATGTGTGCTTTGCCTTTTGTGTTCAGTTCCCCACTATTAGGTCAGTACTAACCTGGTTAGCCACTAACCCCTTTAGATACTAACCTGGTTAGGTCAGCATCCAGTGTCCCCATATTCCATATAGCTACTAACCCAGCCAGTCTAGTCCCGTCTCTAGTCCCGTCTCTAGTCCCGTCTCGTGTCCCTGGTCCCGTCTCTAGCCCTGTTTCTAGTCTGTGTTCTGGTCCTGTCTCTAGTCTGTGTTCTGTCCCATGTCTTGTCCTGTGTCTCCAGCCCTGTCTCTCCTGTCTAGCCTCGTATCTCTAGCCCTGTCTCTCCTGTCTATCCCTGTCTCATCTCTAGTTCCCCTATGTGTCTTAGTTAGCTTCAGCTCCATGTTTCCTCATCCCCAGTTCTCTCTGTCGGTTCCCTGTGTCAGCTCCGGGTTCCCTGTGTCAGCTCCGGGTTCCCTGTGTCAGCTCCGGGTTCCCTGTGTCCAGTTCTTGTCCCTATGTTAGCGCGCCGTTCCCTGTGTTTTTCCTGAGCCCTAGTTTTAGTTTACGTTTGTTGTTTTGGTTCCTTTGTTTGTGTCTGTTTTGAGTTTAAAATAAAAGACTATTTCTGTTCGCACACCCCTCTGCCTTCATGCCTACCTATATGCCCACGGCAACAACATCAGCCGGTCTAGCCAGCACCACAACCAGCTAGACCCATGACAACTCCTTGGTATCCCACCCAGTAGATATCTGATGTTCCTAATAAGTGGCTATTGAATGGACAAATGTTACACACACATAAAATACATCCAGATTTGTTTCACTTTGTTTCCATCCCTCCATATGTTCCGTACTTCCTGTTTCCTCAGTCCTGTGTGCTTTTCTTTTTTTCTTTTGACCTTATGTTTGTTCTTCCTTACTAGGAATTCAAAGGATGACCAATGATCTGACCCTGGTCAGGATCCTGCTGCTATGATTCTTGCAAATAAGATAAACAAGAAAAAGAAAAAAATATATCATCTCTTCCATTTTACTGCCTCAGGCTCACATTAGCTCACAAAAGCTGAAGTTGTTGACTGTGCGCAAATTCTGGTTGTATACTGTAGTAGTCATTATCTCCATTTCCTACAATTTTCTTGTATTTAATGGCAGCACCAGTCCCTTTTCAGAAAAACAGAAAATGTGCTACAGACGCACAGCAGCTCAATGATTTACTGTGATTTAGAACATGTTTACATTTATGTGACGAGCATCTGAAATGACAAAAAAAAGGAAAATAATTGATTTACTCTCTGTTGCTAAATATTATGAGATATATGCACATTACACATATGCACACCTACAGTATTATAGATTATTAAAATTGATGAACAGTTGATTTCCTGTGCATTTTACCAATTGTTCATGAAAAATGCATTTTAATCATTGAAAATTTAATATGCATATATATGCATATAATGACAATAAATGTGCATGCTCACAACACAGTTGTGTACTGTATGGCTAACTGGAACAAGCCGTGATTTAGCTCACTGGAACTGCAGTAGCGTTATATTAGTCTCAGCTAATCTTTGGAATGCATTTTTGCATGGAACAACCGTTGTGGAATTTGGCTCCAATTACTTACTGTACTCACTCTCTGGGTAACTTCACGGTCAGTGAGCAGAGCAGGAAAAATAATTATAACCATAACCTATTATGATGTACTTACAGTATATGCACCTCAATTTGTTTTTGATTGACAGATTTTTGAAAAGAAGAAATAAAATCCAAATTTGTCAAAGAGCCCTGAGGGGTCAAATGATTATTAACTGATCATCGATAGGTTTACTCAAACCAGTGATTGATCATGGAATGGTTACTGACTCCCATCACTAAAATACCATATAGCATATGTTATATACTGTACAATAAAGCAATAATTTATCTTTAGTAGCCTTATGCTTGTATTTTACTGATGTGAAAATCTAAAAGTAATAATTAGCATTGACTTTCTTTTTTTTCTTCTTTTTTTTATAGATCAGACAGTAGTGTAAAGGTTTGATGCCTTTGTTTTCTGGAAACATTTTTTTGCTTTTGACATGTACTAAAGAGAATTCCAAATAACTTTGGCTGGAAGGGCAATAAAACAGAAGCTGACTGCAAAAGAAAAAAAAAGAAGTGCTGCCTACTTATGTACAATAGTGCACACATACCCAGTTACTCTCTCTCTCTCTCTCTCTCTCTCTCTCTCTCTGTATGTGTGTGTGTGTACAGCATACACTGTTTTTACCATTGCACACAGGGGAAAAATCTTTGAACAACAGACATTGCAATGTTTTCTACCAGCATGATCCTCAGTTGCACATAAGTTATTTTGCTGTTTTCAGCAAACAATATGTTGTCAGTAAATGTCACTTTGACCCTGTAGCTTCTGTTGAATATGTGCAAAAGTCCAAAAAAAAAAAAATAATCAGATCTGTTTAGATGCATATGGACAACAGAAGTCATTTATATTTGAAAGTGTAGAAAAATATTTATGAAGCCCATGCCAGAATATTGTAAATGGCAAACACTGTGATATAATAAAAAATAAAAAGTACTGTATATCTTAGAATTTCAGCTGAATATTGGATGACTAAAAATACTTTTAAATTGCACACAAAACCGATGCTGGGCCACAGCTATACTGTATTACTATTTGTTTTACTATCATGACCTTCTCCAGAATTTTGTGCACATTATGTCAACACATCTATTAGAAGGGATTGTAAACAGCCCCTGTTTTTTCCGTGGTAGTGTGACATATAACGTACAGTGCGGATGAATGTGTTAGCCTTAATCTGCCTAATACAATCCTCCCACTCCACTTTTACATATGGCATCTCAGCATAAGTGAGCATTATTTGTTTTGCAAACACAGAGGAGTTTTTTTTTTCTTTAATTAAGTGCATATTAAGAGAAATACCACTTGTGTTCTTCTCCAGAACTTAAAAGCTTCCAAAGCATGTGCATTTAAAAAATGTGCACCATGTCACAATTTCCTGCCCATCAGGCCCTGTAAGGAGAGTATAATAGGTGAATTCCATTAAACTTTAACACAGATAATAGACTGTTTGTGTGTGCGGAAGCTGTTGGGTATCGCATGCTGTGAGTGAAAAACACATTGACAAACCAAAAATGCAAATTCAAAGAAGCAACAACATAAATAAAAATTGAGCAAAATTGAACAGCACATGGTTGGTTTGCAGATTTGGAACGTGGCATGTGTTGCCCTGTTGTTGAACATCCATTGTTCGCTTTTGATTTAATGTTGTGGTCATGATTGTGTTTTGTTGCTTGGTGGTTTGCTTTTAGGTAGTTTTGCACTTTTGTTTTATGAGTTGCGGTCACAGCTAGGGACAATTATGCATATTTAATAAATATCCTTACTGGCAAATGCCTTGGACAGGGTCAGGGTTACAAATTTAGTTACCCAGGCTAATTAGCATTAAGATGCATCCCTAGGATAAGGACATGGTAGGATTGTCAAATTTCCCTTGACTTCAAGTACTAACTTTTGGTATTTAGAGACTACTTTGAGACCTCATCAGCATCAGCATTGACTTGCATTAATGTTATAGAAAAATGGAAGCCACTGGAGTCTTGGAAATAAAAAAAGACATATTGGTGCAGAAGGTACTTTAAGAGATCCTGTAATATGTACAATATTTTTTTAATAATTGCAAAATACCTTGAGACCTCCTTATTTGTTAGCAACAAATTGGTTTTGTGGATTTATTTGCTGTCAAAGAGTAAATATCACAAGGCTTTATAACAAAATTACCCAGAAGAAACCTTAATGTAGTAAGATGTTGTCATATGGTTGTAAATAGGGTGTAATGTCATCCACCCAAAAACACAAAGTTAGAAGGATTTTGGACTAACAATGAAACACCAGAAAATCAATCTTTATTAATATTGTTTATGCTGCTTAACATGTGCTCATGCACTATCCGACAGCATAACCATATTGTAAATAATCCCTTAGGTCTATAACAGATTTGAGGAATTGTGACTGTAAAACAGGACGAACACAACTCAACAGCTTCCCACACACAGCTAGTGTATCTCGTTTTTCTTGTATACATTACAAACCCCTAGTTTCCTGATTGTTGTAGAAATGGTGAAAAATCTGAAAATTGTTTTATTCCTGATTTAGGCATATAGGAAGCTAAATATCTACTCAAGTGCAGTGTAATATGGAGTTCACACAATGACAGAGGAGTACTTCCTAGTACATTGATCAAATAGCCACTTTTTTTTCTCTTAAGGCACAAATTAATGGTTTAATAAATTGTTGTTGTCATTATACCGGCACGGTGGCTTAGTGGTTAGCACGGCCACCTTGCACCTACAGGGGCCAGGTTCGATTCCCACCTCTGTGTTCATGGAGTTTGCATGTTCTCCCCATGCTTGGTGGGTTTCCTCTGGGTACTCTGATTTCCTTGCACAGTCGATCAGCAAAGTATTGGTACAGTAGGGGAGAATGTAGCCAGACAACACAGGATAATGTTGTATAAAATGACCTTGGTGGTGAGGAAGATGAAGAGGACAAAGTTTTGAAAGTTGAAAAAGGAAGAATGTTTTCAGTGAGGAGTTGCGACAGGCTCAGGAGGTGCTTTCAGTTGACTGGACAACTACAGCTAATGTGATCAGGGAGACAGATAGAGGATACTTAGTGTATCATTGAGGATGGGGAAAGTAGACAAAGAGACTTGGTGATGGAATGAGGCAGTCCTGTGGTGCTGACTTTTAAGAACAGAAGCTGTGGCAACTACAGAGGAATAAAGCTGATGAGCCATACAATAAAACTCTGGAAAAGACTAGTGGGCAAAGCCAGACAAAGGGCAAAGGTGAGCATTTGTGAGCAGCAATATGGTTTCATGCCTAAAAAGAATACAACAGATGCAGTATTTGCTTTGAGGATGCTGATGAAGAAGTACAGATACAGTAAGGTACTGTAATAGGGAGTTGCATTGTGTTTTTGTAGATTTAGAGAAAGCGTATGACAGGGTGCTGAGAGAGGAGCTATGGAAGTCTGGGGTGGCAGAGAAGCATGTTAGAGGGATCCAGGACATGTATGAGAGCTGTAAGAAAGTAGTGAGATGTACTGTAACTGTGACAGATGAGTTCAAGATGGAGGTGTGTCTGCATCAAGGATCGGCTCTGAGACCCTTCTGGTTTGCTGTGGTGATGGACAGGATGACAGATGAGGTTACACAGGCGTCTCAATGGACTATGATGTTTGCAGATGATATTGTGCCTTGTAGAAAAATTTGTAAATTGTGGAGGAAAATCTAGAGAGGTGGAGGTATGCTCTGGAAAGCAGAGGAATGAAGGTTAGCCACAGCAAGACAGAATACATGTGTGTGAAAGAAAAGGTCCCAAGTGGAACAGTGAGGCTACAGGGAGCAGAGGTAAAGAAGGTGCAGGACTTTAAGTACTTAGGGTCAACGGTCCAGAGCAACGGAGAGTGTGGAAAGGAGGTGAAGAGGCATGTGTAGGTAGGTTGGAATGGGTGGAGAAAAGTGTCAGCTGTGTTGTGTGAAAATAAAAGGAAAGGTGGCTCACAGTGGCTCTGAAGAAAAGACAGGAGGCAGAGTTGGAGGTAGCAAAGATGAATATGTTGGTGTTTTTTGGGAGTGACAAGGATGGATCAAGAATAAGTCCATCAGAGGGACAACTCATGTTAGTGGTGGCCCCTGAAATGGATCAGCCAAAATACAAAAAAGGAATTGGCCCTAGTATGTGAAGGAGTGTGTGAGATTGTGTATGTGTGTGTACACTGCGATGGATTGGCACCCTGTCTGCCCTTGCGACCCCTTATACAGGATAAACAGATATATAGTCGATGAGTGAGTGACTGAATGAGTGAGTTGGTGACTGGTCTATTTTAACGTGGAGGAGATTTGTGTTGTTGTGCTCATTGCTTGCCAAAGTAATGCATGTACATTTACTAGGCTCAGCAGCTCTTACTGCTGTGGCCCTGTTTGAGTAATGCTCTGGGAATTGGTTTTAATGAAAGTGGAAAAGAGAATTAATAATATCAGCAATTTAGGTATCTCAAGGAGGTATTTCAGTTGAGAGATGAAGTAATATTATTAATAAATGTTGTTTTTATTAAGTAGTATTTGCAACATTGCAACCAAATTATCCCAATGCCATTAAACAAACACTGGTCCAATGTCATTTTATCAAAACAATTCTAAGTAAAGTTTTAAAGACAACCTGATTCAAAGAAAGAAAAATCTAATTTGCTCTATACTGTATACTTTGGTCCTAAGAACACAGACCATGCATCAGAAAAAGCTTTTAGTAATCGGAATATGTGTAAATGATTTAAAAAATTAAAGTTGGATTTTTAATAAGTATTATTATTTCAAGAATTACAGTAAGATGCCTTGAAGGTCTTATGTAGTTGACATTGCCTCAAATGTTCTCATAATCTTCAAATAAGTTTTAAAAAATATTATTGATGTCTTTGAGAATGTTTTCATAATAATTTGATAACCTTTAAATAATTTTTTTAATTTTTTTAATGGAAATCTTGCACTAATTTGAAATGGCTAAGAGGATGTTTCTTTAAAGTTAATCTCTAAGTATTATCTACAGTACATTTATTTATTTGTATGGGCTAGCTGTATAAATAAATACATTCAATCATTCATTCATATTCTATACTGCTTTATCCTGTAAAGGGGGGGCCTGGAGCCTATCCCAGGAAACTTTGGGGACAAGGCAGGGTAAACCCTGGACAGAGTGCTAATCCATCTGTAACAGATTCATCGAGTTAGAATCACTGAGCAGGGTTTTATTAATCTAGTCACAAGGCAAACAAGAACAAAAACACAATCAAGTTGAAGTCAATGTCCGGACATCCAGAACATACAAATTCCACAAAAGTGGTAATCAAACCTTCAACGTTGGGGCCAGAGTGCTAATCACTATGCCACCGTGCCACCTAAATAAATAAATAAATAATTATTACTTTAGTGTCCCTGTAGGCTGATCATTTTCTTTTCATTTTGATTCACTAATCATCTACAGTAAACAATGCATGTTTAATTTATATGCTGTTTTTCCGAATTAGGAAATACTATGCATGTTTTCATTAAAAATTCCAATACAGTGACGTTTTATTTGTAAGCTTGGAATGTAAAGGCTAAATGTAATACAAGGACATTATGCGTTCTATTCTGGGTTTTGTTAGTAAATTATAGCATTTGCATATAATAGTTCCAAACATTTAACGATCATTTGAAATGTGACTTATGACTTCTTCCACAAAAAAAAAAAAAAAACTTTCTGTACACAGGAATTTGTATAATTTGTATAATTTGTATAAACTGCTATTAGGGACAATAATTTTTTATTATAACATGTTTCTATTTCTTGGAGGATCCTTGAATCCTTAATAACCAATAACATAGAAAAAAATGCAGAGGCTTAAGGAGAGATTTGGAGCTTGTTGAATTAAGAAGGAAAAAGATGAGGGATGAGAGGGCAAGGAAAAAGGTGAAATAATGAGAGCACAAGAATAGGACAGAAACAGAAAATATAAGCACTCTGCTCTGCTAATCTGGCCATGGTTTTATTTCTTTCATCTTTTTTTTTTTCAATTAAAGACAGCACCAAAACCTCGTCTCCCACAAATGGTACTTCAGACTTGCGTCTCCATCTGATTGCAATTCTGGTAATGTCATTTTCATGCAAATTGTGAAATCTAAGAGGCTCCTGCGGCTGTGTGTCTGTTTTCATGCAGAGAGTCACCTGATGCAGCTCAGCTATATAGAACATCTTGGCTCTTGTGACAGGGGAATGAATGAGTTTTGTCTGTTGAAAAGGACAGACATTCCTTAAAAATGTAATTTCTTCTTTTGTCCAGAGAAAGGTAAACAAGTTGGCATGTTCTTAATGGAAAATATTGTAGACTGTTAGTTTTCAACCAGCTATTGATGTTGCCGCTGATGTGTTTTGTAGGACAAAGAGAACAAATTAGGAGTAAAATAAACACACAAACCAACCAACCAAATAAACAAACAAACAAACAAGCAAGCAACGAAAAGCATTCTTAAACAGTTTTTAACAGTACAGGTAATGTGTAGATTAAGAACGTAAGAGTACTGTGATAAAAATTTAATAAAACAAAAGTGGATTAATTAAAAATAGAATTTAATCTTATAGGTGGATTCCTTACGTGCTGTAAGCATAAGAGAACTGTCCTGTCCTGGTGACACAACAATACAGAACCTTGAAAGGATTTGGGTTGTCACTCATAAAATATAGACAGTTTCACTTATCATCTCTCTTGTCCCAGAATTTTTTTTATTTTTTAATAAAATATTAAAACATAAATTTGACATAGTGCTGGTGACAACAATAAACATACAAAAAAAAAAAAAACATCAATTGAGATCGTAATATAGAGGAAGGGAGACCTGAAAATGGCAACACAGTTCTGGTGGGTGCAAGCAGGCCAAGGTGGAATGGATTTCAAATAGAAAGGCAGAAGATTTTCACTTAGTGGAAATTGAAGAAAATTTTGAGGCCTATTCAGGAAGGCTTTGAGGTTAATTGTCTGGAGTGGAATGATGGTAAGAGAAAGGCTGAGTCTTTCTTACTGTTGTGGTGTTCAGCTTTCAAATAAAATTGTTTACATTTGAAACCACCTGAAATGATGAGCAATGACCTGGGAGATCTTCTTTAAAAAAAAAAAATGATAGGAAAATGGCCTCTTTGCGTAATTTTGCCCAATTTTGAGAAAAAATACTTGCGTGAGAGTACAGAACTGAGAGATCACATACTGTATACAAAAGACTTAAAACTGGTTACTTAAATAGTTTTAGTAGCCAGTATTCTTGCAGAATACATTTAAAATAATGTAGAAACACTCAGAAAAATGTGAAGAAAACACACACACAAAAAAAAAACATCTGATGCTACCAGATGACTAACCAACTGATGCTCGGAAATTGACACAAGGCAGATGATTATGAAATTGAATGATTATGGAATGTCATCAACGAAAAAAGGGAAAAACTTGTTCCAAAAGGCAAAAAAGAAAGACCTGTTGGATTAAGCACCTAAGAGCGAATGCTAACACACATTAGCTACATTCGGTTGGACACCAGAACCGGACATGAGCAATTCTAAATAATAAATATTATAATAAATTATATACTATAAAAATACTATAATAAAAATATATAAATTATGAATACTATTCTCTAATAAATATGAGACAGTGGTTTATTCGGTTGTTCATTCATTCATTTGCTTGTTTTATCGTTACTCATTATTTGTTTGTTATAGTGACGTTCATTATGGAAGTGCATGGCAGCTTTATAGTTTTGGTAGTCACAGTTATCTAAAACAAAAGGTATCCAGAGTCACTATTAATAAGTGAACTGACAGCCCATGAATTACAACTGGTTAAAAAATGGTTTGACTTATATGTAGTCCATGAATAAAGAATAAATAAATAAATAAATAAATAAAAAAGGGCAGTCTTGGCTGAGGCAGTTGAGGCTCTGATGGGAGGGGTTTGATCCTTTCTACTGCTGGGATGCCATTGTTGGGCTCTTAATGACTATACAAAATCACAAAAAAAGAAAAGGAGAACAGTTGCGCATCAGGCTAGCAACTTGTCTACATAAAAAACACTTTTGCTATAGAAATGGTGAAACCCATCACCCCATCACCAGATGTGCTCAACAGAATGGGGAAAACGATTCATAGCAGTGCGTACAGTAGGTATACTGTACATCAGTACAGCGTAACATTTTATAAATGATGCATGTTCAATTTGAAGGTGATAAGTGAATGTGATGTCAAGAGCTGTTATGCCAAGTGACAAAGAACTGTAAGGAGTTTCAGTTAAGGACATTCAGCATGCTCTAGCACAACGTGTTAGCATTTTGGGAAAGCACCCTTACGCAGTAACCAGATGGAAATTGCTAAACTTTTTTACTTTAGACACTGTCAAAGGCCTAATAATGTTATGTTTGACAAAGGATAAAGAAAAAAACCTCATAGTTAAAATTATATCTGAAGCTGATTTCAGAGTTGAAGGTAAAGTGGAAATCCTCAGACAAGGTGAAGTGTAATGACTTTCAAGTATTCTAGAGCTTATGGTACTTGAAAATGCCCATCTTTGACCAATAGAGACTGGATCAAGCAATTGTACCTAGATTTGTGTCCAGTAAATAGAATGACTCCTGAAAGGGCGGGTAATGTGTGTGCAAGATATACATCTGAGATAAGACGTGTTTGGTTGTCTACAGGCAAAAAGAAAAAAGACCTGTCTACAATCAGAGCCAATTGTATCTGTCATTTCTCCCACAGACTAAAGTGCCCACATTGTCTACACTTTCAAAAAGAATGACAGTTTGATATGGGGTAATAATTGATAAATTATCATTAATTCACAGTTAAAAGTAGAGCAAGCCCAGGATTTATATGTAAAACTAAGATGCTCTTGATGTTCAAGACATACAGTACCATTATGGACAAAAATTAAAAATTGCTACTTGACTTATACTTCCCATGAGGACTTATTTTCTACAGTTGCCTACCCTATGGGTTTGCTAGTGCTTCCAGGCATTTTTTTTTCCTTTGTAGAAAATAATAGACCAAATCTTTCATGGAATAGATGGTGCAATTTGTTATTTGGATGACATCCTCATAATGGGTACGGACACCAAGGACCACAGAGGAATTAGTAAGAGGCCCTTAGATGATTCCATGGTTATGATCTCAGGGTATGTTAACACTAGACAAATGCTTACAAATGCTTCTTCTCACAGACCATTGCTAGTTTTACTTGGGTCATACCATAGCTACAGGTTACAGGTACTCACACTGTGAAAGATTAAACATGCTATTAAAAAGGTAAATGATGAACTGCCATTGAAAGTTCATGTCAAAACACAATTTCCATAATAATTCAGCGTATGGTGGTCTTGCTTGACTTGACAAGGTTGCAAAATGGGTGTGTTCAGACAAATGCCACCAGACATTAGAGGATGCGAAGACAATTAAATTCAGCTCAAGTGTTAATTTTTCACAACCCAGTGTTTCAACTCATTGTAGCCTGTGATGCATATCAGGTTGGTGTAGGAGTACTAATCATGCATAAAATGAGAAGAAAAACAGTGCAAATAAAAACTATTGCTTTTGCCTACACAGAAGTATTCTCAAATAGAAAAGGATTGCCACTAATATTTGGTGTTATGAAATTCCATGAATACATAATTTCTTTATTGCTGGACGTTTTTTTTTTTTTTTTAAATCAAGCGTAAACCTCTTTTGTTTATGATTCTACTCGCTTCTGACAAAATGGACTGATGAGATGAGATTTTAGCTGCTAACACATATAAAAATTAATACCAAGGATAACAGTACTGATCCACTTTACAGGTTAGCTGTGACTAAACTGTGAGAGTAAGATGCCAACATACAGCACATTGTAAGGGACTGCCCCTAGAGGGCACTGTGATGTGTGGTTTTTAGTTTTTTGTAGTTCTGTTTGTAGACTCAGTTTCCCAGAAGACACCTCGGTCAGGTGATGACGGAGCTCACCTGGGCCGGGGTTGCTCATTAGAGTAGTTATAAATAGCTGGTTGTTCTGGGAAACTGAGTCGAGCATTAATTATGTTATGAGGGCGTTACGTGTTTTAGTTTTCGTTTTGTGTTTTATTTTGGTTGGTTTGGTGTCATGTTTTGAAGGCTCTATATGATTTGAAAGTTGTTTGTGTGTTCCAGCCTGTATGTGAGTGTGTTTCAGCCTGTGTGTGTGTTTCAGCCTGTGTGTGTGTTTCAGCCTGTGTGTGTGTTTCAGCCTGTGTGTGTGTTTCAGCCTGTGTGTGTGTCAGCCTGTGTGTGTGTCAGCCTGTGTGTGTGTCAGCCTGTGTGCCTACTCTAAGCCCGGGTACGCTCGTAGGAGCGTGTGTTTGCCGCTCGTAGGAGCGCGGAGTGTGTGTGGTTCGCTCATAGGAGTGTGTGTGAAGGTTTGGGGCGCTATTAGAGGCGCGAGTGTGTGTGTGGTTTGCTCATAGGAGCACGTGTGACTGTTTGGTGTGCTATTAGAAGCACGAGAGTGTGTGGTGTTGCCCGTAGGGGCGCGAGTGTGTGTGGTGTCGCCCGTAGGGGCGCGAGTGTGTGTGGTGTCGCCCGTAGGGGCGCGAGTGTGTGTGGTGTCGCCCGTAGGGGCGCGAGTGAGTGCGTATCGCCCGTAGGGGCGCGAGTGAGTGCGTATCGCCCGTAGGGGCGCGAGTGAGTGTGTGTCGGCCATAGGGGCGAGAGTGGGTCATGATTGGAAGAGCCTGTGTGTTTTGTGTGATTCCTGTCTGTTTGTTTTGGAAAGAGCCTATGTGTTTTATTTAAAGAAGAGACTGTGTTTTTCGTTACGTGAGTTTCGGTGTCTATTTTCTGTTCATGTTTTGTTTTATTAGGTTATTAAAAGACTTTTGTTGATTCCAACAACTTTCTGCACCTATGCCCGCTTTATTTAGCCCTTGGCATTAACAACAGCCTGGACTACCCTACAGTTCATGACACACATAGTAATCTACTTATTTATTTATTTATTTTTAAAGAGTAATAAAAATATATTAAATATGCTGAAACCATATTTCCAAAGGTGATTTGAACTGAAACTTGAGATTGACTGGTAGTACCTAAGAAATTATAGGACATACTAGTATTGGAATTGCATGAAAGTCAGTGGATGAGAGTAGAGAAGAAATCCCTAGTGAGAGGTCTGTTTTGGTGGCACATGCTAGATGATCATTGTGTCAGTGTACTATTATGTGAACAGCATCATATTATGACCACTGTAGTATCTCACATGATTAGAGATTACAGCAGGACTGCAGGACCATGGAGGAGAAAACATACTGACTTTGCAGAGAAGACAAAGCATACTGTATGTTTTTAATAGCAGTAGAGCGATATGCTACAGTAGATGGCCCAACGTTCTTCACATGTATTCGACTACGTCTGCTGCTAATGCTGCTGCTGTATTTAGGATTTTCTTTATCTCATGATTTACCTAAGAAAGTAGGAATTGAGAAGGGACCTGGGTTTGCTGCCCAAAAATAATTAAATTACTAATTAAAAGGAAAAAAAATCTCAAGAATAATTCAGCTGTATGACTTTGGAACACATCTTATTGACTATCGCAACACATCTCAACAAAAACTGGAAAAAAATACCAGCAGAACCTTTTGTTCAACCTCACTCTGTGCTATCAGTAATTAAGCCCCAGCTTGCAGAACAAATGCAGGCTATTTGGATGCAATGGAAGGAAATTATTCCCAGGACATCAGTATAATTTGAGCCCCTGAATTGCCATAGTATTGTATAAGACTATTCATATATAGGCTTTAAGAATATAATGAGTGATTTCAAAAACAGGCTAACAATGTAATCAACTGTATGCATTACAACATGGTCATAACAATATTATTATTATTTTATTTAAATATATATAAATATCTGAGTCTTTATTTTCCCACTTTTCTTGTCTTTGTGCTACACCATCTTTTCTGTTACCAGTATCACAGTACACTCATTGAAAATTTCCAAAATTTGGAGTCAATTATTGAATCACGCTAAGGTTTAGCAGCCAATGTGTTTAAAATGTATTATTAGGCATAAGTGAGACTCATATTTAACATGGCAGAGAGTTGTCCATTTTAACATTTGAAACAATTTAAACTGCAGATGACAGTTGATGACAGTCCATTTCCACTAAAAAGCCTGCATACTGTATGTTACGGGTCTGCTGTGAATCTTAGGATGAGTAATATGTGCTGTGGGCCTTTTCAATTATAATTTTTGCAATCCTAAAAGAAAAAAATTCAGCAGGTTGTATTTAAGTTGGACATGGGGTTAGACATTTGTGCTGTAAAAAATTGTATATTACAGTACTGTGATTATGGTGAATTGAAATTTTCCAAAAATACATTTTTGTCAAATGTCAAAGACTAAAGGACAAACTGTAACGTATAGAGTGGAGTTTTCTTATACACAGCATGTTAGGAATATCATAACATTAATCAGGACTGTCAGGTGAACACTCAGAATACAGTGCCTTATAACACAAAATACATTTTGTTTGTTTGTAGAAGGTGTCTCATTAATACACATTATTCCATCTGTAATGCTGATGATAAGCCCAATATTTTCCTTAGCGCATTATCATATTTTAGTAGAAAACACATCAAAATAAATATTCAAATTCAAACACACTCATGTCATTATTCAGAGTACAAGGCTCCAGAGAAACTGGCTAGAGAACAGGTATACACAACGCATGATAGTGTGTAGCTTTTTGTCCTTTTCTCTGCATTCTGATGCAGTTTGAAACAAAAAAAGGTCAAATAATAATAATAATAATAATAATAATAATAATAATAATCATAATTATTATTATTATTATTAGGGCCCAAGCACTATAAGTTGCGCAGGACCCTCTTGTTTTCCTAAGGATTATTATTTTTTTTTCCCCACCCTTTTGGACTTTTCGGGGGTCTTAATATGCTCCAAAACTCATGAAACTTGGCAGACAGGTTGGAATCTGCTGCCATTCGGATACCTGGGAGTCTGGGCCACGGGCATACCTCGAGGGCCTCAGGGGCCCTCACAAGAGATTTTGCTCCATAACTCATGCATACTTTCACGTAGGCACACAAAACTCTGTACACAGTTAGAGCTCATTGAGCCGAACAACTTTCGCGCTGCATGTCCTGGGCTCAACTCAACAGGAGGCCGGTTATTTTGAGTTGTTTGCAAAAACACCAATACTCCTCCCAGGGAATTTATACGATCGTCACCAAACCGGCCCGATGTGATCTAAAGACATTGAGGATGCAAAATTGCGGAGGGATTTTTGATATCTCAAACGGGTCAGCCGTGATAATGTCTTAAACTTACACAGAAAAATGATTAAAAACTTTCTCTGTGGCCTTATATTGAGTGACATTAAATTCAGTGTCACCTTCCATGACATCACGTTCAGTGACATCACGTTCAGTGACATCACGTTCAGGAACATCATAGTGTGAGGCTTTTCTTCCAGCATCTGCGGCCTATTGTACACACATACACATCACAAATGTTAACACTCACACACACACGCACGCACGCACACACACACACACACACACACACACACACACACACACACACACACACACACACACACACACACACACACACATCACTAATGTTAATACACACCATACACACAAACAAGCACTAACACAAGCACATTTACTCGTCACACACAGACTGACATCCACACGTCACACACCTCTCTCCCTCACTCTCACACACACACTCACCCTCACACACTCACGGGCACACACACACACATCACACACATGCACACATACATACACCCATATTACAAATGTTTACACTCACGCACGCACAAATACACACACCTCTCTCACGACGCACAAACACACACACACACACACACACACACACACACACACACACACACACACACACACACACACACACACAACAAATATTTAGGGACAAACTGACATTAGCTCTGTATAGTGTGTGATGTGTGCAGGTTGTGCGGTGCAACTGGGTGGCGATGGCTTTTTCGAGGTCTTAACACACTCAAATAACACATGGGTTGTGCGGTGCTCCAGGGGTGGCAATGGCACAGGGTGCTTGGGCCCGTCATCGTTGCTTGCAACTATGTTTATTATTATTATTATTATTTTACCTTTTTTTTTTTTTTGGGGGGGATTTTCTCCCTAATTTAGTCGTGTCCAATTCCTCCCCGTCACTAGGGGGCTCCCACATTAAGGCTACTACTACCATCACTCAGCCAGGAGGGCCGAAGACTATCACGTGTTTCCTCCGAACCACATGACGCCAGCCGACCGCATCTTTTCGAACTGCTCGCTCGCGCACTGTTGGGGGCGGCGTAACTCTAGACCTTCGGCTGCGAGAGGTTACAGCATCACCCGGGATTCGAACTGGCGATCTCCGGATGATAGGGCGAGCGCTTTTACCACTGCGCCACTCGGAGGCCCATTTGACCTTTTTTAATCAAAGCAAGATAATATGAAAATACAAATTAATATTTTTATATTATCTTGCTTTGATTATGATTAGATTTTGTAAGGGTGCAATGCTACCAATCACCATGTATATATTAATCTGCAATCTGCTTAAACTCCTACTCAACTTAGTTTATACAGGGGGAAAAAAAAGAAGAAGAAAAAAAACAAACATTCTCAAATCTCTCTTATACATAGCCAGGATCAGGAGTCAATCTCTCAACCTGATAAAGTGATAAAGTAACCATAAATGCTACAGAAATCAATAGGAAGATAGGTATAAAAGTACATTGTCAAGAGTTCAAGTTTAAACATGATAAAACTCTAGATGAGTGCACAACTTTTTGCTGTACGATGCTAACAAGCGGTTCATCCATTAAAATATTATTAAGTGTGAGGTTGTTTTGCAGTTCATAGACAGGTGTGAACGAGACAATGTGTTTAAAGCTGATGTTTCATTTGCTGTTGTTCCAGCTGATGTGTCTGTAGCACCAACGTCTTCGCAATTATCTGATTACAGCTTGTATTTATTAGTCCCAGCTTGAATAATGGCTGTTCTGCTCACACACCTAATTATACATGATAAATCTGTTTATCTTTACCAATTTACATGTTTTGGAGTCAAATAGTTTTAAAAGCATCTTACAGAAATGCTTTGTTTGTGTTCCTTGGTAGTCTTTCATCTCACTCAGTCTATCAAAGCTGCAGGTGTGCCACTGTGATAAAACATAAATGAAAGAGTAATATACTAATATTAATATGTATATATAACTAATTATAGTGTGTGAATGTATATATATATATATATATATATATATATATATATATATACATACACACACACACACATATACATTCACACACATATACATTCACACACTGCATTTTGTTTTGTGGCATCATTTCGATAAGCTTATGCAATGTCACAACATTTATTTCAGTCTTGAGTCACATTAATTTTTCTCCAAGATCTTGTATTGATAAAGGGAGAGTAGGTCCTTCTCCCACACATCCCAAAGATTCTTAATGGGGTTAAGGTCTGGATTCTGTGGTGGCCAATCCATTTGTGAAAATGATGTCTCATGCTTCCTGAACCACTCTTTCACAATTTGACCTTGATGAATCCTGGCTTTGTCATTTTGCAATATGTCTGTGCCACCATGGAAGAAAAAAAATCTACTGATGGAAAAACCTGGTGAATTACAGTAGTATATTCAGGTCATCAGCCAAATGATGGCTTGAGCAAATGATGTTGCTGAACTTAGACCTGACCAACAGAAGCAATCCCAGATCACAATGCTGTGCCCACTCAGGCTCGTACAGTAGGCATTTTCTGACCTAATTTCTTCACCAAAGTTGATGGTTCACCACTATCCTGCCGGGTTTTAATAATGAGTTTTTCAGTTCCTAACCCAATTTTAGTATTTTCAACATTCTCCATAGTTCTCTTATATTCTTGATGCAGGAAATTACTCTTTTGAAACTATGTAACATCTTTGCCATGACCACAGGATATGTTGTCTGACATGTTTGTATAAGAAATGAGAAGCTACTCAATGCTTCAGTTGTAGTTAAATGACTTGTTGCTGCCTGAAACATATTTATCACTGCAGTAATTATCCAAAGGAAGACGCTTAGCTACAGTATTTGCTTAGATAAATTCAGGTGGTGACCTTTTTGGCCAGGCAGTGTACAGTACGGTATATATGCATGTATGGATGTTATGTATGCATGCATGTATGTATAATGAAAAAATCTACAGTACATATTTTGTTGCTACAATAATAAAGTTGAGTACATTATTAGATAGCTTATATTATAATTTAATACTATAATATGACCATAAAAGATTAATATGGAGCACTCTCACCTCTCTGACAGAACATAAAATCACTATGCATAGAAGAAATGCATGGTAACTATGTACCATTTACTTAGCTTTTCACAACTGTCATAAAGGGACTTGCAAATGTTTTTCATCACCAAAACAAGTGTATTTATATACTGTATGTGGTAATCACCACCTCCATCGATGCATGCCGGCCAGGAAAACTAAACAGGGGAAGCAAGTATATGTTTTTTTTTATTGTAACAAACCTGTAACTGAGGAAATCAGAGAGGTTTTCAGACAGGGGATTAAATTTTTTTAATAATCTTTACATTGCAGAAATGCATTGCAGTTAGTGCCTCACAGTATCACAGAATGCTGAATGTTTGTTACACAAGTTGTTCATTTCTTATATGTATGTATATATATATATATATATATATATATATATATATATATATGAACCCAAAAAAATCTTTTACTTTTACAGTTGATAAGGTAACCACAAATGCTACAGAAATTGAATATGAAAATAGTTATAAAAGTACATTGTCAAGGGTTCAAGTTTAAATGTGATAAAAAGCTGAGTAAATTATTCTAGACTTTTTGCTGTACGATGCTAACAAGCAGTTCATCCATTAAAATATTATTAAGTGTGAGGTTGTTTCGCAGTTCATAGACAGGTGTGAATGAGACAATGTGTTTAAGGCTGATGTTTCATTTGCTGTTGTTCCAGCTGATGTGACTGTAGCACCAACATCAACAAAACAGCAATTTGCAGGACTGCAGGATGCAAGCGTAATCAAACTTAAAGGAGAGCAATCAAAGCAAATGCATTAGTCAGAATCAGTAACAATGGCCAGGATACAGAATCATACACCAGATAACTCTCTGCTTTGAGACAATGACCATTGTTAAAAACACTATAGAAATAAATAACCATAAAGGAAGTCAAAACATGACAACAATTAAGAAAATGAATGCTTGGTATAGAATGGATAATAACTAACATTGATCTGATCATCACATACAGTACATGACATTTGCCTAATTAAACTTTTCCAAGTTCAGCAAGTTAAGCCTTTATTTGTCGCATATAAATTACTGCAGGGTGAAATTCTTTCTTCGCATAACTGGGGTCAGAGCACAGGGTCAGCCATGATACAGCGTCCCCAAAGCAGAAAGGGTTCAAATCCTTGCTCAACAATGGCAACCTGGTCGAGCTGTGGCTTGAACAGCAGACGCGTTCAGTAACTCATTGCCTTAACCGTCTGAGCCGCCACTCCCCCGAAAACTCATTCCCAAGCAATTCAAATACCAAAAAGCAAAGAAAAACAACAATGACGACAACAAAAACACACCGATTGAGATTTACATTTTACAAACTATAAAATGCTCTTATATATTGTTCTTCCTCACATTTCACATGATCCTGCATATTTTTCACACATTGACTTCATGGCGATAGGACAATTAACTGCCATTTAACTGCCCTTCAAGCTGGTTAGTGTCAGAGACTTGATGCAGAAGGCAGAACATAAAAGCAGGCATTTATCCTTTATTTACAAACATTGAAACACTATGGCTACGAACTTAGCGTATACTGTATGTAACAAAACGGAGACGAGAGTCTTAAATCTACGTAAATACGCTGCATAGTCAGAGTCATTATCCCAAATATACTGGCCGAAGAAGGAGCTTGTATATTAAGACTAATTATAGAAAATAGTGACCACCTCAGAGTAATACAGGAGCCCAAAATAAACAAGAAGGAATGAAGACCAAAATCATAGCAAACACAAAGTATTAAACACAGACATCCCTCCCTGCAAAACTCATTTAATGGAAATCCCTTGGACAGCAGAATCTTGTCATAACTTTATCCTACTAAGACACCCCCATGCCCCGCTGACCATCAGGATTCATAAAACATTCTGTGTAATATTTGCCTTAGTGAATGGCAGGCTGTTCTCCACACTGTAAGATGTAAAGTACACCTCAGCTCTTGTGACCTCCTCCGTCTTTGGTTTTCTACTGAAAAACACTATAATGCACCTGAGCAACCTTACCTGTGACTAACCTTTATAATATTTTGTGTTTCCTAAAAGAAATAAAAGCATAAGGTCTGTCCTTGTATAAAACAACTCTGTTTAGTGATTCTAATTCGTAAACCACTTTGGATATGTCCAAAGTAAAAAAATATATATACATCATGAAAAAAAAAAAAATGTGTCATTATATTATATTACATCTGAAAAGAGAAATTTTAAATTGGTCATAACTCGCTCTTTCACCAATACCTTTACGTTTCATATGTTGGAGGACCCCAAACCAGTCTCCGAAAAATTTCTGTCTGTATGTACAGTATGTATTGTATGTGAGGTCTGTACAGCCAGAACTTGTCACAGCGTCACGTGAAACTGGCTAAACAGAATTTTATAGCACTTTTGCAGTACTTTGGTGTCTGCCCAAAGTTAAATGTAATGAAAATGTAAGCAGAAGTGAAGTGATGAGCAGTTATATACCAGATTACAGTATGTCACAGCATCATGCAAAACTGTCTGGACAGAATTCAATGAAACTTTTGCAGTACTTGGATATCTGCCTGAAGTTTAACCTGCATCATTAGTGACATTAAAATGTTGAGTAAAATTTATTTATTTAAAAGCAGGATTTAATAAATCTGCTTTAAAATAAGATACCGATAAGCTACTTGCTCAATATAAACACACCTGCACAGATATTAATTATAAAAGCTAAATTGAATATTTTTACTGGGATGAATTAATACTTTCCTCCATGTGAACTTCCAGTGAAATAACAGCGCTAAAGTGGTACAGTATGTGTGAATTTTTCATGCACTGGAGTCGTTAAAGTCGTTACTAAACATAATCTTTATCCAATCTACTTTTTAGATCTGTGATTTGCTCTCCGTCTACCGAAAAGGAAGTATTGTATATTTGGCTGATGACGAAAGAAGTACAACGTAGCGTAAACAAGGTGTAAACATAAACCTTTCTATTGTCGCTCTTTCCCATTGATTGTAATAAGATGAAACGACAGTAGATTACAAACATGTCCATCAACTAGGTTAATCTTGTACAATTTACTAATATTTAGCCAAAAATACAAGAAAAACCAATACCATATAATGTTGTCACAACAAACAAAATTTTGTGAAATTACAGTATTAAAAAAATTAAGGGGTTCATTGTTGTTGCAGGCAGACATGTACGTGGGTTTCAACCTGAAATAATATCACTATATTATTATTAAAGATAAATTAAAGATGATCAGCTTATTTTTAGCTTTAAACTTTTAACTATTTCTACAAACTCTTTTTCCTGTCAACAATGGGTCCTTTAGTTAATTATATGATATGATATGATATGATATGATATATGATATGTCATATCATATCATATCATATCATATCATACATCATAATTATGATATTATATTATGTTACTATATGAAGTTATATTACAGTATATTATAAGCACCACTCATGCATGGGGTAATTTTTGTATTCTATTAAAACTTAGGACTTTAAGTAGCAGCTGGCCAGTTAGTTCAACTAATGTTAGTTATCAATTACTAATGAATGAATGAATGAATGAATGAATGAAGCTCACCTCAGACTCTCTTTTACTACAAACCCACCATGGCCAATAGAATATTTGATATTGCAAACAGTGCAGCAAGCAAAACTACCATTATTGCACTGCTATTATAGGCAGGATTACACTTTACTGTACTTTGAGATGATGTGTGTTATTTGTTTTTTTGTCAACCAAGGAATAGTGGTGGGCTGATGAAGAGAGAGAGAGAGAGAGAGAGAGAGAGAGAGAATAATTCCTGGCCACTAAGAAAAGTGATAGATTTACTTGGCACAAAGAGAGATGATTCAGTATGCACATCCTGTCCCTCACTCTCTTGATTTCTGGCATAGTTCACAAAGGCCGTTCAAATCAAATCGGGACTTGTGATCAAATTTCTTGTATATGAAAGCGTAAAAACTGAAGACTTCAAACACTGTATAGTGATGAGGATCTTAGCCGCAGTAAAACATTTTAATTCTGCAAGTGTTATAAGGAAGGTCATACTTCCATGAATACTGATCACGACCAAAGTGGATCAGAGCTCACTGCTGTCATTCATGTGAACTTTCAGTGAGTAGAACGCCTGATACTTAACAATCGACAGATAACGGCATGTTACAAAAGAGACAAATTACAGGAACTCGACTGGGAGTTATTTCCACATCTGTACATACAGTACAGTCTTGACCTTGCTTCAAAACATTTCCACATGTTTGTGCCATTAAAGAAGTTCCAGGGGGGCCAGCACTTCAAATGTGCCAATCATGGCTCCAGTGTACTGTGAAAACTTTCTACCTTGATGGCATCCAAACACTGGTGAATCACTGGGTTAAGTGTATCAAGGGGTTATGTAAAGAAATAAAGGGAGTTTTTACTCTCATAACTGTGTTCTGTTATTCTGCATAATCAAAAGTAACTCTTTGACTTGAACAGCCCCTTATGCTATTTGCAGGTACCATATTATGTGATACAAACGTCCCAGATTGGTGGGATGTTTAACAAAAAAATCCTAGTGAGCATAACACCCATCAACAAGCAAGACAGAAACCCCAAGAATTAACCCTTTGTGGTGCAGGGTGCCCACACCACTTGAACCATTTGTCATTTCCCTCAATTGTAAACATAAAATTGCTAAAGCTGGGGTGCGTTCCAGGGAGAACATTCTCACAGCCAGAGGGTGGTCGGAGCACGATGTTCTCAAAGCCAGCTAGTGGAGCCAGTAGGACATCTTCAGTGCCAGTGGGTACTGCTGGGGTTGGCTAAAATGGTGCTGGACCTAGCTTGGATGGCACACAGCATGGCTCCAACAAAGCATGACATGACTATATGGGGCATAATCCAGGCAGAACATGGCATAAATCTAGGGCAGAATAAAAAACTCTCGGTCAGCAATGCATGACTTTCGTTCAACAGGACCTACTGTAACTGGGGCAAAATACCAACCCCCTAACCCCCCCCCCCCCCCCCCCCCCCACCAAAAAAAAAAAAGTTATTCTTTTCCATTTAACCAACACTGCTTTATTGAAACTATTTACGCATTAACTGAAAAAGTAAAAATGAATTTCATAGCGATGTTTACTTTTCAACTATTAACTATTTTTTAACTCTTTAAAGTGTTCATAGGCCTCTAATAAACATTAGACTTTTCACATTATAAATGGTCTGCTCTCCTAGGAAAAAGAATGAAAGAAACTTGCCACACTTTGTTGTCTGTAATTCTTTTTGTCTGAATACTTTATTAGGTTTTCTGCATGCATCAATTAGAATCACTATAATTTTGACTAGAGATCAATGCTCCCAAGGCACGATGCTGTTTTGAAAGGTTTCAGAGGTGCTGTGAATGTTTTGCTTTAAACTTTGATGTCTGAGGTTAGAGGCAGGCAGTAGGAGCGTCTGATGTAAGATACTGCAGTTGGTTACGGACTCGTTGATCTTCAATATTTTTTTGTTGTGATCTTTTTCAAATAAAATGCCAATTAAGGTAATTTGACATTATGTATTTTATTTATATATTTTAAAATGCATCCGAATCTCAGTGCATTACTCCGTGACTACAGTACTGGAGTAGTTCGGATAGTTTTAGGAAATCTGGCTTCCACAGAGTACTGGAAAGCAATATTACATTTGTACTGAATCCCTGATGCAGTGTTCTATCCTTTTAATGCTGCTTAATTACGAATCGGAACATTGCTTTCCCAGACATGTGTGTTGGGATATGTTATGACTTTTACTGTATGTTATGAATTTTATTTGTCACTTCTGCAGAAGGAAATTGTGCTGTTGCACCACAATTGTGGTGCATTCTGTATTGTTCACTAGTGATTATGTATAATATTATTGCTGTATATGCTGTATAAGACAAAATCAGAAAACAATACTGGAAGACAAAATATTCTGTCAAACATTGTTGATGGTGTTGTCAATAAGTCAGAAAGTTCATCCAACCACAACTAATAGTCTTCTCACCGGTGCGTTACACAATATTTCACAAAAGCCTTCTCAGACTAATCATAAGGATGGTAAGAAATCACTCAAAGTTACTCAAAAAGTGTTGCAGAGGAATGTGAAGGGAGAAGTTAAACAGAGAAAAGTTACATATAAACTGCACTATAATCCTCAAATATTTCACATAAAAAGCCTTATGTTTAAAATAGAACAGTTTTTTTTTAAATAGTCTATTCTGGTCATATGGAACGAGAACATAACTCTCTGGCAATAATTCAGCTTGCTGTGTTTGTAGAAAGTAGGGCTGCATGAATGATTCCAAGAACAGCATATAACCACAGTAATGTATGGAAGAGGGAGCATCATGATATGGGGCTGTTTCTCTGCAAACAGTACACTAATTCAAAAAGACCTTGCCATGACCTATCCAATCTCCTGACTTGAATCCCATTGAAAATTTATGAAGGATTTTGACATTGCGAGTACATCAGAAGGGCCGTCCTAGTTTTGGGAAATCGAAGACCATTTACCAAGAAGAATGAGCAAAACCTACACCACTCTCAAACCTGTAAATGCAAACAGCACTGCAACAGAGATTAATACTAATATTTTAATATTAATACTAATATCTAATTGTTTTAACATGCCTTTGTTTATGCTTATGAATACATACTTTTTCATGCATAGTAAATTTGCCAGGGGTTACGTTCCCAGAGCACCTGCAAATTGTGAAAAAAAAACAAAAAAAAAACATGAATTTTAGAAAAATTCCTATAAATGCTTGCTTTTGTAGTCTAAACCTTAATCTATTCCCAGAACACTTTAATTTCATTTCAAACTCAGCTTAATACATAACCCTTAAAAAAAGAATATAAAGGTAAACCCAAATACAGTACCATGAAGTACTGTACTGCTACAATGTGTCTCCTGCAGTGCTAGAATGTAAAATGCTGATGTTATCCCTACAGTATATGTACTGTAATTCATGCAGGCGTGTTTTCTTTGATATGCGCTGTTTTTTTTTTTGTTGTTGTTTTTTTTTTTTTTTGTATAAGTCGATTAAATACTGTAATAAATTACCATTCCAAGCAGTGTTTTTCTCTACGGTTGCTATGTGTTCTCTCTACAATACTGAAAAATGTATACAGTATTATATTTTATATGGACATTGAGCTGAATTTATGTTAATATTTATGCTACACAATTAGTGAATTATATTATTCTTAATAGGTTCGCATTAAAATGCATGAAAAATAATTGCAGGGGTTTCCACGAATAATAATTAGTTAGGTTCTAAGGAAAAATCCACGAATGACTGAAGACTAAGAACGCGTCTTTACGTACTGTATACAGTAAGTCAAAAAAGAGAAAAAGAATTTCACTGCTGTTGATGCTCCACTGAAACCAGTGAATAGGCTTCCACAACAACTGTCAATGCACTTAAAAGGTCCCACTCCTGTGAGCCAAGAACATGAATCCAAGGTCTAATTTTGGTGAGCTACAGTAGGGCCCACTGTTCATATTTGCCAATCAGTTTTTGCACATTCCTATATATTAACTTGCTTCTTACCTGAGGGAAGGTCATGTCAGATGACATGGAAAGCATCCACATCTGCTCTTTGCAGACTTGCCCAGGGGCATCCCACAAGGCTCAGTACTCATACATTCCACTGCTATGTTATCCACCCTCAGCTATACAGTACTGTGCACTAATTTTGAAGCCTGTAAAAGTTTGAAGTTTGGTGTTAGTTATAAGTGCTGGCATTCTATTTGCCCAAGGTATGTACGATATTTAAGCAATAAACGACAGCCATTAAAAGTTGGGTAGTTGTTATTACGTCCCTGTTGTTAAGTCTCTGTAGTCTATCACAGAGTGATTTTCAATCAGAAGTACGCCCACACCACACCATCTAGCTTAATTTTATTCCGTGTCTCACACATTCCATAATCTCTAAAGAAAAAGTTTTTTAAAAAACACAACAATGCTTTCAGCTTCTATTAAAGTATAAATATATCTTTATACTCTGGGAAATTAAATTGGAGCAATTTTCGGATTCTTGGCTCATTTGTTTGAAATAAATTCATTATTCCTCTTCCAACTGGAGTTCCCTCTTTCCAGCTTGGCCGTGCTCTTCAAAACCTTTTGGCCATGGTTGCTAACAAAGAAAAAACAATACTTTCAATATGCAAGGAAAATTGGTAATAAAGTCTTTTAATTACTTCTACCTTCAGAAAATAGTAAATAAATAAATAAATAAATAAAAACAGACTCAGAATCAATTGTACAGTGAGGTCCAAAAGAACACATTGTGTATATGTATATATATATATATATATATATATATATATATATATATATAGGAAATAAACAGTTTTGAGAATTGTGAAATATTTAAAACTAAGAATTAGTTTTACATTCTAATTCTTTGGTGAATTATTCACATTTAGACAGGTCTTCTCTCTCTCTCTGTGTGTGTGTGTGTGTGTGTGTGTGTGCGCTCATATATGCGTGTGTGCCAATTCTGTTTTCTTCTATTGGCCCGGGTCTAAACGAGCCTGTTTAATTTTTCCTCTACTGTGACCTCATATGCCCCTCAGCCATTTGTTGCTTCATTTGTTGCTCAGCCATACTTTTCTTTTGCTGCTATATAGGCACTGAATGGCATATTTGGGTGAGGAGTGAAATTAAAAACGTTTGAGGTATGAAAAATGCATGATCTGCAGGTTATTTCAGCTGGGGCATTAACAAACACACACACACACACACACACACACACACACACACACACACACACACACACACACACACACACACACACACACACACACACACACAATGGAACCTCTGTGACATATAGTATTACAGTCCATGCCAGGTGCACAATGTCATTAAAACAAAAACTTGACATCTAATACACTTACTCACTCACTATTCCTCTATACCGCTTTATCCTGCATTCAGGGATGCGGGGACTTGGTGCCTATCCCAGGAGACTTAGGGCATGAGGTGGGGTACACCCTGGATAGGGCACCAAACCATCGCAGGGCAACAGCTAAAACAAAAAAAAAATCATGTGAGTATTTTAAATATTACAAAAGTTGTTGTCAGTCATATAAAATGGTTGTATGAAATTAGAAAACAATGCAAAATAAAAGCATTTTCACTAACTGTCTCAGCATTTTCACTAACTGTCTAAGTGGGTATCCAGCAGGATTGAGAGTGATAATAGATGAAGCAGAGAGAGAGAGAGAGAGAGTCTTAAAATACCTTAAGATACACTCTGATCAACAAGACTTACTTGAGACTAATATAACTAATATATTTGCCTCTAAGCATGACCCTTTATACGTGCTGCAATTTTTCATAATTTGCAACCATATTCCAAAACAGTGCCTTGAGAGATATTAATCTTCATTTGATCTTTATGCAATAAACATTTATGAGGACATTAACTTATTATTTATGTCCTTTGCATAATACGTTGATGATCTGCATAAAGACTGGATACAAAAACAAAAAACCTGTGTGAAAATGGATAATTTGATGCATGCTTTGTAAAACAGAGACTGAGTAATTATTATTATTATTATTATTATTATTATTACACTGAGTCTTGTAGCTTTGTTAAGCCTTGTCTGCAAGTAAAAAAAAAATGATTATTTAATTTTAATGCTCTGGAGAAGCCTGACATATTCATATGCAGCTTGTTGCCATGAGGGCACTGGTTTAAAGCAGCCATGTAAATATTGAATCTCTCTGCTCATATTGGATTGCAATATGGAGCAACCCAAAGGCGCCACCTAAAGGAGTTTGAGGTTATATTATGAGATGTTTCGTGTGGTGCAGAAAGAAGCTTGAAAATCAGCGGCAGACGTCTGAAAGGGTGAGACGGCGAGAGATAGATAGTGTACTCTGTGCTATTTAAATTTATTGCCAGTGATTCCCATTTTGATGGAAAAAAAGAAGATTAACAACCTTCATAAACTATTTAAATCAAGTCATTAAAGTCATTAGATGACAGAGTGTCGACACACTTTGAGTGACCTTGGCAGGTCCCTTTCTTAGCTTTGTCATTTAGTTTAAATATAGTGTCTCCTTGCTTTATACCATCTATCTAAACATGAGCATCTCTTGAAAAAAAAAAAAAAAAACGAAGACTATATAAAGCTCTAAGTAATTGGCCTCTTGTGTCTAATATGCATGTTATCACCTCTCTCCAGCCGACCTTGGAAGGTGAAATCTGTTACAACACCTCTTAATATGTTCACAGCCTCTAAAGTCACCCTACCTTCCCGACACACACATACTGTACACACTCACACAAAAACTCTGTGTACATAATTTCTTTACATACTATATAAACGATCATGTCATCCATATTAAAGTCTAAAAGAGTCTAAATATGTGTGTTACCTTGGCATTTTCACGAACGTTGTGTGTTTAGTAATTCCTCCCACTGGAATATGCACAGTATCTGCTCTCGTAATAATCCACACGATCGTCTGTGCATATTCATGAACCTTTACAGCAATTGACCGATATTGATGACAATGTCTCTGGTAGCCAGGAAAGCTTTAATTATTTATTTCCGCTTCATCAATTGTGTCACTGGAGTAAGAAATTGTCCATAGCCTGTGCTAAATGAATATAGATATGATGTTAACTATCAGAGCCACCGCTCATTTATCACCCATCAAAGTGATCATTAGCGCCGCACTGAAGCGCCTTTACTTCCCCAGCATCCGGAGTATTTTTGCAGATCTCTGAACAGTCCTGGATAGCAGCAACTTCCCACACAGGAACGTGTCACACATTCCTCTTTCAGAGGTTTCTGCTCCATTTTTTGGACATTTTTTCGAAGATGTAAAGCAGACTGGAGTATCAGACACTGCCTCTGCTCTCTCATGCCTTGCTCGATTCTTTGCCAGCTTTCCTCCCCTAATCCTGCTGTTCAGATGCTCGCCAATACCCTACTAATCTCCAATCCATGAACTGTATGAATGCCAACTGGCAAGGGAAGTTGGCCACAAGGCATATGGATTTAACATAAATTTGTCCTTTTTATGCATTCTGTTTCAAAGAGACAAATCAGTTTAGGGTGTAATGACCTTCAGCTGGCTAGGCTCGACCACATGTTTACTCTTTTTCTTTTTCTTACAGTAAATCAGTATTACATTATGTTATGACAGAAATGCTATCTAATATTTTGTTGGTTAATATTTGGTAAAGCTAAAATCTCACCAATTCGATTTCGATTTATGCTATAACTTACTGTACATATGTCAAAACTCCTAATATTATACATCAACATTTAGCACCATAATATGGTGATTATGGTATACTGTATGTAATAGGCAAGAACATAGCACATGTCTACTGTATGTTACGAATTGATTAGTGTGAAAACAGCATGTTAAATTCAGCCTTTAAGAGCAAGAAGTTATATAAGAATGATAGCAGCATGTAGCTCGTGTATTATACTATTTACTTAATTGCAATTTTTCCATAATAATTATTTTTGCCTCAGATTGTGATATTTCCAGTTCAATAGAAGTTTCATGCTGGGTGCATCGCTAATAAAAATGTTTTGTCCTTACTCTGTACCCCAATGTGTCAAGTGGAAAAATGTGTTCTACACTCTCAGAAATGTGTGTGTGTGTGTGTGTGTGTGTGTATGTATACAGGGTGGGACATTTATATGGATACACCTTAATAAAATGGGAATGGGTGGTGATATTAACGTTCTGTTTGTGAAACATTATTTTTTGTGAGGGGGCAAACTTTTCAAGATGGGTGGGGACCATGGTGGCCATTTAGAAGTCGGCCATCTTGGATCCAACTTTTGTTTTTTCAATAGGAAGAGGGTCATGTGACACATCAAACTTATTGGGAATTTCACAAGATAAACAATGGTGTGCTTGGTTTTAACGTAACTTTATTCTTTCATGAGTTATTTACAAGTTTCTGACCACTTATAAAATGTGTTCAATGTGCTGCCCATTGTGATGGATTGTTAATGCAACCCTCTTCTCCCACTCTTCACACACTGATAGCAACACCGCAGGAGAAATGCCAGCACAGGCTTCCAGTATCCGTAGTTTCAGGTGCTGCACATCTCGTATCTTCACACCATAGACAATTGCCTTCAGATGACCCCAAAGAAAAAAGTCTAAGGGGGTCAGATCGGGAGACCTTGGGGGCCATTCAAGTGGCCCATGACGACCAATCCACTTTTCAGGAAACTGTTCATCTACTGTAGGAATGCTCGGACCTGACACCCTGTAATGTAACCATAATGTGGTGGTTCACCATCTTGCTGGAAAAACTCGGGGAACGTGCCAGCTTCAGTGCATAAAGAGGGAAACACATCATCATGTAGCAATTTCAAATATCCAGTGGCCTTGAGGTTTCCATTGATGAAGAATGACCCCACTATCTTTGTACCCCATATACCACACCATACCATCACTTTTTTTGTTCCAACAGTCTTGGAAGGATCTATCCAATGTGAGTTAGTGTCAGACCAATAGCGGGGGTTTTGTTTGTTAACTTCACCATTCACATAAAAGTTTGCCTCATCACTGAACAAAATCTTCTGCGTGAACTGAGGGTCCTGTTCCAATTTTTGTTTTGCCCATTCTGCAAATTGTGTGCGCCGATCTGGGTCATCCTCGTTGAGATGCTGCAGTAGCTGGAGTTTGTAAGGGTGCCATTTGTGAGTAGCTAATATCCGCCGAAGGGATGTTCGACTAATGCCACTCTCCAGTGACATGCGGCGAATGCTACACTGTGGGCTCTTGCTGAATGAAGCTAGGACAGCCACTGATGTGGCCAGTGACAGTTTTCATGCGTCCACATTTTGGCAAATCCAACACTGAACCAGTTTCACGAAACTTAGCAAGCAGTTTGCTAACTGTAGCATGGGAGATGGGTGGTCTCGTAGGGTGTCTTGCATTGAAATCTGCTGCAATGACCCGGTTACTGCGTTCACCAGATATCAACACAATTTCGATCCACTCATCACGTGTTAACCTCTTCGACATGTCAATGGTTGTGAACAAAGAGAGACTTGTAAATAACTCATGAAAGAATAAAGTTGCGTTAAAACCAATTGTTTTGAAAAAGTTAAAGTTACATAAAAACACCATTGTTTTTCTTGTGAAATTCCCAATAAGTTTGATGTGTCACATGACCCTCTTCCTATTGAAAAAACAAAAGTTGGATCCAAGATGGCCGACTTCTAAATGGCCACCATGGTCACCACCCATCTTGAAAAGTTTGCCCCCTCACATATACTAATGTGCCACAAACAGGACGTTAATATCACCAACCATTCTCATTTTATTAAGGTGTATCCATATAAATGGCCCACCCTGTATATGTGTCTGTGTGTGTGTGTATATATGTGTGAGTGTCTGTGTGTGTGTGTGTGTGTGTGTGTGTGTGTGTGTGCGTGTGTGTGTGTATATATATGTGTGTGTGTGTGTGTGTGTGTGTGTGTGTGCGCGCGCGCATGATAATATATATATAAGTTATACAGGGGGTTTATTCATGTTCAACAGACACAATATGCTCAAATATATATATTATAATGTCTGTCATATATGTATATATGAGACTTCATTAATATTTACTAATATATGATATAATGTCTGTTATAGTAGCAATTGGACTTAATTAAGTTCATAAATATAATTAATTATAAATATCAAATAATGATCCCATACTTTTTGCAACATACCACTGTCAAGTGTCTATAATTAAAGCATAGAATTAGTACAGTGAAGGTTCTGTTCATTGAGGCTCTGGGTTACTGATCGGAGAGTTGTACGTTCAAGTCCAGCTATCACTGTTGGGTCCTTTGGCAAGACCCTTAGACCTACGCCGCACACAACCCAGCCACTGCATGCAATGCCAGTCCCAAGTCTCATTACAAAATGGGAAGGGTGTGACAGGAAGGGCATCTGGTGTAAAATCCGTGCCAGATCTGGCGGATCAAATGATCTGATGGGGCGACCACTAGGATAAAAGCCCAAGATATATAGTTCTGTATGAGCAGTCATACCGTGTTCCATATGTCATTTAACATGAGAAGCTGAAGGCATTTTGACTGAACATGATTTAGTAGCATTTAACAGAAACAGCCTGTGAATTACTCAACACTGTCCATCAATAAATCACCACTTCCAGCTTGTCACTGTGCGAGCCTGCCATAGGGAAGGTTACTGTGCACTGAAGTAATGTTTTACTAGAGCAAAGCTGGTGACTAGACCTTGAACACTGTTTTAAAAAACTTTATTATGCAGGTCCTTGCTTTTCCTCTTTTAGTGTTCAACCATGTATTAAAGAAGCTATTGTTCTGTTGTCAGTGATGCATGATGCTCTGGTCTTTTGACTCTTTTTTAATACAAAGTTGCATGCTTTATGTGGGTCAGTATGATAATGTCCATGAGAGATAACACAGTGATTTATGGTCATTTGTAGGTGGTTACAGAGCAACAAATTTCATGCTGTAAGAACACGTAGGACAAGCATGACGCGATGTTTTGACGTACTGTATTTTTGTTTTAGCCTTGTTCCTTTCTCCAGCTCCATCCTGTCACTGGGCTGTTGTGTTCATTGTGTTCACTTTGCTGTTAGCCATTAATTTGTTTGTCTATTTATACCGCACTGTTTCTGTCTTTTGTTGCATTTTTGTACAGTCAAGTCCGACTTTTTTCAGCTAGTCTGTTTCTGACTTGTTTATTGTTCCCTACCTGAAATGTGACTTTTGACTTTATGCCCTGGGTTTGTCTAAGCATGTTCTAAAGTTTATTATAATATCATTATGATACTACCATATAATAATAGACAAAAAAAAATTATCTGGCAGAGGTTGAACTTCGTTGCTTTTTTAAAAAAATGTTTACATTCACTATTTAACATTTAATAAGCTCCTGCTTGTTTGTTTGCAATAATAATGAGATCACATCACACCTCCCTGTTAGATAGTGAGATATTTCTCACAGTAATTCTTGACCTCACTAACTGGTCAGAATTTTATTTAGCTACGGAAAAGAACATCATGCATATTTCAGCAGCTCTCCGAGGCAGCATGGCATTTACAAAGCATGCATTGTTCTGTATTTCTACACTACTTCTAGATTTAACTGCTTTTCAGTCCAGGGCTGCTTTAGTGTTTGTTCTTGTCAAGGAACAATAATGTATGTTATTGTCTTTCGACAGTGATGAAGTTATGTTACTATAATTATCTTGCGGCTCCATCAAGGATGCCATGCCACAATATAATTAATGATAAGTCTCTGTTTAAAAAAAGAAATACATGTTGATGTACAGTATAGGCAGAATGGTTGCATAGTGGGTAGCTGGACAAACTCCTGGGTCCCTGGCTTTATCCTGAGCTCATGTTACTGGCTGTGTGGTGCTTTGCATGTTCTCCCTAAGTCAGGGCAAATTAAATCTAAACTTCCAAATGATACAGGTAGTGTAAGGTAGATTCACTACACAGAATTGCCCCTAGCTGTGAATGTACTGTATGTGTGATGACCTGGCATCCTATTCAGGCTGTGTTCCTGTAAATTAAAGACATTAAAGGAGTTCCTGGGAGGCCAGACATCTTAATCGCAATCAAGCACTAGTGAAGTGTACCATGTGATTATATAGAGAAATAGAGAGTTTTGACTCTCATAACTGTGTTTGATTTGAACAACACAACACTTGGAGCAGTAATTTAAAAAGTCATCTTTATTTGATTTCTTCCATGCAGGTTACAGCTTAGAAGAAGAAGAAAAAAAAAAACAGAAGAAAGAAAAAGTGGCCTAATAAAGCAGATCAGACGCAGTATAAAAGACAATTTAAAGGTAAGGCGATTTCCATTAGCATGATGATATACTGTACAAATGATAAGTAGGCAGCGATCCAGCAATTCACTACAAAGCACTTATCTAAGCCACTATGTATAAGGCCGTCTGCCAAATGCAACCAGTGTAAATATAAATAATAGTTTAATGTGTTGTTAATACATTCAGATAGAATGAATCATGATGTTATTTTGCAGCTAGGCCATTTGCGTATTTGGCTTAACTGCAAAAACAATATACAGTATGACCAGAAGTTTGGTTTTGGAACACCGCATTACAGATGTAACCACCCTTTGATGTTGTAATGACCTCCACTCTTCTGGAAAGGATTTCCACTAGCTTCAGAAGGTGACTTGTCAATTTACTTCGCAAGCTTTAGTAAGGTGTGCAGTCGGCGTTCCAGTTCATCCCACAGGTGTTCAGTTGGGTTGAAGTCAGGTATCTGTACAGGACACTTGAGTTTATAGCAAATTGAGTTTTTATGGAGATCATCCTTATAGTGTACATTTCGCCATATAGTGTATATGTCTTCCACATGCATTGCTTGACCTCTAGACTACCAAATATCAATCTCACGTTTTTGCACAGTGAAATAGCCTAATGTCTTAAACTGATGGCAGCAGACAGTAAAACATCAAGATAGAATAGTTCGGTATATATCTGTAAAAAAAAAGAAAATCTATATCTACTGTAGTGAGTTACTGCAGAAGTCATTTGACCAGCGGCTACTTACTTGTGCTCGCAATTTAATATGGCCACACAATCCTAAATCAAGGTAATAAAATGTGTGCAATAAAGGGTACACAGTGTTTTATGCTTTGAAGTTACAATTATAGCTTTAATAAAATAATAATCATGCTTTGGTTAACTTGATATTCTCTCCTCTATAGAAAACGTGCCTAACCACTCATAATAGTATGGCTTATTTTGAAGCTGTTGTCAGTTACAATTCTTCATCCAGAAATATATATACTGTGCTGTATACTGTACTGTATATGCTGCAGAATAAGTGGATAAGTGGATACATTGTGTTTATTTCACAGATTGAGATCAAATCATTTTATTTAAAGTAAAAAAAAAAAATCCTAAACATTAGGACAACAAAGATGTATTCAATTGCTGTTGAAATGTACACTTAATAAAAGATAAAATAAAATGGGAGTGTCATTATTGCTTCATAAGATCATTAAAAAATCATTTGAGTGGGAGTCTGCAAGCACCGAGACCATTATTCACTTATCAGGGGAGGATTGCGGTACATTACATAACGTTCAAAACGCAGGGTCATTAGTTGGAGCTGTACACATCGCTCATGCTGAAGAAGTAGGTGGACTGCCAATATGACCTTCGACCCAAACATGTCTAATATCCTTTTTGAAGAAATGATGTGCTCTGAAATTAATAACGGAAGGTCTGCATCTGTACCTGCATCTGCTCAGCCTTACAAGCAGAAAAGAACCCCTCGTCCCATGCAGTTCTCCAGCATGCAGTCTCACCATCTAATGTAGAATGTTACTAAGCTGTCATATTTCCTTAATTCACTCTTCTTGATTTTGCTTTGTTTGTTTTCCCAAGGCCAGACTAGTTCAGGGCTTGCTAACTAGTATAACCTCAAATCAAATCAAATTCAAATTTTATTTGTCACATACACAATCCTACACAGTACGATATGCAGTGAAATGCTTAGGCAACTGCCCTGACCTAAGAGAATAAAATTAAATAAAATATAGAATATAAAATGTAAGAATATAAAATATAAAAAAATATAAAGTAAGTAAAAAATATAAGTAAGTAAAAACTTACTTAACCTAGTCCTGTTTTCAGTTTTGCATTATCTTCTTTTAATAAAACCTCTTCTTGCATCACTTGCAACAGAAATAATAATAATAATAATAATAATAATAATAATAATAATAATAATAATAATAATAATAATAATAAAAACATATGTTAAAACAAATAGTTATAATGTGTGGGGGTAAGAACATTTTAATTAGTACTTGGGCTGTTTTTCTCAAAGGAGAAAAAAAGTGTCTGGTCAGAATGAGGACATATTTCCCAGCACTATGCCCGTGGAACAATGTCTCGCTCAGCAGCTGATGTGGTTTGCTGGCGGGTTGCTTGCAGAAAAGGCTGCCATGAGTGTTTAGCAAGATTTTTTTTTTTTTTTGCAGTGCAGTGGGAGGAACAGATGGTATTGTAATCAGCAGGAAGAGTAAGGAAAGAGCAGCTGCTTGGAACAGTAATGGATAGGTGACTGTCCCCACTTTATTTATTTATTTATTTATTTATTTATTCATTTGTTTATGTAATCATTTATTAATTGTTGGTTTTGCATCTTAGATTTAATGAATTTATAATGAGCTGCTGAGCATGTGAGCACCCACTCAATGATGTTTATCGTGGGATTTGATCTCACATGCGTGTTTTTACGACGAACCTGCATGAACCTGCATTTTTTAAAGTCACGCATTTTTAATAACAGCTTCCCAAGAGTTTGATTTACAATTTACCTGTTGCCAAGACTACTCAACATAGTAGCAAGGAAATGGTGCATTCCACACTGATACATACTATAATCGCTTTCGTTTCGTACACAATCTCAAGCTGTCATATTCAGACTGAATATTAAACATACGTGAAAGTTAAAAAGGAACAAAGGCAGAAGAATTTACGTAAACCAAGCTAAATTCAAAGCCAAAAGCAAAGCTCAGAATGAAATAAGAATGACGAAACAAATAGAATACATGTAATATACTGCCTGCATAAAAAGCCCATAATATGGTGAGGCTTGGAAAACAGTATGTGATTGATGTGATAACTGGTCATTCAGTACATTCAGGTCATTATTGCCACATAACGTTGCTGAGCCTAGACCCGACCAACTGAAGCAATCTCAGATCATAACTCCATGCATGATGGGATCATTCGCTTTATGTGCTTCCTTTCTTACTCTGACAGACCGATCACTCTGGAGGGTCAGTCTGAACTCATTAGACTACATCGCCTTTTTGCTTTGCTAAAAAATCCCAGATTTATGCTCCCTAGCAAATTGAAGCCTTTTCCCCCTGTTTCAGATGTTTAGTCCCAATCCTGTATGTTCTCATGGTGTGTATGGAAATGCACTTGCTTTTTCCTGATGATGCAACTTCCCCAAGTATATACAGTAAGCGATCTCCATTCACACACAGTTGATGGCTCAGAACCATCCTTCATGGTTTTGATAATGTGTAAGGATTCTTAAACCAGTTCTAGTAACTTCAAATCTTCTTAGTTGTTTTCTTTGCTTGATACAGCCCAAAAAATTGACCATTGCTACTTTTTTGTAAGCTACTTTTTTTTTTTTTTTTTTACTTTCCAGGCAGTGTGGAATAGCTGCTCGGTTTTATTAAAATGTCCATGTTAACCTATCCATTCATTAGTTTGTTTGTTTAGTTATTTGCTTGTCATTCATTCATCCATTCATCAATTGTGGTAAGTCCCAGGACAGTAGGAGCAAGACAGAAGAATTCATCCTCCATCACCAGGGCACCATGGACACAAACATTTCTACTGTACTGTATCTACAGGGGCAATTTTTCCTAGCTGATTTGCACCCAGTATGTAACCAGAGCTACCAGGGGAACACAGATAGTAATCAAGCTCACAATCAAACCGGGGACCATAAAGCTGAGAGATTGCAAGATATAGAAGTCTGAGCTTTTATATCAGAAAATGTGTCAGGCATATTAAAATATATTCACTTGTCCTGCTGTCACATGGGAACTGCTTTACATCACTGAGATAAGGAAATATGATGCATTAAAAGGTGAGGACGTTCAGGTTTTGAATACTGATATTAATGTCATGAATTAATGCCAGTTGCTAAAAGGCCACAACAGACTTTAATAGTGTACAACGGCTCGTAGACATTGAATGGCGCCTCAGTGGTGCGTCACAGTCTGCATCTTAATGTAGTTGCAACTGTAAAGTAATTCAACTGGAAAATGGCTCACATGGATAATTGGGGTTTGTATTAGAAAGTTATTTATTTTAAAGATATTTTTAAGTAGTCCAGTAGTTAGGAGGAATCTCACCATTTTTTCCCTCTGAGGTGCTGTTGTGAAAAGAAAATGTAGGAGGAAAGTTTGCCTGGCAATCAAAGGGAACATAAATATTTTGTTCTAGCATGTTGTACTACAGTACTGTAAAAATGGGATTTACTATACATCACAACTTTCTTAAAAGTTCTTTGAATTGAACCTTTAATTTTTCATTTTTGATGCCGATTATAACCTGCAGTAAGTTTGGTGCGATATAATTGATAAACACACTTTGCAATAAATTAAAGCACAGTATTTATGGGTTACAAAAATGTTATATTTGTATAAGCAGTACTGTATTTAAAATATAAACCCATTCATTTCTGGTTAAAATAACACTGGAAAGTTTTATCTTCAGCTAGGATTGTGGTGTTACTTTACCTGTTAACATGTTGGAGGATTGATGCATATCCTAAATAAATAAATAGCTATACGAATACTGTCCTGCTTAAGAGACCTTGAATGATGGGATAGTGCAGGAAACAGACTGTTTTCTAATTAGATTTCATTTGGGCATCTTCACTTATCTGTGATAATTACCCTCACTCCCTCGTAATAGACTCATTAATGGGCATCAATTTGTTGCATGCATTCACTGGAAATTTAACTAATGATAATCACTCAAGTTTAAGCATTTAGAAAAGAATTATATATATATAAAAAAAATAACCACACACATTATTTCACAGACTTTGATTTATTTGTCAAACCAAAGAGTGGACTAATGGGTGATAATGGCTTTTTTGTACACTCTTCAGCTTTTACTAATCAGCATGTTATCAGTACATTGTGTCAGATGCTTGCAATTGAATGCAAAAGATGGGGGGTGACATTTATTTATTATTTGCAAAAGTTGTCAGGTAAAAACACGAAAGAAAAGAAAAAAAAAAAAAAAACGACGTGTGGCCCACAGGGATATCCTGATATCACACATCACTATTCACAGCACATAAAATGGAAATACCGGACTATTGAACTCACCAGTATATATATATATATATTTTTTTTTTAAATGTGCCTATGGACATTTTCTCATGGTTGTTGGTTTTTTTTTTCCTCTGTGACTGTTAGCCCCCAAGAAGTACAAAAAACGGTTACAATGTGCACACAAGTCATTTGAACAGGACAGCCTGTGTTAGCAATAACACAGGGCAATGTTAGACAAGGATTACTATATCAACACCGCCATATAGATGTTAATGAACCAGAATAAATCAAATACAAACATATGACTTCTTGCAACATTCATCTGTTAGAAAATGTCAGGAGTGTCCATGATGATTATGTTTCATGTCACTGTACTGTGAATAAACATTGTTAATGTTTTTTTTTTATTTTTATTATTTTACACATCACATTCAAAGTTATACAAATGATCAATGATGATGGTTGAAGATATTATTATGATACATTACATGGCTCAGTGGCCCTTTCCCCCTACTTTACAAGGGATATTCACCTTCTGCCAGCATTCAAGAAAAACATATTTTTACATTTATTATTATTATTATTATTATTTTTTTAAGATTGATTGGTTTTGGTTTAACCCTTTCCATTACAAACCTGATTTCATTAATTCCCAAGACAGACAAAACAAACAAATTTATGAGATTCCAGCGACAATCCAGTGGGCATCATTTTACATTCCAAAGCTTAGCTGTATAAACATAATGTATGTATAATTCTCCATAATCTTTATAGTACATTAGATTGCTGTTTATTTTGATGATGATTTTTTTTCTCGTACTTTAGATACTGGATTGATATCTGTTTGCCAAGGGGTGAGTTGTGACATCTAACCTGAGGATTTTACATTAATGGAAAAAAGAAATACAGTAGTAAAGCTGAGCAATGCAGCAAAAAAAGAAAACACACATTAAAAATAGAGATCACAATAGCAAGAAACTGGACATACAAATAGAAGCACATTTAAACAGCAAGAAATTAAATACAACTGAGCTTGAAGACAACCCAGGATTGCAAATCCTCCTGGACATTTCCCAGTTGAAGACATTCTATAGCCTGTCTTTTAAGTATCAAAGGAACATAATTTCACAGAATTGCGCATCTGTAAAAATCTGCATGAGCTATAAAAATTCGTGAGTGGCAAAAGGTATGAGGGTAAGCAAGCAACATGTTTTTTGTCTTTTTTATTTAAAGTATGATTTTCAATTAAATCTCTCTTGCTTATTAAAATTCCTATGCTGTTTGTGTGAGAGCAGCTTGATGCAACTAGACTGTGTGACAAGTCTGCAAGTGTAGCTTTGCGTTGGAAGTGCACTTTAGTATTCATAAATTCAATCATCAATGTATCTATTAAAATTCAGAAAGAGCTACATTTATGCCACACTTCTTACATCGATTTCATAATTTCTAGTTCTTAACTTATGCAATACTTGGATTTATTGGTATATATGTATGTATATATTTATTTATTTATTTAAATGCAAGTAAAAACAGATTCAAAGTGATTCATTGAAGCGATAAATGTTTAATATGGAGCAAAAATACATGTTAAGGGAATTAGATGCCTAACATTTCTAATATAATTTATGCACCATGCAGTAATTTAGAGTTTAATATATAATACAAGAGCATCATACATCCTTTACACAACATCAGTGTATTACGTAATTGTAGTTGTGATAGGATTGAAAATAAAACAGGAAAGCAGGAAAGATAAGTTCTACCATCCTAGTAGTGGTGCTTAAAATATCTTATCAATTTTGTTTAGTTATGAGTTAAAGCTGCTTGACTATGATGCATGAAGCATAGTATAATCTTTTTGTGTGTGTGTGTGTGTGTGTGTGTGTGTGTGTGTGTGTGTGTGTGTGTGTGTGTGTGTGTGTGTGTGTTGGTTTAAAAGTGACAACATCCAGTGGCTAACATCCCACTGCTTTAGCCACAGTGAAATAAATCAAACCCCAATCCCATCATAACAAGACTCTATAAACACAGGGCAAAAGCTTGAATTTGTACCAAATGACGAAGAGCAAAAGGAAAAAAAAAAGAAAAAAGAAGACGACAAAAATTATTTTAGGGTCAGAATTTAGCATACAAACATAAAACAGAAACCATTCCCACCCTCAATACGTTTCTTTTTTCCAAACCGTTTTAAAAGAAAGGCCAAACAAATAAATAAAATAAATCACACTCCACTGGAAATTGATATCCTCTATACAGCTCGAGCAAAGTTTATATTGAATCTGAAATTGGTACTGAAGTGTACCAAGAAAGAAAAAAAGTGGGATTTGGGGATTTTCTTTTACTCTTCCTCCGTGCATCCAAGTACGTCTGCACGCAGAGTGATCCTCCCGTACCATGACCAAGGAAGGATCCGGATGAAGCGAGTGTAGATAGGTGGATCAATCACGTTTTTCCTGTGTGTGTCGTTATCAAAGTTTCCTTGAAATACCTACAAATATAAAAATAAAACACAATCAGGTGTATCCAAACTTATACAGTACTAAGCTTGTGAGGTACTATATGAAATCCAGCACATCTTGAGTAACTGCAAACCTTCACATGTATAATCCAGTCAGTCAGGATCAGTCAAATATCATCTAGTTACATTAGGAAATTAAGCATGTTACAAAAAAAAAAAAAAAAAAAAAACTAGCAAGGAATTTCTTAGTCTAGATATAGCTACTCACGAATGAAAGACACTTTACACTATAAAATTATACAACAATTTGTACTGTAACAATTTGTAAAAACCCGAAATCTAATTTATAATTTAGCTTGCCTTGTTACAGTACATTAATAGCACAAGTAAGGTAAAATCACTTTCATGCTCAGTAGAATGTTACTTTATCGTGGATAACCTAACTCAAATATTCTTAAGGCACGCCATGCGAGTGCACAAATTTGCCATGTGATTATGTCCAGCTGACATCTCAGTATTAGAAGGAAAACATTCTGATTGTGCATTATGTCCTCACACTATCACGACCCATTTAGCCAATGCTAGCAGAGAGCTGAATATTGGAATGCTTCAACTTGCTGCAACACAGACAGACATTGCAAGACAGTTTGGAGTTGCCAGGAATATAATTTCCAGGCTATAAACAATTGCTTACACTGCTGATAACTTTAGAGCTGGAAGGCCAAGAGTGACAACGCCAAGACAAGACAGGCTAATTCGATAATTACATTTGAGGAATTGTATAGAAAATTCTGACACTACTGTTGCTGCGATTCTAGGGTAACACACAATAAGTTCACACAATAATTTGACTGCAGCAGGACCAGCAAGGAGTTTAAATTTATGGTGCTGATGGATACAGATTTTTGTTTAAAAGAAAACTCTTCTATACACAATTATGACAGAAATGCATTTATATGTGCAAGGTTTCTCATTCTCCTTCTCATTCAAAGAGTCTTCTTTATTGTGTTCTTTAGCCCAAACAAGTCTCTTCTGCTTGTTGCCTGTCCTTAGCAGTGGTTTCCTAGCAGATATTCTACCATGAAGGCCTGATTCACACAGTCTCCTCTTAAAAGTTGTTCTAGAGATGTGTCTGCTGCTAGAACTCTGTGTGGCATTGACCTGCTCTCTGATCTGAGCTGCTGTTAACATGTGATTTCTGAGGCTGGTGACTCGGATGAACTTATCCTCCGCAGCAGAGGTGACTCTTGGTCTTCCTTTCCTGGGGCGGTCCGCATGTGAGCCAGTTTCTTTGTAGCGCTTGATGGTTTTTGTGACTGCACTTGGGGACACTTTCAAAGTTTTCCCAATTTTTCGGACTGACTGACTTTCATTTCTAAAAGTAATGATGGCCACTCGTTTTTTTCTTCACTTAGCTGCTTTTTTCTTGCCATAATACAAATTCAACCTATTTGAATGAGAAGGTGTGTCCAAACTTTTGGTCTGTACTATATATACCATTTATACACACACGTGGACAAAATTGTTGGTACCCTTCGGTCAATGAAAGAAAAACTCACAATGGTCACATAAATAACTTTAATCTGACAAAAGTAATAATTTAAAAAAATTCTATGAATGTTAACCAATGAAAGTCAGACATTGCTTTTCAACCATGCTTCAACAGAATTATAAAAAAAATAATAAACTCATGGAACAGGCCTGGACAAAAATGATGGTACCCCTAGAAAATATTGAAAATAATGTGACCAAAGGGACATGTTAATTCAAGGTGTGTCCACTAATTAGCATCACAGGTGTCTACAATCTTGTAATCAGTCAGTGGGCCTATATATAGGGCTCCGGGTAGTCACTGTGTTGTTTGGTGACATGGTATGTACCACACTCAACATGGACCAGAGGAAGCGAAGGAAAGAGTTGTCTCAGGAGATTCGAAAGAAAATTACAGACAAGCATGTTAAAGGTAAAGGCTATAAGACCATTTCCAAGCAGCTAGATGTTCCTGTGACTACAGTTGCACATATTATTCAGAAATTTAAGATCCATGGGACTGTAGCCAACCTCCCTGGACGTGGCCGCAGGAGGAAAATTGATGACAAATCAAAGAGACGGGTAATCCGAATGGTAACAAAAGAGCCCAGAAAGACTTCTAAAGAGATCCAAGGTGAACTTCATGCTCAAGGAACATCAGTGTCAGATCGCACCATCCGTCGTTGTTTGAGCCAAAGTGGACTACATGGGAGACGACCAAGGAGGACACCATTGTTGAAAACAAATCATAAAAAAAGCCAGACTGGAATATGCCAAACTACATGTTGACAAGCCACAAAGCTTCTGGGAGAATGTCCTATGGACAGATGAAACAAAATGGAACTTTTTGCCAAGGCACATCAGCTCTATGTTCACAGCCGGGAAAAATGAAGCATATCAAGAAAAGAACACTGTCCCTACTGTGAAACATGGAGGAGGCTCTGCTATGTTCTGGGGCTGCTTTGCTGCATCTGGCACAGGGTGTCTTGAATCTGTGCAGGGTACAATGAAATCTCAAGACTATCAAGGGATTCTAGAGAGAAATGTGCTGGCCAGTGTCAGAAAGCTGGGTCTCAGTCGCAGGTCATGGGTCTTGCAACAGGACAATGACCCAAAACACACAGCTAAAAACACCCAAGAATGGCTAAGAGGAAAACATTGGACTATTCTAAAGTGGCCTTCTATGAGCCCTGACCTCAATCCTATTGAGCATCTTTGGAAGGAGCTGAAACATGCCGTCTGGAAAAGGCACCCTTCAAACGGAAACAACTGGAGCAGCTTACTCATGAGGAGTGGACCAAAATACCTGCAGAGAGGTGCAGACGTCTCATTGACAGTTACAGGAATCGTTTGATTGCAGTGATTGCCTCAAAAAGTTGTGCAACAAACTATTAAGTTAGGGGTACCATCATTTTTGTCCAGGCCTGTTCCATGAGTTGATTTTATTTAAAAATAATTCCGTTGAAGCATGGTTGAAAATCAATGTCTGACTTTCATTGGTTAACATTCATAGAATTCTTATTTATTATTACTTTTGTCAGATTAAAGTTATTTCTGTGACCATTGTGGGTTTTTCTTTCATTGACCGAAGGGTACCAACAATTTTGTCCACGTGTGTAAATATGTCTGTTGCCCTATTAAAAATAAGCAACCAACCAGGCAGAGCTTTTCGACAAAGAGTAAAGCGAGACATATACTGTATACTTTCTCTTCATACTAAGCCACAGGTCACCTGAAGGAATCTGCCTATTTTCTTGTCCATTAGTTCAGAGATGCAAATAGCTGATTGCCAGGGAAGATAGCAATGGCATCTATCCAACCCAATTCCGTCCTCTTGAACTACTGGCAATAAGTAGCTGTGGTAATGTCGGGATTTAAAACTGTGGTCTGGGGAATGCAATGAGATTTCCTGTGAGATGTTTCCCAGGCTATGCTAAATTTTAAGATGAATAATTAGGGGGTAACAATGGTGGAAATAGAAGGCTGCAGACTATATATTACAAAAAATATAAAGAAATAAATTGTCCATTGCACCTCCTACATTGCAATACATAGGCGGCAACTTAAAATTTGTCCAGGTTTTGTTTCAGGACATCTTGTCAAAATACATCAGCTGCAACTTATGAATCAAGAACGTATTATTTCAAAGCCACCGATATCAATCTTGGAAAAGGACGCAGCATTAAAAAAAAAAAAAAAAACAGCATACCAGTAGCAAGCTGTCAAAAAGAAAAAAAAAAAAAAATATATATATATATATATATATATATATATATATATATATATATATATATATATATAAATAATGTATATATACACTGTATATGCATATGTAAAAAATTTGAGCACTGAAAAAGAGAAAACAATTGCCACCACTCTCTGAATAACCTACCTATGAAGGCAGGGTAAAAGTTCACATGAAACAAGAACAAAGATGCTGGGGGGTGGGGGGGGGGGGGGGGGGGGGGGGTTGGCTGGTGGAAAATAAAAGTTCTCTGGTGGGCTTCAAAGGCATCTTCATCTCATTTTTATAGTATGCAGACAGCCTGAAGAACATATCAACAGAAATAACAAGAGACTGTGGCGAGTCTTCACTGAGTCAGGTTCGGCTTTGTGCATCACAAGGTACCAAATATACTACTTGAGCATTTTTCTCAGCCTGTTGCAATGCATTCTTTACAGTCAAAGTAACAATCTCACATCTGAGGCTCTGGTGAGTAGGTGTGATGGAAAATTGATTATTAGAGACACAAGTTCATTTGATGCACTTTCCACCAGCTTTGTGAAATGTTGATTATTAGGGATAACTATTATGGATCCAAATAAACGGCGGTAAGAAGGTTTGAAATGTATTCAAATTTAAGAAAATTGACATTTGGGCTTGTTTTGCTATACAGTCATAATTTTCGATTTGCCTCCTGCTCCCGATAGCTGTGGAACTCCTTCATGCTTCTGACCACTACATTTCTTTGATAGTTTGATAGTAAGATTCTTTAAACCATCATTCGTAGCAAATTTATTTGTTCGAAGTGGAGATTTACACTAACACTAAGTGGAGTTTGTGCTAACACAAACATTGTAACATTGGACCTGTACATCGTAATGCTACAGATGGTTAGTAAACATTGGAGGCATACAGATTTGTCCTCAGTGGTCATCAACTTACAGAAGAGATGAGTGATCACTGGAATAATTACAACACATCATCCCCCTCAGACCTGGCGATTCAACAAACCAGTTTGCACAGGAGCAACACTGAGAGGTCTGGTGAAAGTGCTCTTGTTATAGGAGATTCATTATGGAGGCACACATGAAATTAGCTAGGCCTTTAGGGGGGACTTGAAGCTAGAGTCAGGTGTTTACCAGAATCCAGAGAGACAGACATTGCAAGTAATTTTAGGGAGTTAGTCAAGTGCATAATTGGTTTCATGAGGTAGTTATCTATGTAAGTGCTTGTGTGTGTCCATCAGCCAGAGGTTACTAAAAGTAATATTAAAGGGCTGTGTAAATTAGTGGAGATGAGGTACAATTCTGTGTAGGATGCTTTGCCCCCTTTGCAATGCACTTTGGTGATGCAGTTTGGTTGATGAACTTCTGAATGTCCCAGGTGATGCCCTGAAATCAATGTGGGCTTTATTGACGAATGGGCTATTAGAACTCAAATCTTGTATCTGCTCCAGTCGGGAATATGCCTTTCTCATTTCTTGTAATGTACAAAGACAGGCGTAGTTAATTATGGAAAATTTCAGGGCCACAGCCAGGTAGCAGACAGACAGGCTACACTATGTCTATAGCCCCTTTCATATATACTGTACAGGAGTCGGATGAAAAATCTCCTCAAAGGCGAGTTTGGCAAGAAAATGGCCATTCCGTGACCTAGAAAAGGTGTTACTTTGTGGGTGTAAGGATTTGAGGATAACTTTGATGAGAACACGAAATTCTTGGCGTGTGTAAGGTGAGAACGAGGGATATCCATGGATCTTATGCTTTTGCAAAGGGCTAGTAAGAGGAAGCTTATACAAGAATGAGGAGAGGCGATGAGTGCTCTGTGAGGCCTGTGACTACAATTTGAGCTTGGCAAGAGGTTCACAAGCGAAAGAGGACACAAGAGAATGAATGATGCTATGCAGCATGTGTCCGGCAGCCCCTGGTGGGAGTTCTCACGAACACTCCCTTGATCTTGTCATCTCGCTCCTGGAATACATATATCATTCATCAGCGCTCTCCTCATTCTCCTCAATCTCGCCAGAACTCCCGCCAAGTAGAAAAGGTGTTCTTGCTGAACTCGTAGGACCTCTCCTGGATCTTGTCAGTCACTCCTCAATCTCACAGTCGCTGTCCGCTGTCCATGAGATTGGTGACAACCAGGAGAGCTCCACAACTTTGGGAAATGCCCCTGGTAAAATATTCTATTTAAACATGCAAATCAATCACTCAAATTATACTGTCTTTCTCATTTGAAAAACACAATTCTCCACCGTAATCTTAATTGATTTAACCTATCCTAAGAATTTTCAAATTCATTGATAAGTCAAAGAGTGGGTGATTGAGTGATTGGGCTGAGTATTGCAGTTTTCAAACTGATCACTCTTCCTCAGTCATCCTCAAAATTATATTCTAGCTTTCAAATTTTGGATGTATGACATTTCTAAAAGGTCTAAACTTTACTATGAACTTGTCTTCATGCATGATTGGGCAAAGCACAAAAATAAACAAATAAAAGAAAGCAAATATGAAAGAGGGAGGAAATTACATTGAGCTGTATGCTTCATGGTTAATTAAACATCTAAATGCACACTTGACTATAATATAGAAGTAACCAGCCCGTCAACAGCATAAAATGGGGTTTAGCATTGGCAGAAGTGAACTATTGCAATTATGACACAAAGAGTAGGTGACAAAATCCTCAACTGAAAGTTAAAACCATTTAACCAGACCTGATGAGTCATACTACTGTGTAGTGATATTAACAAAACCAGATAAAGGGAGGTCCTTGTGCAGTCTCTAAAGGGAGTGTCTTTGTGCACTGTAGGTCGGACCAAACACAAAATGGCAAAACTTTATCTTGCATTTCGAACTAGTACTATAAAAATATAAACTATATATATTTAACTATAAAATAAATTAAAAAAACTCATAACGGAAAACTTACTTTAAAAAACTGATACTAACATCAATTTAATTTGACTCTAACTCCCCACTGCTACAGAGATGTGAAAGTCCCAAGCTCCTAGGATTCCTGGGTTGTAAATAAAATCAGACGAGGTGCTGATTCAAGAACAAGCAAACATTATTTAATCCTATATTTGTGCTCCTGTTCTGTGGCCTTATTATCAATTTTTTTATATATAATTTTTTTTTTTTTTTTTTTTTGCAGAAAGCTGCAGTTTTATGATTACTGAGAGACTTAGTGCTACAAAACATGAGATTAAGTTGGACCTTTAGCGAGCTGAGAGTGAGTCGTGGATTAGAAACAGACAGGCACTTCCATTTTCTCTCTTGAAAGCTAATGACTTATTATTGAGACAAGATCTCATAAGCAGGATCACATTGCTAAATATCGTTTTTTTTAAACCTCTTTAGGTTATAATTCTGTTAAATTTATAAATACTGCAGTAGAAGACACTGATCTAGGTAGCAGGTGCCCAGAGCCACGTCCAAGAGCATTATCATCATCATCATCATCATCAAATTTCCTTCAAAGAAAAAGGAAAAGATATCTGTAAAATTCCCTAAAACGGGAAAAGCAGTGATGTTTTCGGGTTAAGTTTGTATAAACATGTACACTACAATTATTTTACATACAAAATATACAAAAAAACATTCTTAGAACCTTTATATTGTCACTGACATAAAATGTCAAAATTACTAAAGTATTAACAAATATCAGGAAAAAGTTAACCACCATTTTTTTTACATTGCTGCTCATAATTAATCTTAATTTTTGCTTATCTATCTATCTATCTATCTATCATACATATACATGAAAATCTGCTGAAGTTCAAACCGACCACCAGAATGGGCGAGTGGTAGTAGTAGCCTTAATGTGGGAGCCCCCTAGTGACGGGGAGGAATTGGACACGACTAAATTAGGGAGAAAAATCGGGAAAAATCCAAAAAAAAAAAAAAAAAAAAAGAATGGGCAAGAAAGGTCATTTAAGTGACTTTGGTTATGTTCATTTTACAAGCTACATTTGTCAATTCCAGTTTTTGGAATATACTCATATTTGCATGTCTTGTTGTTTCACATTCATAAATACAAGTCATTTTATTTGATTCTAATGTGGATGCAGTTGTGTTTTTCGTTCACACAATCTGGATTAAAATATGTCATGAGTCAAACGATCAATCGCTCATTTCACACAATGCATGCAACTTTAGCAAAGAAAAATATGCTTGGGATTTTGCCATGGAGGATTGCAAGCAGTCAGTTGGCTGTATTTGTTGAAAGAATACCATAAGCACTGCTATGAAATCACTGATGATGATGTCAGAATCCCTGACAGACGCAGAGGCAAAAAGTCATATGAATTCCGATCTGCCCATTCTTCTTCCAATCCAGGATCACATATGACAGTGACTCAGATCTGATATAAAAAAAAACATTGTGCATTGAGGCAGCCCTCAAAAAATCAGATCTATCGCACACGAGGGTAACAAAAACTGAATTGAATTACTTCAGCCTGATAATGTGAACATAGCCTTTGAACGTGGCATGGTTGTTGCTGCCTGAGGGGCTGGTCTATGCTGATCTGGAGTATTTCAGAAACTGCTGATCTACTGGGAATTTTATGCACAACCATGGTTTGCAAAGAATTGTCTGAAAAAGAGAAAACAACTTGTGAGTGGCAGTTCTCTGGGTGTCAATGCCTTGTTGATGCCAGAGGTCAGAGTAGAATAGCCTGACTAGTTCAAGCTGATTGAAAGGCAACAGTTGCTCAAATAACATGTTATTACAACCGAGGTGTCTCTGATCTATCTCTGATAGTACAACACATAGAACCTGGAAGCAGATAGGGGACAGCAGGAGAAGCCCACACCGTGTGACACTCTTGTCAGCTAAGAACAGGAAACTGAGGCTACAATTTGCATGAGCTCACTAAAATTGGACAGTAGAAGACTGCAGAAACATTGGCTGGTCTAAATAGTCTCAGTTCTTGTTACCATTCAGATGGTAGGGTCAGAATTTTGTGTAAAAGCAAAGGTCCATCCTGCCTTGTATCAACGCTTCAGGCTGTTGGTGCTGTAATGGTGTGTGGGATATTTTCTTGGCACACTTTGGACCCCTTAGTAACAATTAAGCATTGTTTAATTACCAACATTATGGCTATTGCAAGTATTTTTGCTGACCATAATGAACCACCCCTTTATGGTCACAGGATAACATGCCATATCACAAAGCAAAGATTATCTCAAACAGGTTTCTTGAATATGACAAATGGCCTCGACGGTCACCAGATCCCAATCCAATAGAGCACCTTTGGGATGTGGTGGAACTGGAGATTAGCCTCATGGATGTGCAGCTGGCAAATCTGGAACAACGGCCATCATGGCAACATGGACATAAATCTCTAAGGATAATTTCCAGCACCTTGTTGAATCTATGCCTTGAAGAATTAAGGCACCTCTGATGGCAAGAACAAGTCCAACCCAGTACCAGACATTTCCAAACAAACTAAAAAAAAAAAAAAAAAAAGCAAATAAAGACAAAATTATAGAAGAATATTTGCATGCCTGTAAACAATTGTTAATGGGTTACATACATGAAACATGAAATGTGCATGTTTCAATCAATTTTCAATACTGTACTTTTTGGTGGCTTAGATACAAATAAAAATCCTGTCTTAATAACACTCATTTATCAACAAAAATCTGGCCACTTCAAAAGTGTAAACCACCTGAAGGATATTTATTTGTTAAAGCACCTGTGTAAGCCAACTGCTTACAGGCAACTCCTTCCACATAATCCCTACATACTGTAAAACCTGAATTTTTGTTTTTGAATCTGAATATAACCCTCAGAGGCACACTACAGGTGCTTAACTTGAGTTTTTTTAGCCACCTACTGAGAATAAAATCACCACAGCCAAATCACCACTTTAGTCCATAGCCTTCGTATTAACTTTTTAGAATGTGTACTTAATTCTGAATGAATTACAATTCTTGAAAATATTTTTTTTCTTGAAAACATTAATTCCAATATTATGTAGGTTCCCCTTGTGCCACCTGGACAGCTCGGGTTCCTCTGGGGATGTCTCCACAGTTCCTTTGTTGGTGTACTGTGTTATCTGGCACTGGGACTGGCAGTGGTTCTTGGTTAGTTTGGAGGTCAGTTCAGCAGACATGTGCAGTGAAAGGTGGTGCACTGGGTGTTCTGGTGCCTTTCTTACACTGGCTTTTCTGTGGGATAGGACCAATGTGCCAGCCTTTGGTCCCTGCAGGCATAGGAGACCCTTGGGTGCCCATGAACCCGTCACCAGTTTACTGGTATATACAGTAACTGATGCTCATTGTTATTGTGTTGCTGTTTCAGGGTGTTCGTGCTATTGCTGATCTCATTATTCTGACTCCACCATAGAAAAATAAGCTACACAATAACACCTGAGATCTTTAAAGACTTAACTAATACCTCATCTTGCATAACTGACTCTATTAACAACTTTTATATCTTTTTTAACATCTCATCTCTGCTTCTCATACATATGCACATGCTCTTTAACATGGTGGGTCTGTCATCTTGTCATACAATCACACACTCCGCCAACCCCACTCACATCAGTTGGCTCCCTCAGGGCTTGTGCTTTCTCATCAGACATGAGCTTCAGCAGCTTGTGGCAGTTCAGAAGTGAAGTTTAGCTAAGGCTGAGTTGTGTAATCTCCATACAGCTAGCAGCTGCGTACAGGCCTGGTGGAGCAGCAGGCCTGGCATAGAGCTGCAGGAGGGCCTGAGGGATGGGCACCATGCAGCACAGATGGTAAAAGAAGGATAGACCTGTCCAACAATAGTTGTGTTTTGCTTTGTTTTTATTTAATGTCATGGATTGACAGGCAGAATTCCCATGACCTTCTTTAGAGGGTCAGGCAATTCCCAGAGGCAGCTCTAGCAGCTGTAGTGTTTTAAAGTTCACAGTTTCTCATTTGGAGGTAAAAATACTTAATCCTAGTCGATCTGCTATCCTGTGAAAAATTCCATGTGGCATGCAGATCACCACTGCTTCTTGGTGCTTTGTGTAAAAAAGTTAACATCACATTATAAAGCGTTATAGTGTTAGTAAATAATTAACACTGATTATCTTATTACAATTGGAAGTGAACAGTCAGTTCGTGAAAGAGGAATATGGGAAAGTGTAAAGATCTATATGAATTTCTTGTGAGTTATTTCACAAGTATGCACTGATTAGGACCTAACAAAATTTAAAAAGTGATCCAAGGAGAGACAACTGGTGAACAGGGTCATGGGTGCCCAAGCCTCATTAATGCAAGTGGGTTCGAAGCCTGTGTGGTCTGATGCTATAGAAAGAGGCTACTGTGCCTCTACTTTGCTACTGTGGCATAAATTGCTGAAAAGATTCATAAGTGCTAGCTATGATAGAAAAGTATCAACCCTGTTCATGCCAGTTCTGTTCATCAGAGCGGGCAGGTTTTCAGCACAAACTTTGGGTTTCTGCGCATAGGAATGAGTCAAGAAATAATGACATCAGTAAAGTCATACCAAGTCACTCACACATGAGCCACTGCGGCAGCTCCACAGCACTGGTATCTGGTACCAGGACGTTGTCAATGGATCCTTTGGGTGCTGTGGGTTGTGAGGTGAGGTCTCCATGGATTTGACTTGTTTGTTTGCTGCATCCCATCAACACTTGATCGGCTTGAGATCTGGGAAATTTGGAGGTTGGGTCGGCAGCACTAGGCTGATGGGTAACGTGCATGGCGGGTTGTGATGCACTCTGTGTTCTGGTGCCTTTCTATCATCGCCAGTATTGCCTTTTTTGTTTGTTTATGTGTGTTACATTAGCTTTCTTTGAGATTGAAACTTACGGTCAGATTTGGTTCCGGCATGTACAGTATGTACAGACTTGTGTGCCCGTGATCCTGTCACCAGTTTACTGTGGAGGGGTGTTAATGTTGTGGCTGATCTAGATAGATGGATAGATAGATCTGACTAACTGACCATTTTTGATTCATACACATTCACATTTCATACAAACTTAAATAATTTACATTGTGCTACACATGTGACCTCAAGTACATGAGGGATGCTTTTGCAACGTCTGTTAATGAATACTGTTAAACATGTTTAATACTGTAGTATATTATTTTAATATAGATTTTGCAAGAAATTCTATGTTGCTTGTAGAAAATAATGGCTAGTGAATAAGTTCAGTTAACCAGCTCACTAAGTAAATAAGATCTAGCAGGTGTTAAAAATAAAATAAAAAAAGAAAGGAAAAAATATTATCTATTGAGGACATGCATAACACTTTACAAAAGCATGACTTTATTTTTATTCCACACCAGCTGGCTTGGGCGCTTTTTGCTGCCCCCTTGGCCTGTTCCATATGCTGTACTGTGAAGGGCTGTTTCTGGAGTGCATCAGGGCACTCAATCTTGTATTAATAGCTAATAATTGTGAAACTCTACAAACTAACTCAAGCCCATGGCACTGTATTGGCAAATGCTTCACAAATTGAATGCAAAAAAAAGTGTAAAATGAAAATGTTTCTTTCTTTCTTTCTTTCTTTCCTTTCTTTTTTTAATCACCTGGCCTAAGTTGTTATCATATCCCTTTGAGAGTCCCTAATACACTGTGGATCATTCACAATATTTGACATTAAGTGAAGCTGATATATAAAATAATTATAATTGGGTTTGTACCATTTGTTGCATGTATGCATTTATTATACACACACATGGACAAAACTGTTGGTACCCTTCGGTCAATGAAAGAAAAACCTCACAATGGTCACAGAAATAACTTTAATCTGACAAAAGTAATAATAAATAAGAATTATATAAATGTTAACCAATGAAAGTCAGACATTGCTTTTCAACCATGCTTCAATGGAATTATAAAAAGAATGAACTCATGGAACAGGCCTGGACAAAAATGATGGTACCCCTAACTTAATAGTTTGTTGCACAACCTTTTGAGGCAATTACTGCAATCAAACGATTCCTGTAACTGTCAATGAGACTTCTGCACCTCTCTGCAGGTATTTTGGCCCACTCATCATGAGCAAGCTGCTCCAGTTGTTTCCAGTTTGAAGGGTGCCTTTTCCAGACAGCATGTTTCAGCTCCTTCCAAAGATGCTCAATAGGATTGAGGTCAGGGCTCATAGAAGGCCACTTTAGAATAGTCCAATGTTTTCCTCTTAGCCATTCTTGGGTGTTTTTAGCTGTGTGTTTTGGGTCATTGTCCTGTTGCAAGACCCATGACCTGCAACTGAGACCCAGCTTTCTGACACTGGCCAGCACATTTCTCTCTAGAATCCCTTGATAGTCTTGAGATTTCATTGTACCCTGAAAAGATTTAAGACACCCTGTGCCAATTGCAGCAAAGCAGCCCCAGAACATAACAGAGCCTCCTCCATGTTTCACAGTAGGGACAGTGTTCTTTTCTTGATATGCTTCATTTTTCGATCTGTGAACATAGAGCTGATGTGCCTTGGCAAAAAGTTCCATTTTTGTCTCATCTGTCCATAGGACATTCTCCCAGAAGCTTTGTGGCTTGTCAACATGTAGTTTGGCATATTCCAGTCTGGCTTTTTTATGATTTGTTTTCAACAATGGTGTCCTCCTTGGTCGTCTCCCATGTAGTCCACTTTGGCTCAAACAACGACGGATGGTGCGATCTGACACTGATGTTCCTTGAGCATGAAGTTCACCTTGGATCTCTTCAGAAGTCTTTCTGGGCTCTTTTGTTACCATTCGGATTATCCGTCTCTTTGATTTGTCATCAATTTTCCTCCTGCGGCCACGTCCAGGGAGGTTGGCTACAATCCCATGGATCTTAAATTTCTGAATAATATGTGCAACTGTAGTCACAGGAACATCTAGCTGCTTGGAAATGGTCTTATAGCCTTTACCTTTAACATGCTTGTCTATAATTTTCTTTCGAATCTCCTGAGACAACTCTTTCCTTCGCTTCCTCTGGTCCATGTTGAGTGTGGTACATACCATGTCACCAAACAACACAGTGACTACCTGGAGCCCTATATATAGGCCCACTGACTGATTACAAGATTGTAGACACCTGTGATGCTAATTAGTGGACACACCTTGAATTAACATGTCCCTTTGGTCACATTATTTTCAGTATTTTCTAGGGGTACCATCATTTTTGTCCAGGCCTGTTCCATGAGTTTATTTTTTTAAATAATTCTGTTGAAGCATGGTTGAAAAGCAATGTCTGACTTTCATTGGTTAACATTCATAGATTTTTTTTAATTATTACTTTTGTTAAAGCTATTTATGTGACCATTGTGAGTTTTTCTTTCATTGACCGAAGGGTACCAACAATTTTGTCCACGTGTGTAAGCTAACAAATAAAATAATTACATAAATATCATATAATGACAAAGGCATATTATTGCTAGAAAAATTCACCTTTTTTGTGATTCTATAATTTGATGATCTTGATCAAGAACAGCCTTGCTAAATATTGTAATCTACAAATCTTCACGACTATGTAGGATTCAGCTGAAGATACAACTATGGATTAAAATGGAACGAGTGAATGGTCAGATTTAAATGAAGCCCAGTAGTGAAAATCCTTCCTTTACTCATTTATTATAAAATGTTTTATAACAAAATACATTATCAGCAGGAAATTGAGTAAAACCTCACCTTTGCTTTATTTACAGTGTGCGCTCGAGCTGGCTCGAACGCCATACGTTTGTGTAAAACCCATTTTGTGTTACATCAAATCCTTCAGTATGTCTAATTATGTGCTTTTGTGCTAATGATAAGAGAACAGGAAAATCTGTCCTTTTGTGAAAAAGAGCCAACAAGGCCACTTGTTGAATTTACACTGGAATAAAAAAAAATATATATATTTTCTTTATAAAATATATTTTACAGAATAAAAAATCTTTATATATGAAACATTTCTTTTATTCCCAGTTTTAATTGGATAGAAAATGAAAACTTATGAACCCCAATGTCTACGGTATATAAGTTATGCCAGTTATGAGTTATAAAACTTAAAGGACAAGTAAAGGAAATTGATGCCTTCACTGGGCTATTAAGATTAAACTTACATACAGTGCTGGCTGAATCAAAAGTGGGAACATCAGACTTGGCAACAGCTATTATTTTTCTGGCCAGAGCAGGCCAACCTTGTTAATGGCAGTAAAAAAACCTGTAATGAGGCTGGGATGTAATGCCATTCACTTTAGCTGAACTGTGTTAGACCATGACCCCTACAGCAATAAGTCAAATAAACTGAGCTTACAAAAGGTTAAAATATTTGATTTTGGGTTTTACACTTAAACTATTTCTAAGGTGAAGGTGATTACCAAAAGGTTACAAAGGTATCTACTGTGGCATCATTAGAAATCATACTCATGCACTATTTTTAATCACAAATTTAATAAACAAATCCGTAGACGAAATTAAATTACATTGTTACATGAAATGATGACATCAACCATGAACTCCAGTTATCCATGCATATTTACTCACTCACTCATCATCTCTACTGTTTAATCCTGTATTTAGGGTCACGGGAGGCCTGGAGCCTACTGTATCCCAGGAGACTGGGCATAAGACGGGGTTCACCCTGGACAGGGTGCCAATCCATCGCAGGGTACACACACATACACACACTCATTCACACAGTACAGCCAATTTGGGAATGCCAATTAACCTAACCTACATGTCTTTGGACTGTGGGAGAAAACCCACCAAGCACGGGGAGAACATGCAAACTCCATGCACACAGAGACAGGAATCAAACCCGGACCCTGGAGGTGCAAGGCGACAGTGCTAACCACTACACCACTGTGCAACAGAACATACACATATTAAATTTAATTTAATTTCATTTTAATTGTGACTTAATTAAAGACAGTCTATACTGACTCATTGACTTAATAAACATGGTTTAACTTTTAAGAGTCTTGCATCATGCTGGCATGATCAAATCATTTAACTGATCCCTGACATCTGACCATAAAAACTTTGAGCACTGCTTCAACTTCAAACAAAAGTGCTGGCTTGGAAATTAATACTAGGTTTTGTTTCATGTTGATAGACCAAATAAAAATGTGCTAGGATCATATTTGATCTGAAGGTGTTGATGATTTGTTTTATTTGGTTTATTATTTAAATGATGATCCTGAACATGTTTATCCAAATTAAATAATGAAATAATATTAGTTAGGTGAACCTTAATGTAATGTGTTACAAAAACAGATCCTGACATTAAGCTGTGTAAAAAGTCTTGCTGTGTAAAAATTCAGTAGAAAGATAATAGCTGGGGTTAGAGAAACTGCTCTACAACCATGTACCTCATTTCTCAAATGGCATGCTCTGGCAGCAACATGAAGTCACTAGAGTTCACTCTAATTTTATGACAGCGTTTCAGCAGCTGTGTCACCAAAGAACATTACCTGCAGGTGAAAGTATTACTCGCGTTTTACATTTAAATTTATTCATTTGGATGGCAATAAAAGACACGGTGATTCACTCGTAAATGCTGGCCATGATATGAAAAGCTGGCTCACATCTTATTCATTTAAGCCACCTTTATGTCTCACCTTATTATTCGGTTAAACATTACGCATAGTTTTCAGCGATCACTATGAATTGCAGTAAAAGAACAGTCTAAATATAATGTTCAATCAAAGTAGACACAAAGCAGCTACTGCATGAATCAAGGTTATTTAGTTTATCTGATGGGCAGGACATGTGCCCTAAAGAATTTGAGAAGCTGCTAATCAAACTCAGATTCCTACAGTCGGCCAACTGATATTTGTGAAGTAATATTCTACCCAACAAGAGCTAAATTGGCCGGAATGAATGATCCAAATGGAGGGTCAGCAGGTGGACAGGGACAGATATCTACTTGATCGGCATCTAATCTCAGAATGTGATCCTGCTTACCTTCTTACAATGTACTTCCTTCCTCTTGCCAAGAGGGAATACATCTTTAGGGAGGTTAATTAACTCATTGTCACTGACCTCAAGAGGCTATAAACACCAATCATTTATTGCTCTGCTTGACTGCACCTGTTATTCTGTACAATAGATAAAAGCTCTTGGGGCTTAGCGAAACACTTGGGAGGATTCTGACAGAGGGACATAGCAGTTGAGTTGACTCTCAGCCAAAGGGCAGGAAAAGATCTTTTCAACTCTCTGTTGACTCTTGCAACCTGACAGCCTTGGAAGAAATCACTTACTCCAGCAGAAAGAAAAAAAAGCAGTTCAAAAATATATATATATTTATTCTGACCTATTCAAAATCACATTTACTCAAGCATCCAGGACATTATTCAGAATTTTGATCTTCTTTAGTGATACTTAACTGTTGGCATACATGGATTTTTCATTCATTCACAGAACTTCATTGTGGCCAGGGTGGAGTTCAAGATCTTTAGAGACTGAACTAAGATGCAGCTGTGAGAAAGCAAAGCTATCTGGTACACCGGTTGATTTTCTTTAAATCCTTTTCTAAAAAGTGTGGATGAGGGGGAACATTTTCGTGCACTGGTACCAGATTTAGGTCACTCCAGAGATATTCAATCAGGTTCATGTCCAGGCTCTGTCCGGGACACTCAAGGGCATGCACAATCTCAGAGCTACACTTGTGTTGTTTTGGTTGTGTGTTTCAGGTGAATCTTTGCCCCGATCCAAGACCATAAAGGCTCTTGATGCAGGTTTTCCCCTAAGAATGTCTCTGTATACTGTTTGATCCATTCATCATTCCTTAATTTTGACAAATCCCCAGTCTCTCCTGCTGGAAAGCATGATGCGTTTCCCATCACACTTTGTTACAAGAATGAAATTGCCTTGTTTCCTTACCGATATAATACCTGACACTTTGGCCAAAGAGTTCTAACACAATTTCATCTGACCAAACAACCTTGTCCTCCATTTCAGCAGTCATGTGCCTTATACTAAGAAATGGCTTATTGTGTAACAGTTTACCCCAAAATCCTGATTGGCGGGATGCTGCAGATGTTCCCATCTGGTACCTTCTCCCAACGCCATACTAGATTTCTGGAATTCCCCATTTGCTTAGGACAACAGTGATATCAATGTGATGTTTTACAAATGGTAACACGTTTTGCGACTAGGTGAGTTTAGCTGTAACATATCGAAATGTGATCTGAGTACTTTCCTAATGCACTCTATATCACTTTAAGTATTTACAAGGACTTTACACTGCTTTCCTTGGAAAAGCTCTAAGCAGCCATTTTTTAACCTGGCTGGATAGCTAAATGTGCCAGATGGCCACTGGCAACTGCTATTAGAGCTCTTTTAACAAGCATGATCAGGTCAAGCAGCAAGATCTGTAGAGCGTCAACTAAAAAAAAAATCTTTAAAAAAACTGAAAAGGTTTCATTTATTTAAATGTTTATTAATTATTAATTTCAGTACCAGAAAATACACTTTTTTTTTTTTACTTTCTAGCAAATTATTATGGTGTACAGTTCTTTTTCTTTCAACTATTTGATTGTTTCTGTATTTATTTGTTTACTTTACTATTCATGACTGGTTCAAGGCATGCAAAAATTTTTCATGAAAGCTTTTTTTTTTTTTTAACATCATCCATCAAAGCTAAATGGAGAGCCTGTTTCATTTGAATTTAACTCAATTTGAATTTTTCACCTGAAGGAATTGTGAAATTAGAAATAACTGTTCCAAACATGTAACTGTTTATACTTCTGAGGAAAGTCTGGAATAGCTGAATATAGTTTGAAGTTAATTTTAAGTCCCTTATCACTGATTTCATATGAAATAGCCTTTCTCTTCACTGACTTAAAGCAAATCTTCAATTAACAGAACAGACCTTACTGCACAAAACTAAACATGTGTACTGTATGTATACATTTATCGGCATTCATTATTCCTGTTTATAGATATACTGTAGATTAAGAAAATGAAATGACAGCAAAATAACTGGGAGTCAAACACTCCATTCACTAAAATATTGTTGCTGTTCGCCTTGGAGTAGGTGAGTGGATGGAAAAGTTATTTATTTTTTCCTATTTTGCCTATCTGAATAGCCTTATTTAATGTTTGTTGCCTTCTGTTAATTAGTAGTGGGGTCTTAATGCAAGCTAGGGTCAAATTCTGCTCTTGTTTGGTGGATGAGAAAAGTGACAGTTGTAATTATTTTATGACATGCACCAAGGCCTTGGCATGAAATAAACAGTGAACAACAGTTACAGTAACAGTACAGTAAACAATTATTTAAAAAAAAAAACAGAAATACATGTTAAAATAAACAATTAGTGTTATATGAAGTTTTATATATTGTAAGATTTCAATTTGGTCTAATCTAATGCAAATATTTCACATTTCCCCTCCAAATTTAGCCAACACTTCTTTAAGTGTTAACAAATCATTTTATATACCACTGCAGGCATTCTCAACAATCACAATTCTGAGTAAAATTAGGCATAAATCACCCCCTTCTTTTTTTCTCCAAGGTAAAGCATCCTGTATAGTGCAGATTCACTGACCCTATGCTATACAGTGGCTCAAATACAAATAAATGAAATTCTTGTCTTTTTGTCTGATAAATGGCCTTTGCAATATGCCATTTATTGGAAATGTAAAGTTGGTGAATATACAGTACAGTGCAAAGAGCTAAGATTAAACAAATAACTATATATCACTTGTGCTCTCAAGGCCTGGTATTCTCGCAGATTCTCAGGCAGATTGCTTTAATGAGCATCAGCTCATCTGAAAATAATCCATATTGGTAATTGTCTGCCGACTCTAGGAGAGCTATATATTACACAAGATGTAAGCATTCCTGGAAGAAGTGCTTCATAAATGCTCTCCATGTAGACAATTTAATTATGCCGGCTTACAGATCTCATCTCCAGCGCAGCAGTATGGCCTAGTGAGTCAGTTTAATTTGATTACATTCAAACCTTTTATACATTTTTCTCCTCTGATCAAAAACATCAAACAAAATTAATTTGCTAGCCAAATGTTTTGAAAAAGCGTTGGTATCATTTAGCGTAAGGTTAGTGTAAATGATAACTAGCTTGTATCTGTGTTCACTCTTCACTTGTATTTATGGCTCAGTCTTACCTTATCTTTTTTCTGTTTTTCATCCTGATATATGTGCCATCTCTCTCCATCACTGCTATAAGCAAGCTTATATGAGCCCACAAACTGCACATGGCCGAAGTCTTTCGCTCCCTGGGTAATGATACCTGTGATTTTGGTCGGCACAAGCATGTCCACCTGAAACAAATAGATGGAGAGAGAAAGAGAGAGAGACAGAATGAGAACGGATGTTTTTTTTTTGTTTTTTTTTTACAAGTGTGAGTGATGGGAGCATTTTCTCAGTCGTAAAGCTTAATGAGAGTTTTGAAATACACTATTAGACATTAATTTACAGAAGGGAATCGGGAAAATACTGCTTCATTTATTCGCCGTATATAAAACAACACACAAACATCTAAGCCAAAGGACTAATATGAGTTTAAATAGACACAATGAAGCATGTTTAATGTCTTTGTATTCACATACAGTACACACAATACATTAATAAACTAATTATTTATATGTTAATTATCATGTTTTTAACATTTGCTGTGCAAATAAGTTGGTCGGTGCTCTATTTTCATTATTACCACGAGAAGTTAGAGGTTGTGTCCCTTGCTGACATCACAGCAGAACTATTACTAGTGCTGGCATTTAATAGGAGTAAAAATCTCACACATTAGGGAATAGCAAAAGAGCAAGCGAGTCCAGCAAAGTTCAATTTCATAATAAAATAAGAAAGTAATGCAATTTTTTTTTTAGAAAGTTTTCAAAATCATGCAGTCACACAGGATAAAATAAATAAATGCTATGTTACAGAGCTCCAACAAAAAGAAGTAAAAAAGAACAATGAATTTACTGAACACAAAATATTGCACTGTGTGTATTACGTTAGGTAGTCAAATAAGTGATAAGTGAGAGGTAAAGTGTGATGTCATTGATGTCCAGCTATACACTGCTGCTATTTAAGAGTCTTAAAGCCTGTAGGTAAAAAAAAAAATAAAAGAAAGAGAAAAATCAGCTTCTGAGCCTAATAAAACAGCAGGAGTTTCTGCCAGAAGGAAGCAGTGTAAGGAGGCTGCAATTCAGGTGGCTGTGGTCTTTTATGATAATTCAGGCCCTTCTCAGGCACCGTCTGGTATGAATGTCCTGAAGGAAGGGAAGATCACCTCCGGTGATATACTGGGCAGATTGTGTTACATACTACTGGATTTTATGGCTGAGACCAGTGCGACTCCCAAACCAGAAGGAATGATACCAATTAAACTACATGAATAAATATTAAAATAAATAAATGAATAAACAAACAAATAAATAAATATTTAAAAAGTTTTAAATAATATTATTATTTTCCTTATACCTCTGGGTGTATGTTAACAACTTATAATCACTAAATAGTGACAACCACAAAACTTAATAAAAGGCAAAGTTTATAGCTGAAACAAAGAGCAAAAGGCAAAAATAGACTTTCTCAGAAGTTGCCCAAAGCAAAGCAGATAGATGTTGTCCAAGCAAAATACTTTAACTGAATTGTAGAAAAGAGGATTCAGATTCAATGTCAACTATGTGAAAGAAAATGGTTTGACATGAAAATAGCGAGAGAAGAAACCAAAAAGTACAGACCAAAAGTTTGGACACACCTTCTCATTCAAAGAGTTTTCTTTATTGTGTTCTTTATTGTGTTCTTTAGCCCAAACAAGTCTCTTCTGCTTGTTGCCTGTCCTTAGCAGTGGTTTCCTAGCAGATATTCTACCATGAAGGCCTGATTCACACAGTCTCCTCTTAACAGTTGTTCTAGAGATGTGTCTGCTGCTAGAACTCTGTGTGGCATTGACCTGCTCTCTGATCTGACCTGCTGTTAACCTGCCATTTCTGAGGCTGGTGACTCGGATGAACTTATCCTCCGCAGCAGAGGTGACTCTTGGTCTTCCTTTCCTGGGGCGGTCCGCATGTGAGCCAGTTTCTTTGTAGCGCTTGATGGTTTTTGTGACTGCACTTGGGGACACTTTCAAAGTTTTCCCAATTTTTTGGACTGACTGACCTTCATTTCTTAAAGTAATGATGGCCACTCGTTTTTCTTTACTTAGCTGCTTTTTTCTTGCCATAATACAAATTCAACCTCTTTGAATGAGAAGGTGTGTCCAAACTTTTGGTCTGTACTGTACATACAGTATACTGCACCCAGGTGATCACAAACACCAAGGTCATGCACATTTCTTGTGTATGGACAAATCATTACACTATATTTTACCACACAAACAGTTCTGCACATTTTATCCAGGGTACCCATACATCCTGCATTTGTTTGGTTTGCGGAAAAGTGAAATTCAGTATTTTAAACTAGCCCAATATGGCAGCCCTGTTTAATTATCATTTCCACTACTGCCTCAATCAAAATGTTCACACAAGGGCAGAGTGATTCCTTTCCAATTTGAGCCTATATACATGTAAATGGTTGGTGCAATACCAGATTATGACCACTAGGTGCAATAACATCTCAATGGAAGCTACTGTAGAATAGGGAGTCGTGATGTTTCCCTATATTTTCATAGCATCTATCAAGGCAAAGAAATAAATAGAACATCAGCTTACTGTATATCTGTCTACTAGTATATCTTAAATGATTTTCTCAATACTTTAAATCAAAACATACCTCAAAAAGGCACTTTAATACTGAATAAAGGGTGTACGAAAACAAGCATTTGTTGATTTAAGAATGTATATGTGGGGATTTGTGCTCATTTAGCCACAAGAGCATTAGTGAGCTCAAGCACAGATGTTTACTGAGGAGGCCTCAGTAAAGCGTTCAGGGCACTTTGTGCACATGGGCAGTGCCATGATGAATGTCTTTCGGACAGTAAATAAATTGTAATACAACAGCACACAGACACTGTAGAAACATTTATGCATCCAGATATATGGGTGTATTGCTTACGTGTCCACATATGTTTGTCTATATAGTGTACAAGAGTCTCACCTGCTGCAATTAATTAACCACCACTTGCTATTTGTGTATTATGTACAGGGTACTGTACACTGTATGCACATAGGTGGTGTAACAGTGCATGCATTTTAAATTGGGATGGTTTTTAATCTGCGTAAATACAGTCTAGCGTTAACAAGTTATTTACTCCATTAAACCAGTTCATTTAAGTTAATGGAAGAGGCAGCGCTGAGACTTCTAGCAAAATATTTACATATTACTTTATTTAAGATATGGAATTTTTACAGCTTGAAAACTCAGATGGACATGTTTATTTATTTATTATTTTACCCTTCCATCCTACGCAGTCATTCCCCAGTGAGAATTATGTAATTTCCCACTTTGGTGCTGTCAACAGATGAAGTAGGTTACTGGGCATTCTGGTTTTGTTTGCAAGATGCTAGGCATATAGCTCCAGTGAGTGATGTATATTCTCTTTCTCAAACAGAAAGGTGTATAGTCAGTGTTTTAGATTTAGCAAACAAATATGTCTAAAGCTAATGCTTGGCAGGGGTAGCTCTGTGGTTAAGGTGTTGGATTTCTGATTAGATGGTCCTTGGATCGATCTCCAACACCACCGAGCTGCAATGTTCCTCACCCCCAAGTGCTCAGATACCTTCAAGCATCAATGTGGCAACCCAACTCTGTAAGTAGCTGCCACAGAAATGATGGAGATACCTCCAGAGTGAAGAGTATCTATTGCCCAATGTGCCTTATGGCACATGGACAAACCCCAAATGTTTGTATACACAGTACAGCATAATTCATTTACAGGTAAGAAGTTCAATGTTGCTATGACCTCACTCTGTAAATGAATAGGCAATTTATATTTGAGAATAAAACCCTGAATTGACTTCACATATGATGGTATTTTATGTCATGATAGACACGCTCCACATTTAATCTGTCAAGAAAGAAGGTTTCATGGAGCTGCGGAAAAATATTAACAAATAATGTGAAAAATTATCTATTTAAACGAATCCTTTGCTATATCCATTTGCTATAGGCAGCATTATTATTCATAAACAATTTGGTTTACCTTGATGCCTTTTTTAAAAAAAAAATTAAAGGAAGGTATGTGCATTTCATACCTGTTTAGAGAATTATGGCGGGTTTGTAGCTGTTTATAGCTGTTATGGGTTTATATTTTTAGAAGTGAAATTTATAATAAATGAAAAGAAAGTGTCTTGTTTTACTTTTCTGTACCAAAAATGTGCCGAACCGTGACTTCACCACCGAGGTACGTACTGTATTGAACCGTGACTTCACCATTGAGGTATGTACTGAACCATGACTTCAACACCGGGCTACGTACCGAACCGTGACTTCAACACCATGTTATGTACCAAACAGCAACTTTTGTGTACCTTTACACCCCTAGTATAGTATATAGTATCTGAACCCTGATCGAGAAAAAGCTCAAACATTACAAGCTGACATCACATGATGTGAAAACTTTACAGCTGCAGCAGAGAAGCTTATATCTTCAATAATCCAGTTGACAAAACTTAAAGGACCACAAATTCCGCAAAATGTGTGAACATGGATCATTCTTTTGCTGCTACTTGGTATATTGCGTCTGTGTATGTGTGTGTGTGTGTGTGTGTGTCTGCCTGTACTGTATTTATACTGTATATATTTAGCATCTTCTTTCTCTTTCTCCAAATTTGGAGAAAGAGAAAGAAGATGCTTTTAAACTAATTGCACCAGCTGTGATGGTAAACAAAGAGGCATCCAAGTGAATGGGGATGTCAGGCTAGTGTGTGGGCATTTGATTACACACATAAGGTTGCACACAAAGCTAGTCTTGTTCTGACCAAATGATTCATTCTAGCCAGCAAATCAACAGCAGACCTTAAAGCATGAGTCATAAAAAATGATATAATTATTTTCTTTTTTTTCTGTCCTATAACTCATGCACCTAATGCTTTGATGAATGCACGTGATTTGGGGTGAAGATGAGCTTGATATTTGCCCTCAGTGCTGTAACCTCCCTCCTGAGGGTCTAATCTCCCTGCACGAGCATGCTTTGAAGTCTGTGAAGCCTGGCTTGGTTTGCTTGTGGCTGTCTCATAACAAAATCAATTGAGATGCAATAAATAAATAAATAAATGAGTGGGGAGGGAAAAAAAAAACTCCTCAGGGCCCAGCCAGCTGTGACAGACTACACCACCCACGCTGCTCAGCCTTCTCGCTGCCTCCTCACGCTGCTCTTTGTACGTTCCTGGGTTTCCTGACAGCAAATATATCTGCTGTCACTTGAACATGTATTAGGAATAATTAAATGGGGGGGGGGAGGGTGAATGAAAATTAAAGATACATTTCTTTAAAGAGATTAAAGTCATATTCCTGATTTAAAACTGAATTTAGAAGGGGAATTAAGGAAGCATCCAGCATGCTGGTTTGAAAGAACTCCACGCTGCTAAGATTGCTTCCCTGAAGCTTGCATAATTTAATTGTCCACATGGAAGGCTCATTTGCAATCATTTGCATTTTCTGACCCAATTTCATTCCTCCAGTTGAACATGGGGCCAAGGTTCATACAGAGTCAATGATATGCACACTTTATAGAGAACTCCAGTCGTTCTCGGACACTCATAGCAGATAACTGCTATGCACTGCTATAAACAAGCCGTACTGTATTTATGTCATGTATTAGGTATAAGAATAGGAAATCTGATGCCTGTTAGTTCTTTAAAACGAGACATTCTGTAAAGAAATTATTTGCTCTCTGAGAACATCACAGTGTTTGTATTTTGAAATATTTCCATCTATCCTGTCACAGGGCCTAGGTTTGGCAGAATGACACACTGGACACTGTAAGTCTAATGCACTGACATAACACATAAAGATGAAGAAGATAGTAAAAGAAATACAACCTATTGGACATATATATATATTAAAAAAAAACCCTACACACCACACTCATTTTCTGTACTACATATTTTGTACAGGATCGCAGGAACCCTGGAGTCTATGAGGTAGGGTATACCCTGAACAGGGTGCCAAATCCATCCCAGTGCACATAACCACACACAATGTCACAGACCCACTTACACATTACGAATATTTGTAAACACCAAATATCCTAATCTGTATGTCTTTGGACTGTGGGAGGATTTGGGAGAAACTCACCAAGCATGGGCAGAACATGCAAACTCCATGCAAGACCTGAAGGTGGGACTAGAACCCTTGTCCCTGCACGTCTGAGGCCACAGTGCTAACCAAAATGCCAATGTGCCACCACCTAGACTTCTTTAAAAACTGTTAAAAATGATTAGAATTCAGGAAGAGGGCACATTTGTGTTTTTTTTTTTTTTGGTAACTGCAATCTGTTTAAAAATACATTTACATTCATGTATGTCTGGACAGTTACCGAATATCAATAGTCACAAACACTTACAATTTTTACGCAGCTTTTGGAAACATGGTTAAGAAAAGAAGAAGAGTTACTCTTACAGTATATTCACATAACAGTTTAATATTTCATTCACTATTTTATTGCTTTTTATTAAGGATTGACCTACACAATAAACAAGACTGACACGAGAAGGTAGCGAATGCGGGTGCTAGATAAAAAAAAAAAAAGGAAAAGAAATAAAAATACTTTCATGCAACCTCAAGCACATTTACTTTCAAATGATGATATGTGGCGTTCAGTACCATAATTCTGCATTTGATTTATTGGTCTATTTATATTTCCTCCATTACCTCAACGAGAAAAGTTGTGATGATGGAAACGCTAGCACAGCAATATGACTTTACTTATCATATAATGGATAATGGATGGAAACTGAAGGTCAGTTTACTCACCTTTCTGCAAACTCTAAAGTCAATTTAGCAGCTAATGAAATGTGATCTGGGTCATTATGAGGTAAACTTATTAAACTCAGTAAAGTAAAGGGAGAGTTGCTCAAACCATTAAAATTACATTTAAAATGTACTGTAATAGTAAGAAAAAACACTGTATCAATAAAATGTTGTAAAAAGGTATTCATTCATAGATCATTCTGTCTCTCTCTCTCTCTCTCTCTCTCGCTTGCGCTCACAAGCACAACCAACTTTAAAACATTTTTTAAAAATAATTTGAATGTTTGAGTGTTTATTTTGAAAATGGAAAAAGCTGAAAACTGGTGTTTCACATACAGTAACATAATGAATACCAAAAATAGTAAATTGTAGTTAATAATTGTATTAACTACACTGTAAACCTTAATGTTCAAAGTAATTAAACATATTGAGTAACGTTTACTTAAATAATTACAATTAGTTCAAATTAATAGACCTTGATGAGTATTTGGAACTTTTTGGTATTCATGAGTTTGTAGAAATGACACTTTTCAAGTTAGCTGAACAAATGTGATATTTTAAGTAATTGTAAGTACTTACTGTAAGTATCTGTAACCTTAAAGTTCCACCAACTTAAAATCTTTCAGATTAGTGATTTTGTGTCTGATGTCATCTGGGCAACACGGCACTGGTGGCTCAGTGGTAGGTGTTTCACCTGCCATGCGAAAGGCCCAGGTTTGATTCCCAACAACTGGATGAAGTGCCTGTCCCAAGCCCAGATAAAATGGGAGGGTTGTGTCAGGAAGGGCATCTGGTGTAAAAACCTGTGCCAAGCTTGTGTGTGGACCGGATCGTCTGCTGTGGCGACCCGAAAGACCAACAACAATTTATCTGATTTGCAACAACTAAAAAAATGATAATTTCTATCAAATAGTATGAATTAGGCTACTTAATAATGCAAGTAAAGCACAATTAATATGAATGAGTACAACAAACTCAAAAGCTGATACAGTAGTTCTGTTTATATAATTTTTTTTTTAGTTTTGCCAACTTATTCGGGTTTACAGTGTATTTGTTTTACTTGATTCCACCGCTTCATACACTGCCTGTCCGTGTGACTGCGTGTGGTGTTTTGATTGATTCTTCCCCACAGCAGGACCAATACCCATAAAAATGGTTGCGCTTGATAGTACAGTAAGGCATGCATCTACTGTAACAGCAACCCGAATACATGAAATAAATGTCCAGGCCAAAAATAAATGACGTGCAACTAATCAAAATGTACAGTATTAAGCGCTAATTTATTAACACAACCACTATTATAGCAACTGGTTATTATTAATCTATATGATTCTATATTATTTTCAAATTGTAGTTTAGTTGGACAAAGGGGAGAGAAATGGGTATTCATGAGTATATTTAACATTCACATTTGTTGTCACGGCAGCAGAAATATAAAAAAATTCACTACAAACTAGAAAAGTGAAAATGGACTAGGTTCAGCTACAACTGTACAAACTGTACAAGTGTTTGCTAAAGACATTTTTAGCATTGTATTTTATATTACCTGGGAGACATAAACAATAAACCTAATTATCTATGCATAGGTTTTGCAGAACAAAAAAAAAGAAGAAGAGTCTTTTAAAAGGACAATCGTGTGCATTTTGCAAAAGGGCAAAATACAGGCTGCTGTCTACGCCAGTGCATTAATATACAACATAAGCTATAATTTGATTTATTGAAACTGACAGTCACTTTAGGGACAACAATTGTGTGTGTGCAAGTAAACACTGGCAGACAGGTATTAAATGTGCCAGGTGAAGAGACGGCATGGTTGGCGTACCGGTTAGCACCTCCAGAGCGGAGGGTTCGAGTCGAGTCCCACCTCCAGAGCCTGTATTAATTAAGTGTCTCAGAATCACTCCTAGGAATCGCGCTTAAGATTAATTTAGTGCGACATCACTGTTTATGACACTGATAGCTGCAAGGAAGGCTTCACACACAGTATATATTGTATATAGTAAATATATGTCATGATGATTAAATATATATAATTATTTATATCGCTTTATCCTGTATTCAGGGTCACAGGGGGCCTGGAGTCTATCCCAGAGCCTTGGGGCATGAGGTGGGGTACACTCTGGACAGGGTGACAATCCATCGCAGGACACACACACACACACACACACACACACACACACACACACACACACACACACACACACACACACACACACACACACACACACACACACTACAGGCAATTTTGGAACGCCAATTAGCCTAATCTGCAGGTTTACCCGGAGGAAACCCACAAAAGCATGGGGAGAACATGAAATGCATACAGAGACGGAAATCGAACCCGAACCCTGGAGGTGCAAGGTGACAGTGCTAACCACTACACCACTGTGCCGCCCATATGTGTTGTTTGGACAGGTTTTTGTAGTTTTAAATGGTGGAAAAGCAAAATGGTGAAATCAGAGAATTTGTTGTGTGAAAGCATTATGCACATAAACATAGATGCATGACTTGGCTGCAGGAAATTATCGTATAATCAGACTGCTTCAATCACAACAATCAAATTCCAGCCCCTATAATAGAGCTGTGTGTCATAATCTGATGAAAATGATTTTGAAAATAAAACAATAAAACTTTTTTTTCTTTGTTCTCCAAACTTGGTTGGATCCCTTCAGGTACTCTGTTTTTCTCCAATATGGCAAAGACATGCAGAGTGGGCTAAACTGTGTTTCTAAATTGCCTATACTGTGTGCGTGAATGTGTGTGTGTGTGTGTGTGTGTGTGTGTGTGTGTGTGTGTGTGTGTGTGTGTGTGTTAGTGATGAATGATTCGTTCTTTTTGAACGAGTCTTTAACGTGACTCAGAGGAACACGTAGTCTCAGAGAGTGATTCGTTCATTTTCAAACATTTAAATGTTTATATAAAAAAGTATACAATAGTATCTAAAAATCTGATTTCTCATTGTTACCATAGTAACACTACTTAAATATTAAATATTTGCAACACACTCGAACCAGTGTAGCATTTTACTGAATCACAAGAGGCACAGTTGCTCTCTTACTGTATGTGGTCACATGTGCACATGTACATTTTATATATCTGTTTAATCTGAACTGTTTTCCAATATTTTAAATCAGCTTTATTCCATTACATGAGGTGTGATTAAATGTGTTCATAACAGTATTAGTAACCATAACACAACACATGTATCACATGCAACACGCCTGCACAAAAACACTTGCATACTTCTGTTTTTCATTATTCTCTAATATCTTTGCTAATTACAATGAGGCTTTTGATTTATTAATTTTTGACACCTTTTAATATCCTCAGCGCAAAATCTGACACACAGACTGAAAGAAGCTAATTGGAAAAATGACACTGCAAATATTAGCAGACTCTTTCGGTCAGAGCATTGTAAATCCTGATCAGCACTGATGAACAGTCTGAGTGAGGATGATGCATTGATGTGTTGTATTTCATTTATTATGTGTGACATTTAATCAGACGGATCTCCTGCCTTCGTTGTGCCAGGCCCTAGTTTCAGACACAGTTAACAATTCCTCTCATACCCTGTTAGGTGAATTCAGGTTTCTCTGCTCTGGTGTTCCTCTACATATGCTGCTTTTTATTCCCTAAACCTAAAGAAATTAAGAAAGGCTCTCTGATTAACACAAAACACACGCTCCTTTTAGCTCTGTTGCTGGTGTTAATCAGGGCCATGCAATTGAGAAGAAATCAATCTTGCAGGAATCTAATTAATGTCACAGCCCTGCACTCCTGCACTTGTCTAAAGACAGCAAGTAATTTGTGATAGTGCTTAGGGATCATTGCAGGTGACGTTCGATATCGGGTGTCACGGATTCGCCCGTGATGGGCGCGCGTGCCCTAATTTTTCGTTCCTCGCTCACAAGGGAAATCGAAACTAACAAGCTCGTTTAGCACTGCGGAATGCAAGGGAGAGGGGCCGCCAGATATGACACGGCTGGTGACGCACCTCAGCTGAAGGCCATGGACTCTGTGCTCCTGGATAAAAGGTGGCAAAAATGGCAATTGATTGTCAACTGATGATGGACTGATGGACCGCTGAATGTGCGCTACCGCCTTTAGTTATGGCCATCTCTCGAGATTCAGATGTCTCGACTTCTACACCTCTAGTTCTGGTCTGCCGCAGCTGCTACCAGACTGCGACAACCACATCAGCTCTTTAACACCAAATTCCGGATTTGCAACAACCAGTGTTGAAAATGGCCTTCTATGGTCTGCCGCTGCTGCTACCGGACTGCGACAGCCATTTTGGATCCTTTGTTTTCGACTCTGGCCTGCCAGCGCTGCCATTGTGGCCTTCAATGCAAACATGCTACCAGTGAACTTGTGATTGCTGCCTCTGCTTCATGCCCACATTATCAGCCACTGCTCACCGTGCTGCGTTGTCCTGTCATGTCGGCTGGACACTGCTCCTGACCCACACATCCTACACTCTCCTCACTGTATTTCTGTCCACCTATTGCTAATTCCGCATATCATCTTTATTTTTCACCTTTACTATTAAATAAAGTCATTTATTTTTTGGTTAAGACCTTGCCTTGTGCGTTTGAATGTCTGTGGCGTCCCATAGTCAAGCTCCTACATTGGCAATACGGCTCTGCCTGCCGTTAATAATGTCTACAGTGAAACTAAATGGAGTTACTGGTGTTGTGCAATATAAATTTAGCAAACCTAACTGTATATAATTGCTTCTCTATATTAGTTTTTAGAGAACTGCTTTTTTTATGCAATCTATTTAAAGACCCTTTTTTTTTTTTACATTTGGTAAATACTAAGTATGGTTCATTCCTCCAGAATAGCGCCTTTTGTGTAAAGTAAACAGCGATATACTTCCATTCTCAGGTTCGATTGCCTTCCATATCTGATTTGATCTGTGCCGGAAGGACAGAGATCAGGAACGATCGTGTTCCCACTGATTACAATGAACCAGACTTTTGAGTCAAGCGATGCTGGGTCCCTTGTATAAAAAAAGCCCTAATGTTGTTTTGCTGTTTGAAAAATGCTGTTTACAATAACATTTAAATTTATAATTACTAACCTAAAATGTTTTTTTTTTTAAAGAATTACTTACAATACAAAATACCAAATATTTAAAGTCATGAGTGTCTACTTTCACATGAGCCATTAAGCACTACTGTGAAGTGTGACATCTCATTTCAATGCTGAAAAGAGTCCCTGCCAAAACCAAGGCAATTTTAATTTTTTTGGCCTCTGGTAAAGAGACATAAATGAGGCTTTTCTTTTACTTTCATTTTTTTTGGCAAATGATATTACTAAATAACATGCCTGTAAGGTTCCTCGGTGGACTATCTCCATGAGGGAACCGACCCCAGTTCCCCAGGGGGTCAGAACAACAAAAATGCACTCATAGTGCTGGATCCAAGCCCAGATAACACTGGGGAGCACTGTGTCAGGAAGAAAACCTGTGCTACTTCAAATATGCGGACCCAGCATTTCACTGTAACTGCCCTAAAAAAATAAAAAAATAAAAAAATAAATATGAAGACTTTGATTTTGTAATGATATACGGAGATTACTTTTTTTTATTTCAGTTTCTTTTGTCAATATGTTGGTCTATTTCCACTTAATGGTTAATGGTTTCCTACCGAAGAAAATGTCTGCCTGATCTTTGCACCAGTAAGATTTCTGGATCTCTACCTACAAAAAGCGATGCATCAGCGCTTTAGTCATTTTGTCCCGGATTTTAGAGTCGTGGGCATGGCGTGAGTGCAAACAGTGACTTTCAGTGGGAAAACAACAACAACAACAACAAAAAAACAGTTAACTAAGCAAAATAAGAACACAGAAACAGGTGAACAAGCAGGTGAAAAAAAGAACACAGAAAAAGGTGAACAAGCGCCATAAATATTGGTGCAAGACAAAAGGCCATGATGCAAACAGAGAGAGTAAATAATACTACTAATCACTAAACTAAACATGGACACCTGTGAGCAATGAGCCTGAACCGGCAAACATAAATTTTTAAATAAAAGTCCCAACATCGCAAAGTCCAGAATCAACAATAGTCCCCTGGGTACAGCGCACCCCTCTGAGAGAAACCCTCACACCTTAAATCTGGTCCAGTGCTCTCATCTCCTCATCTGTACACTCAGCTCAAACAGATTGGCTTGCAAAGCTTTCAATTTCATGCTAATAGCCCTAACCATGCCATTGAGCTCGTCATTTTGTGGATTGCTATTTAGTTAAGCCAAGTCCCTGATGATATCAGAGAGGGAAATAACAGCTAAATCAGCGGTATAATGAGAAACCAGCACCAACCAAATAAATTGCACCAGAACCAACAAATACATCAAAAATATTTATATACAAAAAGTTTGTATGTATTTTTATGGTGGAATTTTCTCTTTACCTAAAAATATATATTGTATGATGTATAAAAAAAAACAAACACTGAATATTTCATCTACTATATGTTTTGAGTCTGCCTTTTAAGACATTCAATAGTTGTCTTTTGAGACAAACTGAGACAAAGGCCTCAAATGCCAGAGTGTAGTGATGAGATCAACCAGCATGCAGTGATACACTAATAACAGGTGTATATTTTACAGCACAGGCTATGATACATCATTTTTTAGGGAACAGTGCAGTGATTTCTGCCCACGGCTTTGTCTTGTGATCAACATTACTGCTGGTCAATTATGAAGCCTGCAGGTAGCGTCTTCAAAAGGATGTAATATGTCCTGTCAGGCTGGCCTCACAGTAGTATCACTGTATAGATTCATGTGATTATATTGTCTATTTAACTACAGAAAAGCACACAAGTTTATCATCATGGTATAAGAGATAATTATCTGAAATAAACCTTGTGTCAAAATTGAGATAAAGAAAAATGAACCTATTTACCAACAGCACAGCACTACTGAGCCCCTGAAGGGGCATTAAAATTGAGCAGCTGGGATTATTGTCTTTATTAATAGCAAATCTTGGAGACGTCCCTTGGGATACATATATTGTACTTTTGGTATCTTTATAGAGTCAATTTACTAAGTTTAAGAAAGTCGAGAAACAATCTTTTTGTTTGTGTATGATACAAGATTTCTGTTGGATATTGTTATTTATTTCTTTAGTTATACATTGGCAAAACATGGTATTGTTCAATTAATTCAATAGAACTGAATTGAATTTCGAATACACTTAATTTTTTTAAAGAGGCTTTGAAACCAAGTGGTAGTGCTTTTGAGAGTTTTAAATGGATCGTCAATTGTTAAGTCAATCTAAGATCTTGTTGAGCATTCAGGTTAAACCCAAGTAAATGACTCAATATTTGTGTTTATTAAATATCATGGGTCTCTCATGGTTCATGGGTGTTTTATGGCAGTATCAATATAATAGTGCGATTATTATCGGTTAATTATACAATGAGTATAATGAGTGTCAGTCTGAAATACACTTATGCGTTTAAAATTATTTTTAAACAGGGTTGTGGTCAATAATGGGGATTATTTGGTAGTATAACTGCTTGTCTAACAATAGATGAATGACCCAGAACCGTAATTGCCACTTGTCTTTTTTTTTTTTTCATCTCAGGCTGATTGTCTAATATGAAAGTGTTGTGTTCATGTATATAATGTTGATGGGAATCAGTGGAAGACATTATATAAGACAGGTGAGAGAGGTTTTTGTTTATTTGTTTCATTCATTCATTTATTCATCCATTCATTCATTCATTTATTTATTTATTGCGTGTCAGTTTATTCTGATAGCACTACTATATGTACAGTAGATGAAGAATTATAGGTACCACCAGCCCATGCAAGTAACATGTCACTGATCCTACAGTAGGTTTCACATGATCTCCTATGCATCATTGAGTCTTAATAAATATAATATTAGACACGCCGTATAAATAAAAGAAAGGTTGATCTTTCAATGATATCTTAGCATTTCTTACATTGGAGTCTCAAAAAACAGTCTCAGAAAAGGTTCTCTCTACATGTCTGTCTGTATATCTGTATGTCTGTCCAGCCAGATTTGTCACAGCATCACACAAAACTGACTGAACAGAATTTAATGAAACTTTGCCAGATCTATGAACTGAAGTTTAATTTGCGCCATACTGTAAATGAATGAATCAAAATGTTAAGTAGACGGGACATTATGAGCAGTTTATGTGCCACATTATGTCGTAGCATATAGCACATTTTTTTTATTCATTTAGCGCTTTTCTCTGAATGAGGTGGGTGTGGTTATACGCATCACTCAACATAGCCAATCAATGAGACAGTTTACCGTGTATAGACAGACAGAGTATGCAGAAGACACAGAAAGGACCACAATGCACCGGCAAGCCGGCACAATCTATATAAATAAATAGAAGGTTTTGTCTGTACATTGGACAGAAATCGCTCTTTCAATAATATATTTTTACGGTTCATACATTGGAGGACCAGAAACCAGTCTCAGAAAGACAGGCAGACATGTACGTGGGCTTCAATCTGAAATACTAATATTACTAATTACATTAAAGCTGATCAGATTATTTTTATCTTAAACCTTTTAACTATTTCTACAGTCTTTACCAGACAATATATAAAAATCAAAATTATATACAGAAATACTTTTGGCAAAATTTAAAAGGTGGGTTAATGATAGTCAGATCAAGGCAAGTCAACTATTTTTTTTCCCATTTAGGACATGTGCAAAATCTGTTTACATACGTTTAGTCTACATTATAACAGCATTTAAGATGCAGCTTTAAAGTGAAAAAAGTAAAGTAAATAGTAAATAAGCAAAAGACAATTACATAAATATTGGCAGTGGCAGGAAAAAAAAAAGTACAAATAAAAAAAGACTTATCAAATTGAAATATAACAGAAAACCTAATAGTACAATTTAATTGATATAAAAGTAATTAAAATATGCTCGTAAATGTCGGTCAACCGCTAAAAGTTACAGTATATAATTACTGAAGTTATTTACTTATTTTTAAATGTAGTTAGTATTAAAAGATGAAACCTGATGTATGTTTATAACCTGAATGTGTAACAGTAATGTGCGTCAGATCTCTGGAGCTTCTCCACTTCTCTTTTTAATGCATACTGTACAGTACATGGAAGACTAGATTAGCTTAAAATATGATTGGCCCATAAGGTGATGTATTATTCAGAGATAAATAAAATTTTACGATGAATTCTAAAAACAGTGGACTGATGCTAAAACTAGTTAAGTTTTTTCTTATATAAATATATTTCATACCCTCACTCATGATCCATAAGCTCATTTCCCTTGCTCTACCTCTGGCGAGGAATTGTCTACTTCTACTCCTTTACGCTACAATGCTTCATCTGCAGCAACTGCCAACAGTGAGGATTAATCAGTATACTGTACCAATCATAAAGTCTTATTATTTCATGCAGCTGTGTGTGTGTGTGTGTGTGTGTGTGTGTGTGTGTGTGTGTGTGTGTGTGTGTGTGTGTGTACACCTTCCTTTATCTCCTGCTTATGAACAGGTAACCCTAATCATGCTGATTCTATTATCTACTGTGTGTTCTGACAGTTTTAAATAGCTGTATATTTATTTTTACCTTTGCTTTAGTAATAAAACGAGTTTATGATTTCACAGACAGCGACTGCACTGGAAACCGCTAAGAATCATGGAGGTCATGAGGGACGATGCGGAGGACACCGCCTGCAGCATTAAAGTTAGAACAATAGAATTACCATGGCCACAGCCACAAGAGCTTTTTTTAAGTCACGACCAAGAAGGACAACACCTGTCTTAACTAAGTATGAAACTACTTTGTCCTTCCAGGCATGGTAAAATATCAGCATTCAGAACTTGTGCTTCAAATTTGATGAAACATACAGTATACTGTACAGTACTCACTATTTTGAGTATGTTTCCAAACTTTTCTTTCACTATTAAAGTAGTCTTTGGGGCAGGTACTTTTACTATACTAATTTTTGGGATAGCAGAATATTTTTGGATTTTTTTTTTATCTTTTAGAGTGGCAGTCTGGTTTTGTGGTTAGCACTGTTGTCTCACAACCTCAGTCCAAAGACATGCAATGCAGGCTGATTGGCATTTCCAAATTGCCTGTAGTGTACTGTATGGTTGGGCTTGTGTGTGTGTGTGTGTGTTTGTGTGTGTGTGTGCGCGCGTGCGTGTGTGTGTGCGCGTGTGTGTGTGTGTGTGCGCTTGTGTCCTGCAATAAATTGAAACCCATCCATGCTGCCTTGTTCTCCAAGTTCCCTGGGATCTGCACCAGACCCCCTGAGACCCTACACAGCATAAGTGGTATAAACAGTAGACGCATGGATGCTTTTTCAGTACCGTTTCCATCCCTACCATAGATTTTACATCACAAAAACATACATAGTATTTCAGAGTGTCAAAGCAGAAGTCTTTAGTTAGCATTCATCAAGAGATCGATCAAGGACTTCAAAACAGAGGAACTGGCTGTTCTGTTCTGATGATATTAGTCTCTTCTCTGTCAATGTGAATGACATTAATCAGTGGTGTCTGTGAGCTCATGTATATGAAAAGGGGGCAGTTTGCATCTCTTCCAAATTTCATCTGCTGTGTGATGCTAAATGAGCAGCTGTTAGAAAAAGATGCTATGGCAGAGCTGCATATGACTCAGAAGCATGTGTTAGCCCTCACACTCCCCAGTCAGTAACTGTCATGGGATGGAGAGGAACCCGTGATCATCCACCTACGTAAAAAAATATCATATTACAGAGATGAAAAAGTGACCAGATTTCATGGGAAGAAGATGATGATAAAAAAAATAATAATATTGCAACATAGCGCAGATACACAGTGCAAGGTTTATCTGTTACTAAAATCATCACCATCACAATAAAATGAACCCTGCAGGTGTTCAACTACTAATATAAAATATTTATTAATTATATTAATGAGTAAACTAATATTTTGACTATGGGGCTTTTTATTCCTGGACTTTCCACTGACAGAATACAGTTCTTTTCTTGACCTGCCTGTTGTTATTGAGGTTTGGATTAAACCGAATTCATATTTTAAGTCAAATACCTAATAAAGATATTAACTTTGAACATAACAGTGGGTTATGATTTATATCACTGTGACTGATTACATCAATTAATTAATTAATTATTTAGACCCCTAGCAACACTTCATAGACCCCTCAGTTTCTCCAGACCCCACTTTAAGTGCTAAACATGGCAGATGCAGAACATGTACTGTAGAACATGCATTTCCAGTAAATCCTCTATTTACTGGAGCATCCTCTAGCATCTCTCACTCTCATCCTGCCCTATTTTGAACCATGGACCATTTTTGTCAATAATTTTAACTTTAATATGCATTGCGTAACGTCAATAGATGCTGCTTAGCTCTCGTCTGAAGTTGAAGAAATAAATATCATGTTTATTTACATTACTCAAGAAATGAGGCGTAAAAAAGCCTTCTGCTCAAGACGGTGGTGAGAAATATGAGCTGAATCAGTGCTGAACCAGTTAGGAAACTGCACAGCATGTGTACATTAAAAAAGGAGAAGTTTCATTCCTAATATAGCAGAAGCAAATCCACAAAGCAAGAAAGAAGAATTTTTAAAGGCTTGCTAGCAGTGTTTATTAAGCTAAGCGTTGCGTGATTCCACACAATCTGGCAGCATCTTCATTATGGGATTTGAGTCTTAATGTACATATTTGACAAATGAGCTCTTACCATCTGAAAGTGCCGATCAATCAGCTTAGGCTTTAGAGAAATAACCCCATTACATCTAGAAATAACCAGCAGAGAGGATGCCACCTTTGATCTTGTTCCCTATTCGGCTAGTTTCAAAAAAATGATTTAGAAAGCATTAAAAGCCATTCCTGACTCGGGTTTTGCTCTTAAGATCACGGCGATGGGGTTAGGGACAGAAAGACTGCTATAAATGGTAAATATGCCTTAATGGAGTAGCCTTTATGCCACAAAATAGGTCTTTTTGTAACACGAGGGCGAGAACATACAGACCTAAGAGAACTTGGCAGAAGTAATATTTCAGTATTCATGGCTCGAGGTGCAGAGTCAATAAACTTAGGTGTGACAAATCTTTAGAGTGTAACATAAAAAGGAAACAGAATATATCACTTAGAGCCATAAAGGAAGGAACAGACATGTTCATATTTTCATCAAATGTTAAAAATGTCCTTTAACATTTGCTGCCTTCGGATGATAAGTGTCTAATATCCTCACAAGTAATGAATAATAAAAAAGGCGTTAACAGGAAGACCCGATTTAAAACGATGCCTGTGTTAACCATCATACTCTTGGGTTGGTAGCTTTTGTCTGATAGAGAAGAACCGAATAGTGAACAAGAACTGTTACACACACATACACAATATGGTCAAAGGCTGCTAGACACCAGACTGAAACAAATTGAAATGCTTGTAGAATATCCCATTCCATATTTACTGTAGTCCCCCTTCACCCATGTTCAGTACCCGCTGTCCAAAAGTACCCGCTGTGCCCCTATTCACCCACTTGGGTTCTTCTACACAAACCCTGGGCACCTGTTTCTTCAGGTGGCTTACAGTACAATGTGCATTTGGCCAAGTGCAATTTGCTCTTACTGTCTTACTCATGTACTGTAACGCTGTGGTGTAGCCAACGGTCATTTTAAGTAAATTTACTTCCTTACTGTAATCAAGTACATATTTCATGCAACTGTACTTTATACTGTATAAATAGATTTATTAGTGGAAACAGCAAACACTTGTACCTTTTACTTCGCTACACATCTGCATGGTGTAGCGAAGTTGTATGTCGTATTTAAAATGGCAACATTGCCATCTGATAAGTACTTCATTATGCAAAATTGCATAAATTAAAGGTTTATCGTGCAGCAGGTGTTTGAAATCAGAAGTCATGTTGAAGTCAGAAGTTGCCATGACTTTAAGGTTCCTGTAAGCTAATACAACCTCATCAGTATTACAGTCATACTAACGAATGTACTTTTGTACTTTTAACAAAGTAGCATTGTAATTGGAGGACTTCTACTTAAAATCTTGTCATGTAAAGTAATGGTGTTTACCACAGTTTAGTTAGAAATTATAAACCAGAAAACATAGCATGGCACTTTTTAAAATGTTCCAAACAATACTTGTTCTCATTTACTGTATGAACGTTGTGTAATTAAAAATGATCCGCTGTTCAAGTGAAGGCCTTTTTACAATTAATGGGCGAAACACAGAAAATCACAAGCGAGGTCGCCGAGGTCTTTCTTTAAACAATGCAGACACAGAAGGAAAGCTGGTGAGCTTGTGAAAGCATTTTTCACACTTCAAGGGGATAACAACCTGTAGAGATAGCATGAGACAGATCCAAGCAAGCGAGATAAATCACCACCTCACACTCGCTTAGAGGAGAAACAGAACTATTTGGTCTTTTTTGGAGCTGTGAGTAATTTGTTATGACGTGTTAACCCATAGTGATAAACTGCGTGATTTTAAAAATAGGCTGTGATTTATATGTTGCTGAAAACACGTCTTGTTGTTATTTTATTGGCAGATGACTGTTTAATAGGGAGGTGATGTGGAAACGAAATGATGCCGCTTTTGAAGAATTTAATCTTTTCAAATCACCAAGATCATAGAAGCATCATGGTGATCTGATTGGTCAGAAGTGGATGATTAATATTCTATCACAGCTGCTCCGACTGTAATAAAAAATTTAAAAAAAGATGTATAATCATAGCAATAGTCGTGCTTTCTGTAGAAAAAAAAAAAAAAAACAGTCTCAGGTGTCGGCATGTTGGAGGTTTTCTTCAGGTCAGAGAAAATAAAGAAACTCGTAAGAGGGATCAACTGTTTACAACTGCTCTAATGTACAGTAAGTACGAGGAACTTACTTGTCTGGCAAATGGTTCACTCACATTCAACATTGAAATATTTAGAAATATAACATGTTGTTTCTTTCGTTAATTAATAATGATCATATCATCATTGACAAATTATGGCTTAAGGAGAATAAAACAGTCAAAATGTGCAGTTGTTGGAAAAGAATTAATTTCATGCTGATGAATGTAACTACTCTGTGCCAAGTCACATCACGGCACACTTGTCTTAATTATTTGTTATTTTCAACAGCACACAGCACCATGTTTTATTTCATATTTAAGCCCCACTGTAAGCATATGTAGACAGCATTGTCGCCATGCACCTCCAGGTTACGGGTCCGATTCCGACCTCGGATCTGTGCGCGCTTTGCGAGTTTGCATGTTCTCTCCGTGCTTGGTGGGTTTTCTCTGGATACTCCGATTTCTTCCAAAGACATGCAGATTAAGCTAACCCTATTGTCTAATCCAGTCAGCCTGTATAAAATTACTAACCAAAAAATAAAAAATAAAACATTAAAGGCACAATGATGGCCTGACAAAAGAGCTCTGATAATGAATAGCTTAAGAAGGTGAATGTATCTCGAGAGAACAGCAGCAGGAATCGCTGCACTCCATAACTGTGGGTCTCTCCCAAGAGACTTAGGGCACGAGGCGGGGTACACCCTGGACAGGGTGCCAATCCATCACAGGGCACACACACACACAATCATTCACACACTACAGGCAATTTGGGAACGCAGGTCTTTGGACTGTGGGAGGAAACCGGGTTACCCAGAGGAAACCCACCAAGCACGGAGAGAACATGCAAACTCCATGCACACAGAGACGGGAATCAAACCCGGACCCTGAATGTGCAAGGTGACAATGCTACCCAATATAATGCAGTGATAGTCAATATATCTGCACTTTTGCCTCTAATAGTAATAAATAGTTTCTTGATGTGTCTTGGCATTATACTTAAGGTATAATTATAAGGATTTCATATTAGTGAATGTAGTTATTTTTGGTTATGAAGTGATGGCTCATAGTGATGGTATAGAACATAGCAGTTAAACCCGTTGAAAGTTTTAGGTAAGACTGATTCTCGTTTTCTCGCACTGATGTTACAAGTTACTGATCTAAGATTGTAACAATAATGATTAACTTCTAGCAATTGCTTGGCCTTGTAACATAATTAAATCAGATGTCGAATGTTGTCCTGTGCGTCATAGACATTTCCTGATTGAAATACTAGTCCAAAAATATTGAAATTTTTTAACAATAGATGATAATCACAAATTCTACTCAGCTAGAGCTGCTTGATGTCAGTGACATTTAAAGCATTACCCTGAGAGGAAACAGAAATTCACATGTGTGTGTATACACACACACACACACACACACACACACACACACACACACACACACACACACACACACACACACACACACACACCGCAAGCAGTGTGCTGATGTGTGCATCCATGACAGGTTGGAGTTCACTGAGGCAAAATATCCATAGGCCAATCGATAGCGCTGAAGCTTTAGGAATCTAATCTGACCCTTTAGCTGCACTTCTGAGGTGATGCTGAGCCAGTCGTGCCTCACCGAAGCAAATCTTGGGCACTGGTGCGGTTCACAGGCCTCTGTTAAAGAGCTCAGAAATAGACTCCAGGTGAAAGTCTTTGTTCTGTGAGTCACCCTGAGGCCATATACAATACAATTAGTAATGAGGAAACTTATGCAGTCCGAGGGCGACGGCACAGGGCTCAGGACCCCTCTGGGAGTCAGTCTGTGTGTGCCTGTGGTGCTTTATCTAAGAAACAAAAAGAAATCGCTTGAAAGAAAAGTCCAGCATATCAAATGATATTAATTTCACATGATTTGGGGTTGCCCGAAGCATCCCTGTGCAATTTGTTACTATAGAACTTTTGCACGTGAAATCACAACTTCATGTTCATGATTGTCCTGCTGAAAACCTACATACAGAACCAGTCATGGAAGCATGAAAATACTAATGATATGTCATCTCAAACAACACTTCATCTCCATAGTAACTAGCTCTGAAATGTCTCTGAACTAGTTCCAAATCCCTCACTAACGCCTAACTAAATGACACTACTGTAACTGAGGTACAAACACAGTATGATCACACATCAAACTTCTGCATTAATCAAATTAATATCTCTATTACCTTCCTCATTTTCACCCTGAACTCAATGAAAATGCATTGTAGTAAAAAAAAAAAAATGCATAATGCTTTATATACTGTAGCATATAAAGCATATTGCTCTTCAGCAAGGAAGAACAAGCTGATTTAATGGAAATTTTCCTTTACATCAAAAATTAACATGTACATAGACATGTTTTTATAGGAAAATAATCCGAGCTCAGTGCGATTAACATCCCTGTGCATGAAACTGCTAAACATCTGGGACTTTGCCACATGTGAAACAGTACTTGACTGCTAATATGACCATATTTCTGAGAATGGAACTTCCATCTATCAGGGTCTTTGTACATTATAGCCTCAACTGCTACCGTGACTGTCGAGCAGCCATGTTTAATGAAAAAGGACTGGGAATCAGCGGCATCATCCATGTTATTAAGTGAATTTCTCGTCTAGATGCAGACTGCTGGATGGAACAAAATGGGAGAAATGCCTGCCTTTGCACTTTCCTTAATGGGCAACTTTCCAGGCCTCCTTCGAGCATGGTGTAAACCAGTTTATATTCCTGCTTTTTGCTTGCAGGTGGGTCCACAGATCATGTGACCGGCTTTGGCTTGAATCCACACACTAAACAGCATTGCCTGTTCTTCCAGTGTTGCTAATAGAAGGGACCGAAATCACTAGGTAGTCCCTCTCGTATATTATAGAAACAAGCACCACCGTTGCAGCCACCAGAACCAATTTGAAACAAAAGATGCTTAGCTAAGAAGGGAGTTTGATAAACTTAATAAAACAATAACAATGAATAATGTAAAAGTTGGTAATTATAGAATTATAAACATTAAAAAAATCAGTAAATATATATAAATAACGGGCATGGCGAACAGGAAAACGCCTATGTGCAGCATTGCGACATTATATCCATCGGGCAAGGGTGGCAGTCACAGAGGGCCTTTGGGAAACTAAAGACATACAACACCGTTCCAGAAGCTGACCCACTGCTATAAATCAGTTCCTGCTGTGCTGAGGTAGGCTTGATTGGTTTTATCTGAATGCCAAATAAGCCAGGTTTGCTGACAACAAAATGCTTATCAAAATGAAAAAAACTATTATCACAGAGGTGAAATGTTTCAGGGCTGATCATTTGAATTAAATTCTCAAATCATTGTTTAATTAATGGATAAAAAGGGATGTGTTTGAGACACGAGTTCCCAGATGCTAACCAAGAACATGAATTGTACCAAAAACAAAAACAAAGCCATCCATAAATATAAGGACTTGTCATACTTGACATATTGATGATGAAGTGGTTTGATGTTTCTATTTAATAGCATGCCCATTTTATTTATTTATTTACTTACCTTAAATATTATTATATTATTATTACCTTAAATAAAAATTTTATTACAAAATATGGTTAGTACTTAAGGTAGCAATAAATAGATGAACCAATGGTTAAAATGAGTGCTTTGCTGCTGGATTTAAACTTTCAATAAGTGAAAAACACTTAACGTAAAGTAAATATACAGTATAGTAACAAGCAGCATTTCTTAATGTGCATCAAGAATCAGACTTGCAGTGTCAAATCAGATTCATGTAAAAAATTTACACCTGTGAATGTCACCCAAATCAATGTGCTTCAAAACGTAACCCTCTTGACAAGCTGCCTCTTGCAACACTGAATACACAGCTCTATGTAACTCACATGACACAACATACACCTGGTTCTAGGAGGCAGAAAATTTTCATACAAGCCTGTCTTCCACTAATTGCCCAAACTTTATTACATTGAAGAGAATGTGTAATCGGCTACATTTTCCATTTCTTCACCGAATTTCCTTCGTTACAGGATTCCGGCTATCAGCTTGTGAACATAGCGTTTGAGTTATGCATATTTTCAAATTCCTGGATCGGAAAGCTCCATTTTAATACCGTACAAGGTTTATTATTGTATCATGTCCGGTTGATGAGATATGGCCACATACAGACTTTGCTTAAAAGGAGGACCTTGGGGGGAAAATTTTTTTTTTTTAGAATATTTATATTAAGTGGTTAGCACTGTGGCCCCGAACCTCCAGGGTCCCATCTTGGGTCTGAGTTTGCCTGTTCTCCTCATGCTTGGTGGGTTTCCCCTGATTAAAATGTTTTTGTCCCGCAGTCCAAAGACATATACAGTCATGTAGATTAGGCTAATTTTGTGTGGATTGTATGTTGTTGTGTGTGCATGTGTGTGTGTGTGTGTGTGTGTGTGCGCGTGCGTGTGTGTGTGTGTGTGTGTGTGTGTGTGTGTACCCCGCATCATTCCCAAAGTCTTCTAGAATAGGCTCCAGGTCATCTGTGGCCCTGTATCATATTTACTGTATGTACTGTATAAGCAACATAGAAGAAGAATGAATAAACATTCTGTAGGGTAATAAGGAAGTATCTTTTTGTCAGACTCTTTTTGACACCAGGATTTCCCTGCTACACCTAAAAATAAATTTGCCAGCAATGCGGTTTTATTGTAAAAAAAAAAAAAAAAAAAAGTTTTTCTATGACAACTGGAGTAACCAGCTAAGCTATTATAGATAGTCTTCACTGAAGTGCTTTAAAACAATGTTAAGGACTGAAACTTTCTCAATTCTGTTGAAGGATCAGGACGATAAAAGTATGTATTTTAACCAATGTATTTCGAAATTTACAGTACCTGCACACCATTGGCCATATCGGAAAAACTAACCTTTTAAGCAAAACTTAATATACTATTGAATACAATCTAGTGTCCTCTTTGTTTAATATACATATTGCAATCGCACCAACAAATAGTCATTGAGAAATTGGCTTCTGAAAAAAAAGTTTCAGACATGTGTTTGATCCAGCAAGTCAAAGTGCACACAAAACAGCTAATACACTATACAGTATGTAATGTGGCACAAACTTGGAAGCACACAAATTTTCCATAGCCACATATCCTAATATAATGACAATTATCATAACAGCAAAGTGAGACCAAGTAACTAATAAGAAAATCGTCCACAGAAATATTTAATATTCTAGCAGTATTTAAAATACATGGAGTGACCTATTGTCCAGCACTGTGTACTATGTATGTTGCTGCCTGAGCTTACATTATTACGGTACTGTACTGGATGTGCAAGTGGCTCATGGAGTGTGAGCCAAACTGCTTCGTTCTCCTACATGCAGGGAAAAGTACACTGTGCTCCACATGGTTGCGTTATCTCTAAGAAGCTTGCAGTCTCTAATGCATTTTTTCTCTTAACTCTCTACAGCAATGCAGTTGTCTTGATTAATTGGAATACTTAATTTGTCATTAAACTTGATTAATTCAATTAATCTATCAAGCCTGTAGTCATTCTGTAATGTCACTGATAATCGATTATTCACCATGGTAACTGGAGTAGAAATGACATTTAGAATATCTGCATCTCTGCTTCACACTTTTACATCTTCATGACTGGGAGAGAATGTTGTGTTGGCACAATATTCGCTTTTCTTGTTATGCGGTTATCATTTATGTAGAGAATAGACGAGCAAATAGGGGACGGAGAGGTAAACTCAGCAAATGTCTTCGGTTTGCCAAATCATGAGTCAGCTCTTCGAGATTTTGAGTTAGAGTTCTCGTTGAAGACTAATCAATAAGTCTCAATTTAGCCAAGAGACATTTTAGCTGAGAAGGTAGAATAGTTCAATAACTTTTTTTTTTCCGCAACACAATATAGCGGCAGACAACAATATAAATGCCACATTAGATTGTAAAATGAGAGCTACCACTGATCATCAGAGTCACAATGCTAAAGAGATGAATGTGCATGTCACTGTTAGCCTTTGTGCCTTTATAGTAATTGCTTTTACATTTGGTCGTTGTGTTTGGTTATGCATTTGAGTAGGGCTACATACCTTTGGCAGGCACATGGAATAAAATGCAATATAATACACAGGGCAAGGTTTACAGGCTAACCTAGAGAACGGTCATTTTTTTTTCCTGTTATGCAGATCTATTCATTATGTGATTATACCAGACATCTGTGCAAACCTAAATAGCAAAGGCTTTGTCTTTAGTTCAGCGAGCTTCTCCAGGGACCATCAGAGCAATTGCAATTTGGGGTTTGTGACTAATGACACTTGCTAGCAGTCTGGTTAAAAGTGATCAGTTATTTTAATGAACACTGACTGAGGAGGCTAACAAAGCCTTTCTGCCATTTTAGATAAAGGATTTACCAGCCCTTTGATGGGAAAATTGAACTGCAAAGCCTTACCTGTCTACTTCAGTTCTCTCTTAAACACTCAAGTGCACGTCTGCTGGGAGGTGTCTGATCAGAGCAGCATAGAAGCCACAAAAATATTTATTTATTTATTTATTTTTAAATAAGTTTTTTTTTTTTTGCTATTGTTTATTCCACTTCAGCTTTAAATATATGGAAAATCATCCTTTGGGACTACTAAACAACAGTGTACATCATATATTTTACTTCAAGTGGCACATTAAACAACAACTCCTAAAAGGTTATTTTTTCCTATTATCAAGCGCCTGTGTTCAGCCTTCTTGGCTGCTGAACAGTCTAACAGTGCTCAATTTAAGTAGTTTCAGCAGTCTCCATAGTAGTTTTCTTTGCTTGTCTTCTGACATGGCTGATTAAGAAATGAGAAGCTACTCATTGCATCATTTAGGGTTACTTAACTTGTTGACAGCTAATCCACTGCACTAATTACCCAGTGGAAGGCTCTTAACTATTTGCTTAGTTAAATCCAGTTGGTTAGGCATAGAATCAGCTTAGGAGTAAGTGACTATTTATATTTGGGTTCATGTATGCCTAATCCAGTTCAATCCTATAGAAAAAACAATGCAGCAAAACTCGGTGAAAAGTTCAGTGCAGGCCACAAAAAGAAACCCCAGAACTTCCAGTGCACCACAGCCTGCCACTCACAGGGCCCAGCAGGCAAAGAGGCTAAGGCCACCAACCGGGCCTTCAAACTTTCCAGATCCGAATCTGATTGAGTGCCTATGGGATGCGACACAATGCCTCACAACCCGCATCGCCCAATGTCCTGGTGCCGGACAGCACAGCACACCCCCAGATGCCAGAGATGCCCATGTGGGGAACCTACACATTACTGGGGCATAATGTTTTTCTTGCAATGTTATGGCTGATTTACAGAATGTGTATAGGAAACAACAAATCAACACTAAATTTGGGCTAATTGACAGTTAGCTTAGCTTGATTGAGTCACTACTGTATAACATGCCTATATGGTATATTGTAGATATACCAGTATCTTGTGAAACAGACAGTGGTGATTTCATAATGTCAGGACGAATTTGGAACAACAGGGTCACAGTTTGACATGCTTTCTGTCATTAGACCTGGCAGTCACACTGTGGCTCCAAGAGAGTTAATAGGCTGCCAGTCACTGAGAGAATAGAATAGACAGAGACAGTAATACCTGTAGCCACTGAGACTGATCACTGTGTCCAGCCGTCCAGGCATTGACCTTTCCCTGCTTGTCCAGACGGGCTTTGCTGGGCTCCCAGGTAAACATGTCCATGTTGAGAGTTCGGAAAGTGCTGGATGCTGTGATCTGGTAGTCTTGTATGTGGCCAGACTTCAGCCCCAGGGGCTCTGAGCATCCTGTAGTGTTAAATAGCTTATTAACCAGGGGTTAGAGCAATATGAGACGGATTTAAAAATTAATGCTGGAGTGGAGATTTAACAAGACAACATGGTGCTAACAATGCAATTTATAGGGCTGCACTGGGTTCGGGAGTAAATAAATAAACCCATGGTGTCAATCAGAGGTATTAAATAGAATTAATGAGGATTCAGATGCATCAAGTTGAAACAATACTACAACTCCTTACACTACTTTTTATCCTAACTTCAACTATTCAAAACTTTTCAATTTCATTCTATTACTTTTTTCTTAATTTGATTTCTATAGTTCTTCTAAGAATAAATTATCGCCACAATGCAGATTTATGCAAATCTGGATGTAGAGATGGATCACTAATGAGCAAGCCTGAGGCGAGCATGGCAAAGGAAAACATCCTGGAATGACAGGAAGAAGAAACTTTAAGAAGATCAGGTAAAAAAAAAAAGAAACTCAGCCTTTTCTGGATGGCACAGGACAGTGGGACTCATTATAGTGTAAAAACTGAAAGCAAAAGTCCATTGCAAGGATGTTAACTATGAGCATATAGCTAGCACAGGACCGTTTTTATGATTACAGCAGCAGCTCTTATACAGTACAGTAGTAGATACACATCTACAGTATCCAGGTCAGAGTATCCACTGAACACTAACCTGTAAGTTCACAGCCCAGGAGCTCCATGCGCAGGGTGCAGTGCCTCCTGCAGACTTGCGGGTAAATCCTCACATACTGGGCCTCGATTGGGGGGGTGAACGAGTTGGCTGACGGAGTGTTGTTATCAACGTTACCTCGGAATATCTGCACATGGACGGCCAGGCAGAGACGTCAGTGCTCATGTTAAAGATCATACTTTCAGTGTTGATGTTTTAGGTATAATACAGACTAATAAAAGAAATGTAATATAAACAACTGTGTCATAATAAACCACAGGAACAATTCTTCACTGTCATACAGCCAATAAACAACTTCATCTCAGCAAAATGACATAGACATAAAAGACAAAGAAGAAAAAAAAAAGCAGACAGTGATGCAGCAAAAAAAAAAAAAAAATCCACCCAAAGTCATTAGAGGAGATCATAAAAAATAAAAAAAGATAAAATAAAATAAGAGTGGGAATTGAGGCTGGGTAATAGAAAATGAAGGGAGGGGCTCCGTCAAAAATGATGGAGCATTGCGCATCCTTGGTGGCCCTAGTGCCACTCCTTCATCCTGAAACAGTATAAAAAAAATGTTCAATCTGAAGAGCTGTTGAAGTGTGTGGAGAGTGAGGCACGCTGAGCCGGCGGCTAATTAAAAACACATCTCACCATATCCTCGTCCGTGCCCTTGACTTTGTACGTCCTCCATGTCTTTCCATCGTCGCTGGAGGCCACTTTGTACGACTTGACATATTCAGGGCTCCCAATCCGCTTGGCCCCTTGGGTTATCAGGCCTGTGACCCGCATCTTTCTCTGCAGGTTTATCTGGAGTGAGACAGAGAGACAGGGAGACAGAGCGAGAGATGAGTAACGGAGAGGTAATCAGTGGTGTCCTTTCCAAGGAAGCTACATAGAAGGATGGAGTGCGCTCAAGGGAAAAGGACGGCTCGAAGTCGTTTGCATGCACAGTCTGTCCCACACCGCCCTAATATAAAGACACCGTATCCATGTTTAGTGAGCCAGTGATTCATATCTGTATTCGGATTTAAGCATGAAGTGGGTGTGGTCTGGACTTGGAGATGTTTTATTTGTATTTTTTATTATTATTAAATAATTAAATATAAGCCATATTACAATCACCATGGAAAAACAGAGAAAACAATGTCTGGGAGGAGATCTCAGTTATATGTATCAACATACATATTCATAAAAATGTAGAGGAAACGGCAGAACCTGGAGGACACCCTTGCAGACTTGGGAAGATAATGCAAAACTGTCCATCCTCATATATTTGAATGTATTTATGTCTTGTATATAATGTATGTCTGTGCGTGCACGCGACATTCTCTCATTCCAAACCGAATTAACGTATGCTGCTGTCCGCTTCTATCAGAGATGCACGGCAGAAGAGTGAGTAATGGGGCTTTGATAACAACTCCCACGTTGTTTGATGTCACGTCTCGTCTATCTCACTCATAGAGAGCACCTAGAGAGCCCGGTCTGTACTGAGGCACTTAGTCTACCTCCAGACATCAAGTCAGAGCAGTCAGCCAGATCTGCTGATGGTTTATCTGAGGTGAAGCCGTCTTTGAGTTTGTCTGGTGCTTATTTGGGTGTATGGAAAGGATGAGGGAGGGAGGGAGGGAGGAGAGGAGAGGAAGAGAGAGATGAGTAAAAATGATGCACGGTTCTTCTATGAAATGAGGACAAACTGATGGTTATGATTCATGCTGTAAAGTGATTTGCTACAGCTGGGTAAGGGTGTGGTGTGAGGCTTTGGTGTGAGAATAAGTGTTCGAGAATGCTACAGTCAGCTGCTCCTGATGACAGCTAATTCACCATCTTACGGCACATGAGCGCTGGCTCTGGGGATTTTCATGGTCCACACAAATCACCGCCTCGATGCGCTCTTTCTTTCGCACGGAGATGACTCAAGGATTGTAAAGCACACGGATACGCGATGTGAAACACAAGAGTACATTCCCATCTGGTGGGAAAGAGATTATTTAGTCATTCGGTTGACTTGTGGGGCTTTTAAAAGAAATAAATAAATAAAAAAAATCTAATTACAGGTACACTGAGTAGGACTAACATATTTCGGTAGTAAATCATGCGATACTGGATTACTGCTGACTATGTGAGCTGCTTTAACCGAAACAGTAATAATCCTTAAGACGGGCTTGTGCGGAATATTTTCCTGCACGATTACTTTCAGGCGTATGGCGACCGAGCTGCCACACATACCACACACACACATACCACCACTGAATCATTCATATTTTCCTCATGTTTCAGCAGGTTTCAATAGAAATTATTATCAGACTAATTAAGATCTGGCTCTTATTTTCTTCATGCAGCCAAGAGTAAAATAATCCGATGGCAATTTGATGATCTTGATGATCCAATGCTGTTATGCTGTTATTATAGCAGTCCTCTGGGAGACAAGAAAGAAAAAAAAAAGATCAGATCTGACTGAACTCTTATCCATCTACATTTTCTTTGTCATTGCCTGCTTAGAACCACAAACAACGGTGGCCAATTATCTGGCCTTGACTAAAAAGCCATAGCAATAGTAATTGGAGTGATGCATCAAGCTCATAATGACCACAGATGTTGGAGTCCTTTCACCTAGTGATACATCTGGCAGCCACACACACGGCATCGGAAACATCTGGTGCCATGATATTTGTCAGTTTTTGCGGAAATTGTTTGGGCCACAGATGACTGACATGGAATAGCTGTGCGTCCCCGAAGCCGTCCATCACGCTGACAACGATTCGCACGAGAGTCGTTTAGCAGTCATGAGCTAAATTCTCTAGCCAGCGGACAAAATTGGAAAAGGACATATAGCTGTACATGATCTGGCGACATCGACACTTTCGGTAACTTGTGCACAAGTGGCTGCACAGATGAGTGAAATAAAGTAATACAAACACACAAAAAAAACGATATTTTCTATCACGGAGTCATTTTTTTGTGTTGAACCCACCATAATATTATACAGTGAGATCTCGCATAGGGACACTCGTACTGTGTCCTTTCAACAGCAAGCAATGAGTCATTTAATGTAAGATGTCCGTTCCACTAGAGATTTAAAAAAAACAATTACAGATATGATGTAAAATAAATGCTGATTTAAATAACCTGTATTATACAGTATGTTATGCATATACGGTATTATATGCTATTATGCCCAACAATCTAATTGGTTATAATGTGGTGAGCGTTTGTCCTTTTTTCTATAGATGCTCTCCATTTCTTTAGTGTTTAGCATTTCTTTAGTCAGAATTAAAGCTGACTTTCTTTCCGACATACAGTACTGTAGAAGAGTATTGGGATGGGAATGGAGGCATTTTGTAGTTTTTGTTAATGTACTGTAACAAGCTGTATTTTTGTTGTATAAGTTTCAAAAGAGAGGCTGGTGAGGGGACACCTGTTTACGTCTGCCATTTACTTCGTTACTATACTTGAGTAGTTGTATTAGTGTCTCCTTTCACTTTTATTTCACTACCTCCTATACACAAAAATCTATTTCTTCTTTCGACTTTACGTTGCATAACCTAACTGTGTTTGGTGTGTACTATTTAAAGCAGCCACCTGCTGGCTAATATGCATAATTTCATGATTTGCCTTCCCTAATCATGTAGCAGGTGCTTGAAATCAGAAGTGGAGATTGTTGAAGATAGTGACGAAACAGCACGTCTATATTTGAGAGAGAGACAGAGAGAGAGAGAGAGAGAGAGAGAGAGAGAGAGACTCTTTTGCTATGACTTTATAGACACAGTGAGTTAATACAAGCTCAGCACTTTCATAACTTTAAATTTGAAGGTAAGTACTTTTGCTCAAGGAGAATTGTACTGTAAATGGAGGACTTACCTAGGGTATCTCTACTATTATTCATGTACTGTACATGTGTTATGTACTTTGTCACCTTCTGAATAAGTGATAGCAGGAACTACATTGTTTCCCAGATCTTTCACATTTTCTTTGGAAATGGTTGGTTCTGTGGCGTAATAGATAGCGCATTGGACTTCTAGGCTCAGCTGTGGAGCTACTCAAACGTTGCTTGTCACCTCCTTAGGGGCAGTGGTAGCTCAATGGGCTAAGGCGCTGAGTTATTGTTTGGAAGGTCTGCGCTTCGATCTCAAGCTCCACCAGGTTGCCATCGTTGGGCCCTTGAGCAAGGCCCCTTAACCCTGTCTGCTCCAGGGGCGCTGTATCATGGCTGGCACTGTGCTCTGACCCCAATTACTCTGGGGTTACTCTGGGATATGTGAAGAAAGAATTTCACTGTGAAGCTATGTATATGTGATAAATAAAGGCTTAGCTTAGCTTAACATGCTTAGTGGGGTCTGTAGGGTCTGAAATTCTGTATGCACTAATCAAAATGAGCACCGCTTAAATGAATGAAAATTTTTATTCTTGGCAAAGCACTGTGGCAAAAGATGAATAAACCATCGGGGCACACTATTGAGAAAGAAAAGAAAAAAAAAACATTCATGCCACTACATTGTTGATTATTTTACTATAGCAGCATACATTATGTGTTTCATTCCATAACTCCCTTTTCTTATATCCACAATGGATTCATTCTAAATCTAGGAACCTGTTCCTTTAAAAACCATGCAGCGTGTGAGCATATTCTCCTGTGTAAATACGTTCAAGGCTGACATCAGGATAATTCATTTCGCAAACATGGATAGGTAGAGACTGCAGCAAGATGGATAATTAAGTTGAATAATTGCCATATCACAAGCCTGGCCCACACTGGGTTAATTGGGTGGGATTAATCAGAATGACACAGCCATGCCACATATCAGAGCTCCTGTTGGTAAATTAGGAGGAAGTAATCAGATTGTGTTACACGGTTTATTGGACAATACAATAAACAAATCTAATGAATCTAATTAATATCTTCATATATCCTGTCCTTATTAAGGGTGTGCGTTGGGCTCGTGCCAGGAAACTGATATAATTATCATCTTGGTTAGTTATTGCAACTTTTACATATTCTCATTTATCTTCTGTGTTGAGGCACACCTACAGCCAAAATCCAAACGTGCAGAATATATCAAAAATGATCTTCTTTGTGTAGAGAACGAAACGAGCCCAAAAGCAGCATCCTTTCCATCATAAATTTCCGGATGTCAGAGATATAATCTGAGAACTGTCCACTTCAAGGCAAAAGAAATTTCCCCTGAGTGCCACAAAACAATCGCATGTCTGCAAGACAGTCAAGATGTAGACAGCACACACAAATCTCATACACACACACACACATCCACCGTATCGGAACATCACCTCAGTTAAACACGCACAACACACATGCACACACACAAGCAAAAATCATAAGCACTATTTATGTTGTTATTCGCAGCTCTAGGAGTCAGTTTGATTTATGCTACGGTTGAGCATTACATCACCTGAGGCAGCGTTGAGTCAGAGGGGAAACGGAAAAAAAGGAGATAAATTAAATACCACACTCTAAAAGTATTTCCATATAAGTTGCATTTCAGTACTGTATGTTGGTTTTTCGCCCTTCGTAGCGGATCATTCAGCAGTGTGTGAACATGACGATCACACTCGAGGGGGTCGCAGGATTCCTGAGTCAGGTGTTCTCAGAAAAAAAGTCTAGACACCCAGGTGGACGTCCAGGGAGAGCGGCTTGACTGCACTGAGAAAGGGATTCAACCTTAGACTGCAGAAAATGATTCAAACATCCTGTGTAGTTTGGAAGGAGAGATGCTAAACAGCCGTCACAGTGCGAAATAAAGCCGAAATATTTTGCAGAAATACATACAAGTTCTGAATAATTTGGCTAGTGAACAAGAAGGGAAATGCTGCATCTTATGCAAAGAGCTTTTAAATTCAGTTTTATGAATCAATGCTTGTATTTTATCAATGCTTCTATTTTGCATTTATTCTTATTTAATATAATGATTTTCAATGCAAATTAATATACTGACAAGAATGAAAAAAAGGAGTTTTTAGTATTAATAGTATTACACTCAAGCTGACGTGGACTCCTGAACCATTTGTCATCTGGTCACATGTGCTTGAATAGAAGAGATGAGGAAAACCTGACCCTTCGCCCTAAAGCAGTTACCATGCTCAGTATTACACGTACAGCACTGTGTACAAGTCTTGAGCCGCCCCTCACTTCTTCGTATTTTGCTTTCAAAGAGTTTCAGACTTTCTTGTATTTTTAATACAGTCTTGAGGATTAGTTCTCTAGGCTTCCTGCCTGGCTCTCTTTTTTTTTTTTTACTTTTTCATTTTCAGTCCAGTTCCTATACCTGACCAGTTTCACATTTTTTCTAACTTATGAATCATTCAACCATAAAAACCTGTATAAAGTAAGGCATGAATCAGGGTGAACCAGGTGACCCAATCAGGCCAGTAAATAGTACAGTATACTGGTGATGCTGAACAAATGTTCAGCGTTTGGAACAAATGAGAGGGGAAATGAGGTTGCTGCTAAGGTTGATACATAAACAGCCAATTTTTAAAAACATTGTAATCTTAAGGCACTTTGCAGCCTTTCACAATGAAAAATTGGTCCCAATTTCTTTCATTTAATCCACCTAATTTAATATAATAAGACGGGCTGGCTCAAGATTTACAGTACTGTATATACAGTAGTGATCTAAAACTTGTGTAGAATCTTAATTATTATGTATTAAGGATATTGAACATATACTTACTTTGATTTAAAAATGTCAAGATTTTCATTGTGCTCTTAGAATTTAGAACTTTTTTTACTGTATACATGCACTTAACAAATGTTTATTTACATTTTTCCATTACAGTGTTTCTGATGAATAAACATGAGTACATCAATCCGTACATTTTTTTTTTCCCACCCAGACTCAGGCTCTGTGTTCAGAAAGAGGCGGCAACTGGATTAAAAGCAGACAGAAAGGAAACGACTTATACTTTAACCCACAGTGAGAAGAGAATCTGTGTTGTCATACTGCCATTACCAGAGCATATTGCTCCAAGTCTGCCGACCCATTCTCTTACAATTCACATGGGGCACTCTTCCACAGCACAGAACCCTTTTCCACATTGCATCATTAAATCCAGACAAACATCATAAGTACTTTATGTTCCTTGGTTTGTTCGATACCTCTTCTTTCACCTCTTCCTCCGACACGCCCGACTGTGGCACTTTGACCGCTGTGTGCACAGACAATGAAAAAAAAAAAGAAGTTGTTCTTGCAAGTTTTCTGTCCGGATTAACCGCCCTCGCTACATTTTCCACACATTAACTAAACTTTGATTTTAAAGCGGCGTTAGTTTAGTGGTCAGATGCCACTGGGAGGTCGTAACAAATTGGCAGAAATTATTACATTTAAGGCACTGACATTTAGCTCTGATGCACATCTTCTTGCTTTTAAAGCAGATTTTCTGCAACAGGCCTTTGTCTCTTGTCTAACGATAAAATACCCTTAAATGAATACTAAAAACCAGACTGTGCGTAATAATATGTTTTTGCCTTCTGAGTAGTTTACTCTTTCAAAATTGCCTGCATGTTTCAGAATCACTTAACAATCTTTAGTGTTCAGGGGAATTTTCTAAGTACTGGATGATATTTCCTTTCACTCAAGATGGAAATCAGCCTAAGACTGAAGTAAAAAAAAAAAAAAGTAAAAAACTTTTTTTTTTTTTCGCAGCAATAAATCCAGGTTGGCAGGTTTTTACATTTTTTTTTATTTTTTTATTTTTTAACAACCACGCAGAATAACTAACTGATGGTTTCTTTGAGGCACAAGTATGTGAAAAAGTACAAAAGAAAACAAGAAACAACCTAAAATGCAAGTACTTGCCAGTTTTGTGACTTGTTTGTACTGTAAATCGATCACTTTTAGTCACAACGTCATAATGTTCGATGCCGTGCCACGGTGACGTATTATCCTGAGGACACTCATTCAATCAAGGATATTCAATTGCTTTACATGTTACAAGAATGTGTTTAAGGAATGAATCAGAGTTTCACAGGGTGCCACTCATTGTGGAAATAAAAGTAAATGGACTGAGACTTCTCTCCACTGTGATTGTCTGGCATATCAATCAAATGTTCTCTACTGCAGATAGTTTCAAAGAATACCAAATGATCTAGAGGAGAGACCGTGGCACAACATTGATATGCACTGATACGCTGCGATGTCAGTTCCACAACATTACTATCAATCACTCAACTCAAAGAGATGCGCTGACGGCATTCGTGCAGCCAGAAAACACACTGTGAATTTTATTTGCAAAAAAAAAAGGATCTTGTTGAAAGATTTTGGAAGCACTGGCAGAAATGTTGTCTAGGATAAGAAAGTTCACGACTTCACGAGGGAATGGGAAGCTGCTGGCTTTTAAAAGTGAATATACAGTAATGTATTAATTTTTCATTTTTTCATTAATTGTCCATATCTTAGTTGTACGGAAAATAAGCATTTTCATTGTAAATTATAAAGCAGTGATACATTCCAGGCATTTTTTGAAAACATACATCATTTAAAAAGCCAACCCAACTCTGCATGTTTCTACATCCACAAAAGACAAGGATGTAAAAAAAGAAATCCTTTAGCAAAGACAACGAAACAATTTTAAAGGGATTCCTGGGAGGCTAGTGTTTCAGACATAAAGGAAGGAATCGGTTAAGAAAAATTTCTGCCTTGATGGTATGCAAGGACTAGTGGAAAGCTGGGATACATGCATTAGTGTAGCAGGGGATTATATAGAGAAATCAAGAGAATTTTTTACTCTCATAACTCTTTTTTAGCACAATCAAAAGTCCCCAGCTGACTTGAGTGCCTTGAATGTATATAGTATATTGAAACACTATCACATGTGAGGAAGTGCTAGCGTGCGCAATCCCTTGTTCTGCACACTAAGTAGTACCCTTGATCAGGGGTTAGAAAGTGATTTGGGATTCAGCCTCAGAATGAGTTAGAAGCTAGTTACTGTAGCTTTGTGGCTCTCCTTGATTGATGCGTGTGGCCCAAGATGGTGTTGCAATGGCTTTGTTGGTGCAAATGGGCAGTGTTAAATGTTACTCCTGACCAATGAATGTAAAATTCATAAGCATTTCAATAAACAAAATCATTTAAATAAACAGTAATATTATTTACCCCTAACACTTCAGCTATAAGAACATCCTAAACTTCAATTTTCATTCAGCTTTGTCTAGGTCCAGTGTCATTTTGTGCATCTGTTACCTGGATCCAGGGCCATCTGTCATTTTCGGCAGCCGTCCAGGCGTTTACCAGTCCCTTTTTGTTGAGGCGGGAAAAATAGGGGTACCATTTCTGTAGACCAAACAGAGCTCTGTGGGTGGAGGAGGCGGTGATCTGCTGGTTGGAGATGATGCCTCCTTCCATCCCGAGTGGGCCAGAACATTCTGTGCACGACAAAGACAAGATATTTATGAGCATTTTGTGCTTGAATGTTGATTATGCAAAGGATAAATAATGAAATGAACACTTTCAAATTCAGTATTAATAAATAGGCAAAAACAATAGGTCTTGTATTTGTTTTTGTTCTTTCAGCTGCTCCCATTAAGGGTTTACCACAGCAAACCATTCGATCTGGCGCAGGTTTTCATCCCTGATGCTTTTTACGGATCTGATGAGAGAAGCCTACAAGTAAGTCACTAGTGCCCACAAACTATGCTCTTTTAGCCATGTCAATTACAGTAAAGCTTTTACTTGCCTAGTGGACTAGATAATAATTGTATGAATGATTTGTCCAACCCTGAACATTCACACAAATTCAGCTGTTCCACTGCTAATTTTAATGTGTCTGGATGATCTGAAGATACAGTACACACTTCCTGGAAATATTCAGGTTATGTAGTGCTAAAGTACCAAAAGAAAAAAAGAAATGACAATGAGACATCATCTCAGGTCCATTATCATCACTTGTAGCCTGTCATATTCCCCCCACACAACCTCACTCACAGTCCTCGCCTGTCTTGTTTCCCAGCACACTTTTCTTGCTTGTTTGCTCTTCAGTGCCATCTGCCAACATTTTACTCCGTGACAAGCTATCATCATCGAGATTGTTTCCGTGCTCTTGTCCTCCAAGGTGATGCTCTTAACCTAACATGAATTTAGTCACTTTGTTGAGGATGAGTAGGTTTTGTCTCATTGCACCAGCATTTCAATGACAGATCCTTCATACCAGCACACGCCTTGAGCATGAGTATGATCAGTGACTGTAGAGGTTTCTCTTTACAAAAAATCTTTGGAGAAGAGCCTTTTAGGATAGATCTACAGTCGTGGACAAAAGTTTTGAAAATGACAAATATTTTTCACAAAGTTTGCTGCTAAACTGCTTTTAGGTCTTTGTTTCAGTTGTTTCTGTGATGTACTAAAATATTATTACAAGCACTTCACGTGTTTCAAAGGCTTTTATCGACAATTACATGACATTTATGCAAAGAGTCAGTATTTGCAGTGTTGGCCCTTATTTTTCAGGACCTCTGCAATTCGACTGGGCTGCTCTCAATCAACTTCTGGGCAAAATCCGGACTGATAGCAACCCATTCTTTCATAATCACTTCTTGGAGTTTGTCAGAATTAGTGGGTTTTTGTTTGCCCACCCGTCTCTTGAGGATTGACCACAAGTTCTCAATGGGATTAAGATCTGAGGAGTTTCCAGGCCATGGACCCAACATTTCAACGTTTTGGTCCCCGAGCCACTTAGTTATCACTTTTGCCTTATGGCACGGTGCTCCATCGTGCTGGAAAATGCATTGTTCTTCACCAAACTGTTGTTGGATTGTTGGAAGAAGTTGCTGTTGGAGGGTGTTTTGGTACCATTCTTCATTCATGGCTGTGTTTTTGGGCAAAATTGTGAGTGAGCCCACTTGACATGTTGGATGAGAAGCAACCCCACACATGAATGGTCTCAGGATGCTTTACTGTTGGCATGACAGGACTGATGGTAGCGCTCACCTTTTCTTCTCCGGACAAGCCTTTTTCCAGATGCCCCAAACAATCGGAAAGAGGCTTCATCCAAGAATATGACTTTGCCCCAGTCCTCAGCAGTCCATTCGCCATACTTTTTGCAGAAGAGAAGTGGCTTCTTTGCTGCCCTTCTTGACACCAGGCCATCTTCCAAAAGTCTTGGCCTCACTGTGCGTGCAGATGCGCTCACACCTGCCTGCTGCCATTGCTGAGCAAGCTCTGCACTGGTGGCACTCCGACTTCTTAAAAAGAATTGAACCTCTTTCCTTGAAGTTCCTGATGATCCTATAAATTGTTGATTTAGGTGCAATCTTAGTAGCCACAATATCCTTGCCTGTGAAGCCATTTTTATGCAACGCAATGATGGTTAACACCATGGTTAACAATGAAAGAACAATGATTTCAAGCATCACCCTCCTTTTAACATGTCAAGTCCGCCATTCTAACCCAATCAGCCTGACATAATGATCTCCAGCCTTGTGCTCGTCAACATTCTCACCTGAGTTAATGAGACGATTACTGAAATGATCTCAGCAGGTCCTTTAATGACAGCAATGAAATGCAGTGGAAAGTTTTTTTCGGGTTTAAGTTAATTTTCATGGCAAAGAATGACTATGCAATTCATCTGATCACTCTTCATAACATTCTGGCGTATATGCAAATAGCTATTATAAAAACTTAAGCAGCAACTTTTCCAATTTCCAATATTTATGTAATTCTCAAAACCTTTGGCCATGACTGTAGTATATATCTGAAGAGGTCTTTATTTCTGTCAGAGGGTTCTTTGATTTTCCTTGTGGAAAACATGGATTGATATTTAATCTTTATAAGCTTTTTATGGTTTCTTGAGTTCATTATGGAGCTTGCTTTGAAGTAACATGATTTCAGTACCAATGTGTAGCCAGAAACCCTTAGGGTTCTTCCTCTTGGAAGAGGTTGTGGGTTGGTGACATCATTTCCTGTGCCAAGAATGTGTTAAAATCAAAAACTTCAAGGTCGGATTGAGGTTTCACACACCTACTGGTATGATATAATGGAGATGCAGACAACCAAATTTGACTTTCCAGGTTTCCACTGCATATGATTTAAATGTTATCAGACATTCCAAGAAAATAATTGACCTGCTGAACAGACTGGCACAGTACAAAAGTCGTAATAGGTAGAGGGTATGTTCTGTACTGCAATGGATTTATTGATTCATCTTCAGTAATTGGGATCGAGATTGGGAACAATGGGGTGAGAATAGAGAATGTGTGGCTTTAATGGTGACTCTTAATTGTCAATAATTTTGAGTGTCTATGTGTATAGTGCCATGTGAAGGAATGGTGTCCCATCCAGCATCTATTCTCACCCAATTACTGAACCTATATAACCCAGAGAAAACCTTTGAGAGAGAACATACACAGAACCTCAACATAAACAACATATAACCTACAGTAAGCTCAGGATCTAACCAGGGAACCTGTACAGTAGTTGTGGGGTGACCCTAATTTTATTGTACAATAAAATATTTAAAATGTAGGATTCTGTTCATTTTACTATTTATGTTGCCTATATATTTTAGAAACTTTTTTTATGTCTGCTACATGTTCCCCTTTATTGTTTGGCTCGATCTACATATTTGTGATTCATGTTTTTTTACCCTCATTAAGATTCATGATATCAATCTAGCCATATGGGTCCTGGTTGTGCAGAAGACTTTGTTTTTATTAGCTCTATGATGTTGCATGATATGGGGGTTCTTTGACAGATTTATTAGCTCTTGCTATCAGTGGGGTATGTAGAAGATGAATGGCATGGATTCCTCAAGCCTGTATTGCTAAAGCTTTCTTTTCTTTTTCTTTCTAACAGTTTTTGCCTCCTTTTCAGTGCCATGGTGTGCATTTTGGGACCCAGCTGTAGGGTTTTCAAAATGATGTTTTCTGACTTTAGTAACAATATGTAATGATTGTAGAACAAGGTGTGTGTGGCTAAAAAGTGCTTGTTGCATTTTTTTCTTATACTGTAGATACACTCACATTCGGCATACTGTACCATACATGATCTAAAAGACCAACAAAATATAAATGAGTATACTGTACTTACAGTACTGGTCATTGATAAAATTAATGTCAGAAGCTGGGAGCATGAATTATATACCGCACCACGGTATATAATATTTTTTTTTACAAATATTATCGTGTACCCAGGTTCGATTCCCGTCTCTGTGTGCATGGAGTTTGCATGTTCTCCCCGTGGTTGGTGGGTTTCCTCAGGGTACTCCGGTTTCCTCCCACAGTCCAAAGACATGTAGGTTAGGCTAACTGGCGTTCCCAAATTGCCCGTTGTGTGTGAATGAGTGAGCGTATGTGTGTATGTCTGTGCCCTGCGATGGATTGGCACCCTGTCCAGGATGTACCCTGCCATGTGTCCCAAGTCTCCTGGGATAGGCTCCAGGCCCCCGTGACCCTGAATACAGGATTAAGCGGTATACAAGCATTTCATTAGTGTCAAAGGCTTTTATTGACAATTCCATTATATTTATGCAAAGATTCCATTTGTGCAGTGTTGGCACCTCTTTTTCAAGACCTCTGCAATTTGCCATGCCATGCTGTCAATCAAATTGTGGGCCACATCCTGACTTATAGAAGCCCATTCTTACATACTGTAATCGGTCAGAATTTGTGTGTTTTTGTTTGTCCACCTGCCTCTGGATCATTGACCACAAGTTATCAATGGGATTAAGGTCCCATTAAGGGGAGTTTCCTGAGCAAGGACCCAAAATTTCTCTGTTTTACTCCCCGAGTCACTTTTCATTTTTGCCTTATGGCATAAGTGCTCAATCAAGCTGGAAAAGGCACCAAATTGTTCTTGGATGGTTGCTGTGAAGAAAACAAGTGCCTTTATTTTTATTTTTTTACTTGCTTGTTAACCTAATCCATTAAAGCTCATATTTCCCTCCTAATTTGACTAGATTTTAATAGCATGTCTTACATTTAGAAAATCCAAAGACAACTATACAGAACAAAGACACTTTGAAATTCCACGTTCACCACCTCATTTCGGTCTACATTTTTAAATGTGTTCTAGCTGGATCCCACAGAGAGATAGCTTTAACCTGCAGTGGTAATGTTCTACCTGAAGTGTTTAAGAATCCTTCACGCTAAATGGAACCTTTTTAGTGCTCTTTGTACCATCTCCAGCCTGTTTAATGTCCCCCTGTTTACAATTCAGTAAGTTACTTCAATTAGAATTCAATTAAAATTTAAACGATCACCTCCTGAATCAATACTACAAAGTGTAGCCTTCTATCTTCTTTCCAGCTTGTTAGACAAGGTGCTTCGAGGTGTAGATACTTGGCATCGGTTTCTGAGTGCTTCCTGAGTGACTCTTGTTCTTGTCCACAAGGAGAATGAGCTGAGCAATAGAGCATCTAAGAAACCTTGTGTGTGCGCGCGCGAGTCTGCGTGTTTTCCCTGCAATCTTCAAACCCCGTCTCCTGAAACCAGTTAAGACTTAATTTAGTTAGGGGCATCTTTGCTCAGTGGAGCAGTAACGCGCCAGTGATACTTCCCCGCATCGTGTCTTTTAGCAGTTTTGTCAAAATTGTCCTGAGAAACAGAGGTTTTGGCGGTGCATGCCTAGTAAATGTTTGTAAGACAGAGAGTAAAAAGGGCAAAATCTGACAGAGACAGTACTAAGAGAGTTGTTCTGTTCTGTAAAATTATTCATAGGATGACACAAAAAGCCTTTCAAAGCCTCTCTTGTACTATTACAATACAAACAACCTGTGCAGGCCATGTGTGAAGTGGAAATGTTAGCAGTCTAGGTTTTACTTCTGAGCCAGGCACAACGCTTACTTAAAAGAGTTATGTGATCAAATGTAATTAATAGTGGTAATGATTTATGTTAATGTCTATGTAAAACAGCCCTTCCACCCCAGGGGTCTGTGACCACTTTTAATTTTGTTTCATTATTAAACGTTTAAGTACTTTTCTTACTGAGTTCCCTGCGTTATTTACCTTTTGACTGGTCATTTAAAGTTTCACAGCTTAAACTCAAAAACAAGTACATAATCTTAACATGGACCTAATTTAATGCAAAAAAAAAAAAAAATCTGATATTAATAGGCCTGTCTGTATTATATACGCCAATCAACCGAACTGGCGACTGAACATTAACATATTAACATCCACAGAGGTCCCACTCCACAAAGCATGCTTGAACATACATGTAAAGGGTAAAAAAATGTTTAAAAAAATAATAATCTTCATGTTTTCTTCATGTTATACTTATAATACAGAAAATGTGTCACCAAAGAAGCTACTTCTGAAGTTTATGCAACCAGTTTTGTTACACTAAAAAATGTAGTTGCTAACTTTTTTGGAGAGATGATTTTATGTGCCATAAAAATGTAAATTTTTCCACATTATACAGTTTTGATACAAACGATACAACGATACAAATTTAAACTGTTAATTATTCATATTTCTTTATGAGTATTGTTACCAAGTTTGGTGTAAGCTTTAAAAAATTGTTATGACCTGTAAAAATTGTGCTTAATAGGATTCTGTGCAAAATTTTAAATTCCATCAAAGTCGAATTCATGTTTGCAATATATTAATTTTTCATTTCACAATAATAACTGAAAAATAACTTTCAGGTTTACTTCTTTTCATGTGAAATGTAAATTGGCGATGTTTCATCTGAATAACAATTAAGATCACTGAAAGATTTGAATTAAAAAAAGTTAAGACACTATAGTACATAAAAGGGCATGAAATTGTATTTAGCAAATGTGTTTCTTTATATCTGATAAAAAATATAAATGCGCATGAATATTTACAAAAAAATGAAGCATGGATCAGGATATAAGAAAAACGTAAATTTAATGAAAAATGGTGTTACATGATCTTATCTGAAAAAATGTTACCTATGGTGAGACACTTTTTAGTACCAATACCATGTTCTGGCTGAAAGCTGTGACTTGGGAAACATTGTGAAATATGTGTCAGTGATCAATCAATTAAACTGATCATTTTAATTTGTCTGTCCTTGATTTGCCTAGAATTATGTAAATGCAGCTCTTTATACAGTATATGTGCAGCTGTGTAAGAAAATGAGGGGTCACCTGTCACTTGCTGGTTTGAAAGTAGTTTCAGTCTAATTCAGCTCTACAAAGTTTATTCTACTGTCACTCCCAAGACCCTTAAGAAAGACGTTGCAAATCGAATACTAGCATACTAGATCACTAATACAATACAGTAGCAAACTGCAGAGCATAAATAACAGAAGGCTGGCGTACTGTAGTTCGGAGTACATGAACGTCTTTATTAATTTTTGAACTGCATGCGCAAATTAATCAACTTCTTTTTTTTTTAGTAAATACACTGATCAGCAAATTTCCGTGTCGTTTTTTCATGCTTTGTCAACAACAGTCATTAGTGTGTCTCAGGAACACACTGTGCTAATGCCCTGCAGGTCACAGCCATAATGTGAATCCAACCAAGATCAAGGAATGGAAAAATAACAAGGACCTAGGGAGAGTGGTGGCTAATGAACATGTGTTTTGACACAGCACCCAAGCAATAGCAATGACGAGACACCTGGTCAGCAGGGAAAAATAGGAAGATGAAAGATCTGATTGCACTTTCATATTTCCTGGTGTTATGTGCAAATCTATGGAGCTGAAAAGACATTTGATAAAATATAAAAAAGCTAAAAATATGAAAGAAATGTAAAAATAAATAAATAAATAAAATAATATTTGCTTGTTTGTAGCTGCTCATTTCATTCCTTTTTTAACTTCAAACATACACTAATCAACTACTGTAGCTTTTGGATCCATAGAGTCTCACAGCATCAGCCACACCCACTAATATATTTGTTAATTACATTTCTATCTTGGTTAGTAAAAGATCAAGAAATAGAAATTTATTATAACAGTAGAGTCTCACAATGATTGTGTAACTGTATTTTTTTTTCATCTGGTGTGATCTGGATGGCCTACACCTCCACAGCTACTTTCACAGTCGAAGGCTAACAAGCTGCTGCACAAAATAATTCAATAAAATCATTGCTCCAGTGAAAGTAAGGTTCATACCACTGATATCACATTTACACTTTGTTCTAAAGTTAGGAAAGAGAACTTTCCATAAGTGTAATGGGTCTAGCTGGTGGTACTCGCTAGACCCGGCTGATGTTGTTGCCGTGGGCATGAAGGTAGGCATGAAGGCAGAGGGGTGTGCGAACAAAAAATGTATTTTATTTTAAATGCAAAACAGGCACAAACAAAGGAACCAAAACAACAAAAGTAAACTAAAACTAGGGCTCAGGAAAAACACAGAGAACGGCGCGCTGACACAGGGAACCAGGAGCTGACACAGGGAACCAGGAGCTGACACAGGGAACCGACAGAGAGAACTGGGGACGAGGAAACATGGAGCTGAAGCTAACTAAGACACATAGGGGAACTAGAGATGAGACAGGGATAGACAGGACAAGACATGGGACAGAACACAGACAAGAGCCGGGACCAGGAGCACCGGGACAAGAGCCGGGACCAGGAGCACCGGGACAAGAGCCGGGACCAGGAGCACCGGGACAAGAGCCGGGACCAGGAGCACCGGGACAAGAGCCGGGACCAGGAGCACCGGGACAAGAGCCGGGACCAGGAGCACCGGGACAAGAGCCGGGACCAGGAGCACCGGGACAAGAGCCGGGACCAGGAGCACCGGGACAAGAGCCGGGACCAGGAGCACCGGGACAAGAGCCGGGACCAGGAGCACCGGGACAAGAGCCGGGACTAGACTGGCTGGGTTAGTGGTTAGTGAGGTTAGTAGCTACATGGAATGCTGGGGACACTGGATGCTGACCTAACCAGGTTAGTATCTAATGGAGTTAGTGGCTAACCGGGTTAGTACTGACCTAATAGGGGGGAACTGAACACAAAAGGCAAAGCACACATGAGTCTATTCCAAACTAGCGGCTAACCTACTAGGGACCAGAACCACTAGCAGTCAATCCCGCTAGAGGCTAGCCTACTGGAGGCTAACCCTACTAGGGGCTAACCCTACTAGCAATCAAGGCCTACTAGCGGCTAACCCTGCTAGCAGCTAGGCCCTCATGTGGCTACACAAAACTAAACAGACAAAGAACTAGACCGGAAGACAAACACTGGGAAGACATAGAACAGTACTTACACTGTATACAGGAGGAGACACAGCCTAACTAAACATGAAACAGGACAGCTCCATGAATCCATCAACACAAGGAACATAAGGAAAACAGACAGTAGAGCCCTCTAGAAAAACAAAGGTAAAACAATATAACTAAAGTATCAACTCAAAGAAACAATCAAAAAGGAATGCCCACATGATGGTAATACAAACAAACATACCAAACAAACAGACAAACAATGCTCGACCCAGTTTCCCAGAACAAACTGCTATTTATAGAAACTTTAATGAGGCACCTCAGTTCAGGTGAGCACTCATCACCTGACTGAGGTGCCTTCTGGGAAACTGAGTCAACCAACAAGAACTACAGACAGACTGACAGACAGACAGACATAAACAGTGACTAGTGGAGGTTCCTAACAATAAGAGCCTGTGGTTGGGATTGTGAACTTTTTTTAACATAAATAACACAGTGGCAAGAATCTTTCTTTGAAGAAAGCTAATTTTCCCAGATGTGGCGGAAGTTTTCTGCCCATCTACAGTAAGTGATATAGAAGCAAAGTCACATGACAAAAAATGCCATTGCACTTCTGCACAGATGTGATATCTTTGGCGTTTGGGCTATATCACTGAATATTCAGGATAACAACATTAGCTTAAGTGTAATATTGCTTTTATACTAATATCATTTATTTAAAATGTATTTTGTGAATTAATTAGATAGTTTAGCTCCACAAACACATTTATTCCTGCAACTGGCAGAACTAGCATTTAACTGGCAATTAGTGTCATTAAAGATTATTAGAACCAAAGATGTCAGGCTTTTTATTTAAATTTTATTACTACTATTATTTTTTTGAGGGGGCAGAATTTAAGGGCATTGTCACCTAAAACGTTGATCACTCTGAAAAACAAACATTTATTTATTTAATTATCTTTATAATTATGTATTTAACTTGCTAATTTGTAAATTATTTAAACTATATTTAAATTTATTTTAAATATTTTAAATATGTATACGATGGAATGTCTCTTCATCTCTCATAGCACAACCGCAATGATCCTAAGTGTAATTAACATGGCACATTCCTCACTGAGAAGTTCTATGCTGAAAGATTGGCCAAACTGTCATCTCTTCATCCTCCTGGACCGCACAGCAGCATTTGACACCGTAAACCACCACACTATTGGCACGTATTCCTATGGTTTGCTTTCAAACTAGGAAGTGGCATGTAGAGGATCAACATCTGCTCCATGCAGAATCTTCACTGGTGACCCACAGGGCTCAGTACTTGGTCCTTTTTTGCCCTTCCTCTATATCAGATCTCTTGGGATCACATAGGTTTTTATACCATTGTTGTGTGAATGACACTCAACTCAAAATTCTCTCCTTTCCTCCCCCAGACACTCATGTTTCTGCTCGGTTCTCAGCATGTCTGGCAGACACCTTATCTTCTATGGCAGCTCATCAACTGAAACTTAATCTCAGATACACTGAACTGCTGTACATCCCAGGTGATTCATCCCCCTCATACGGATATTATAATTTCCCTAGGCAACTCTCAGATTACACCTTTAGTCATTGTCTGCAACCTTGGGGTAACCCTGGGCAATCAACTGTCTTTTTCCCTTCACATTGCTAACCATTATACGCTCATGTCGATTTCTTCTTTATAAGATCACAAGCATTTGTCCATTTCCCTCCACATAGGCCACTCAGGTGCTTGTTCAGTCCCTTGTCCCAGTGTGCTTTAGTTTTCTACATTGGATTCTTCTCCACTGGTAAGGTAGGTCTTTAACCTTTGGACTGTTTTTGAAACACAACTGGTTCTTACTGTATACCTAGTTCTTGTTCTTTGGTAGTGTTGATTGCAGTGTGATTGCAGTGTTGATTGCAGTGTGATTTGTTCTCAGGTAATTAATCACGAGTAGTTTCAGGCTTCATTAAGGTGTGAATTGTGGGCAGGGCTTAGCTACATATATTGAAGGTGTCTCTAAATAATCACGGTTTTTCATCATTTGAATTTCATGCAGTTAAGGTAACCTCTCCAATTAACCTCCACATCTTAGTTATCTACCATCCACCTGGCTCTCTAGGAAACTTTCTGGATGAAATGGATATGCTTCTTAGTCTTTTTCCTTCCGCTAACACTCCTCTCACTGTTCTAGGAGAATTCAACCTCCCCTCTGACAAACTCCAATCCTCTTTCCTTCTCCCTCTCCTTAACTCTTTCTCTTTAACTCTAAACAGTTGCCCTCCCACACACAAGGCAGGGAATTCTCTTGACCTCGTTTTTTGCCGCCCTTCCCCAGTCACAGATCTCACTACTATTCCCCTTCATAAATCTGATCATTACCTGGTATCCTTCACCATAACCCTTCCTATTCTGTGTAAAACTAACCACCAAAATTTCTCTCTTACCCTCAGAAACCTTCACTCTATGTCTTCATGCACCCTATCATTCCTCCCAGACCCAGACTCCTTCTCCTCTCTACCACTAGAGACTGTGACTGAAGCTTTCCTCTCTTCTCTATCCTCATCCATAGAGCTCCTTTGCCTGCTGTCATCTACACCAAGGAAGATGTCTTGTCCTGATCCTTGGCTATCTGATGTACTGCACAACAACAGAAGAGAATTAAGAACTGCAGAGAGAAGATGGAAGAAATCGCAGCTTGATGCCGATCTTGTCTCTTACCAGACTATTCTCTCCAAATTCTCATGTGACGTGACTTCTGCCAAAACTGCATTCTACAGAGAAAAGCTGGAAGCCTCTGCACATGATCCTGGCAAACTCCATAACATCTTCTCCTCACTACTCAACCCACCGACTACTCCTGCCCCTTCCTCTCTGACTGCTGACGATTTTGCCACATTCTATGATGGGAAAATTGCAGCAATCCGCCAGTCCTTCGCTCCCAACCAAACTCCTACAGCAGAACCTCAGGAACTTCCCTTCCCTCGCTTAGCAGAATTCTCCAACCTGTCATCTGATGAGATTCAGCAGATCATCTCGTCATCTAACCCCACCACCTGTTCTTTAGACCCAATCCCTTCCACAATGCTCCAGGCCATCTCACGAGACCTTCTTCCCTTCACCACAACCATCATGTCATGTTCCTGCTGCTTTTAAGAAAGCAAGGGTTATTCCCATCCTCAAGAAACCCTGCCTGGACCCTTCAGAAGTTAACAACTATCATCCGGTATCACTTCTCTTTTATTTCCAAAATTCTTGAAAGGGCTGTTTATAACCAAATGTCTCTTTATCTCTCACAGAACAACCTTAATGATCCCAACCAATCTGGATTCAAGGTGGCACATTCCACAGAGACTGCCCTTCTGTCAGTCACTGAGAAGCTCCATGCTGCTAGATCTGCTAAACTGTCACCTGTCCTGATCCTCCTGGACCTGTCAGCTGCATTTGACACAGTGAACCACAAGATCCTATTATCTATTCTCACAAGCCTTGGTATTTGTGGAACTGCATGGCAATGGTTTGCTTCTTACCTAGAAGATAGGTCGTATGAGGTGACATGGAGGGGATCTACATCTGCCCCATGTAGACTCTCTACTGGTGTTCCGCAGGGCTCAGTACTTAGTACTCTTCTGTTCTCCCTCTATACCCGGTCTCTTGGTAAGTTCATATTATCGCATGGATTTTCATACCATTGTAATGCAGATGACACTCAACTTGTTTTCTCCTTTCCTCCCTCTGACACTCAGGTTTCCACGCGGATCTCAGCATGTCTGGCAGACATCTCATCCTGGATGGCAGCTCATCAGCAGAAACTCAATCTGAGTAAAACCGAACTGTTGTTCATTCCTGGTGACTCATCACCAGGTCAAGATCTTGTGATATCCCTGGACAACAATCAAATCACTCCTTCAGCCACTGCCTGCAATCTTGGGGTAACCATGGACAATCATCTGTCATTTTCCCCACACATCGCTAACCTTACTCGCTCTTGTAGATTTCTTCTTTACAATATCAGAAGAATCCGCCCATTTCCTTGTTATTTCAAGACTGGACTACTGCAACTCACTCCTGGCTGGCCTGCCTCTGTCCACAACTCGTCCTCTGCAACTGATCCAGAATGCAGCAGCACGTCTCGTTTTCAACCTTCCCAAGTTCTCCCACACCACCCCACTCCTCCGCTCCTTGCACTGGCTTCCTGTAGCTGCCCGCATCAAATTCAAAACACTGATGCTTGCCTACAAAGCTAAAAATGGCCCAGCACCCACTTACCTCTCTGCTCTAATCACACCACGCACTGCGCCGCGTTCCCTCTGATCCTCCAGCACTGCTCGCCTCGTCCCACCATCTCTCAGGGATCGAGGGCGGCATTCATCCAGACTCTTTTCTGTTTTGGCACCTAGGTGGTAGAACGAACTTCCTCTAGATGTCCGTACAGCAGAGACTTTGACTATCTTTAAACGGCGATTCAAAACTTATCTATTTCTCCAGGACTAACCCTGCCCCCCAAAAAAACCTCTTCCCAGTTGTGTTAGACTAATCGTTATTGACCTAGTTAACCCAGTGTAAGTATCTATCCAGCAATGGAAACTTTAAAGCACTTTTTGTAAGTAGCTCTGGATAAGAGCGTCTGCCAAATGCCTAAATGTAAAATGTAAATGTTGTTATTTCTAGACTAGATTCATTCCTGGCACGTCTGCATTTGTGCAAAATTTGTCCCCTGCAGAACGTTTCTTCTGATCCTTCAGCACTGCTTGATTGGCCACACCATCTCTCAAGGACCAAGAAAGACTTGCATTTAGACTGTTTTTTGTTCTTGCACCCAGGTGGTGAAATGAACTTCGTCCAGATGTCTTTTACAGCCGAGTCACAGGCAACCTTTAAATACCTTCTTCCCAACTGATGATACTTCTAGGTAGTAACCTAGTGGACCAGTGTAAGAATATTTCAATTGATGGAAACTTCAAACTTCAATCAACTTAAGGTCTGCTTTTTGTCTTTGCTATCATTAAACCTAATGTTAATCACTTATGAGTTAATCACTGATGCTAAAGACACTTTACAAATCTAAGTTCTGAAACTATAAGTGATTTAAACATTTATTAAAGTCATACTATTATTTTGTGAGCTGGTTATTAATACCTCACAATGATTAACAAATATAAATCCAGTTATGTGATGTCTTGAAATATTTTTGCTTGACTCCTACAGTCACACTGGTGAGCAATATCAACTTCAACACACCGTAGTTCATTACTTTAAAATTATAATTTAATTGCACTACTATTACAGCCATGCTATAAAAGTAAATTAATCAACAATTTCTGAGCAATTAGACTGGAGAATGTGGCAGCATTACTATACAATAGAAGATATCAGATACTCTGTGCAGTGTAAGTGGAGCTTTTGTGGCTGAGAATAAAACTCCTGAGACATTCGATTCATGGCTCCATTTGCATTGAGGGCTCAAGCTGTTATACACCAAGGACTCTTTTATACTTATTAGTCCAAATCAGGGTTAAATTCCTACTTTTGGGTCATTTGCCATGGGGTTTGTTTTCTCACTGAACAACCCAAAAAGCTGTAAAACATTGACTGAGGATTGGCTAGGGCAGGAAACCCATGCTTAAAAGTTACAAACTTCTGCCAAGTGTGTAGAGAAATCGTAAAAATCCCTTAAGCATGAAGAACACATAGCAGCACTCACTCCTATTACTACACAGCATAAAAAGGCATCTAAGCAAGTGGAAATATTTTGAATATAGTTATATTCATCTTAAAATAGAATTACAAGTAAAATAAAGATAATTTCTAATAAAATTTTATTAAAATGTTTGCTTTTCTTGTTCTATTGGCAAATACTTTGCTAGTTTTAGGAATTCATTTATTAAAACTAGCAAAGTTTTATATCTATAGAACAAGAAATTGTTCACTTACAATTTTAGTAACATTTAAGAAATAAACTTAATCTTATATCTATTTTATTAAAAAAAAAAAAAAAAAATTTCGTTGGTCATTCCCAAGCTCAGGTCAAATAACATGTACGTATGTATCACCTAGCCCTGTTTTCTGGCTGAGTTTGTGGCTCACATCTAGGAAAAGGAAAGTGTTGTCCATTACCCAAGGCACACAAAGTTTGGGTCATCTCTTACATTCTGAATCGCTTTCTCATTGCAATCAAACTACTCTTAAGTTTGATCAAAAACCCTACCAAGTCCGCCGCACAGAGGTGGTCTCGGATCGGTGGTTTTAATATACAGTACACATTCGAGTTTAATTGCTCTGTTTTTGCCTACACAAACAAACTAGACTGAGTAGAAACGCATGACTTAAATAGACTTAATAAAGTTAAGTAAAAAAAAAAAAACTGATGAAGATATATATATATATATATATATATATATATATATATATATATATATATATATATATATATATACATATACACATACACACACACAGTATTTTTTTTTTTTTTTACATTTTTCATTCAAAATTTTTCTTTATATACAATGAGTCCAGATAGAAGAGCTCTGCAAACAAAGATTAACATTATTTTTTTTTTATCTGGAATTTTTCATAAAAGTATTTCCATCATGCTTGGCAAACTTCAAAGACGTTCCTGACATGCAGTATGATTTAAGAAAGCTGAAACAATTCGGACATTACAGTCTCACTTTTTTCCCCCTCATTGGTTCTTCTTTTGCCATAATTATACTTTTCGCTACTTGGGGCTATCCACGTTGATGTACTCCGTCCTTGTAGAGTTCAGCTTTTGCTGCTGTGATCGGATTGTAAAACAAAACGGTGAGTTATTTCTACTGAAATATTTTTCGATAATTATCATTTCAGTTTTATCACTAAGGCCAGCTTTACAGGCCTGCTTTACACAGCTGCATATCCAGATCGGCTGTATGTCCTGCCAAGAAGGTGGTTAAGCTTTTCTGCCTAGTTTGCTGACACGTTAAATTTAGTGTAGCTAAGGAACAAACACCTCTTCTCTCTTATCTACAACTGAACAGGAGTATACCGTATTAAGCCCTATCTGATAATGGAATGTAGTCTAAGAGAGAAAGTATAAATTAGTGTAGATACCATTATATAAAAGGAGTTTTTTTAATTTTTAAAATTTTTTAAAGAATTGCCACTAAATAAAAAAACACTTACAGAAAGCATCATAATCCTTTTAGCAATTTCATTTCAGAGCACTCATAGTTGAGTGGCTTATGATGTGCCAAATAATGTTTTTTTTTTTCCTTTCTTGCTGTTGTGGAGATGAAACGCTTTATAGAAGTACAGTTTTGAATCAGCTAAACAATCCACTTCAAATTTATACCATTATGACAAGTAGAGGTTTGAACCCAGACTCTTCAGGTGACCATTAGCATAAACAATTTTGATTTCTTACACTGTATATATATATATTCCAAAAACACAGAATTTATCCTTTTTGCATACTGATAGATGATTTGAAAGGAAATATAAACTGTTTGATGTTGGAGCTATCCATGTATATTAGCATTGTATTACATCCAGTAATGGGGAGGCTTCTGCCTTGCTGTGCTCTGATTGTTTAGGGCTGCACGTAGGGCCTTCTGTTGATATACATCTTCAGTTCAATTTGTAGCTTGACAGCTCCCTGCCTTCTCCACACACCAGGTGCTGACTGCTAATATTTACAGAGGTAAAGTGCTCACTAGCTCACCACCAATTCATCTCAATTGCTCCATGCTATTTAAAGGACTCAGATGTGTTACAGTTTTGCCTCATCCCATTTTATCCTTCAATCAAACCTTGGATTTGTGAGGAATCAAAGCAAAGAAATGCCATGGGATGGATTTTACGACACCTATATTCACAACAGGTTTTCATCAGGCTTTGTCTTTGTGGCAAATCCATAGCTTTAGGGTTCAACAACGTCAAAACAAGTTGACACCTCCCCCTGCCCCCACACACACACACAATATTATAATCTGAACGTCATAGACTCCAAAGGACCATAATAGTTTACATAACCAAGTAGCTCTGACTATAGGACTTTTCGAACACATCCATAAGCACTGCATTAATATTTGACTGTAAAAAGCAAAACTTCCCATACCAAAGAAACTCCAAGATGAGATCTCATGGCACAGAAATGAGCCATCTTTGAGACGAGAATGAGATTTAGATGTTTTATTTATCTTCTCGATGGTGTCTCAAATTTGGCTCATTACCTTTAAATCTCAGAGATAGTTCATATTTGTCTTGTGTGCGACTCACATATGCAGAAATGAGCCGTCTTTGAGACTTGAATGAGATTTTGGCCATTTTATGCATCTTCTCAAATGTGTCTCAAATATGTCTTATTACCTCTAAATCTCAGAGATAGTTCATATTTGTCTTGTTTGTAACTCACATAGTTTTTGTGTCCCAAAGCAGTGTTTCCCACACAAAGTATACAGTACTTGTAAACTGTTCATTTAGGTTTTCTGATATGTTCTTATATACTTTTGATCCTTTTTTAAAATTGTAAATAGTGAATAGTTAGTTAAAATGAAATAAAATTGAGTTCTTTATATTGAGGAATATATAATGCTGAAAAAAATGTCAATCTATATTGCATAATCCTGACTCATATACAGTACATTTATTAAAACATAATGCAAAGAATGGCTAAAATGTTTTGGGGTTTAAGGGCTAGTGGTCTCTGACAAAGAGTTCCATCTACACTAAAGAGTGTTTAGTACTATTTTATATACATCTATTTACTCTTCCCATACAGGTCGATGGAAGGGAGGGTTAGTAGGTTGGATCTCTAAAATGAAGATATGTAGATAGGTAACAACTAAAGTCAATTACAAAATTGCTTTGTAATAGATACGTTTTATTTCAAAACCTAGCTTGTTTATAAAAAATAAAATAAAAAAAAGATCCAAAGTTATATTACTGTACAGTACACCCAGGTGTCCCTAGTTGATCAACATGGCTACACCTTTTACAAATGTGTACACCTTAATGATTTGAAATTAACTGGCAAATAGCAAACTTCCTTTACATTCTGTACAAATGGCATTACCAATAATGAACCAAATATTAAAGAACTCCGTTCTTTATAATAAAGAACTAATACGATATACAGAATATTTTTTTATCGAGAAGTGAAGCAATGAGATAGTGTTCAGTGATTTCTGTATACACTTATCATTTAAGGCCAAACCCATTTTTGATTATACATTTATGACTAAATGTTTTTCATGGCCAACCCAATTAAGCCTACAGTACATACTGTGTAGATTATAATAAAGAAATAATTTTCCACAATTTCCCCCACACATGCTCCAAGCCTGTAAATGTTTAAGTGGCCAGTGTGTTAGAGAAATGTGCAGCGCATCGCCAGGCCCCGGTGTCAAGTCAGCAAAAAACACTATCCATCATTCACCCAGACCTTTAGGTGGCGGTAGCGCACCACCTACTTTGCTTGACGCAGAAGAAATGAAGACCAAGAAGACGGTGAAGTTGGGTTTTTTTTCGCATCGAATTTAAAATGAATTATTATTGACAAGGATTCAAAATGTAACTTAAAACCAGTCTGTGGTAAAGGAAAAAACAAACAACAACAACAAAAAAACTGTGGTATACTTAGCTGAAATTTACACAGCTTACGTTTGTTCTTAAATTGCAAAAGGAATTCGAATGCTGCCTGTGGGTGGTTTAGCAGGTGGATTAGCATATCTAGGTAACTAACATTTGTACACAGTTTTTTTTTTTTTTAAATGGTAAAAATCAGTCAGCATGTCCCAAGTTAACCAGGGTGGATTGACATATTAAGTTACTTTTTACCTAAAAAAAATAAAAATAAATAGTAAGTTGATTTTACTGTATAATCAGTTTTTGCAAACCAGTAGTTTTATTATAGAGTGTTCAGTGTTTAACAGTAGTTACCAGAACATGTAACTTTAGAGAGATCAGTTTATTATATTCTATAAATAAAGACCAATACGTTTGTTTGTGAAAAGGTTATCTTGGTAATTATATACATTTTACTTTAACTGGGTTTTTTTCAGAAGCATGCCACCTCAGGAGACCAAGAATGCAGGAGAATGTTCCGGAGTCTCCATCAGCACATCATCAGTCAGGTAAGCACCAGCCCATGAGCAAGCTCAAGCCCACCTCTCAGCCTTCCGACAGTGGAATGGAGTAGCTGAATGGTGTTTAGGTAAATCTGAAATGTTTTAATATATTTGTTCCATTAGATACTAAGCAACTCCAGGAGTTTCAGACTTTGGACAAACTTGTTGGACATCCACCACAAGAGAAGACTGATGTAGCCGGTGAGAACGAACTTTTCCTTGCATTGACCCATTCTTGTAGCCCTTACATACAGCAAGCAACCAATTTTCCTTTAAAAAATTTAATTTTCTTTTTTGACAATTTTTTTTTAACTGGAGGATTTTCAAAATGTTGTGGCCTTTGTGTAACTCCTGTATAAATCATACTTTGAGTTGAGCAGTGTTACACTTAATATCTTTGTCAGGTTTTATGACATTTTGTATCATTTAGTGTCTTGATTTACCAGATTTTGCTAGTGTCTGTTTTATTGTGTGAATTGTAAATTTATTACACTGTATGCTGTTAATGGAGGATTTTTGACATGTTCAATAAAACTATAATATTTCTCATTTGTGTTTCATGCATCTCATATATACATCATCTCACTTTAATCTCATTAAATACTTTATATATGGCTCATTTGCTTCTCCTTCAAATGCAGTTCTGTTTCTCATGTACATCTCAGAAGCCTCAAATGTTTCTCAGGTATGTCTTGCTTTGAGTCTCAGTTATGTTTCTTTGTTTCTCCTAAGTGGGGTTTAGGAGAAATAGAAAAGCCAAATTCACGCTTGTAATGAGACAGCTCAATTCAGTCTCATGAGACAAGAAAAAGCTTATTCTGAGCAACAAAATATAGCCATGGGTTAAGAATTGAGTGAGGTAACTATCTCATCCATCCATGCATCCATCTATCTATGGAGAATAAAGATTACCCTTTAGTGCTCTGATAAATCCTGATTGACCCTATTCCAGATTGATGGATAGTGCAAAGGATCAAGCATATGGCCAATTGTACAAGCCTCTGAAGGCAGTATTATGATCTGGGGTTGGGGTTGGTCACATCTAGGCTCAGAAACATTATGTCAAAATAAAACGAGGTCAACCGATGACCTGAATGTACTGAATGACAAGGTTATCACATCTATGGAGTTTTTCTTATTTTCTTTTCTTCCCTAATAACAAAGGAATATCCCAGGACTCAAACAGGTGAAAAACGGATCTGGAAAAATGAGGAATCATTTTCACACAAACTGTAGACTGGCCATCATGTGCTGTGTGTGTGAGTGCACATTTTCTTTGATTATATTAATTGATGATTCCCCCTAAAATAATAAAAAATAGAAGTGTTGACTGTTACACATAACATATTGATATGTTTGGTTATGTTGGGTGATTATTAATGTAAGATGGACAGGGATAGGGTGGGACGTCCATGATAAATCAGTTGATGTCAGTTCAAAATTCCTACACAACTGTCAGTCAACCGTCAGTTCTATATTCATAAGTTTTACTTTATTTTGAAGAAGACTTTTGGAAGTCTTTTCCCCTGCCATTGCAGGATGCAACATGTGGCATATTTAAATATTTCTGTGGAAAATATTTTGTTAGTTTTTTTCTTCTTTAAATCCCAAATTTTGTTAATCAATGAAATTTTGTGAATCCAAAAATCCATTTCAGCTTAATAATCTTATTTTATAGCCCTTTAGCAGGCTGCTGATCCACATGGTTACACAGTAAAGTCCCGATGTGCTGATGTAAAACTTAAGACATTTAACATTTAGCTAATTTGAGCCCAAGTGTACTTATATAAACACTACTGTGTTAATTCAACACTGGGGATTTCGATGTGTACATATTGCTAATGAATTTGCCTTTTCTTTTTATCTCAAAGGATTACAATAAGTGTTTCTGACATACCGAACTATACACATACAGAGTCTATATAAAACAACACAAAATGAGTGTTAAGTAATTAGGAAGCCTGTGTCTCCTAATTTAAACAGAGGATAAAATAAACGAATTAATTAAATTATATTGTATTAAGATTAATTTGTAAGAGTTTTTTTTTGCACTGTGTGCCTTAGAGATCTATAGGAAATTGACTGAGTTATGTGTTATAAATTTGTTTGTTTGTGGCATGCATCACCACCCTGAATGTAATGTATGCATGCAATGTATTTTTTATTTTTTATTTATAATTATAAATGTGGTTTGCTCTAAAGCATTCACACATTTGCAGGCAGCACAGCATCTCGTGTGGTGGTAGTGAATTATTTGCTAATTTTATTTATGGCAGATGATGTACAGTACCAGAGATACATGTAGATTTTCGGAGAGTAATATAGATTTTTGTTTGTTTAATAGAACTTTAGGATTAAAGTTTTGAAGTGGCTTATTAAAGTGGAGTTTGAACATATTAAATCCAAGATACAAACATGAACATAAAAAAATATGACTAGCGCTAGGGACTCTAACTAGGAACTAATGCTAACAACAACAACAACGGTAACAAAACTACAAAGTAATGTAAACAAAGAATCAATAAGGGAATAGAACAGAACAGAACTGCAAACCAAACAGACGCGAAAAAAAGAAAACTCAAATAAGCACTATAAGCTGTATAGGGAAGCTAATCAACTTGAACAAAAATCAGGAAGACAAATGAAGTGTCATGACTGAAAATGTCGCTTTGCGCCACCTTGTGGTTCACGAATAGCATTGAAATGCGACTGATTTATTTTGACCGCTGTCATTTTGCCACGGCAAAAATTCTCGTTGACTACATACTGAAAAGATCATGTCAGTTAAGGAGCCCGTTGAGGGGGCGGGAAAGTGCTAAATCCAGTAGGTCAGTATGCATAAAAATGTGCAAAACCTTGCTAGTTAAGTATTGTATGATGAAGTCCGTCTTTAATAATGTGGTTGGATTGATACATGCTTAAACAAAAATCTCACATTGTATTCCATTTGTAACAAAAACACCTGCATATCTGTACAAAATAAAATATATTTTCAAGGACGCCTTGTTAAAAAAAAAAAAAAAAACCTATATTGTAGCAAATGCCAAACTTTCACTAAGGGAAGGGATTTGCCCTCTGAAGTTTTTTCTCTCTTCGCTCTTTCATGTTAAGGCAATGCAACTTACTCCATGAGAGGGGAAAAAACTTCACAGATTTTTGACATAAGCCCTACATACTATAAATCCTCCACTATTGCTCTATAAAATATTTATTCAATGCTTATAAATGTGTTATGAAGGTCTCCAGTGGTGCATTTCAAATAGCGTTGCTATCTTATAATTGCATTTTTTAAAAATAAGCTGCATTCATATTAACCAGTATAATGTACATAATATGATGCACCATAATTTACTGTATTATACAGTACACTACAACTCGATATTTCCATTATATTAAGGTATATGAAATATTTTCATAGTATTTCAATATATTTAAACCAAGTATTCCTCAAGACATTGGAAACTCCGAAACCACTGCAACACCAATCCCAAATAACATTAGCAAGTCATGAGATACCGGCCTTTCGGGAAGACTTCCGCCTTATCACCTCGGATTTATTTTCTCAGCCGAGGCTCAGTGTTGACGTTTCCCCTCTGCAGATAATGATCTTTAGTGAGGACCTGTTTGAGACTCTCTCACACTGACCTCACCGCACAAGTCAGCAGTCATCCCTAAAGACAGCACAGTGCTGCCAGGACTGCCGAACCTTTTTTCCCTGGCAGGCTGAGCTACACAGGTGGACAAAATTGTTGGTACCCTTCAGTCAATGAAAGAAAAACTCATAATGGTCACAGAAATAACTTTAATCTGACAAAAGTAATAAATAAAAATTCTATGAGTGTTAACCAATGAAAGTCAGACATTGCTTTTCAACCATGCTTCAACGGAATTAATTTAAAAAATAAACTCATGGAACAGGCTTGGACAAAAATGATGGAACCCCTAGAAAATACTGAAAATAATGTGACCAAAGGGACATGTTAATTCAAGGTGTGTCCACTAATTAGCATCACAGGTGTCTACAATCTTGTAATCAGTCAGTGGGCCTATATATAGGGCTCCAGGTAGTCACTGTCTTGTTTGGTGACATGGTATGTACCACACTCAACATGGACCAGAGGAAGCGAAGGAAAGAGTTGTCTCAGGAGATTTGAAAGAAAATTATAGACAAGCATGGTAAAGGTAAAGGCTATAATACCATTTCCAAGCAGCTAGATGTTCCTGTGACTACAGTTGCACATATTATTCAGAAATTTAAGATCCATGGGACTGTAGCCAACCTCCCTGGATGTGGCCGCAGGAGGAAAATTGATGACAAATCAAAGAGACGGATAATCCGAATGGTAACAAAAGAGCCCAGAAAGACTTCTAAAGAGATCCAAGGTGAACTTCATGCTCAAGGAACATCAGTGTCGGATCGCACCATCCGTCATTGTTTGAGCCAAAGTGGACTACATGGGAGACGACCAAGGAGGACACTATTGTTGAAAACAAATCATAAAAAAGCCATACTGGAATATGCCAAACTACATGTTGACAAGCCACAAAGCTTCTGGGAGAATGTCCTATGGACAGATGAGACAAAAATGAAACTTTTTGCCAAGGCACATCAGCTCTATGTTCACAGATGGAAAAATGAAGCATATCAAGAAAAGAACACTGTCCCTACTGTGAAACATGGAGGAGGCTCTGTTATGTTCTGGGGCTGCTTTGCTGCATGTGGCACAGGGTGTCTTGAATCTGTGCAGGGTACAATGAAATCTCAAGACTATAAAGGGATTCTAGAGAGAAATGTGCTGGCCAGTGTCAGAAAGCTGGGTCTCAGTCGCAGGTCATGGATCTTGCAACAGGACAATGACCCAAAACACACAGCTAAAAACACCCAAGAATGGCTAAGAGGAAAACATTGCACTATTCTAAAGTGGCCTTCTATGAGCCCTGACCTCAATCCTATTGAGCATCTTTGGAAGGAGCTGAAACATGCTGTCTGGAAAAGGCGCCCTTCAAACCTGAAACAACTGGAGCAGCTTGCTCATGAGGAGTGGGCCAAAATACCCGCAGAGAGGTGCAGAAGTCTCATTGACAGTTACAGGAATCGTTTGATTGCAGTGATTGCCTCAAAAGGTTGTGCAACAAACTATTAAGTTAGGGGTACCGCCATTTTTGTCCAGGCCTGTTCCATGAGTTCATGTTTTTTTATAATTCAGTTGAAGCATGGTTGAAAAGCAATGTCTGACTTTCATTGGTTAACATTCATAGAATTCTTATTTATTATGACTTTTGTCAGATTAAAGTTATTTCTGTGACCATTGTGAGTTTTTCTTTCATTGACCGAAGGGTACCAACAATTTTGTCCACTTCGCAAATTAGAGTAGTCATCAAGCTCACACTGCCAGGAGTAAATACAGTGGTAATGGTGGGAGAAGGAAGTGGGGTTTCCATCCACTTGAAGATTTTGAATTTCTAAGAAACTAAATTAAAAAAACAAAAATGTTCAGGTAATCTGATCTCCATCTCATGGTTTCCATAGCAACAACTCGGACTAGAACGCATTACGTCATTTGTTGTTGGAAGGAGTCTCCAGTGCCAGAGGTTTGAAACAGGCTGAGATAAATATGCCTTTACAGTAAATGTTCTTTGTGTGTGTGACTATATTCAAGCATTGATTATATTGTGATTTAAGAAAAGGAAAAATAATATTGTATGGTAAGTCTTACACCCTTATCTCACCTACGCAGAGTCAGCATGCGTTTCATGCGGTGGCCGTAAGTACGGCTTAATCTGAGTCACTGTGAATTTTTGCAGTTTTGACGTAGTGATTATATTGTTTCTGCACAAAAAAATAAAAAAATAATTTTTGTGGCGGTCCTCGCAGAACGTCAGGAGGTCACTCATGGTACTCGTCTCACCAAGAGTCAAACTGCGTAGGAGAGATACAGTAGCAGTGTTCTACACCTTTGACACACAGGTTTGGTGTTTTGGTTCCGCATTTACTCTCACGAGACTGCGCCTCGAAATCGCGAGGGGAATCCAGGTGACGCGGCGGAGTCAGCTGATCTCGTTTAAAGGCAGCCCCGGGAAGACAACATGATCTTGAACGGACGTCACTTTGTCTCAGAGCTGTACTGGACTATGAACTCTGTTTTGCTGAGGATTTTCTGAAATTATAAATCGGGACAGCTTTACAGGACAGCTATTTTCCATCACAGTGCTTCCAGACTAATGCATTGAAACCGGTGAGGCCGACTCACACCCCCACAGGCAAACACAGACAATATACAGGACTTTGGATATTTTATACATTCACTTACACACTGAAAATAAAGTAAAGTAAAGCCTTTATTTTGTCACATATACATTACAGCACAGTGAAATTCCTTCTTCGCATATCCCAGCGTAACTGGGGTCAGCCATGATACAGCGCCCCTGGAGCAGTTAGGGTTAAGGGCCTTGCTCAAGGGCCCAACAATGGCAACCTGGCTGAGCTGGGAATCAAACCGCCGATCTTCCGATCAGTAACTTTTTTTATTTATGTAATTTATGTTGTTGCCTTAGCCCTCTGAGCCACCACTGCCCAAATATTGTATATCATTGTAAATATTGATATCTGGTATCTATTTCTTGTACAACACGTGTGAGCTACTTCCATGATTTGTTCTACGAATCTTAGATCTGTGGTCCGTTCATACCTGCGGAAATTCATAACTTGAATGTTTGTAAGTTGGGGACTTGCTGTTATAAGTTTGGTTCTGTAGTAACTCTCACTCATCATCTGTACCGCTTAATCCTGTATTCAGGGTCATGGGGGGCCTGGAGCCTATCCCAGGAGACTTGGGGCACATGGCAGGGTGCCAATCCATCGCAGGGCACAGACACACACACATACATACATACATACATACATACATACATACATACACACACACACTCATTCACACTCTACGGGCAATTTGGGAACGCCAATTAGCCTAACCTACATGTCTTTGGACTGTGGGAGGAACCCAGAGTACCCGGAGGAAACCCACCAAGCACGGGAAGAACATGCAAACTGCAGCACACAGAGACGGGAATCGAGCCTGGCCGGGGACCTGGCGGTGCAAAGCGACAGTGCTAACCACTGCACCACCGTGCCGCCCGTTCTGTAGTAACTACATTACTTTTTCTTAAAATTTATAACAAAATGTATAAATAAGCACAAATGTATGTACAGCAACATTAATATGATTAATATGATATTAGTATGAGCAAAAAAAATTAACAAACTTCAGGTGGCCTTTTTTATGTTGCTTTCCAATGCAAATCAAATTCATGAAGCTTTTTTACAGTACATGAGCAAAACATGACTAGGAGTCACAAAAGAAGGAAATTCTTTGTAATCCGATGTTCCTGAGCTGCTGTGAGCTGCTATTATAGTAATTCACAGTCAGCGCTGTGTCAGCGAAGTGCTGGGTCGAAATCAGCATGAAATTTGTACTAATACATCATATACCAGTTTGAATATCTCAACCAGCATAACACTTCAAAAACTGGCATGGAGGGAAAAAACATCAGACTTCACATTGACACTTGACAACCAACAGCCAATCATGAGAAAGAAAGAGAGCAAGCATTTGAATCTACGGGCACACTATATATATATATATATATATATATGCAAGAAAAAAAAAACTTGGTCTTACTTCCCTTCTGATATATAGCATTGATCCCTTTGTTTTGTGGCATGTTGTGTTTCACACTCATTGTAAAATAGATTCAAATCCCTTTTTCCACCTCATCATTCTAAACACACTTCACAACTGTAATTGTTTTGTAATTTATGAAAAGAAAAAAATCAAGACTGAAATATCCCATTTAAAAAAGTATTCAGACTCTAACATTTGCAATTGAGCATCTGTGCCTGATTCAATTAATTGGACAAATTTAGAAAAAGCTCAGACCTGTCTATATAAGGCAACACTGTAAATGGTATACGTCAGAGTGAAAACAAAGACAGAATTATCTGTAGACCTGCGAGACAGGATTGTTTCAAGACCCAGATCAGGGGAAGGATACAAGAAACTTTCAAGAGCACGGTAGCCTCCATAAGTCTCAAATGGAAGGGACTTGGAACAACCAACAGCTTTCCCAGATCTGTCTGCCCAGCCAAATCGAGTAATTGGGGACAAAGGGCCTTGGTTAGTGAGGTAACCAGGAACCCAAGGGTCACTATGAATGATATCCTGAATTCCCTCGTGGAAATAGGAGAGGCTTTCAGAAGGACAACCTTCACTGCAGAACTCCAGCCTCTATGACAGAGTAGCCCGATAGAAGCCATTCCTTACTAAAAGCCACATGACAGGCTTCTGGGTGTTTGCCCAAAATGCCCCTGAAGAAATCTTAGACCATGAGAAACAAAATCCTCTGCTCTGAGGACACAAAAAGATTGAACTATCTGGAATCAGGAAATCAGGTGCTGTGCATCAATTCTTAAAACTATCCCTACAGTCAAACACGCTGGTGGCAGCATCATGCTGTGGGGATGTTTTTCTGCGACTGGGAGTCCTGTCAGTGTAGAGGGAAACAGTTGCAGCAAAAGAATATGGAACAATCCTGAGTGAAAATGTTCACGCATGCTCAGGATCTCAGTCTGGTGCAACAGTTTACAGCACATTTCAACAAAACAACGGCTCAAAGCATAATCGCCAAGAAAACACAGGAGTGGCTTCAGAAGCACTGTGAAATTCCTGGAGAGGTCCAGTCAGAGTCTGGACCTGAACCCAATAGAGCAATTCTGGAGAGAACTAAAAATGGCTGAGCACCAGCGCTGCCTATCCAACCTGGTTGAGCTTGAATGATTGTGCCAAGAAGAATGGAAGAACCTTCCAAAAACAGAAAGCTCTGGTAAGCTTGCAGCACCATTCACAAGCAGGATCAAGGCTGTCATTGCTGCCAAAAGTGCTTTAACTACGTACGGAGCGATGGGTCTGGAAACTTATGTGAATGTGAGATTTCAGGCTTTATTTGTATGTATACACACTCTGAACACTTTACTTTTTAATTTTGGAGTATTGTGTGTTGAATAATGAAAAATGATTTAAATCCATTTCAGATGAGTGAAACAAAGTCAGAAATCGCAGAGGAATGTGCAATGCCTTAAGGAAAGCTTACTTGGTAGTGGTAACAGAGCTGATTTTTTTCCCCTCAAACCAAAGCTTACTATTAGTTAGCATTAAGTAACTACAGTAGTTAATTCTGAAGATGTGAATGTGCTGTTGTTTATGTTAGCATACAAGGAGCCACAGCATAATCAAAATATAAAACCATACAGTACCTTCAACAAATGCATGATCTACTATATGTGAGAGTTTAGTAAATTCTAAATGTTTGGAGCTCTGTCGTGAATGATGCAACAGAGGATGGGTGATTTTTACACGTTACTGTAGGTGCTTCAGCACTTGGCCCCATACTGTGACTTGGCATGGTCTTCCGCTTCATGGCTAAGTGCTTGTTGCATCTAGAAGCTTTCATTTCACGATAACAGCAACTTGACTGGGGCATATCTAGCAGGATTAAAATTTCATAAACTGACTTGTGGCAAAGATGGCACGTTTAAAGCGACTGAGCTCCTTCGCTATCTTAAGCATGATTATGCAGTCTATGGAGATTGCATAATTAGTTGCAGAATTTTGTATTTTATGCTAGCAATGAATATGGCCGGTAATCTCTTTGTCCATATACAGTAGTTTATCTTTCAAAGACTTACCAAATTTGAAATATAACTTGTATGCATATATGGAAATATACTGCAAAATCAGATTTTGTATATTTCTCTAAACCTAGTGTTGCTGTGTATTAAAAAAAAAAGCAAATTATACTTTCAAGCATTACTTACTTTTTTTTCAGTAATAACCTACTGTTCCAAGAATAGGTAAACTCTGGAAGATGGCCCTTTAAAAACAGTGTCTGCACTCCACTGAAGAGATAATGAATAGGATAGTGAGAAGTAAGGGAGCAGGAGATTGCTTTCTGCCTGGCTGCATGTGGTAGGAAAGAACACCAACAGAGTTTTTCACAGGAACATCTCAATATTTTGTCCCGGTTTTCCCTCCTTCTCTCTCACCTGGCCCGAAATTCAAGAGCACTTTTCCATTCCCAAATGTGTTTGCGGAGAGGATAATCACAGTTACCCAAAATACCACTTTCAGGTGGGTAATGGAGTAAAGAAAGATATTAGTACAACTAGATGGTCCAAGTCCACTCTATAAGCTATTCGACACATCTGTATTCTAGCCTTCTTATTATTGCAGTCTTGCCCTACTTTCCGCAGCAACAAAACCTGATTTATGAAGGTCACATACAGTATGCCTTATCTGTGTTAAAACTACAGTGTAGGGCCCAGATATTATTCGGTTATTGGCCAAGATTACTAGTTTTTTACTGCTTTACTTAGTTTTTATTATAGTTTCACCTTGGTCATGTGACCTGCTTCTCCTTGGTATACTGGTCCTTAGAACACACTAAGAAATATAAATAATTAGATAACGTATAAGAAACATAGAAATAATTAAGATGCTGCATTGTAAATAACTTAACTTAAAATCTTTCAGCCTAGCGATTTTGTGTCTGACATCATCAATGCCCACATTGAATTGTTTTAATTAAGATGGTGGATTGGTCTGTCTTCACACAATCTTTACAAATCTGAGCACCCTAAAGTACCAGAGCACTGGTGACTCAGTGGTAGATGTTTCGCCTGCCATGAGAAAGGGCTGGGTTAGATTCCCAGCCACTGGATGAAGTGCCTGTCCCAAACCCGGATAAAAAGGGCATCTGGCATAAAAAAAAAAAAAAAAAAAAAAAAACTTGTGACAAACCACTGTGGCGACCCATTGCCAGGAGCAGGAGAAAGGCCAACACAATTTATTTAATTTGCAATAACTAAAAAAAAATATATATATAGTATGAGTTAGGATACTCAGTAAAAGCAAGTAAATAACAATTATTATTATAATTATACAAACTCAAAAACTGATGGTTCTGTTTACTAAAAATCGGAAACATCATTACTTAAAAAATTTGATGTAACTGATTACCTCAAATTTTTGGAGTTTTGCCAACTTTTTCGGGTTTACAGTGAGGACATGGATCAGACTTGTTTGCCCCGTGCATTTTATGGGTGTTCTAGTGAAGTGGGATTTGGGGAGTTTGGAGGCCGGGTCAACAACCTTGAACTCTTTGCCTCCTGGGCCCTGTGCACAGTGGGCTGTGGTGCATTTGCTTCTGCTAACTTTTCTATCATGGCAATGGTGGTTTGTGCTGCATTCGGACCAGAACAGACAGCCTATGGTCCCAGTGGGCATGGATGAGCCTTGGGTGCACATCAACGTGTCACCAGTTTACTGAAATATAATTGATTTTTTTATTGAATTGAATAACACTATGTCATGGCTGATACACACTCTATAAATAGATATCTACATGTTCAAAAGATATATTTTTGTTTTAATAAATAATGTGACTTAAATAATAAACCGTGTTTTTATCTTTTTAGAAGCTGTTCTGAGATTTCAAATACAGAAGTGAAAGGCAAAGTCTTTTCTATAAGCTACACAGTGATGTACTGCATTTTTAAGATTTTAAATGTTTAAATTTTCATACAGGTTACCGCTTTTTATTGTATTTTTTTATATATAGAAACAATCTGTGAAGGCTGAAGGACGCAATTCCACTCTCAACCAAAACCCTTTCAGGGTTTTCTGTATTGACTTGGCTTTATCTTAGACTTATTGACATTTATACTTGGACTTGACTTAGTCTTAGCCGTTGGTCTTGTTAAATATGGTCTTTTCGGGTTTTTTTTACTCGAGAAGTAATTCATTCGTCTAGAAAACACTTAATCCTGAAGGTGTATAAAGCTAAACACGAGGATCGTTCAAGTCAAACTGAAGTTTTTGATTGTGCTTTCCAGGAACTAATTACCCAAACATGTGGACATCATTTGGAGCGAGCTGAGGACTGCATGTGGCAATAACTCCCAGCTAAGTATCTACAATGTGCAAGTGGTGTTCATGAATGAGTGTGTGTACAAATCCCACAAACAGATGAGTCTCTTCCTCAAAACTTCCTTTAAAGCACTGGCACAATTCAAATGTTTTACTCTGGCTAAGAGTCTCATCACTGTACAGTATGTGCTGATTGATGTTACATCAATCACGTTTTCATTCACGAGAAATTTCATCTCCAGTGCCTGTTTGACTTGAACACCCCACATACAGTAGTTGGAGTAATGTCTTAGCCTTAACAAGGCTTTAATGAATTTATCTCCTGGGTTTTGTGCAATCACGACTGCATATGTTTTGCTGAAAATGATGTCTATAGATAAGATATCTATTTCATTTTTAAAATTGTGTCGCGAAAAAGGAAAACACAAATATGCAAACATTCTGACAAAATGCTCAGCTTAACCATAGTGTACAGACGGAGATTAAATGTCAAAGCAAATCAGAGTGACATTTTCATTCATGGGCGAAAAGGCTGTTATTTGTTTGCTTCTATCAATCAGCAAACCAGAATAATGACACATGTCTAGCAGAACCCAGATAAAAGAAGCCTTCAATTAATGCTTATTATAATAAATCACAAGAAGGTGTAAAATTTCAGTCATTTTTCAATATTACATATACATACATACGCATGAAAGACATGCAAGAAGTAAATACATCCATAGTTTAATGATGAAAATGTACACCTAAATTGTTTAGATTGCATGCCAAAAAGTGAAAATTCAGAAGATATTTTAGATTTTTAAATAGGCTGGATTGGCTGAGGGTGGACTGAGTCTGTCCTTGAGACAAAGAGCTAGTAATCTTTAGAAATTTTAACAGTGTCAATGTCAACGCCAAGAACTGGTCGACCTGGGCCTTTTTAAATACGTCTTTCATCTTATGCCCAGGTGAGTTGTAGTTATTTATGTTTTACAAGCTCGAATGAATTATATTATATTATACTCCCAGCTATACTTACAGATTAAGTATTCTACTGTAGTTCTAGTTCTCGGTGTCATACACACTCGTAACACGACCGGCACTAGGACCCGGAAGTAGTACGGTCGGGTTTCCAGGAAGCATAAAAGGAGACAAAATGGCGTTTCACATTGCTCAGTCATTGAGTTCGCCCATGCCTTTGCTGACGCTACGCAGAATCAGTGACTGTTCTGTGAGTACTCACCGATTCGGGTTGCTTCTTTGATTGAGTGTGTGTTGCTAGAACACGGGTTTATTTGTGTAGATCCTTGCTCTTTGCGTAAGAGAGTTCTTAGACTAATCGCATGGTTATCCTGCCTAATCGTGCTGCTTCCACGTTTGGGTTTACCATCCACGCTACACAGGCTAACTGCTAAGGCTTTTCAGTTTATCCTTTGGTTGCACGTGACAGAATGACTGAGCCAAAAGCAGTAAACCCAGCGGAGTTTGCTCGCCTATGTGATGTGGTTGACCAACATGCCGAACTGATCAATAAGCTCCGTGGTGAAGTTGCGTCTCTCTGAAAGGACCTCCAAAGACGTCGCGGCCTTGCGCCGCGAGGTGGCGGAGTTACGGCAGGAGAACGCGACCCTCCGCGGGGTGGCTGCTCAGTTGCCTTTTGCCACGCTCGTCGCAGCGGGTGCAGCGCCGCCCCCCTCCTCTCCTGATGTTTTCATAGCTCTACCGGATAAGTGGGATGGCACAGATGGGAAATGCAGCGTTTTTCTAACCGCATTGGATCTTGTGTTTGAGTTCAATTCCACCAGATACTCCACAGACCGACTGCGCGTTTCGCTTCTCGTCTCGTTGCTATCCGGGCAGGCAGCTGAGTGGGCCACGGCGGTTCTCTGATCAGATTCAGACACTGCTTATTCATATGGAGAATTCACCCGTCAACTAAAGCTAATATTTGAACATCCTGCTGCTGAGGTGGAGACCGATATGAAATTGTACCATCTGCGGCAGGGAGGGTCGTCCGTGAGTCGCTACACCGCGGATTTCCGTACTCTCGCTGTGCAGACCACCTGGGAAGACGCCTCCCTCCGGACGGCCTACTACGAGGGATTGGCTTCACGCATAAAAGATGAACTCGCCGGACGGGAGCTTCCGACCACACTCGAGGGACTGATTCAGCTCACTCTCCGGATTGACCAGCGCCTGCTCTCCCGTCCGAGGCCCCCGGACCCTGCCGCCCATCACGCCATCTTTTTCACACACCACATCCCGACCGCCAGCCTTCATCACCACCGCTATGGCACCCACCAGATCTCCACCTTCCGCCGCGGTTGACACCGGAGCCGGGGAACCCATGCAATTAGGACGTGCCTCCTTGAACGCTGCTGAGCGAGAGCGACGCTTCAGGGAGGGACTTTGTGCCTATTGTGGGTCAGGAGCGCACCATAGAGCCATCTGCCCTCTTCGCCCGGGAAACGCCCAGGTCCGGTGAACCATGGAAGCAGTTCACCGGGCTCCCTCCATCTCTCCGCCACCACGCCCAGTGTCTCTCGTCTCACGGTTCAGGTACACCTCCAATTTGGCCACAAACGAGTCAAAAGTTTTGCGTTCATCGACTCCGGTGCCTCGGGAAACTTTATTGACTCTTCATATGCCAAAAGATTGGGGTTGGAGACTGAAGTGTTATCCCAGCCAATTCGGATTACATCTGTCGACGGTCGGCCCCTCTCCTCCAGCCCCATCATCGCCCAGATTCGACCCATAACCCTCATCATCGACCAACAACCAGGAAACGATTTCACCTCACCTCCATCTCCTCTCCACCCATCATCCTCGGACATCCCTGGCTTCTGCAGCATGATCCTCTCATCTCATGGTCTCAGAACCAGATCCTTCAATGGGGGCTCGAACTCTGCCTGCGGGCACCAGCTGGGACGTGCTCTAGGGAGTTCGAGGCCCCTGATGTCGACACCTACGCCATCCCCGAGGCTTATCGGGACCTGGCTGAAGTCTTCTGCAAAAGACGCGCCACCCACCTTCCTCCTCATCGCCCCTACGACCTGGCCATTGAACTTCAGCCAGGTTCTGTTCCTCCCCGCGGCCACCTGTACTCTCTCTCCACCACTAAGACGCGGGAGATGGAGGAGTATGTATCCTCAGCTCTCCACCAAGGCACCATACGACCCTCCTCCTCGCCCACCGCCGCGGGATTTTTCTTTGTGAAGAAGAAATTCGGCGAACTACGTTCTTGTGTCGACTATCGGGGGCTCAACAACATCACCATAAAAAAACGACACCCATTGCCTCTTACCAACTCTGCCCTGGACGCCCTCTCTGGTGCCACCATCTTTACAAAGTTGGACCTCCGGAGCGCCTACAACTTGGTGCGTATCAGAGAGGGCGATGAGTGGAAGACGGCATTCATCACCCCCACTGGGCATTACGAGAGTTTAGTCATTCCATTTGGTCTCTGTAATGCACCAGCAGCTTTTCAACGTTTTATCAATGATGTTCTCCGGGACATGTTGGGCCGATGGGTATTCGTCTACCTGGATGACATCCTTATCTAGTCTTGCTCTGTTGAAGAACATGTTCAACACGTCAGAGCGGTTCTTAAGAGACTGCTCGCTCACCAGCTGTACTGTAAGTTGGAGAAGTGCGCTCCACCACGTTCCTGGGTTTTGTCATCTCGTCCCAGGGTGTGACCATGGACCCACAGAAGCTAGAAGTTGTACGTCATTGGCCCCTACCCAAGACTATCAGACAACTTCAACGGTTTCTCGGGTTTGCGAACTTTTATCGTCGCTTTATCCGGGACTACAGTACGGTTGCAGCACCATTAATCGCTCTGACTCGGCCATCATGTCATCACTTCCAACACAACTCTACCGCCATCTCCGCCTTCCACGAGCTCTGCCGTTGATTCACCACCGCCCTGATTCTTCTCCATCCAGATGCAAACAAACCGTGGAGGTGGACTGTGGACTGCGGATGTGGGCACCGGGGCTGTTCTCTCCCAACGAGGTCCAGACCAGAAGCTACACCCTTGTAGTTTCTTCTCCAAAAAATTTGAACCCACTCAGCAGCGATACGGGGTAGGGGACCGCGAGCTGCTGGCCATAAAGTGGGCACTGGAGGAATGGCGACACTGGCTCCAGGGCGCCAGGGAGCCGTTTATCGTCTGAACTGACCACCAGAATCTCATCACCATCCGGATCCTCAAACAGCTCAACCCAAGGCAGGCGCGGTGGGCTCTGTTCTTTGAACATTATGATTTCCACCTATCATACCGCCCGGGGTCGAAGAACACCAAGGCTGACGCCCTCTCCCGACAGCACGAGGAAGACGCCCCCCGGGCGGACCCCGCGCCTGTTCTCCCCCCCCCCCCCTCCAAGATCATCGCCCCACTTCGCTGGGAACTGGAGACGAGGGTTCGCCAAGCACAAGCCGCAGAGAACGAACCGGCAGGTGTGCCGCCTGGACGACTCTATGTCCCCAAGAACACCCGGACTGAAGTCATCCAATGGGGACATTCCACCCCTCTATCAGGGCACCCAGGCATGCAGCGCGTTCTACAATACGTGCAGCGTGCCTTCTGGTGGCCATCTATGGCCAAGGACATCGGCGAATTCGTTCAGGCTTGCCCAGTGTGTGCCAGGGCCAAGGACACCAATCAACCAACACCCGGGGAACTCCAACCGCTTCCTGTTCCCCATCGACCCTGGACACACATTGCCATCGACTTCATCACGGGCCTGCCGGTCTCCGAAGGGAAAAATGCCATCTTGACCATTGTGGATCGGTTCTCTAAAGCTGTGCACCTGGTGGCCCTCGCCGGACTCCCGTCAGCTAAAAGGACAGCCGAGCTGATTTTAGAGCACGTAGTCCATCTGCATGGGTTCCCCAAGGACATAGTCTCGGACAGGGGGCCCCAGTTCACTGCATGCTTCTGTAAGGCCTTCTGCCGTCTGATCAATTCCACCTGCAGTCTCTCATCAGGTTACCATCCTCAAACTAATGGTCAGACGGAACGGACCAACCAACAACTGGACCGCTACCTGAGATGCTTCGTCGCCAACCGTCAGCGCTCCTGGGCCCGCTACCTCATCTGGGCTGAACTTTCCCATAACCTCCATGTTTCCTCCGCCACCAAGTTAAGTCCCTTTGAGGTATGCCAGGGTTTCCAACCTCTGATGTTCGAACATCAAGAACCGGAGGTTGAGATACCCGCGGCCCAACAGTTGGTCCGCAGGTGTCGACGGTCGTGGGTCCTAGCCAAGGAAGCAATCCAACGTGCTAACACTCGTTACACTACGCAACATCGCCGTCGACACCCTCCAGGACGATTGTACCACGTAGGTGACAAAGTGTGGCTGTCCACAAAGAACCTGCACCTCCATACAGAATCAAAGAAATTATCACCAAGGTTCATCGGCCCCTACCGCGTCACCTTCTGCATCAACCCTGTCACCTACCGGCTCCAGCTGCCTGCGGCGCTCCGGATCCATCCGGTATTCCATACCTCACAACTCAAACCCTTCACGACGTCACCCATGGTTCTCCCCACCCACCCTGCTCCTCCTGCCCGTATCATTGAGGGTGGTCTCGCCTGCACCGTTCGCCGGATCCTTGATTGACGTCCTCGGGGCAGAGGGCTCCAGTACCTGATCGATTGAGAAGGTTACGGTCCCGAGGAGCAATCTTGGATTCCAAGACTACTCCAGGACTACTGTCATTGGGTATCCTCCACCCCAGGACACTCGTCAGTGACACACACGTGACACTCGGCAAGCATAAATACACTTGATTCCTTGTTTTTGTTTTTTTAACCTCTGCTTTTGCATTGTTCATTTTCAAGAGCAAGGCACATTAGCTATGCTATGGAACAGACAGACGCATACTTCGACTTGCAAATGATATGACGGGCCAAACGGCTACACACAGAGAAGCAGATGGCAGAGATTGCACTTCACAAAAGAGGTGAAACATGAGGAAAAATGTGCCAGTCAAATGGTTGATGGAATCTACCCATAATTGATTTTAGTAATGGAGAGAGGCAAAAATAAGCTCTATTATAGGGTTTGGGTCAGTTCCATTCTAAACCTTTTTTTTTCTTCTTCTTCTACTTTCAGTAGCACATTCCTGCTGGTTTGTGTTTTTCAAACATTATTAGTCCAAATATTATGTACTGTCTATGTTGGATTTGCACCTTGTCCAGGGTGTACCCGGCTTTGTGCAATAAGTCTCCAGGATATGTATACAGGATAAAGCGGTATAGACGATGAAGTGAAAAAGTCACCATGTATTGTTCATGAAATGACAGTGTATTTTGTGCCCTTATATATATATGGAACCAAATTCAGCCAGTTTATTGTAATATACAGAACCTACGACCTGTCCTGTTAGAACAATCGCCTTTTCAAGGTGTCTACTGGTACGTCCTTACATGATACACCAAGATGCAACAATGTTGTCCAAATGTTTAATTCACAATGCACGTGTAAGGAGACTCGCAATCTGTGCAACCCACTGTGCCATACATTAAGGGAGCCTGGCCAGGCGATCATGGTCTTTCATTCACAGCCTGCAAAAACTGCCCTTGTGAAGTCTGATATCTCCATACTGCAATGCAGAGCTATCAGGCAAATCACCAACACACATTATACACTATACAATTGCACAGCCATGCTATTGCGGTTATAAGGGGGTTTCCCTTTACTTTAAAAAAAATACCAAACAGCATGGAAAATGACCTGTTTAGCTGATTCTGGAGCTCTATTTCTGTTACATGAGCTCACTGCATTTCAGGATCCCCATACTGTATCATGTCCCCAGGACAGACCCTTTTTTTTTGTTGTTTATGCAAGCAACATTCTGGTTAGATAATTTAAAGATTAATGGAATTGTGATCCTTTAGCACATTTTGTTTAATTAGATACATTTTATTGTTTTTTGGTTTTGGCTATGCTTTTTTTTTTTAAATCACACTAAAATTGAAATATACTGTAATTTACAGCACCAGTCAAGCTATTTTTTATAAATAACGTTGCAGATGATTTTGAGTGAATTTGTTCAGTGAAAATGTTCATTAATTTTCGGTTTTCATGTTGAAAATAACAAGATGCTGGCCCTATCCAGTCCATATGATTACATTTGATCAATACAGCAGATTTGATTTGCTAACTGACATCCAATGCATATTTTTCATACTGAACTTTTTATTATTTACATTTCTTTTCATCTTTTTGCAACATTGGAATTGCTTCTTCTAACCATTTATGCGTAGTTTGCACAATAAGAGTAAAATAATGTAATATACTGTACCTTCAATTTGTTTTCTTTTGTGCTAACATTCTTCTCTGTTTAAATTGATCAATGATTTTTAACCAGTTTTTAATCCTATAATGCCTTTACTGTAATACCCACTTACACGTAACTCTACAATAATATCTACTTAAATATTATTAGACCATTATTTATCACATCATACAATTACAAGGCAGTGTTTTGTCCTTAACGTCTTTAGGTACAGTACAATGTAACTAAGAGTGACATATGATAGAATTTAGATTCTAAAAACCATAATTTAAATTAATTATCATTTTGTAGCCTTATTATTATGTAATCATCTATCATTATGTGTCATGTATCATTATTTTGCACAGAGGAGGGTGATTCTAAAAAAGTGTTAGAGGTACAGTATAAGCAAAGGATCTTGCCTTCTGTCTTTCCTTTATAATTATATTAAATTCCTAATCAATTAGAATTGTGAATAATCAGTTTATGTTTGTTGGCTTCATTCTTTTTAATCATCAGCTATTAAATTATTACATCAATTCTAACTGTGACTGTTGTACCCCTGGTTCTACCCTTTCCAGAAGGTCACAGTTTAATAATTATTTCAGTTCTGTTCTTGAGTTCATGCTATAATAGCAGCACGTGACCTCACTATCGAGTATGTTTATCTTGATGGAACTGTCAACATTATGATTGTAGTTTGCCAATAGGGAATGGGTCATCTTTCATTTCTTTGCTGTCCTTTTATGTAAACATGCACATGATTGTATGCATTTCATTTGGGAAATCTGACTTGTCTGTTTCTTTAATAAAAAAAGTGTTATTTTGTTAAATAAAAGCTTAGGAACTATTATGACTTTCAGCAAATTAGAAAGTTGGTTCCAGTACTTACTGTATTGACAGTTTCTTCCCATGTATTCGCCTGGACATTCACAGGAGTAGTTTGCCACCAAATCCGTACAGATCCCACCATTTTTACACGGGTCCCTTTCACATTCATTGACATCTGCGGAACACATATACACAAAGGTGAATTAGCCCCAGAGGTAATTAGTGACATTTCTCATTTAAATGCAATAGTGGTGCTTGTTTAGAGAGTTCGGTCTGTTTGTTATTTGAATATGTGCCTCTTCCCAGATTGCTCGCATGAAAGAAGTAAACACCATCTGTAATTAATCAAATTATCTAAAGACAATAGGGCCAGGAGCTGTGCAACTTTTTAAGTGGAGTCACATAAAAAGCATTAGGCTGTAAGAAAAATAACAAAGAAAAAAACAGAAAAAAAAACGAGGGAGGCAAATTAAGTTTCTCTCAATATTTCTTAATTATGCACGGTAAATAGGGCTTCTGTTCAAAATCTTCAACGAAAATGGCAAATGGCCGTGTCTGAAGAAAAACATACCAAAAAAAAAAAAAATCCATTACCAGTTTAATACACAACCTGAAAGCATGACCCCTTTATTCAATATAAATACCACAAAGGATAAAGTTATACTGCACCTTATGAAATTTGATTCATATTTTGTCAGCTCAGATCTGTGAGCTGGTATTTCAATTTTCAAATAATGCATCTAATATTAATATTAATCTGTATATTTCTATACAAATTCATCCATCTATGTCAATATAGCCCTTCTTCACAACATACAGACTAATTTCACTTTTCGCAGACTTTTTCGGTACAGGTTTAGGCCCCCTTTGAAGTTATAGTGGCCTCCACTTTGCAGTTACAGTATAATGGCCTCCACTCTTCTGAGAAGGCTTTTTACTAGATTCTATTGCATGGCTGTTGGGATTTGTGTCCATTCAGATACAAGTACACTAGTGTGGTCTGGCAGTGATGTTAGGCCTGGAGAGCAGTTGATCTTCACTTAGAGAGCAGTTGATCTGATTGCAGGGCTCTGACATATCATGCTTGGTAAACAAGCTCTTTATGGACCTTTTAATTTTGATAATGCCCTGCTAGGACTTATTTGTTCCATTTTTAAAATCAAATCAATTAATAAATGATTGTAATATAATATTCCTTTCAAAAGGACATATTATGCAAAATCCACTTTTTTAGATTTCCAAATGTGTCTTCAGGGCTGTGTCTCTCTCTAATTGACCAGGGCGTAAACAGACCAATTAGATTTTTCCCTCTAATTATGACCTCATACAGTATTAAAAAAAATGCCCCTCTCCTGGAAAAAGGGAATTTGAGCTATGAAAAAAGGCAATATCTCATGGGTATGTAAATAATTATAATAAAATAAAATAAATAAATAATTATAATAATTATAATAATAATAATAATCAAACGATAATCAAACTAAATCACTTTTGCAGCACTTTTTCCGGTGTATGTTCCATATCAGTGTTCTAAATCTCCTGCCCATGGGAAGATCTTACAGAACATGAGCTGGTTCAAAAATAATTCTGTTTGTCTTTTATCACAGGCTGCTCATAAATCAAATGAAATTAACTCCCATGATCTTACAAGCTGCCTTAACAAGAATAGCTAGTCTAGTTTCTGTTAGAAGTCATCAGTGAAGAGAATGAGGACAATGCAATACAATAACTACAGAACTGAGATTTGCCTGAAGGAAAGGCATACATTTGTGCACTGGAGTCACTGCAATCTCAGTAGGAGGTAAAGAAGGACAGTTGTAGGTCACTTTGGTTATAAAACACTTGCTGGCACTGACACTCATCATAAACTGCTGTTCTAATATCTCAGTGTAATGGTGAGGCCTTCATGTCAGCCGGTGTCTCATAAGGGGAGATCGTTTGCCTGCTCGTGTCTTCATTGCAATGGGGAGTCACCAGGCACCAAAACTGAAAAGTGGTCAAAAGTAGATCATCTCCAGCGAGCGACAAAGAAACAGAATGACAGATCGAGAGGAAGAGATGGTGAAGCATAAAATGAACAAAATCAGTGAATAGGAAAAGTAGGAATGAACAGTAGAAAAGGGCATGAAAAGTATTTCTCATCCTTCAGTCAGGCTGAAGTAAGAGTTATCTCAGCTATGATAAATGCTTCTGGAGTACTGCTGTTCCCGCTCATGCTAGGATTTGCCAAACTATATAGTATGACAAATTAACCTGATGAAAATCTTTACTTGGGGCGATGAATGGCACAAGGAGCAACAACCATGCGGCAGTCTCGCCGGGAGGCCTGAGGAAATGCTGATCCAGAGGGGGAAACAAACAAACAAACAAAAACCACCATAAAAATTTTGACAGGTTTATTACTTCAAGACATTATATAAGCTGCGAAATGCACAGCATGTAACTGGATAATGATCAAATGTGCTTGTTGCAGCACCAATAAAGTAAAATGCCACACATCCTATAACGCCATTGTAACATTTACAGGAAAGAAATCCACCCTGAACAATGTGATCTTCAGTAGGGTTCAAGATTTTTTTTTCTTCTTTAATTTAAATGCGAGCTGACCTTTTGAGTTGAAACAGGTTTCTTTGACGTTAGTCTATTTTAACTTTAAAGCGTAGTCTAGATTACCCACATTGTCGTTCGACTTCGTGCTGATAGAAGTGCCACTCTACTGAAGGAGTGATGTGCTTTAATCTGTCCACCTCTTCCACTGGCACACATATACAGTGCACTTTGCTCAGACAGGATCCGACTCGCTGTCATCGCCTAACAGCGAAACCTGACTGTTGTGCTTTATGTTAAAGATTGTTGACTAACACTATTGGAATTATACTGCCATTTCCCCACGCAACTTCTCCACCTTGCAAAACTATGACTAGATACAGTCATCACAACAACAGTTATTTTGCTGAAGATGCTAAAGTTCTTGTAATCCCCAGGCACACACGCTATGCTCCAGGCCTACTGTGTACCTCTTTGGACTGTGTCCTCTCAGACCACGGAGAGAACGCCAAGCCCTGGAGGTGTGAGGCAGCAGTGCTAGCTACTAAGGCACTGTCGTACCTTCAGTAGATTCTTACAGGAATTACAACCAAAGGATGGCTATTGATGAAACTTTCTCTTGTTCTTCTAGGAACATGGTGACTCACTTTGTATGCTACACAAGATTTTTGGCTGAAAACCTAAATACTCTGTCTACCCTGTGAATAAACCAAGGCACGGTGGACACGTCATCCCTCATTTTACATCTGACAATCTGGGGTCTCAGTCCAGTTCTATCATTTTAAAGCTGAACACAATCATACTACTGTAGCACTACATCACAAAAATATTTTCGGCACGATTATTATTCTTCAGCATGTTTAATGCACCTGTTATCCCTTACTTGTTTAAGGACAAAAATGAATGAACAACTTCTGCATCTTCTTAGACAGACCTTCTAAACTTTTTGGATCATTTTGTATAATTTCCTGTTTGAATAACTGTTTATTTTATGCATTTGGCTTCTCCTAGTTCTCTTTTGAAATGTTAATAAAACCTAGAGTCTGTATCTGCTATCATTATTAGACAGATAAAGCAGTTACATTTATTAGAAGAAACAAAAATAGAAAAACGGTGCTTTGAAAAGTTTTTTTTAATGGAAATATTACATACTTTTGTAGAATTCTAGCCGGTTGTCACAGGTTCTTCTTTAATCAGAAATGGCTGAATTGGATTGTGAGTTGGTGTTAAGCTCCGAAGCAACAGCTTACTTCATGCCATGGTGGCTTTGCCTTCATCAATCATAAAAATCTCAATTTTTCATTTACGAACCGACTGGTTTAAATATCTGTGAAATACTGAACGCGGACTAGTGCAGTTCATGGACTGACACGCACCCCGGCGCAATCATCATTCTGAGCTGCACACAGCCTTGTGAGTCATGAACAGTAAACCATGGATGGATATACGACAGACCTTGACTCAGCCAAAACTGTGTATTATCAATCTAACATTTCTGCTCTGTATGTCTATGCATACCGTTCTACAGTTCTCACACAACAATCATACAGGACAATCCAAGCAAACATACTGTAGTTGGTGTAACTTTTCCAGGGTTACTACAGTACCATTGCATACTGGAAAAATATGCTTCAAATTTTAAATATTAGAAGTTTAGTTTCAACTCTCATTAGGACTGAGATCGTTACTGCCTAATAAAAAAGCATGCTTATTTTTTATAATTATTTTATTTATTTATTTTATGCATGTGTGTAGAAGCGAGCGTGGGGCCAGATAAAAAGCTCACGGGACAAATAAAGGCAACATTCATTAACATCAGAGCATACTGCCTGCTGCACGACACGTTCGCCACAAATGTGTTCATTGCATATTTGTTAATTTTGCTTAAATGTGTTATATTTTTCCAAGCTGGTGACTGGCATGTTCCCTTCATATTTGCATGTCTGCATTCTTAGGGTTCCTATAAATATATGTGGATTGGTTACTCTAAATTGCCCCAGGTATGAATGTGTATGCATGGTATCAAGCAGCAGACTAGCATCCCACTCATTTGGAACTGTCCCACCTTGGTTTATTGATATTCTCAATTTTTTTAAATAATGACAATCATGATAAGAATAATTATTGAAATTGCAATACCACAGTAAATAATTAGTAGGAAGTACTTTATTCTTAAAAAAAAAAAACCTGCTGAGTCAAAAAGACTTCTGCGGCACTCTGGTCTCACTCACTCAATCCACTCCTGCTCGATTGTTTCCTGAAGATCATGTACTGAAATTTTCCATAGACATTGTTCACAATTCACTGGAGAATTTCCTAGTTTAACCAATTTTGTGAGGTCGGATGTTGAAAGTAAAAGCTCTGCTACATACTGTGTCTCCTCCATCCATTAACTATAGCAGCTCTAATTAGTTTAATTAGAAAAACTCTTCATTAGTGACATCACCCGTTTTTGTGTACAGGAAGAACTATAATACATGGCATATATTGTTTTAATCCCTTTTGATTCACCATACTATATTAATATGTAAAACCTCTATATTATCTGATTTTAGATGTTTTAAACTTCTGAATTTTACAAGAGTGGTTTAAATGTGCTCAGAGGGCTTTTGGAGAATTGGAGAAAGTTGATGCAAAGATAAATGACAGTTACACTTTTTTACTGCCATAACATTTACTCCAGCAGTAATGAATTACAAGTATGCATTGCTTAATGTCGGTGATACTTTCTGTGAAAGAGGACATTATGCAATTTTGATGTTGTTTGAACACCATGTTACAGTATATACTGTATGTAACAAAACTACATAGGATACTGTAGTGTGAGCACTGTGCTGAGGCAGAGAAACAACATTAAAAAAAGACTTTACATGTGCACGGGTGATTTGTATACATGAGATGCACACACGAGTGAGGGAAAAGATTATGCATGTACTAGGTGTGGGAGCCTCTTACATTCACCTCGTCTGCTTAATGTTTGCTATTACTTTAATGTTATAAACCTTAGGAGACGAATGATGGACATGTGTTTAGTTGATACACTAACAGATGTTACGTGTTATATGGTGCATACTCTACCTGTACTATGATAGGGAGCTGTTGTCATGCTCTGAAGTAAACTGTACATTTTTTTATTGCTTATAATGGTTCTTATAACTTGCAAAGATCTTTGTGTGCAACAAAACTTAATATATTTTTCCCTTTATATAATTTCCTGCCGCTACTGGCTATCTGAACCAGTGCAAAATCTAAATAAAATTTTTAATTTGCCATATGATTTATTAAAACTCAAGCAACATACAGTATATAAAGGTATGCATATAATTGGCATGCATATTACATTTTATACTTAAACGTATAAGTAGGCCGATTTAACCATTGTGACAAAACTGTGAAAGGTGGAGCCATAGCTTTTTGAAAAATCACTCAATTCACATTACCAAAACAATTTAATTAAAAATTTGTGCTTATCAACACTCTTGTGACTCAAAGAAAACACGCACAAAATATTCTCTATCAGTTTAAAATACTTTTTGCTATCAAAGTGTTAAATATATTAAATGTGTGCTGAGAATATCCATGGATTTTATAGCACATAAATTAAAATTTTAAAAATAGTCCCTGACCCCAAAAAGTTTGATAAGCTATTATATACTGGGATAAACCAGGTACAAGCAACAGGTTTTACATTGTGAATCGTTAAAAAGAAAATAAATTAACACCATTACACCATTAGCCATGTATGTGACCCACATGTCAATGGACCCTTATGGTGATACTGAAGAATGAATTCAATGCACTTCTCCATATGAACTAAAGTGGAAACAGAACAAAACAAGCCCAAACCTAAAGCATACAATCAAAAGTCGAAAATCAAAAGAGATTCAGTTTTAATTAATCCATGCACAAAGGCGCACCATTTTCATTAACCACCATTAACCTGACAATCGAAGACTCGAGAATGCATTACTGAATGTGACAAGAGCAAAGCATCATTAAGCCATTATGCTCATGCAAATTTAAAATTGAGTATTAATTCTACGTAAGTGTGTTGAAAGGTGTTAATCAAATCGTGCTGAAGGCGAAGGAATGGTCGTTAGAGATATGTGAAATGTTAATTGTGTGGTGTGTAAATTGAAGTGAGGAAGTGGCAAAACGTGTTTCAAATGGTAAATAAAAAAGATCAAGATTTAATCAGGGTGCCAACATTTCACAGGATTTTGGAATTCATACGAATAAAAGCTAAGAGAAAACATACTTATACTGTACATTTCTTTGTATCATATTACAGTGATAATTGTCTTGATTTATTTAATTTAATGATTGCAATCATTAACAATTCAATACAACACTCTTATAATAAGCAAAATTCGACATGAAGCAAATGTCTTTTTTTAATTACTATTTTTATTATTATTTCTATCATTAGTTCCAGTCTACAATGTATTTTATTTATTGCTTTATTAGACATAGTTCAAAGCTGGTGAGAAACTGACATATTTTAATGTTTATAAAATGATGTCATGTACAGTAGTATTCAGTATTTCAGGCACAGGGAAGAGGGTGCAAGTGCAGATTCTTATTGTGGACAGCACAAGCAAAACAGGATCATACAGAGAAGAGGAGTGAGAGAATTGACAATATGGTGTAATACATAAGAGCCTGAAACTATCCCAGTTGTGCCTGACCACCATATAGTACAACTCTTGACCATGAAATGCAACCATAAAAAAGGAAGTGGTGGCTGGGTCCTCCTACTCATATGCTCTTAGCAATTTAGTGGAACACACAACAGGTGAGAGCAATCTGTGTGGGTGACTAGATCATGTGATTTGCTAGTGAGGATGGGTAATGTAGTCCTTCTCAGCCATTTTGTGGCCAAAGCTGTAGTGCAGTAATATCTCGGCCTGAATGTTTATGAGTATGTTTAATTTTTGGGTACTACTATAGAATGAAAATGTTGTAATGTATTGTAATGAATCACCATTCACTGTTACATCAAATAGGATTACTTGCACAAGCATATACATTTAGTTGGCATCGTTATAACACAGGGCAACACCAACCCAGCTGCAGCTTGGCTTTATATATTGTGAGCATTACATAAAATCTCTTTGATTCTTTGAAAAAAAAAAAAAAAGCTTTGACTGTGGTATAGTTTTTAAAAGTGGAACAAGGTGTTGAACTGTGGATGGAAATATGACGGAACAGAGCTGCCTTCCTGTGGCTCTTTTTTTCCTATCAATAATAACTAATACCATCTATCTAGACACGTAAACAAGGATGAACTTTTTCTACAATCGCCAAGAACTGTTACAGATTGTTAACAGTGCTCTGTTTAAACTCAAAAACTCTGTATGAAAGTCCCTGACCGCCAGGACTAAAAGGGATTGGTATACCTGAAAGAAAGCAAGGCAGACAGTCAGGGAGTGTAAACAGAGGCGAAGTGAGTGCGCTGATTTGCTGCTCCATACAAACCCTAACCCAAGGAAGCGCAAACAACATAGCAGCAGCTCTATCATTTGTGGATTATGAGTTTTAAATCATAAAGAGAAAAACAACTTACAGAATTTGAACATGTTTAGTGAAAAAAGTCAAAGCATGGATTTAAGAGCTAAAGAAGTGTGTGACCTACTGTATGACAAATAGCTAGCATATCGCTAACCAACTGTGGCTTCATTTTGTGTAGATAGAAGTGTTAATTTGTGATGACTTTCTTAATTTTATCATTACTTGTTTAGTGACATTAAGCTTAAAACATGGTGCTAAGCTAAAGCTTTGTTTTAACTGCTTTAAAAAGGTGGCATTGGCTGTTAAACGGCTACTTTTATGTGGCTGTTTGTGACATCTTTCGTAGCAGCTTATGTACAGTACACAGATGCTGAAACAGCATTTTTTTAGATGAGGAGAGTAACAGACTCTGTAAGTTGCGCTATCGGAAGGATAGTTCAGCATGAGCATTAAAAGACACACTTTGCAGGTCCTCTGAGACCTGTGTGAACTGAAAAAAAGGATAATATGACTTTTAATTTGTTCTTAAAAAGTATAATATGTGATTTTTTAAGACATCGTAAGCAAATAAACTGAAGTGGATGTCTTGAACTGAAGTTGTGCCTGACCACCATATAGTACAACTCTTGACCATGAAATGTAACCATAAAAAAGGAAGTGGTGGCTGGGTCCTCCTACTCATATGCTCTTAGCAATTTAGTGGAACACACAACAGGTGAGAGCAATCTGTGTGGGTGACTAGATCATGTGATTTGCTAGTGAGGATGGGTAATGTAGTCCTTCTCAGCCATTTTGTGGCCAAAGCTGTAGTGCAGTAATATCTCGGCCTGAATGTTTATGAGTATGTTTAATTTTTGGGTACTACTATAGAATGAAAATGTTGTACATTAATTGGATAACATTGTTTAGTCTGTCCAGTTTAGTTTCTTATACAAATGTGTTTCCATGTAAAAACATTATTCTGAAATTCAGATGTGCCATAAATTTTTTTTAAAAAAGCCATATTTTCAATTAGGGATTTAAAGCATCAAGAACTGAAAAAAAGGATAATATGACTTTTAATTTGTTCTTAAAAAGTATAATATGTTATTTTTTAAGACATCGTAAGCAAATAAACTGAAGTGGATGTAAAAAATGAAACCTTATATTGATGTGTGTTTACATAAAAAAAAACACTGTCAAGGATACAATATTAACATCATATATTTACAAAACTCAGTAATCTATATCATAAACACAGATTTCTATTCAGTGTAAAAATATCTGAACACCAATTTCAATGCGCTTTCCATTTAATGACACGGAACCAGCCATTATCCCTAATCGACTACTGAACAATTGCGCTAAAAGCTGACCACATACAGGGCAGGGGAAATCTGGCAAATCTAATCGCTGTCCTTTCAGTAGGGGCTACATTATTATGGGGGTGCATTTTTCAATCGCCAACTACATCAAGCTCTGACAGGCCTTAAACACTAAAATCTAGACCTGTGCACTGACACCAGGAGATTTGGCTGCATTCTCATATAAACAGATTCTGTTGCATAGTCCCTCATGTTCTTATTGACCAATTAATCTACAATGAATCACGTACAGTAGATGCTTTTTGTGCCACATGGCAGTCTTAGTTTATTCAGAGATGTTCCAGTTTGGCAGAAATTGAAAGATTGTTTGAGAAAGGTCAATATTTTTTTCGGGCTAAACAAGTTAGGGCAATTTTAAATATGCGAATGGACATGCACAAAGAGCAGATTCGTGCTTTGCAAATTTCAAACTATAAGTCAAAGACTATTTACGCAAAATAAACATTGAAAAACGTTTGAAGTTTGAAACCTAATGATTAATTTTTTTTTATTTATTATTTTTTTTACATTTTCATTTGTCAGTTTTTAGTGGTAAGTGAAATGACTGAGCTGCACATAAAATATAGAATATATTGTTGCTGTACATCTATGGCTGGTGTGAAGACACGTATTGATTACAGACGCTGATTTGAAGTGATGAAGCATTGTGTGCTTTATGTTCTGCCTGAAACCAAGGTTAAACCTTATAGCAATTCAATGCATGTGTGTGTGAAAGAGTACACAAAGGGTCAGATAAACAAAAGTGTCACCAGCACGATCCATGATAGTGAATTAAGCCACTGTACAGATCCTCGATCGCAGACCACACACTGAGTTATACAGCTACACTGACACCGGGACTGTTTAATACAAATCATGGTGAGCCATGAGTAGTTGTGTGTTGAGATTGTGACTTGTGAGGTGTGTTGGGGTAAGTCATCAGAATAATTTGTAGAGGAACTACGGCCATTTAAGTCCTTTACTTTTGGTCCGGGCTGTAGTAGAGGTGAAACACACGTATACAAAGTTTAGACATTTCCTAATTTTCTAAAATAACGTTTACCCACCACTGACTAGCATCTGCTTACCTCAGACTAGCATGTACTCATCTCTGACTAGCATCTGCTTATCTCAGACTAGCATGTACTTACCTCAGACTAGCATGTACTCACCTCTGACTAGCATCTGCTTACCTCTGACTAGCATGTACTCACCTCTGACTGGCATCTGCTTACCTCAGACTAGCATGTACTCACCTATGACTAGCTTCTGCTTACCTCAAACAAACAAACAAACCTCTGACTAGCATCTACTTACCTCTGACTAGCATCTGCTTACCTCAGACTCTACTCACCTTTGGCTAGCATCTGCTTACCTCAGACTAGCATGAACTTACCGCTGACTAGCATCTGCTTACCTCAGACTAGCATGTACACACCTCTGACTAGCATCTGCTTACCCCTTGACTAGCATGTACTCACCTCTGACTAGCATTTGCTCACCTCTGACTAGCATCTGCTTACCTCAGACTAGCATGTACTTACCTCTGACTAGAGTTTACTCATGTCTGACTGGTGTTTCCTCAGTGCTGACCAACATTAATGCACTTCTGACTAATGATTACTGCCCTCTGACTAGCTGCTGCATTTACTCCTTAGAATTGCTAAAGTTATTCCAGAACATCATCTCAACAACACACAGATCAAACTGTAATGTATCCTACAGTCAAACTCATAAATGTTTGAACAAAGATGTGTTTTTTTGGGCTTCTGTATACCACAACGTTGATTTTGAATCGAACCTCTCAAGATGCGAGTGTAGCAAAAACTTTCAGCTTTAATTTAAGAGATTCAGGAATTACTGCTGCTGTCATAGACACACACTATATGGAATATATTATAATATAATAGAACAAATTAACATACTATAAGGATTGCCTTAAATATTGTCGTAGTATAGGAAAATATTTGTTCAATGAAACTCATTATTATTCTCGCTCATGTATTTGTTTATTTATGAAATCTTGCACAGTATCCCAATGTGGTATTTATATCTTTGGAATAGCTGCTTTAAATTTTCCACAAACTAAATCAGCAGCTTTAAAAACGTGCTCCACAAGAAACAGACATTCTTCGATGGTTAACATTTTCACACAGAAAACCACGGCCGACGTATATAATGTATGTACAGTGGAACCTCGGATTGCGAGTAACATGGTTTACTAGTGTTCTGCAAGCCGAGAAAAGATTTTAAATAAATTTTTAATTGGAAACCGAGCGTAAGTCTTAGTTTACGAGTGCCGAGTATCATGTATCACGCATGCGACTCTTATTTTGACACGGAGCGGCAAGTGATCACTGAGCCAATGATTTTTCTCTCTCTTGAGCTGCGGAATTATGGGTAATCGTCTCCTCTGCTGGGTCTTAGTGCTCGACTCTTACCGGTATAATCAACATCTCCCCCTCTCTCCTATGTGTGCGCGCGTGCGTAATTTGACACTGTGCCCCTCTTCTTTTCAAAGGTAAGGTGCTGGTTCATTTGTTATTTTAAATTTTTTACTTTACAGCAGTGATTCCGTTAGTATGCGCTCACGTGAGTGTCATTAGAGGGATTTCTTTTTTTCCCCGTTAAAACAATGTTTGCATTGTATGTGTTAGATGCGAAACTTAAAAAGCGAGGTGCGGGGAGGGAGGAGGAGTTTTACTGTTTAAGACGGGGCGAGGGGCTAATTCCACACACACATACAAATACACGGCGCCTGCACGCACAAACGGAAACACTTATCTGTCAGGATTTATTTTACTTTTTTTTATGTTAAGTGTAGGTTAATTTGTTTTATTTTTACTTTATATATTGTATTAATTATTTAAATGTATTTATTGTTTTGGGCTGTAGAACGAATAATTTGAGTTTTCATTATTTCTTATGGGACTATTATATTTGGTGTACGAGTGTTTTGGAATATGAGCCCGCTTCCGGAAAGAATTAGGCTCGTAATCCAAGGTTCCACTGTACTGTATTTCACAAAAATTCTAGATTTGCCAATAATATTCCTAATATTTTCTTCTGGCATGTCATAGTCTGCCTTCCCTTGATCATATACAGTAGACACAAACACCCACTCACTAATCCACCAATTCACACAGTATGGGCAATTTGGAATTACCAATCATTTGGCATGTCTTTGGAATGTGAGAGGAACCCAGATTACCTGGAGGAAAGCCACCATTCAAACTCCACTCACTGTGACCAGAGGTGAGGTTCAAACCTCCAACCCCTGTATAACTGTGCTAACCACTAAGACGACATCTTTGTAATATATTTAAGCACAGAAATTATAAGGCCAATTGATTTTAACCTCTTATACTTGGAGCCATCAGTGAAACTAGACTTTATAGTAATATTCAACATACAGTAGTTAATGATTCAGTTACTGCATCAAAGTATGATTTAAGATGGTCTTAAATGCACTGGTAAATAAGTAAATAATCTCATACATAAGATGCATCATGAAAACATCTTCAAGTATCATTTTGTGATATATTTAGGATATAACCCATGATTTAAAGCTCAATGGTGCATTCATGTCGCAGGAAAGGAAAAACATTTTTCATCCTAGCTCTCATTCATTTTTGTGAAAATCCTTCTCTGATGATACTAGAGCAGAAACAGAGATGGGGGGGGGGGGGGAATTGTTAATATGTCAACATTATGCAAATGAGAAACGGCAGGTAGAGGCCTGTAATATTATTCAATATGGTTCGGAAAAAGGATTTTTATCACACATCTTGCCTACATTCCTGGTCAAGCTGCACGCTGAAATTAGTGCAAGATGGAAGAGGAGAGAAATAACTAATATGACCATCTCACAGGAGCACAGAACCAGCCTATGACTCTGTAAGTTCAAGAAGCAATATGCTGATCCTGTCTTATACTTTGCTTTGAAATATTTAAAAAGTGACAGTTTATGGAATGTATTTTTAAAGGCAAAAGGATGTGACAATACCCAGTAGAGAAGGTGAGTGAGTTCTCTAACCCAGGAGATTTGACAACTTTACACAGCCATAGTCCTTGTACTCTGCTGATGGCAGCACTGCCAGACCATACCTCACTAGTTTAGCAGGCAGTGGCATCCAGGAACAAGTGGCTTGTGCTACAGATGCAGCATTGAGGGGTGTCATACTGCAGGTATGTGTGAAAGTCTGCAAAAACCTGCCAAATGTGGGTGCATCTGAATTCTGGCAAAAACAGCCAGAATAAAAAAAAAAAATCTGATTTATTCAACCAAAGTTACTTCTACTTTATGAAAACATAAACGTAGTTCTCCATTTTCTTCCTACAGTATCTTAGGTAAATTGGTAAGGATTGCCCCTACAGGTAAACAAGAGTGTGTGTGCATGATGCCCTGAAATGGAGAGGTGTCCCAGGGTCTGTTTCGTTTGTTGTCTGAGGTCGGTTACATATCCGATATGTGGTCATGCAACTTTAATCAGAACAGGCAGATCAACATTTACAGATTTTCACATGGATTTTTTTGCTAAAATCGCATCCGTTGTTTGAAATCAACAAGTGCTCACACAAATAAGAACTCAGATGGTTTTAACTCAGATTGCATGAATAAGGACATATTGATGTGATCATAAATGCCACATTAGAGTCAGATAAATGTCACTGGTAATTACCGCGTGCAAATCGTAAAAAAAATCTGAATTTAACAGCGTGGCTTGGGATGTAAACCTTAGCCTTAGATAATCTGTGTTGCTTTATTTTAAAGCATTCATGGAGAATAAAATCTTTAAATGTGACATTCCCCCTTTTTACTTTTAGAGAATTTAAAAGGTTATAACTTGAATTCGAGATGCATTTACAGGAGCAAATGTTTCATTTCGGTAAAAACAGAAGCTTTCTGAATTATACGTGGTAGAAAATGTCAAAGTGTCACCATATGAAGTGTTTTTCCCAGGTCACCACACGTTCAGGAACAGATGACTCTTTTTTATTTAGTGAAGGTCTATTGAGAGTAGACTCTTTTTTTTCCCCCTCTACATTTGAAGATGGGAGAACAAAACAATGGCAGGTGCTGTATCAGCAGCCTTCTGAAACTTATGGCCTGGGCATGTAACCTGCTTATCCCCAGGCATCAGTGCTATTGATTTTCTCCCTCCTGTTATTTATTTTTTGATATCGCTCCTGTTATTTAGGAGTGGCTTGTGCAATCTTATGTCATTTGAATCTTTGCTAATTGAACTTCAGCGCCTCTGAGACAATGGTAAGGCGAAGTCTGTTCTGTTGTCTGCTGTCTGTGAGACAAAGTGCTGAGCAAGATGTGAGAAATATGCGATGTGCACAAAAACACAGAGCGCGCGCGCGCGTGTGTGTGTGTGTGTGTGTGTGTGTGTGTGTGTGTGTGTGGTAAAAACAAAGAATTATAAAAGAAGAAAAGAAAGAGTGTCTGTGTTGCTGTAAAAATGTGTGCGTGTGCTGTGTGTGTGTTGCTTGTGCAGAAGAAAGAGAAAGAAAAAGGGAAAACTTGCATTCTTATGCACATAAAACGCTTCAGTGAGTGACAGGATGTGTGCACATCCGCGTGTGAGACAGAAAGAGAAAGAAAATAACTAGTTGCATTTTAATGTACAAAAAATGTGTGGTGTGTGTGTGCGTTGCTTCACACTGCATACAACTGCAGCTCTTTTCCAATCAGCATTCACCCCCATGCTGCTCCCAGCACATAAAAATAACTTCAGAAAAATCCCCCTCCTCCTCCTCTTCTTCCTCCTCCTCCTCCTCCTCTTCGCTCCAGCACCAAAGGCTTTTAAGAATCCAGCAAATCTCATCCCCAACCTTAAATACCATCCAAACCTTAATCAGGCCCTTAACAACACCCTGCTCTAGCGGGTCTTGTACTGACTGCCCTCTCTCTCTCTCTCTCTCTCTCTCCCTACTACATGCTTCCTACAAAGCCTCTCCGCTGGGATATAATGAGAGCAATGAATAGCGTTGTATGGTGGAGGGGAAGTCAGCTGCTAAATTGGCAGCGCTGCGTCCTGAAACAGAACAGAGTGAAGGCGAAGCAGTCAGTCATCCGAGCAGCAGCGACCCCTACTGTGTGAACACCTGTTCCTGACCTGTGAGATGCACAACAACATGCCAGAGATGACATGGCAGAGCAAAGACACTGATGGTGAGAGCGCCGCTGACTGGGTGTAACCTGCTTATTCCCATTCTGTTCCTGATAGCTATTCAGTACTGTATTTCAGTCTTGTTTTCCATATGTACTAAAATGCATCATGTTTATTTATTAATTGTGCATGATTCCTGTAGTGAACCTTGAGTAATGGGTCCAGACCTTCTGTTGATTCCGTAGTGCTAATGACTGTCACACACTACAGAACAATGAGCTTGATTCCGGATTGATTGGGTTGATTCTTTGGTTCACACTGAAATGTGTGACGATCTTTCCATAAAGTTCTCTTGGGTGAGGTGGCGGACATAAAATCTAACCACTCACCAATCACCTCACAGTCTAGTAAGGGCCAACCCAGTAGTGTGTGGCTTGAGGGTGCATTTGATCTTGGCATCAATGAATAACGAACTTGACCGGAGATGAATGCATGTCAATAGCATTTATGGAAGAAAGTAAAATTGTTGCATGCAGACGATGTATAAAGTATAAATTCAAATGTATTTCAGTGCAGATTTTATCCAGCTTACAATGTTATGTTATTTTTGCCTGATTCTGTAAAGCAATCACAGAAATGTGTTGCACCCTGGGAGTGCCAAAGTATTAAGCAGTACATACATTATGAGCTGTGATGTGACACATAAATGACACTTATTTTAAATGAAAGTGTGTACTGTGGCTTAATGGTTAGCTCTGTCGCCTTGCACCTCCAGGTTCTAAGTTCGATTCCTGCAACAGGTCTGTGTGCATGGAGATTGTATGTTCTCCCCGTGCTTAGTGGGTTTCCTCTGGGTGCTCCGGTTTCCTCCCGCATTCTGATGACAGATACAATGGAGGTGCCCTGCAATGGATTTTCACCCCATGCAGGATGAACCATACTTCAAGGCCCAAGTCTCCTGGGAGAGGCTTCAGGCCCCCTGCGACCCGGTATACAGGATATAGACGATGATTGAGTGAGTGAGTGAATGTGTACCTTAAATAATTTAGTTTATGTTGATATTAATGCACTCATGTGGTTCTATAACAACACAGTAGCTAGCAGCTACACAATATAACCAAAAGTATGTCTGAGAAGACTTTTTGGAACATGTGTGCTCATTCAGCCACAAACTACTGTACCACCCATCCCAGCACTGATCTGTGCAGTTACAGTCAGGGCTCTGTGCAGGACGTTCCAGTTATTCCACTCCAGCCTTGACAAACTATGTCTTTATGTAGCTTTTTTTGTGAACAGAGACATTGCTATGCTGGAACAATTTTAAGCCTCTTTGTTCCGGTCAAGGTAATCATAATACCACAGCATATAATGACAATCTAATCATGGGCGCATGCGGAAGGGCATTTAGGCTTTCCAAATAACTACAGGGAGCACATGACTAAGGACTTAAATAGCATTTCAGATATATAGAATTAGTACAGAGTTGAAAAAGTAAAATATAATTCTACAGGATAATTTGCCAAATCGTGCTTAACAGTCCACGATTGCACTCTGCACTAAATATATACAGTAGATTCACCCTATATTGTGCATTAAATGACTGTGACCATACCAAAGTGTTATCTCTCTTTATCTTCTCTTCTCTCTATCGCTCTCTCCCTCTGCCTGTCTCTCGCTGGAACTGTCTGTCTCCTCCTGGAGCCCCGCTTCTGGTTGGATATCTAATCGCATGGAGGCCCGTGTCACTTAAATGAGGATGGGTTCCCTATTGAGTCTGGTTCCTCTCAAGGTTTCTTCCTATTAACATCTCAGGGAGATTTTCCTTGCCACCGTCACTCTCGGCTTGCTCATCAGAAACAATCTGATCATTTTGATTTATACATATCTTCTCATACATTTAATACTAATTTTCTTTTGATTCTGTAAAGCTGCTTTGCGACATTGACCGTTATTAAAAGAACTATACAAAAAAAAATAAAAATGAATTGAATTTACCGCCTACGCAGGAACCTGGATGCCCACATGTTCATATTTTGTTAACACTAACCTTTAACTCTGATGACTGGCCGATCAGTTATTAACATTAACACCACATCACTTTAACACATTAACATTGATTATAAATTGTATACTGTACCAATAAACTGGTGACAGGATCATGGGCATGCAAGCCCCATCTATGCCGGTAGTGAGCTAAGACCTGGCTGATCTGATACCGCAGAAAAGCCAATGCAGCACACCTTACCGAAAAAAGTCACGGTATCAGAATGCCCAGTCTGCCGGCACTGCCTCCAAACTCCCGAGATTCCAACTGACTCATGTGATGTGCTGAACAAACAAGTGTGATCCATGAGGGTCCTACACTGCATCCCTCAGCACCCAAAATATCTGCCTGTAAGGATCTGGTGCCTGACACCACAGCACACCTGAAAAGTGGAGGCCTTCCCTCAGGGGGCCGGAGCTGCTTTTAATGTTATGGCAGATATGTGTATGCTTGAATTAGGTAGTTAATTCCTTTAGATTTGACAATTAAATACCTGTACAACATATTGATTCATCTAATGATGGTATACCGGTAGGAAGTTTCTTACCAGTAAGAAGATTTACATTGTGAATTTCTGACGCTGTAAAAAGGAAACGAACATGAATTTGAGTTCACTTCTCACCTGTAGGCACGTTTGAAGTCATAAATAGAGCAGTTGTCTAAATAATGATTTTTTTCTTTATCTGTTTAATAACCGTTATTTACGGTACTAACTAATCGTTTGCCCAATTTGCTATAGATACTGCTGTTACTACCCAGACATACAGTAGGTATTTTATAAGTTTTTCTAAAAAAGAAACAGATGCGCCTTGTATGTATTCCTCATGTGTTCGGAAAATTATATGTTTTTTAGACGCTTGTACAAGTTTATACGTTTACAATTTTAAAAAGTCATGATAAATAAAACCTACTGTACATACTGAACCTGACTTCACAACCAAGATCAAGTCTGCATAGGTCAAATAATGCATAAAAGTGAAGAATATAAAAAATATCATTAATCAATTTTACACAGCTCTCCTCACTATTATGTGCACGTATTAAACAGTGATCTGATCATCAACCCTGCAGTAAGTGGGCCACAGTTTCACACCCCCGGCTACTTAACCCCACCAGCCGCGACACCGCCACGCCTTGGTTTAGTGACTAAACCTAATTACTCGTGTTTACTTTTTATGTTCAAAAAGCAGGATGGAGAATTTGAAAACAGAACTGTATGCATATTCATCAGCCTATCGTGTGAGTGCTTTAAAGAGCATGTAAAATGACCCTCATTACAATAAGTCAGCGCTAATAGCTCGTAGCGCTGTCACATTTGTTAATGCCTGAATCTTAATTAATGAAATGAAAGGTAATCTCCTCTCACTGCTGTTTCCTGACTGTCGCAGAATACTTGATAGCTCCCTGGCTTTCCAGGATCTGCATTGCTGGCCTCATTTGCAGGACTGCTGTTGTAATTATTAAACAGCGAGATTCATATTTTCTGGCTGCAGCATAATAGGGATTTAATGCCTGCTGGGTTTAGTGTGACAAAGTATATAATTCTAACCCTGGATGTGTGGCGAGCTGAAATCTGGCAAACAGCCCAAAGTGACAAACTGGGTTTTGTTCAAAATGTAGTTTTTCTGCCAACAATATACTTCAAATATTTAAAGATTTTTTTTTTAATCAAAATGACCCAGAAATGTTTTATTTGGATTACTGCCTAACCCGGCTTTGGCTGTCTGCTGGCAAAGATCACATTGTTTAAGGAGCCAGTTTAACAAGCACAGCAGTAAATGGTGTGAAATACGTCTTAAACCTTTCTTCCCTCTCACTAACTCTCTATACCGCTTATCCTGTACAGGGTCGAGAGAGGCCTGGAGCTTATCCCAGGAGATTCGGGACACCCCGGACGAGATGCCAATGCACTGCAGGCACACAAGGACACACACACACACTTACACGCTATGAGCGATTTGGAAACACCAATTAGTCTAATCTGCATGTCTTTGGACCAGAGTACCAGGAGAAAACCAATCAAGCACGAAGTGAAACTCCACGCGCACAGACCCGAACCTGGAACACAAACCCTTGACCCTGGAGGTGTGAGGCCACAGCGCTAACCACTATGCCTAACCACTGTATCATATCCAAGCTCATCAATTTAGTTTGTATATACATTCTGGCTGTGACACCATAAAAAAAAAAAATCAAAGTTTAACAGTCAAAGTTTAAAATGTCTAAATAGCCTGATCAAAATATATTAATAACAAAAATAAGATTTGAAGACTGAACTGATCAGGAAATATTTCCCCACGAATATTACTGATACCTCAGGTGATGAGAGAGAGGATGATGCAGATCATGTTAAAGTGAGAACAACATGGACATTAGAAAGTTTCTCAAACAGCAAGCCTACGCCATCCTACATACATTACATACTGTACATCATTCCAGATTTCTATCTTAGGACTAAACCTATATTCGTTCAATGTTTTAGCAATTTGTTTTTTTTTCCTGATTCTGTTGCGCAACACAGTCAAAGTGCCTCGATGTTTTTCAAGAAGCCAGTGGATACATAGGAGATTAATGGATGGATTTGTCAATTGTTACTGCTGAGCTCCTACACTGAGTGCAAAATGTCAGGGTAGTGTAAAAGGCTACAACAGCGTGTACAGTATACTTGTCATTTAAATCGTGGGTTGTTTTGAATATAATGCTTGAAATGAAATCGGAGTGCACAAAATGTGGGCGTCATAAATAGAGTGTTATTAACAATATTAGTTTGCGGAATGAATTATTAAGGCATTTTCTCTCACAATCCTATTTGTAAATCAACCGATCCCATATGGGCTCATGATCCCGAGTTTGTGAACCCCTGTTGTATTTATTTATTTATTGGATATACACTACATGATAAAATGTATTTTGACAGCGCTGTACCTGTATGTGTCCTATACTTGATGTTAGCCACACCCATGGCTTATCATCAAATGCCTAGACATGAGTTAATAACTGAAGTTAATGTGTCACTGTCATATGATGCCACCTTTCACTACAAGTCAGTTTCTAAAATTTCTGCCGTGCTAGATCCTCCCCGAGCTTGCTCCGCGGATCTCTACATTCTCTGGGTGACATTTTTTAAACCAGAGTTCAGGAACAACAAAATGATGCTAAAAGCTTGCAAGTCACTTCAGATGTCCTCTTTCTTTTCTTTTTTTTCCTCGAAGGACATCAAAACAAAGTGGATTTCTTTTATAAACAGTGAGACGGACACCCTGAATATGTAGCTCGGTGGTAATGGACCATTGCTTGGTAGTAGCTCATATACTTAGATCAAGGCGTGAAAATGCATTATGTGAGGAGTGTTTCAGCTGGAGCATTAACAGGGATGCTTTGGAGGAGCTCTGAAACCTACAGTAGGTTAACCTGTGAAAAAAATATAATATGTGACCTACATTTTAAACCAACATTCACTCACTTCTGCACTCATCATCTATACCGCTTCATCCTGTATTCAGGGTCGCGGAGGGCCTGGAGCCTATCCCAGGAGACTTAGGGCATGAGGCAGGATACACCCTGGACAGGGTGCCAATCCATCGCAGGGCACACACACATACACACTCATTCTCACACTACAGGCAATTTGGGAATGCCAATTAGACTAATCTGCAGGTCTTTGGACTGTGGGAGGAAACCGGAGTACTCGGAGGAAACCCACCAAGAACAAACTCCATGCACACAGAGACGGGAATCGAGCCTGGCCGGCAATCGAACCCGGACCCTGGAGGTGCAAGGCGACAGTGCTTTAAAGCAACACCATTAAAAAAATAATAATAAATTGAAAAATTATCCAGTTCTGTGCTCCCAACTTTGTCCCATATTTACGTCCATGCTTTTTAAATGCGATGTCCAAAAATCCAGTGCACAGAAGGTCTGACAGATGCGTGTCTGCACACTTTTTGCCATGTATTGTAGTTAATCATTTCATTTAAAATTAGAAAGCGGATTTGTTGGAAATGGAATTAAATATTGTAAAATAAACATGTTACTCCCACTTCAGGTTGCCATGTGTGTATAGAAGAAAAATAAGTAAGATACCATGGCTGATTGTACTGTTTATGTAAGAACTGTACAGTGTAGTACAGACAGTAGGACATGTTAAATTTCACAATGTAAAAGTGCACCTTATCTAATGCTATTGTAGGAAGAAGAAACGTTAAGACACCAATTATGTCTGCGTACTTCTTTTTTCCACTCAAAAAAAAAAAAAACACTCAAACCACCAGACTGACGCTTTTAACAGTTTTGTCTGTACTTTCATGCATAATACTGGAATGTGTCTAAACTTTTCAGATTAAATTCACTTCAAACTTCATTAAAAATGAGTTCATTTAAGGCAAAACACATCCATTTAAATCACCTAAGCACTTAGGCCTCTTGACTATGCAACGAGCATACTGTAAATAAGCAGCTGTGATTTATATCTAAAGCATGTAAATGTACAATCTGAAAGCTCGTCTGTGGCCAATGTGTCCCTTTACCATAAAACATTCGGTCATCCTACAAGAGACCCTACAGTACAAGTGAAAAAAAAAAGAGATGTATGAGAGGAAAAGAGCATAAAACCGAGCTGAAGACTTTCGGCTTCTAGAGGGTCCTCGAAAGCCTGCCTCAATCGCACTCCAAAAGAAGACTTCGAGTGTCACCTTCTTCTATGGATGAGAGACATGCTAGAGAATGTGAGCGGCATACAGATGGGCTGCAGAAAAGCTGGCAGCGTTCATAAAGTAGACGCGAGAATGTAGCAAGCGCTTGTAGAGATGAAATTCAAAGGACTGATGATTGCTGTGATCAGTTTTGTATTGATCACACTGTACACTATACTGCATGTGTTAAGTAATGCTGTTTTATGCATTTGATTTTGCTGCGATGTTGTGCCTTGATGCAATACAGTACATCCCGGAAGCTTAGCTCAGCATGTTTGTCCGGGTGTTCCATTAACTCAAGAAAAGAAGTGGCCAAAAGTGTGATATGCTTAAAAAAATAAAAAATAAATTTAAAAAAATTACAATTGCATATGTTATTGTACTTTTTTTTTTTTTTTTTTAGATGTTATTATCCCTATGTAGTGAGATAGAAAACATTTAAATTTCAGCATGATAAATTAACTCACCTGGCACTTTATTAGGAACACATTCATCCAATCAGCCAATCATTTGGCACCAACAAAGTGCAAGGCAGGTACAGGTTAGGAAGATTCTGTTAATTTTAACAAGAAACAGCGGACAATGTGATCTGTGACTGTTGTCTTTAACCGTTGTATCGCTGCTGGAGACGGACAGGCTAGTTTAAGTATTTCAGAAACTCATGACCTTGTAGGATTTTCATGCACAATGTCTAGAGTTTGTAAAGTTTACAGCTATGTGGTTGGACACGCCTTGTTGACGAGAGAGCTCAGAGGACCATGGCTAGAATGCTTTATGTACTCTCAGGGAGAGGGCTTTCCCTAATTCCAGAGTCCAGAGATCAAAGATTTCTTTTCAGATTTTTCAGATTTTGGTGCGGGAAAAAAAAAATGGTCATTGATCATGAACTAAAGAGACAGTTTATAAGTATGTGGATTGTAGGTGTTTATAGGTGGGTTTTAGACTTCATAGTTGGATTGTTTCTCTTCGTAATGGATTGTACAGTAAAAAAAAAAAAAAGCTAAATTCCTTGCTTAAAGTTGATATGGATTTGAGCTTAGTGCTGTCACTGCTGAGTGCATTTACTTTCTTACTGTTCTTAATTGCATGCTCCACATTTCAGTACTTTACTTGAGTAGTTTCATTAGAGGATATTTATATATAAGTTTATTTTAGGGAAGTGCGCTGCAGGTACCAGGTTAGAAGTCACAGGACTTCTTGACAAGTCTTGAAAATACAGAAAAAAAAAACATGAGGTGTAGCTGTTTTTTTTGTAACTAAATAGTGCACGTGTAGTGGATGTGAAACAAGTGCTCTCTGGTTTCTCTGACAGTTTGGCATGGTTTATACAGTAAGAGCGCCATAGGTACAGCAAGCTAGTAAGTACATCGTACCATTTCATAGTTAATTGACTGGAGTTTTAGGGCATGTGACATCACCAGGTAGAGCAACTTAGAACATCAGGAATGTTTGAGTTATTTTAAAGGCTATAGGATAACTCAAATAACCACTTTTTAGAACTGTGGTAAGCAGAAAAGTGCACAAAACACATGTAACCTTGAGTAAAATGCTTCTTTTTTTTTAAGTGAATTGCTAGAATAATGCATCTTATGGATAAACGTTCTGTGTGTCTGTTTGAGTTTCCTTACATGGTCTACTATCCTATTTACAAATTTACAAATAATTATGAAAATAAATGGAAACTGTCTTATAATAGGATGGCACAGTGGCTTAGTGGTTAGCACATCCGCCTTGAATGTATGCTTGAATGTTGACCTACCATGCTCATACAAGATGGAAATAAATTGTCACTAGTAGACTAGGTCCCTAGTTGGATTACAAAGGTTCCAGGATGGATGGATGGATGGTATTACAATATACTAGCAACATTCAGTATAGAATGATTTTGGTTTATTCTTTTAATGTACATTAAATTTCATTCCGTTTACTATATTGATTGTAACATGCTTCAACCAAATAGTATTTTCCCCTACATTTACAATGTTTTGGTGGTTTTCCAACCATATATGTTTTTTTCTTCTTCTTCTTCCCACAGTAAGTTTAGAAAATCCTCCTACACGGCTGATCCGCTCTGATCTGACTGGAAGAATAGAAAGATTGAATCCATGACAGAGGCAGATGCCCTGATGACTTGCTTCCTTGCTGTCTCATAAGTCAGTGTCTTAGAAGGCAGGACTTTCATATCTATAAGAAAAACCTATCAGCAACATGTCATGATGCTGCCAAGATACATTCACTGGATTAAGAAGTTTGGAAAGCAAGTACAGAAGTTTGTAATCAAGAACTTTGAAGAAGAAAAAAAAAAAAACAGATATTTTTTCATAAGAAATCATATCATTGTACAATTTATAACTTGGGTTTGTTATGGCTGTAATGATGAAATATTTGGTATCTGGAATTATTTCATGTTTTTCATGAAATATTTGCAAGTCGGTGTGAAAAATCCCCAGCACTGTCATAAATAAATGTGCACGACTCGAAACAAGTCCATCTGAGATGGATGTCTTCATGGAAAAATGACCTTCTCTTCCAGCTAGATTTATTTTAGGTTTTTTAGGCTTTTCTGATGGTGTTGTTGAGGTTAAGCTTGACTTCAGCCTGGCAATTTTGGAACAGAGTGTTGTGCAACAGAAGCCCGCCATTCCAGCGGGCTTCCGACGGACGTCCGAGCGAGACTCCCGCCTGAGGCCGCGCCCACAGAGAGCTGGGAGGGGCCAGGCCGGCCATCGACAGCGGGGAGGAACCGAGAGGGAGCGTGCAGGAGCGCTGCCTCACGTGCTCCGTTCGGCCACTCCGCCCACCGCCGCCAGCCGCGTGCCCGCATGACCCTGCACGTGCACACATCATACCTTCCCTTCCTTTCCGTCCTCCGTCCTTTTACCCTTTCCTTCCCCTATTTATTCCTAATAAATTACCCTTTTCCTCTAAGATCTCGCCTCGTGTCTGTGTTTCATGGTGCCGCCCGTGCAACTTTGGGTCGAACCCGCTACACCCATGTTACAGTAAGTCATGGAGGGGGGGGGGGGGGGGGGCTGAAGCCTATCCCGGCTCAAGATTCGGTATATCACATACTCAATCATACAGCAATATGAAAATGCAAGTCAAACTACAATGCATGTCTTTCAGTTTCTTAGTGGTGAACTAAGGGGCCATCACTACGGGATCCCAGACCTGACTGAGATTATAACGGTTTATTTCCAAATAAATATAAAGTTTGATCAGTGGGTTGCAATTGATTTAAGGTGAATATCAGATCATGTCACTTAACATACTGTATGGGCTAGGTTTTATGTCAGTGTTTAAATGTGCATGTGAGAACTAACCCTCCCCTCCCTTCATCAGATTCAGTTGTTCATGGAAGTTCTTTTATTAAAAGGGTTAAGGAACAGGAAAAGATTGGTCCTTGTGATCAAATTGTCTTAAAATGATCAAAATTTAGTAAAAAAAAAAGTATTTGAAAATATTTAAATTAGTACAAAATTCACCTATTCAGGAAAATACCTGTAATATAATGTATTTTATGTATTTGTATTATGTATTATATGTATTTTAAGTCAGCATTACGCAAAGAACCTGTGGCACGTGTAGTCATATTTTAATGAAAATGTTGCGTTAAGAAGTTTGAACAAATTTGGCACCAAGAGATGTGGAGCTGTTCCAAGAAAATATTTATGAAACTATTACTGAGAGATCAAATGAAAACAAATAGAGTTTACTAGAATAACCAAGAAAAGTCCAAGCTATTTTTTACTATGAGGATTGTATCAAACGAAATGCAAACGTGGGTTATAGTGCAACGTGCACTGATTTTTTGACTCATGATCCTAAAGCAACAGTACAATCTCAGTCTAACCCTAGATGCTGGTTTATCATTTGATTCCCATGTAGGTGTTTCTAAAGCTACATATGTGAGAAAAATCACAATAAGGAATAGGATTTTATAGCCTACTATGTCTATTCCTATATCAGAATGTAGTAGGCTACTGTACATCCTTACCTGGGAATGAATGTTAGAGGATATTACTGTAGTTTTATTCATGCTACACTCTTGCTGCCTGTTCAGTTCTCTCACGTACGAATCCATAGAACATCAGGTATACACTAGAGCTCTATAAATGTAATAAAAATAATAAGAACAATACGAGGGCTGTATCAAATGTAATGCTAAGTGGGCATGTTTTGTATTAATTGCCATACATTCAGATTGCACATGTTGGTAAAGTAGCTCTTCATCTATACAAAGGTTCTACTCAACATAGTCTTCAACGGATTTGCGCCATCATTGAACCCAACTCTTCGTCACAGTTGATGGTCTCCCATTGTGCATCGCTTGTGATGGTACCATTGTATAGAGAAGGATTTATTTGTATTATAAACGTACAATGTTGCAATATGTGAAAATGGTTTAGGAAACATATTCTATAATATCTCAAACATTAAAATGTAACAAATGTTAAATTAAAATCTCTCAAATGGGATGTACATACAGTAGCATGCACTACCTGGCTCGTAAGCGGCGTGGCAAATCCATGGCAGTGGGACTCGACCCCGGATCCTCAGATCCCAAAATCAACAACCTGGAGCCTTAGCCACCTGAGCCACCACTCCCACATTTTACATCTAAGGTCTTCTTGTAAAAATAGTTGCTCTTGAAGGTAGCTTGAGCACAGAACATTGGTTTTATTCAGCACACCTGCTGGTGTTTCCTCAGTTATCTTATTATCCTCGCTAAACGTGTCATTATCACACACAGCAGGGTAACCGTGCTGCGATTATGGGAAGCCATTAAGGTCAAACTTGGTTATATGATTCATTTGTGTTAAAAATAGTAATACATTAAAAATTTTTGATTAATCGCAACGCGCTAATATTGACAGACCTATTAAATATACGACTGGACAGCTGTAAAACCTATTCCTTATTTTTTTTTTATGTGTTTCAGATATGTACTACATGGAAATAAAATGAAAAACCAGCATCTAGAGAGATGGGATTGTAGCTTTAGGATCATGAGTAATAAAAGTCAGTGCATGTTGTACTAAAATAAATTCTATAAAGATGTGGTTGTGGTTGTGATGCATCTTCAATCATATTGTTATTCAAGGTGGGAAGCCTATCTTCCAGTGCTGCTTGGGGAAGGGAGGAGCTGATGAAGAAGTTGCTGGTCGCAGTGTGAATAGTGGAAAGATTTCAGTGCTAAAGGATTCAGTGCTAAAGGATTTTGGCAGGCTGCCAGGGCTGATCCAGAGGAATAGTGGAACAGCCTGGGGCAGCACAGCTCCAGTGATGAGAAAGCCAGTGGTTTCATGTTTACTCACAGCAGAAAGAAGGGCAAGAGGGAAACGAAGAGCAGAGGGGGTCGGGAAAGAAAGCAAATAAGACTACGGGAATAGAGAAAGGTTAAAGTAGGAATCGGGTGAAGGTTTGACTGCAAAGTGAGTCAGAGATGAGGGGAGATTAGATTAAATGAAGAGTTGCAGAAGGGGAGGGAGAACCAGACAACAGGATGCATGGGGTCTCAGGGGAAACAATAGAATTACGCTACAGGATTAAATTTTTTCTTGGTTCTCTATCAGCCGTTGGAGTTTGTTGTTGGTGGTGCAATCGCATCATGGTATCTTCTGATGTTCTATTTAGCTATATGCATGAAAAACAAGCAAAATGTAACCCTTATTTATTTTATTTTTTTTTAGGAAAAGGCCCAGAGAAGAGTCTAGCACATCGGTTTCTTATAGCAATATTATAGATGAAAATGAACACTGATCCTCGTTGAGATGCTAAAACCGTTAGGGTGTGTTCTACGCCCAGGAGAGAAAGCTCTTGCTTCATCACAAACACCACGGAATGATCCAGTCAAGCTCTGAGATACACCGCCCACTCTTCTTTTAAGTCATGTCGAGTTGGCCATTTGTGGCCAGCAGATTGACAGCTGGAGTGTAGTACGGCTTGACAAAACAGACTCGCAAGAAACAGAAAGGGCACTGCAGATGTAAACACGAGGATGAAGACGCAGGGTCCTCCTCTGACTAGGCCTTTTTTCCCTCCTCTTTTTGCTTATCACTCACAATGCTTTTAGACAGCTCAGGGAGAACACTGGCTCCAGACTTGGCAGCCTGGCCAAAGTGAAATGTGGAAAAGCGGAGGAGTGAAGTGTGTTTTTCTTACTGAGTTTGCTCTAGCAGGCTAATTTTGCTGAGACATTTGCTGGTGGGAAAAGACAGCATTGGAATAGTATGTACTGAAGAGCTGGGCTAGTCCAAGCAGTGTCCATTTACTTTTTAATGTCCATGTACTGTAAATGTAGTCATTTTCATAAATTTTAGTTTTTTTAGACTGATCAGCTATTTCTACTAAATGGAAAATGTATGAATATATGAAATATAGTATACTGCACATTATTATATAAAAATATAGCATGGGCAAGCCTTTTGGTGTTCAGCTGGTCTAGTTTCTAAAGCGTCTGCAGCTGTATATAATGCAGTTGTTGTTTATGCAATCACATGTATTTATGGAAATTATTTAGCTGGAGGCAGCTCATCAGATCAGAGATCAGCTATAGGCTTAGAGACACTTAGTGAGAAAAAAAAGGGTAATTTCAATGGTTATAATTAACAAAACAGTCCACCAGTTTTAAATGATAAAAAAACAAAACAAAAAAAAAAAAAACATTGTGTGTGAGCAACATTGGGGGTGATTTGAGTTATACGAAAGATGGCACAGTGTTAGCCCTGTGGCTTCACAACTCCAGTGTCAAGGATTTGAGTCCCACCTCGGGTCTGTCTGCATGGAGTATTCCGGGTGCTCCGATTTCCTCATACAGTCCAAACACATGCAGACAAGGCTGACTGGTATTTCCAAATTGCCCTTTGTGTTTGAGTGTGTGTCCGGCAATAGATAAGAACCATGTCCATGGTGTACCCTGCGTAGTGCTCCGAGTCCCGTGCAATAGGCTCCAGGCCTCATGTGACCCTGTACAAGATAAGCTGTATAGAGCGTGAGTAATTTGATTTATGCATATGTTCAGATTCCTGGTTCAAGCTCCATTTTGATAGGAAGTTTATTACTGTATCTTGTCCAGTTGCTGAGATATGACCTGCTCAGGGGGGAAAAAAAAGACAAAGCAGAAATCCTGTTTGTAGAATATTTAAATGAGGATCCCATGATGCAGTAAGAAAGCAGAAACCTCATTTTGACATCAGGATTTCCTTCCTACTCCTAAAAATAACTTTGCTAACAGTGTAGTTTTAGAGTGGAATTATGCATTTCTGGCATACCTGGAGTATCCAGCTTGGATATGGTTCATTTGAGTGCTTTAAAACAATGTTTAGAGTTACAACATTCTCAATTATGTTCAAGGATTAGGACGATAGGGTATTTATCAATGATTAATTTCTTATATACCGCTTATCCTTTACAGGGACAGGGGGGGCTGGAGCCTATCCCAGGAGACTTTGGGCAGTGTACCAATCCATCTCAGGACACATTTATCTTTATATTAACTTTGGAACATTTTATACATTTCATCTACTGAACACAGTCATAGAGCATAAAACTAAACTGTGCAACTTACTGTAATACCTCATTTAGGAAATATATGACAGCTCACATACACGTAAATTAAAACAGTGAGTAAATATAAAAGTAAACATGAACAGTACTGTGCAAAAGCTTTAGGCAAATATGAAAAAAATAATAATTTATTATTCATTAAATTTTATGAAGAAATTAGCTCATAAATTTTACTGAGCATCTTGACAAATCTGTCATAGTTCCTCTGGAGACTATGACACATTATTATTTTTTTTTTCCAAAACACCCAGCAGCCATTAATATGATTTTTGTATTCAAAGTTACTTCACTTACTTCACTGACATTTTCTTTTAACATAATTATTTTGATAGATACAGAGAATATATATAGATGTTGATATATATATATATATATATATATATATATATATATATATATATATATATATAATTTATATATTTTCCATTCAATAATGCAGAAGCCATTAAAAAAACTTTATGCAAAAACAAAATTTTATGCATAAAACCCAGTGTTTAAGGCTAAGGTGGTACTGAATACTTTTGCTCATTATTGCTTATTATTATTATTATTATTATTATTATTTATTTATTTATTTATTTATTTTAAATCCTTTTTTAACTGCTCGCCGCTATTCATGGCGTGAATCAGAAATGTGATTACGAAGAAATCACTGATTTTGGAATTAAAAAGAGAAAAAGTGCACTGTTTTCCTACAAACAGGTTAGACTCATATTAGTGATGTAGAGAGATGAATCTGATGGACCTGTCTTTTATTTTCCCTGATATCTAAATCTGGTTACAGTAACATAACATACTAGTTACAGTATCAAACAACCTCCAAATCTTCCATCAATTTCAGCATCACCCAAACCTCAACTAACAGGCACACACACACACACACAGTGGTTTACTCCGTACCCATGGAATAATGCATGGGCAGTGCGTTCTGGTGGCGGCGTTTTTTTGTTTGTTTGTTTTTTGTGCTGAACTCAAAAAGAGACGCCTGGCGAAATAATTGAGTGGCGCACGTAGACCTATTTCATGTCTCTTATTACAACAATAGTGAATGTCAAGCAAATGCCTAAAGAAAAGAAAACCTTTTTGCAGCTCTTCTCTTTCCTTTTTGTTCTGCCATTTAGATGTGCTGCAGGTAAGGGTAAATAATTCATTGACAGAGCTGGAGGGGGAGCACTGCAGATGCAGAGCACTCACTGCAAAACCTATTACATATTAGCCTCTAACCATGTTCACTCCAATCACAATGCCTTCATTAGTAAGCTTCTCATTATCTGACTGCTAAAAAAAAAAAAAAAAAAAAAAAAAGTGCCACTGAATGCAGCATCCACATACAAAGCTGTGAAATTCTTAAAACTGACCTTGTGTTAAACATTTGTTCTTTATTCTCCTTAGAACTTGGAATAAACAACAACAATTCTAGGATCAAGAAATAAAGGTGTAGTTAATTAGAATCTTTGTAAATGATGAGCAAGGAATATGTTTTGATGTTCAGAAATAAGCATGAGGATGAGTGTAAGCTTCATTAAGACTGATGGTCTTCTGTAAATGGGTGGGATGGAGGTAAAGCTTTGTTTCGATTAGGGCTAGGACAACATGTGATTGCGTTCTGTTTTGATGTTCGATTTAATGTTGTGTTTGTGTGTGTGTGCATGTGCATCTATTATGTTGTTGCCTTTTAAGTGTATGTCTTTGAGATGGCCATGAAAAGCATCAAATGCACAACAACAAATTTCCTATTATGTAAAAATGCTATAGCGTTATCCATCCAGCCCGGGACCGTGGGGGTCAGTGGTGACCATTGTATTAATTTCCATTTTGTACGAACATGCAGTAATAGGACCTCTGGTAGACATTCAAATTCTATGGGCAATGTGGAAACGCCAAACTAGCCTAATCTGCATGTCTTCGGACTGTGAGAGGAAACTAGAGAACCCAGAGGAATCCCACCAAACACAGGGAGAACATGCAAACTGCATGCACACTGACCCAATGTGGGAATCAAACCCAAGACCTGAAGGTGCAAGGCAACAGTGCTAACCACTAAGCCATCAGTAATAAGTAAACGAGAAAGAAATTTTCTCATGTAATAAAAAATATATATTACGCCAGACATGCGGAGTAAAATCATGGGAAATCTTATGAACTTGTCTGAGAGACACATAACTGTGGGAAGTGCGGTCGTGTTTTCTATGTTATATAGACATCCATTGTGTAAGAAGGCTAGAAATGACTAATCGTTTTTCGTGTGTTTATGAGCTAGTAAGCTTTATGTGTGTATATATTGGTTTTGTGAGTTATTATGTGGTGGAACAATGTCGAAATTGTTGAAATATCCAGACGCCCTAATGCTGAGAACGGGCCACCCAGAGTATGTGGTTTAGCTGTATTGGTTTTGAAGGCATGGTGAATTGCACTGAGATTTGTCAGGGCCTGACTTAAATACCAGAGTTTGTTTTCTACCACTGGAACGTTTCATGGATATCAATATAGGGGGGAAAAAGCTACAACTATCATGACATAGATACTTTTAGTGTGTCAGTGGTGCTTAGTTTTTTCTCTATACATCTTCTTTAGAGAGTAAAGTAACTTGTTTGTAGGTGGTAACCAATTAATTCTGCTTTGATTTGACAGCAATGGTGGTATAGCGATACCTACTACTGTAATGTAGGCTACATTCAAATTACAAGCCACATTGAACACAGTGGCTGTCGGTCAATACGGGGTGCAGGGGCACCGCCCCCCTTAAAGTTAGGGCAGAGAAGAATGCATGTAATTATTTAACATAATAATTATTTATTTTAATAATGAAATAAAGTCATTAAGTCACAATATTCCGCTGTATTTCTTAATTTTTGAAAAGCATGTGATTTGAGGCTGCGCTCTAATTGGATCTTTTCAAATCGTCATTGGGACGTAGCACTGTGCACCCCGAACCCTCCCACTTTTTTTTCTTAGCGAATCAATATTGTTTTTAAATATTTGGGCTCATGTGATTGGACCATTCTCAACAAGTCTTTTCCAGCACTTCTTATGGCAAGCGGAGCTGCTGACTTGATGCGATGTGTGTCATGCCTTTATTTTATACTTGTAGTAATGATGTGCAATCACCTGATAAATGGCTATTTACAGGCGAGTATTAAGAGTTTAATTTAAACTTTGTTTGCGCCCCCGCAAACAAATTTATGCACCAGTCGCCACTGATTGTACAGTAGAGTGTCATATTGGATTCACTGGTCATGGAGGTTCACATTCATAATTACAAGTCACCTTTATCGGACTTTAATGCACTCTGAAATGGCATGCATGCACATCGATATGTCTTTACTGGTTAAAACATATCATAGTCGTGCGACTACTCATTCATTTCAACCAACAGATTTTAGCAAATATATGCTAAGGAATTGGCTCTGTAGGACAGCACATTTTTTTGAAAGCCAAAGGCCAAAAAGTCACATGAATTCCGATCCGATCTTACTCAAGTCACATGACCAAGTCGCAAGATATGTATCTGAACTAGCAACATACAGTATACAAAAGTGCTAAAAATAAATAAATAAATAAATAAAAATCAGATTTATGCATTCAGACAGCCCTAACAAAATTTAATAATAATAATAATAATAATAATTAAACAGATCTGCATCACATTAGGGGAAATAATAATAATAATAATAATAATTAAACAGATCTGCATCACATTAGGGGAAAAAAATCTGATTCACTTCAGGCTGGTAATGTGAATGTAGCCCAAATGAAGCTCAAACTTGGTCAGAGATTTTATATGTGGAAGTGATACAACGACCCACAGGAATAATCAACACTGATATCCAAGATTTGACTCATTGCTTTGCTATAAAAAACATAATAATAATAATAATAATAATAATAATAATAATAATAATAATAATAAAGCAAATTGACTAATTATACTTGGCCATAATCTTTTTATTCATTTGTCTTGTAACCTACTATAAAACATAAGCTCTTCCCCAACATCATTGGGGCAACATTTTGTAGGAAATGTATGGATTTATTAACATACAGGTTTTATGCAGTGGATTCTTTAAAATCGAACTATTATATCAAATTAACTTTTAATGCTTTCAGTGCCAGCTAGTTTTCCTCCTATTGTGACCTCATATAAGTAGAGTCGCTCCACCGGCTTGTTATTCAGCTCTGCCATTTTTTGGAGTCTCAGCAGTAGTTCATTTACTAGACACTGAAATGGTGCATTTGGAGTGAAACAGAGAGAGTTTGGAATATAAAAATGCATTACATGAGGGGTATTTCAGCTGGAGCATTAACAAACTCACTTTGGGGAGCTTTTATCTTGTTAAAAGTAATAGTAAAACAAATATGGGACTTTTAATGTCTGTCTGTGAGTGTGTTTAGTTGCTTTCTTTATTCTTCCTGCACTAACCGCGCACTTTGTTTCTGCTAAGTCGATGGAAACTATGTCTAGTGACAGGTGTATGCTTGGTCTGTGTTCTGCCAATAAATCAATTTGGATAAAAGCACTGGCCAAATCAATAAATTGTCATTTAAATGCATTAAAGGAGGCACACTTTGCACATATACTTCATCAGAATGAATGGATTTTTACAATTCATGTTACAAGCCTCTGAGATAAAAGGTTTTTACGCGCATTGGCTGTGCTTTTGCCCTTAGGTCTAAGTAAATGGCGGGAACTTGATCTACTAGAACAGAAAATAGTTAAAGATGGTTGAATGAATGAATGAATGAATGAATGAATGAAATCTGAGATTGAAGACCCTGAAAAGTACCAGCTTCTCATCCATTCTGATCATTATACTATTAATCAAACAATTTGTCGCTATACTTTATTTACAGTATTTATACAATATTTAGTTTCGACCAAGTAATCTGATTGGACAAGACGCTTTCCATGAAGGGTGATAATGGACAACAACAGCACTGCGATATTTAATCACTCCGCATACCATGCTTCCTACCATTTGTTCATGACACTACAGTAACTGTCAGTCGGAGCATAGGTGAATGTTTGTTGATAAAGTTAGCACTGAAGAGAGAGCAGCTACAAGCCTAAACCCACATACAAAACACACATTTAGCAAGAAAGACATCTAATAATGTTATGTCATTTATTACTTGCTTCTAAGTTGCTCCAAATCGCCTCAGTATTATTTTAATTACGGATAATGAAGGTAAACAGCTAACTAGCTTCTAACACACGGCTGAATCGCAAATCCTTTGTAATCCCTAACCAAGGGCACCACTTGGTATCACTAAAATGAGTCTAATTCATCTCAAGGTTACTTTCTATTGCCATGCCATCTCAGGGAGTTTTTTCTTGTCAACGTTGCCCTTGTCCTACTCTTCAGGGACAATCTGATCATTCTGATTTGTACAAATGTATACAGATTCTGTTGTGTTTAACCATTGTTAAAATCATTATGTAAATAAAATTGTATTGAATTGAACTTGGTGTAATGGTGTACACCAATGGCGTAATTGGTGTAACCAGTAAGAGGCAATGCTGGCCATTATAAAAAGGCACCATTACACCGGATCGCACCTGCTTTCCATTTAACGCTATTTGGGATTTGACCATAGAACCCCGAAGTTAATAGAGCTGATATTAAAGTGTAAATAATACACTTATAATGGAATAATAAAATAAAATAAAGTTATGTCTATTTTTTTAGGTAAACCAACTAATTGTTTAAGCAAACTTTAAAATACAAAACTTATGCATGCTTTAATTAAAACACTAACACTGTACTCTTGTTTTAGTAAGGAAACATCTATTCTCTACAGTATCATATTAGTTCTCTTTTCTTAAATCACAGATTTTTTATGCACGCTTAATAACAAATCCATATCCCAGCTCCAAAAGGTACTTCAACAGGAACCTTATTTTAGAGCCAATTTTAATCCTACTCAGCCTGTTAATATCAATAAAGTTATCAGGCGGTACGAAGTAAATACTATTCTGGAACACGATTTTGAGCAATCATTTCAAAACTGCTTAAAATCATAGTGCCACAATTGTCGCTTTAACAAATCAGGTCTGCAAGACATTTTAAAGCTCAAACACTGTCACATGAGCACCAGTTAAAACAGTACTGAATAATTCCTTTTATATTATGTGATATTGATACAGTTAAGAAATCAGAAAAGGAAACCTAAAGTTCTAAACGTTCTGCTCGTTCCAAATAGATACACTTTTTCACGGGAGAACTTTTATTCTGTATAATCATGTATTCGAAAAGTTTGCTGCCTCTTCAGCTTTCCTTCAGCCTCCCTCTCCATTTCCTCTCTGTCTCCACATGACACCTGTGGCTATAATCACATCTCTCATTTGAGTCCTGCGAGCAGTTAGAGATGCTGAAATAATGTCACATGGAGCCATTAAAAACAGCGCGGCGGTGACTGACAGGACAGTTCACACCCCAAACACTCCTGTGCTAATGCTGGGGATGTTTTTTAAAGTTCAGGCTTGAGATTAAACACAGCAGGTGTTTTTCGAACTGCTCCAGTTAGTTGAAACTCACACTGTCACTCACAAGGAGCTGATACTTACTTGCATCATGCATTTAAGTATTTAATGTCATAAAACTGAAATTAGCTAATGTGAAACTGTCCAGTATTGCAAGCTTACTCTTATAAAATGTACTCTAGTAAGCTTAATCATTAAATGTAGCTACTGTATATATAATTAAAGCTATCTAGCTGAAATAATATACTATATTAATATACCATATTTGATGCTGTAACTTTTGGGCCAATTTTCAACTGAAAAGTTTTGTTTATTCATTTATTTTTAAGCAGTAAATATTAATGAATAGTTTGCAGTTCACATTGAAATGATAATCTATTACCAATAGCTAAGCTTAAATGTATAGCATGATGGTCTGCTAGTAGTTTTAACATTTCTTTTTGCTGTTTTTAGGAAAAAGTGATCCCACCTATGGGTTTCTGGACCTAGCTAAAATGCTCGCTAACGACAGCTGATAAAAAAGGGGAATCATTGAAATGGTGGTGTAGTGGTTAGCACTGTCGCCTTGCACCACCAGGGTCTGGGTTCGATTTCAGGCTCTGTGTGCATGGAGTTTGCATGTTCTCCCTGTGCTTGGTGGGTTCCCTCCCACAGTTCAAAGACATGTAGGTTAGGTTATTTGGCATTTCCAATTTGGTCATAGTGTGTGTGCTTTGCGATGAATTGGCACATTGTCCAGGGTGTACCCTGCCTTGTGCCCTGAGTCTCCTGTGATAGGCTCCAGGCCCCCCGTGTCCCTGAATACAGGATTAGATGGTGAGTGAGTGTCATCTTCAGTAAACATTCAAAACTAAGAGAGCTTTAACAACTAGTAGTAAAAAAAAAAAAAAAAAAAAGAAAGAACTAATTTTATGTACACTTTTTCAGGCATATCAGGAATTTCAGGAATGCTATAACAACAATCAGTCGGGAAGATTTAAAAAAATATATATTTTTAAATATTCAACATTAGGCTGATGCCCGAGCATATTAAGCCGATTAAAAGACAGGCACATAGGGCAGTCTGGCGGTGTTGTTGTATGTTAAAAGAGAGAATTAGGCTCTTGTTCGGTAACTCTACATCATGTACATCCCATACATCAAAAGAAGAAAAAAGTCATTAACGTAAGAAATGTAGACTTGGAGAGAGACAAACCATAGGAAGCACATCAGCATGATCAGAGCGACTGAAGGAGTTCCAGCAAGCCATGGGACATATTACCATATAAGGAGTGAGGAAGCACAGCAAGGATGTTGTTTTGTAGACCTATGACATTGAGCAAAAGGAGATGTAAGAGATGTCAGTAGGGGTATGAGAAAGTTCACACACTAACAGAAAACCCCAAACACTATCACAAAACCCCAAAACATAATCAGTAAAATTTCAGCTGTTGGTTTGCTGTACTTTACTTTCCCTTGAGAGTATGTATCTGTAAGTAAGAGTGATAGTACTTGTAATGTTTATATCAATACTTATTTAAAAGCTGTTCAGTTTGTTTGTGTCTTGTACTAAATCTAAAATTAATCAATAATCACTAGCTAAAATGCGCTAAAAGCTAGCTAATGACACCTGCTAATACAGTATTACGCAACAACCATTTATGTGGTTCAAGTCTATATTTAAGTTGATAAAAAAAGGGGGGGGGGGGGACTCATTGAAAACATGTTTTTATTTCAGTTTTACAGTGCCAACTTGTAAAACTAAGAGAGCTGCTCTGGGTGGTTACTAAAGGGAGTTGTTAGCACACACATAATACAGTAGTATTAGGTTGTAATGTGCATGGAATAATAGTATTATAAAGTTAAAAAAAAACACACCTGGCGATTTTTTAAATAATTGTCCTCTTAAATAAATGTTTATTCATGTTAAGGAATTTTGTGTATCATTTATTATTAATTTGTTATATTTTATCAGTCGGGCCAGTTGTGGCTCAATCAGTTAAGGGTCTGGGTTACTGACTAGAAGGACAGGGGTTCAAGCCCAAGCACTGCTAAGCTGACATTCTTGAGCCCTTGAACAAAGCCCTTAACCCTAACAGGTTCACGAGTGCTGTATCCTAACTGACCCTGTGCTCTGACCCCAGCTTATTAACTGCCATACAGTATGTGAAAAATATATATATATATATATATTTTGCTGTGCTGTAAGGTACATGTGACAAATCATTGAATCTTAAGCTTAAAGGATGGAAAAATAAGAAAAAAGAAATGTATCGAAAAAAATATAATAATAATAATAATAATAATAATAATAATAATAAAATGCCAGCTGCAGAAACTTCTACGTACATCATTCGTACACCAGTAATGCGCAACATGACTGACATCATCATAAACATTTACTTTTTGATGTAATAAAGAAATTAATGAGTAGCAAAAACATATTTCAATGCAGGGTAAAAAATTTTTAATAATTTGCTTATTGTGTTGAAGTGAAAATCTTCTGGAAAGATTCCCCAGTTCCTCAAGACATTATAAAACAACAAAACCATTATTCCTTAATCACAAGCCTAATGTTTGAGCCCGCACTCTGCAAAGTGTTCATTAATATTTGCACACTCCTGTACACACTCCCAGTGCATATTTACCTCATAAAATCAACCAAACTCAGCTCTTGCATTATCACACTAAATGTCTCCGGTTTCATTTAGTCAGCTTTTTGCAACCACAGCAGCAACATTAAGGCCATAGTGTTGTTGTTGTTGTTGTTTTATATATAAAATATATATATATAAAAAATAAAAAATAACTAACCTCGCCCTTAAAAAAAGCTTTTGGTCAAGTCAGGTCAAGGATCATTGTTGTGGCCATACAAAACATAAGCAGGAAAACCGGCCTTCAAATCCTCTCCTTCACGCCCACCTACACACTCCCTCCTCTCTGGCTTGCGCTCGCTCATCGTGACACTTCATTACAATAATTGGCCGTTTTCTATGCTCGCCTGGCCAATCAGTGGCAGGAACACGGCACCCCAGTGCTCCTGTAAACACAGCACAGCTCGGGGGTTTGCACCAAAATACAATGCATAATAATAATAACAGCTCAAACCGAACAAAAAGCCATCAAAGTCCTTTAATCAAGGCGGGTCACACTCTATGAGCATAAAACAAGGAGCTGGGTTTGCAGAGGACATTTTTATGGTGCATTTGTTAAGTTTAAATTTTCAAGGCCACCGAAACTGGGTGTTATATGTGTGACTTACAAATCAAGAAACTTGGTGTTCTTTTTTTCAAGACGGATCTTATAACCTTACTGGATTTAGGTCGCCTTCAATGTAATATGATAACGCTAGTTAATTAGGAAGAAAAAATAAAAAGTTCAATCCATGCAATAGTGCATTTGTACTTTGTTGACCTTCTTGCCGGGTGTCTCTTAGGACATCTCTCTGTTCTGCACCGGGTCCCAGTGCTATATGCATATGAATATTACCTTTATGCATAAAAAAGTGTTTGCATTTCACAGATCTATCCTTGCTCTTCTTCTTCATTTTTCTTCTACTTCCACATGGGAGTCTGTGGCAGCCCAAAGAACATTTCATACACTTTTTTTTATTATTAAATTTGGCACAGTGACAGAGGATGGTCTCGACTTCCTACACATTTTCGTGTATGCCCCTCAAGAGTTCTAGCACTACCAACCGGGATAAGTTGGACATACTGTATGTTTGCAGTAATAAATCTACAAAACAATATTCTGGTAATTCCTTGGGTCAGATCAAGTGCAGATGCCACAATGTTAATAAGATGTATATAACATACTGTATGTACACACGTGGACAAAATTGTTGGTACCCTTCGGTCAATGAAAGAAAAACTCACAATGGTCACAGAAATAACTTTAATCTGACAAAAGTAATAATAAATAAGAATTCTATGAATGTTAACCAATGAAATTGGTTTTCAACCATGCTTCAACGGAATTATAAAAAAAAAATAAACTCATGGAACAGGCCTGGACAAAAATTATAGTACCCCTAGAAAATACTGAAAATAATGTGACCAAAGGGACATGTTAATTCAAGGTGAGCTAATTAGCTAATTAGCATCCCAGGTGTCTACAATCTTGTAATCAGTCAGTGGGCCTATATATATGGCTCCAGGTAGTCACTGTGTTGTTTGGTGACATGGTATGTACCACACTCAACATGGACCAGAGGAAGCGAAGGAAAGAGTTGTTAATTATTACTTTTGTCAGATTAAAGTTATTTATGTGACCTTTGTGAGTTTTTTCTTTCATTGACCGAAGGGTACCAACAATTTTGTCCACGTGTGTATGTTTTATTCTGAAACAAAATTCGACAATCTTTCTCCAGTTACCACCAAGTTGACATTATTGTGAGACCAGTCGGGAAAAAAAAGAACAAAGTTGTTACTTTTTTTGATATGCATGACAGTTCAAACGAATTTGAGGGCAAAGACACCAAACTGGAATTGAGCGTATATTTCATTAAAACTCCTGCTTTCAAGTACAGACATGAAACTTCTCACATATATAGCACAGACATAGCAACATGACCAAATGTTAAGGAACAAGATTTGACTAATAAGTAATGTAATATATAAGCAATAGCTTGATGTTCAAATTTAATACAGAACTGTGCAATAGAGTCACCCCTCATGTTACATTAAATAAAATTACGCAGATTGATTTAAAGAAACGGAAACAAATGTTACACTACCACAGGCTACAAAGTGCAGCTACAAAGATACGATCTAAAAATTGGTGGTTTATGTAACAACGTCAGCAGCGACCTCATTTCCCCTCTCGTCTGTTCCAAGCACTCAGAATTCAGCATCACCAGTATACTAACCACTGGCCTGGTCATCTGTCATCACCTGCACCTGTTTCATGTTTTTTTTTTTTTTTTCATGCTGGAATGATTCATAGGTCACTGTGTGGCTTAACAAAGAAAAGAACTATTCTTCAAGACTACATTAAAAATAGAAGAAGGTCTGGCTCTTTAAAAACATGAAGAAATGAGGGGTGACTCAAGGACAGTACTTGAGACCAAGTGCTAATGTGCACGGGGACAATCAGGGGTGGGGACAGTAAAAGCCTGGCCACATTAATCACTGCTTGTATGAATCGTTATTATTATTATTATTATTATTATTATTAGTAGTAGTAGTAGTAGTAGTAGTACTAGGTGTAGAATATCCTAAAAATGATAATCTTTTCAGATATACAGTATAGTTTAGGTCTTAACATATTATCAGCATGCTTACAAGCCTTAACTTTGGCCCCAACTTTAACAACGAAGCACTTCTAGTACTTTCACTAATATGTATATATACAGTATATATGCCACAAAAGCACCTGACCGTGAGCCACAGCTCTCCTGGCTGCTGTATTTTTTACTTCCTTTAGAGCTCCCTGCCTGATACTTCCTGCTCTACTAATGCTTAAAATAATGCTTGTAGATGTGAGATTGGATTTGAAGCGGATGGTTAGAGGAGTAAGCTGACAAAATGTAAGCGCTGAAGCTTAAACTTTAGATTTAGACTCTGTACACCTGGGCCAAGTACTGAAGGAAATAAAAAAATAAAAAAAGATACTTAAACAGCTTAGGGCAAAATCAGACAGTAATATTAGTAAGCCTGAGAAAAAACATCAGTGTGAAAGAGGGAACAAGCCACATAATACCGCAAGTGTCTGTAGGGCTAAATGTTGTGGTTGAATAAGGATGCTAGCTTGGGTTACAGGGAGGAATGCAGGAATGGTGTAAATATTATAATGGTCTAATAAAAAAAGATTGAGAAATTGAGATTTTACTGGGGCACAGCAGGTCAATAATGCGGTTCCACAGTCTAGTGACACCCACGGCAACATCAAGTACCATATACAGTGTATCATGTACAGTACATCACCTATGCTGTAGGGGGAAAAAATTTGTATTGTTCTTATGTACAGTGTCTGAAATTTGTCTGGCAATTAATTGTTATACACATAACTGGAATGTATTTTTATGCTTATTCTTCATAAGCGTTGGTAATGCAGGAAACATCATATACTCAAAAGAAGTTGAAGCTATACTCTCACAAAACCTGAGTATTGTGGAACATAAAAATTCTATTATATAATTCAAATAATTTTTATTTTGTGCAAAACCTGTGATATATTTTAATACATTTTCCAAGTTTTATATAATTTTTCATAAAAAAAAAAAGACACCAATATTTAATATACAGTTACCCATTGATTCAATTAACTGATTCAAGCATCAAAAGGTCAATTAGATCCCACAAATTCGTCACGTTTATTGCTTTCATTTATTCCCGTTTGATTCTAGCTTCATGCTTTGCTCCATGGTACTATTTGAACTTTATGTAATAGTGTTGCTCTAGCTTTTGTTCTCCGTGGATTTTCCTCTAAATGCCAGCACTTAAACTTTTGAACCTGTTTACTGCACCTTTGTACAATGACTTTGTAAATTGTGTACATAAACTCTTGCCTGTACTTTTGATATGTAAATGTTTCATCAGATGCTTTGTACAAATAGGTGCAGAGGCCAGACATAAGAAATTATGTCTGTGCCCTTAAAAATAATTGTGCCCTTAATAGCTGCCTGGATAATCTGAGACTGAATGCCTTTATCTTTTAGGAATCATGGAAGGGTATGCTTCTGAAACAAATAATCAACGCCAGAACAATCCATAAACGTAGAATAAATGTATATACTGTAGACTAAATACAGTATATTTAGTCTATATTCTCTCTTAGACTTGGACTCAAATGCATGTTCTTTTTAGCCAGTACTCCATGGGCATTGCTTTTCCCCTGAGTTTTTCCCCTTCACTTGTTTCTTTAGAAAGTCAATTTCATTAATGACACAGCTGCCACATTCAAAGCTGGGTTTGTCTCTGCAGAAAAAAAGAAGAAAAAAAATCATATGAACTCTGTGTTCTTTTGTCCCCATCTGCAGCTTAGCTGGTCTGCTTAGCTGCTATTCATTTTTGGACAACAATTATCTATTTTATCATTTAATAGCGGAAACACCTGCCAACACATACTTTTATTTTTAACTTCAGACATTGTGGCTTCTTTTTTTTCCACTGCCTCTGGAAGTAATGGCCAGTCTGGGGTTTAAAATATTTTCTTTGCTGACTTTTAACTGAAGTGTAAGACACGCTGAACTATTCAAGTTCTTTTCCTTTCTGAAAACACTGACTTGCTAATCAGGAACAGCCTGTTCATTTTCCATTAAGCTGTTTTTTTTTTTTTTCAATCACATTATTAAAGCTTGCGCATGTAAATTCTGGACAGTATCCTATGTAAGTGGGGGAACAATGAGAAAACATTTTTTAGGCACAGGAAGGCATTACATCTGAAACAATCCATTGAAACAGCAAACCCAATCTTCCTATACTTTGATGAAAGGGGGTATGAAACAAGAGCCCGCCATTAGACCTGATATCATAAGTAGTTCCTGTCACTGTAATGGACAATACATCTCTCTTTACATTGAAATGGACGCAATCTCCCGGAACTGCCTCTATTCACTGACTGTATCTATTTTGCACTGAGAGGGCTAGAGAATAAATACTTACTGACTGAGACACATAATTAAATCTCATCGTTCAGGCAAAAGTGAGAACAATACAGATTGCATGCAGGACAAGGCATCTAACAAAGTACAATGACTGTTATCCATCAAAGATGTATATAATCAAATGGATTCACTTGGACTCCTTCATAACAGAAGGATTACAGTAGCTGTTCACTGTATCATCACATTTGATTATGGTCAATTGTATCAATTAATTTAATTCAATTTTTATAAACGTTTGATTGCGGCATACAGTAGTGTGGGGTGTAGTGGTTAGCACTGTGGCCTCGCACCTCCAGGGTCGGGAGTCGGATTCCCCGCCTTGTGTCTGTGTGTGTGCGGTTTGCATGTTCTTTTCATACTGAGGGTTACCTCAGGGTAATTCTGATTGATTGCTACTGTAGATTGATGCCAGGGCAAACCCCACCTCATACCCTGAGCCTACTTGAATAGACTCCAGACCTCCTGTAACCCTGTACAGACTAAGCGGTATAGAGAATGAGTGAGTGATTGACTGAGTGAGAGCTTTGGGTTAGGGGTGAAGTTATAATTATCAGGACATAGATTTGAAAGACACAGACCTGCAAACACACATGATGCTGTGTGTGTGTGTGTGTGCGTGTGTGTGTGTGTGTGTCCGTGTGTGTGTGTGTGTGTGTGTGTGTGTGTGTGTGTGTGTGTGTGTGTGTGTGTGCGCATGTTTATGTCTCTAACAATTGGCATGTTGAGTTCTTCAGACAGCCCTACCGGTTCGTTCAGCAGGTTAAAACCACAGTATTTACTTGCAACTTCTTTTTTTTTTTTTAGACAACAGCTCTGCTGAATTTTTGTATAAAATATCTGACACTGCTAATGTTGACCTGATTTTGCAGAAGACTTTTGGTGCTCATACTTATAAGGACAAATTAAAAATTAAACAAAAGGTCAGGCCAATGTCCAAGATTTAAATTTGACAGTCAAAGAGCCAAAAAAGATCTTTTCAGCTCACTTGGTGCAGAAAATTTGATTGGCTGTAGTCTTAAATTATACAAAGTGTCTGCCAGACAGGCCCCTGTGAATTTCCATTCTACAGTACATGCAGTACATTTCCATATTTTAAAGACCACCACAGATGAGACGTTGATATAATGCATTGCTCAACCCCTAATCGTTTTCTTGTAACAGATCTCACAACGTAGCTATTATTGGCCATGCATTTTTTCCCAGTGGCTCGACTGCAGCGCAAACCATGTACAGTACAACGTTTCTGCTCAGTCCAACTTAAAATCCTGTTGATGTGGAACAAAAACAATTAAAACCTATTCCCTTTAGCGTTTTCTGTTTCTTTTTATTCTATTATTGTTTTCACCACATGGCACAAACACTAACATTTTACCTAGCTTTAATGGGATGTTAAAACAAACTCACTGAAGGTGACATTTTATCAATAAAATCTAATACCACTGCAGTATGGGAACATAAAGTCTGTAATGTTAGTGATTACATGCAATACAATAGAGATGCAGAAATGCATCTCTATTGATGCTCAGTGTTGCTCACACTGAGCGACTGATCCCCATTATACAGGAATTAACTACAGAGACTGAATAACTGGGAAAAAAAGAACTGTAGAAAGGAAGAGACATCACGTACATCTGCTATAAACAAAGATACAGACTTATGATAAAAGCCTACAATACAGGTTGTGTGCAACTACATCATAAAGTGCTTGAGATTCAAGTGTGTACTCCACAAAAGAGCGCAATTTCAGCACTTTGTGTAATTCTTCGCTGACAAACACTGGAGTGATACAATTCCACTTGCTGACAAAAGCATCCTTTGGAGCGAGGTGCATCCGTAATAGCAGGATGAGACATTCAAAGACAGCAAACTACTGTTTGTGATGCGTGATGTGATGAATGAGCAGCAGGTTGGTGTTAAACACTTGGGTAGCACTTTATTTGGATCATCCGCTAAAATCATGGATAGGATAGATTGTTAACACCCTATCTGGTAACTATCAAGCAGCATATCATCTAATATGTTTGATTGTTTTCACTGTCACTTCGACTGAATAATGGGAATAACCAGAACATGTACAGTAATGTACTGTATGATTGTTTTTTATCTTTATATAGTATAATGTGGCATCAAAGCTTTTTACAATACCCTCAGCGTATTTGGGTACGGAGACAGTTTTGCACATGCAGTGGTAAAAACAGTCGGTCCAACCTTGACATAGTGAAAGGATTTGGTTTGGAATTCAATTTGTATATTTTAGTCAAAATGTTAGTGAAAGACAGACGTACAGTAGCAATGTTAAATATGTTTAAAAATTCTAATAAAAGCACTGGGTGTGCTGAATAAAAAGAACACCATCTTTCTCCATCACAAAGTCAACAGTTTAGCCTGCTGACATTTAATAGATAATTCATTCATGTCCTAAAGAATATAACGGTGTCCTTTTTTTTCTTCTTTCAGTCTATTTGCATGATCCAGGTTTCTGGTTGTTGGGTTTAGTCAATAAACAATATACAGTACGTCTCGTATATTCTTGTTCCGTTTGATTTCACTATACTTTTTAGCTTTAATATTGCTAAATAATAATAACTGACAGGTGAAGGGAACAGTATTGATTATCTCTTTAAATGTCATCTGGTAAGGGGTGGGATATATTAAGCGTCGGGTGAATAGTCAAGTTTTTGAAATTGGCAAGCATAAGGACGTGAGAAACTTTTACAAGAGGCAAGTTGAGATCGCTAGAGCATCTCCGAAACCGCAGTTTTTGCAGTGTGTTCCCTGTACGCAGTGGTTAGCACCTACAAAAAAAAGTGTTCCAAGAAAGGATAACTGTTGTACTGGTCAGAGGGTCATAGGCACTCAAGGTATATCGATGCACATCAGGAGTGAAGGCTATTCTTTCTGGTCTAATCCCATAGTAGAGCTCCTCAAGCACAAATTGCTGAAAAAGTTTGTGCTAGTTTTGATGGAAAGGTGTTAACACATCACATTGAAGATTGCTGTGTATGGGGTGTGCATGCCCATGCTGACTCCTGTCTGCCACTTAAAGCACCTACTGTACAATGAGACAAACTTTCTAGAGACAAATTTAGTAAGGCTTACTAATAATAGCAAAGGAAGAAGCTGCATTTTGTACAATACGTTAATTGCAATTAAATGAAAATGTCACCATTTATCCTCCTCACATTGACAATGAAGCTTTAGTGAAGTGAGCTACTTTTAAGCAATGTATCAAGGTGATTTTCATGTACTGTTGTTTATCTGTTTATAATAATGAGTGGCTTGTACTGTACTGTAGTTTGAAAAGTTACAGTTGCAAACAGTCTTCAAACTTTACGCTGGATCACAGTAACGGTTGCATTACATCATCATAGGAAAAAAACAAACAACAAAAAAAAAAAACCAGTAGATTTATTTTTGCCACTGTAACATTCCCCAGTCCGGTGGGTTAAATGTGCTTGAGAGAAAACTGCTTCATGCTGTGTTGTGGCCACCAGACCACATCGATTCCATTTACGTTTATTCATCCAGCAGATGCTTTTATCTGAAGTGGCACTGAGCTGAGCGCTTGAGGGTTAAAGCCTTGTGCTCAGTAGTCCAGGCGTGGTAGCTTGAACTCTCAACCTTCCAATCAGTAGCCCAGAGCCTTAATCACTGAGAGACCGCAACCTAATTACAATTTATGTTTTGTGCAAATAAGCTACAAAGGTCTAGCTGCATAAATCAGACCTCACCGATCAACAAGGGTTTATGACACGCTTGAATATACATGTGATGTACAGAATTATTATCTTTCACTCTATACATGGTCCTTAATGTAACATAAACACACTCATCACAACAAGTGCATGACAAAATAATAAAAGTTTTGAGTATTTTTCTTTTTCTCTACCGTATCCATATTTACCACTGAAATCTATTGTTGTCAAAGTGATTTAGAAATATAAATCATTAACCAAACATTCCCAAAATGCATGTTATGGAGAAATGTCTTTGTTTGTGAGTTCCAAGACCTGAAGGCATGTTTCTCTCATGCTCATTTTCTCCCTAAATTAGAGCTTGTGGCATTCATTAAATGCAACTGCGTTAAATGGGTTCAATATCAATATTATGACAAAACCCCTGGCGGAAATGTCACTGACAAAATTGGTACTTCTAATCAAAATTGTTTGTTTGTTATTTCCAGCTGGAGAAACCACTGCAATGTTTAACAAAAAGGATTAAAAAATTGTGTCAGAATTGTATTCATTCATTTATTTATTTATTTATTTATTTATTCATACATTTTATGCAATTTAATTCCCAGAACACACCATTGCCTACAAATGCGGCCAAACTGGACTACACGTCCCAACATCCATGTTTTGTTCTCAGTCACCAAATTTCTAATCAGACACCTATATAATTATAACATATAATAGCCGTATTACATTTCCAATCAATTATATCACAGTAAAGTGGTGACAGGATCATGGGCACCCATTGCTCATTTACGCCTTTGGGAACCAAAGGCTAGCCTGTCTGGTCTGATCAGAACATCCAATGTGCTGTAGCGCAGTTTATTCACTTAAAAAAACTCAATGTTGGCCATGACAGAAAGGCACCAAAAGTCCAGTGCAGCACAGCTCAAACATACAGGGGCCCAGATCCCAAGGTTCCCAAGGTTCCGCTGAGCCACGGTCCAAACCCCCCATTCACCATCCATGGGATGCATCAGACAAACAAGTCAAATCCATGGAGGCCCCACCTGACAACCCACACTATCCCACTGGCAACATCCCAGTGCCAGATACTGTTCTGTACCACAGTGCACCCTCAGAGGTCTTTTGTGTTTCTTACATGTACAAGTAATCTAGGAAACATTTGGTAAAAAGGTGTATTAAGTAACTAAGAAAATCGGCTCTGAAATCCTTTTTTAAGTGTTTGTCACCAATGTAGATCCAGGGAGAAAAGGCTTGTTAACATGGGCGCAAAATGGGGTAGGTTCAAGCAAAAAAAGAAAAGAAAAAGTAAACATCAAAGCCATACATAACCATAAAAGACCTTTTCTTGATTTAAATAAAAACAAACAGAAAAAGCCTTTACCTAATGCATCTGTGATGCAAAGGTATTTACACCGTTTGTGCCACCTGAGGCCATGAACCAGTGAATTAAGTTTAAACATCTGTATATTTATATAGAATTAAATGAAGAAAAAAAAGCCTAGTATGTGTTATGTGTGTTACAATTTCATAGTTGTGCCTCAGCTACATCTGCTAAATTCATAGTTGTGCTGTCCATCTGCTAAATTATTATCCACGCAACAGATTTTCATTAAAAGATCAATGATCTTACTGTGCTGGCAGTGGACGCCGTTAAAGCCAGGCGCACACTTGCAGAAATAACCGATGAACGTGTCGCCCCTGTAGGTCTCGCTGATTTCGCACGTGCCTCCGTTGTGGCAGGGGTTCGGGTGGCAGGGTCCTGTAACACAAATATGAATGTTACATTGATTCAAGCAGTTTAATTTATAAGGGATGCCAATAACTCAACACATACTGTTGTGCTGTTGTTTGAGAGGTATGCATTTTTTGATATTGTATAAATAATGTCTGCAAAAGACGTTTACTTATTATTTTTGAAAGGAGTTTTGAAATTGATATTAACATCGCGAGAGATAAAAAGTGAGGCAGTTGGGTCGTTCATAGCTGTTAGAACTATTTTGCAAGATCTACACTGGTATATACGAGGGTATACAGTAAGCTGCAGTGACACAAACATGAGATATGAATCATACGTGGACAGTAAAATCATGGAGAAAGATGATTCTTAGTGTACAGGTTATCAGGTGATGGCTGGGAAACACTATTACTATTATGATCATACAGTGTTAATTTCCCATAGCACTCTCAGCGGCACAGCCAAGGTGAACTAGCATCTCTATAAAATACAGCAAATCAGATTCAAGCTGGACTTTACTGCCCGTATGTGAGAAGGTCTCTCAAAGTTTACCTCGCTTACTTTATATACACACCCAAACCTCAGGCCAAGACTCAAGCAAATTTCTGTTCAATAAATACCCAGCATTTAGATAGATATGTATCCTCCAGCTCAAAATAACCCCCAAATCTGAATGCAGAAGTGCCTAGAGAAGTAAAGCGATCCAACATAACACTGCAGACCTCAGGAGGGAAAAAAAAAATAATCATAAAAAATCTTTACTGTCACTCACGACCAATGCCAGGTCAGTGTAGATCATAAAGACCACCTGAGACTCATAATTCATAACCTATCAATAAAATGCTGATGTTTTAAACATAAGGGCAACTGCAGTGGATTGCATTCTGTCAAAACCTACTGGGCAAAGCAGATTAATCTTTCACAATACCACTGCCAGGTCTCGCTATCGAGCTAGAGTGATGGGCAGCAAACTTTTAATTGATGTGTTAAATACAAACATTGTCAAAAAAATGTCAATTTAACTTTTTTATTATCATAGAATTTGACGATCATTGACCAAAGTCCATCTAAAAACACATTAAACATTTGGTGTAAGGTGTTTTCTATTGTGCTTCTCAAAGACATGATGTTCACATAATGCAAGCAATTTTACTCAGAAGCCCAAAAGTAAAGCAACATCACACAATGTCCTATGGTAATTGCATTTATCCACAACCAAATGATGTGAAATATAAGAAGTGAAATGGAATGCAATTTCAAACAATGAATGTAATTCTGTGTGCTCGTCACCTGGTTCAGCAGCCTGATTTTCAGGAATGCTTTCACAGCAGAAATGAGCACAAGCCAGAATGGAATCCGCATTGACGAGCAAACCCAGCCTCTCAGTATGATTTCATTACTTGTGTGTGAACTGACCTTCCTGTCCAGTGCAAATAATGGAGCCCATCATGCCTATCACTTCGTTTCACTCAGACACTGATTGCTGTCTCTGTTGTAGTGAGACCCTGATAGAGCAATGTCAAGGCAATTTCCGAACTGTTATCTTTAATCTGTTAAACTCCAGCTACCTCAACAGTGAGCTACAGTACAGTGTGCTCAAAGTCTATTCTTACAAATAAATAGCATTAGAGTAAAGAACTTGACTATTGTGTTTGTGAAACATGGCTTAGATCAAGTGTAATGTAGTAGCACACTTACTACTTGACAAGAAGGCTAGACAACGAGAAACCAAGGAGAAAAAAGTTTATATACTATATTTTGTACTAGGGATGGGAATCGCCATGGACCTCCCAACACCATACTATCACAATACCCAGGTGTCGATTCGATTTGTATTGTAAGTATCAACATTTTATAAATATCCTGATTCAATGTTTCATATATTGCTACAGCTCTAACCAAACTTACCAACTAATTCCCTCCTACCACATAGGATGCTGTGCAGTACAGGTAGTCCCCTACTTACGAACGAGTTCCGTTCCTGGAGCACATTCATAAATCGGATTTGTTCTTAAATCTGACAAAGATTTAAGAACAAATTTAAACACCTTAAACACGATTTTACAATATTAAGCGTACCAATCCACTTGACCAAATCTGACCCCTTTCCCCACACTGCCATCATGTGGCCAAAAACCCAAAACCGCAACCGAATCTCACAGTGAAATGTTGTGTCCGCGCCTTTAAATTTGATCTCAGTGCTGTTTTCCATTGTATAGGACTGTGAACTTTGTTGAGGATTTTCCAAAATTAGGATTATTCACCATCAGAACAGGTTAACAGGACAGCCATTTTCTATCCTCATTCTCCCAGACTGATCATTATAACCGATGAGACCGACTCATTTCTCCCGCACGCCGACTCGCACACACATACAACACACCAGACCTTTTTTACATTCACTTACACACTGAAAATATTGTATATAATTGTAAATATTGGTATCTGGTGTCAATTGTTTGTACAATATACGTGAGCTACTGATTTGTGATTTGTTCACATCTACGAATGTTTGTAGAACCGTTGAGTTAAGTTGAGGATTACCTGTACAGACCATTTAGAGAGTGCCACCTGCCAGAATGTAGAAGAAGAGCAACATTTTACCACCTCAAATACAAACATAAATAAAAGATTCTGTAACATGGTGGTGTAACTGTTTAAAGTAGAAATCTTGTTGATCATTGCAATCAAGAGCTATTCAGCTATCAGACTTCACGAGTCCAAACTGCACAGGTTCCTCGTGAAAGAATTCGACTATGCAACCAGTATGCGCTTTATACACTCGCTGGCCACTTCATTAGGTACACCAGTTCAACTGCTTGGTAACCCAAATATCTAATCAGCCAATCATATGGCAGAAACCCAATACATTTAGATGTGTAGACATGGTGATTTTGAATGTGGCATGGCTGTTGGTGGCGGTATGGTGGCTTAGTGGTCAGCACCGTCACCTTGCATCTCCAGGTCCTGGGTCCGATTTCCGCATCAGGTCTGTGTGCATTGAGTTTTTTTATGTTCTCCCCGTGCTTGGTTGGTTTCCTCCAGGTTTCTCTGGTGTCTACCACATTCCAAAGGCATGCAGATTAGGCCAATGAGTGTCTCCAAATTGCCTGTAGTGTGTGAATGTGGATGGGAGGTCCTACCACGATCGTACAAAATGGGAATAAATAGTCACCATTGGCCTCCACAATCGATGGATGGATGGATGGTTGTTGGCCCAGACAGACTGTTCTTATTATTTTAGTAACTGATGATTTTCTGAGATTTTCCTGCATGTCAATCTTTAGGATTTACAGAGAATGCTCTTAAAAGAGAAAATATAAAAGTGAGCATCAGTTCTCTGGATGAAAATACCTTGTTGATGCCAGAGGTCAGAGGAGAATGGCCAGACTGGTTCAATCTGTGAATGCTCAACACATGGAACCTTGAAGCAGAAGGGATACAGCAGAAGAGGACCACACCAGGTGCCACTCTTGATATCTAAGAATAGGAAACTGAGGCTACAATATGCATGGGCTAACCAAAATTGGACTATCACTACAAGAATGGAAAAACATTGCATTGTCTGGCGAGTCAGTCACCAGATCTCAATCCAATAGAGCTCCTTCGAGACGTGCTGGAATTGGAGATTCACATCATGAATGTGCGGCCGATAAATCTGCCTCGACTGCATGGTCAATGTAGACCAAAATCTTTAAAGAATAATTACAGCACCTTCATAAATCTATGCCATGAAGAGTTAAGGCAGTTCTGAAGGCAAAGGGAGTCCAACCCAGTATTAGAAAGGTGTACCTAATGAATTGGCCGGTGAGTGCATATTGTAACTAAATGGCATATGTAGGTTCGGGCAATCGGGATATATTTTCATCTTTGGGGAAGTGTTTTCTGTGACAATGCATCATTACACATGTAGTAGATCAATAACACCTCACACAGCTCTTAAATGGATGCATTTATCAGCAGTACAGTCTGAATATATGCATGATAGTGTGATGGGTTGATTCATCTGTTCATCAGAACAGATGAACAGATTACAATTCATTACCAAGAAGACAAATTTTACAAATTAAGGCTATGGATGAAAGGACCTGGAATTGTTATGAAATTTACTTATTAAAAAAGTAATAATTGGTTTGGAAGACACATACCCAAATCCAAACCAATCCAAACCCATATATGCAAATCATAATTACTGCTAATAAGCTGTTATATGTCCATGCTGTGATTGTAGATCAAGCGGGACAGACATTGTATAGGGCATTTTTATTCGGACAGCGTAAGGTTTTATAATATGATGTGACCTGTAGTTTCCTCCCACAGTCCAAAGACAGGTAGGTTAGGCTAAGTGGTGTTCCCAAATTGTCCATACTGTGTGAATGAGCATGTGAGTGTGTGTAGGTGTGTGTCCCTTGCGATGGATTGGCACCCTGTCCAGGGCTTTGTGCATCCAAGTCTCAACATAATGAATTATGTTCATGGCCCTAGGTTGATTCCTCTATTGTGTTAAATAACAAAAAGCATCTCTTTTCCATATTTTTTGGTTAATTATGGTCTACAAGATGATTTTCATGTAAAATATTAATTGACCAGCATGGTCTCCTCGTACCACCAGGGCTGGGGTGGATTCAATCTCTTGTCCAGTCTGTGTGCTTGCTGGGTTTCCTCCAGGTACACCAGTTTCCCCCACAGTCCAAAGATAACTGCCATTTCCAAATTGTGTGTGCGTGTGTGTTTGTGTGTTTGTGTGCTTGTGCCCTGTGATGGATTAGCAGCTCATCCAGGGTGTAGCCTAAGTTCCCTAGGATAGGCTCCACAGTCCAATCATGACCCTACACCGGATAAGCAGCACAGATAATGAACGGATGTATATGAACTACTGTATAAATTAATTTGGTAAAATGGATTATATCCAGCCTTTGGGGTGTATATTTGACTTCCATTCCTGTAGATAGAAAGCAGAGTGTCTATGGAAACGGAACAAAAAATACAATGGTATATTTAAGATGGCTTGCTTATGTTGGAAATAAGTCAGGGAGTGTTCTTATCTGATATAATGCAAAACAAAAGATGTCCTTTGGTCAACCTTACCAGAATTTGATAGCTTTGGCACTGAATTCTCGGTCCTAACAAGATTTGAGGTTAATTAGCAGGACGGACCATGTATAATGGTATTGGCTGCATTCCATTACTGCATCTGTGCACCCTCAAGAGACGATGGTGTTAGCACTTCCTCTGAATTCTGACATGACTGTGTATAACTCCACACGGGCAATCTGACAAGCTACCTAATGAAGAATTCATGCGGCTGCTTATTTAAGCAGAGACACACAGCATAATGAAAGACAGCAAGATGTTGAAGTAAGTCACACTACATATTTCCATTGTGCCCGCGACATCACTGGGCAGCCTAGCTGATGAAGCGAAGCTTTGTCTTTAGTTCCTGATGCCTTTTGTACTGAAATGGAACGAAGAGTGTCAGCCGTTGTGTGATTGATGTCGGCCAGCCCAGGCAGCACCGTTTCCACCAACAAGTCACAAAAAGAGCCTTATCAATCAGCCAGAGCCAAGCTACGATGCCACTCGGCGAAACCTGAGCAGCAGTTTAACACAACCAAGTGTCCTCTGTTTTCTTTAGCAATCAATCATGAAACGGAGACCTTCAAAATCCCAATAGGGCTTCAATTTCCATTGCTAATAGGGTTTGCTTTGCAAAGATTAATAAAAAATTGTATTAGTACAGGATTAGCTTCTTTATACGGTCTTATACCATTAGAAAAAATTGCCAAACTCTGGATGCCAGCAGGGATTCTGCCAATTTTATGTTTTCTTAAGATGGTATAGTGTTAACCCCAGTTCAGTGTCCTGCCATTGAAGGATTGCTTTTCCAATCTCACTGTAGCACAGCAACCATCTTTCGATGCCTGTGAGCAACGGTTCTCGGCGTTCATTATGCTTTAGTGCTGTTGGAAAATTGGCATGTTTACAGCAAAAAGGCTGCGGCAGAAAGAAACTTCTTGACAGACTCCGGGAAAGGTTGGAAGATTCTTAGTCTGAAGATTAAGAGTGTCAGATAAAAACCTGCATGTGGCAAAGAGATTTTTATCCATGATGCCATCAAAATGCTAGACGCACAAGAGGAAACTTAAGCTTTGTAACCAATAATAAATGAATATGCATATAAAACAGTGCAATTAAACTCTATTCCATTTTTCATGTGGTCGACTGAGGATTCTGTGACACT